>OZ014480.1:24715666-25410139 GCA_963965965.1 Trididemnum nubilum
TAACCTATAATCAGTAGCGTAGCCAGGGGGGGGGGGCTATAGCCCTCCCATTGGCATGTCGACCAAAATGCAGAATGGGAAAAACACCACGTTTTTCGCACTTTGAGACTGTTTTATGCACTGGAGTGGACTACGTAGTGATTTAAAACATGTTTTGAAACATATGTTCATGGGAGGAGGGGGGGCTAATTTGTCAAAAATAAAACCAACAAATAAATGAAAACTTTGAAAAATGGTAAAAAATAAGCAATCAAATTTGATCGCAAATGTAAAAATGCTAAACGTAGGTGTCATCAACAAATATGCTATAAACTAAGGAATAGGGGGGCTAATCAGTATTAGTTAATTACCAATCATTTCTCTCAAATCTTATTTCATTAGCCCCCCCCCTCAATTATTTTTCTCTATAAACTGTATACGAAATAGATTACTCCGTTTGAGTTTTATTGAGCTATTCGATTTTATAATTAATATCAGCATCTGAACAAGAGAACTAGCATTTTACCATTAGCCACCTCCCAAATAGCCCATTTATGCCACCAGTTTAATTTTGTTTGCACTGCCAATTTCTAAGCCACGTTTTAAAAGCATTATTTTTTAATCAAAATAGCCCTAAAATGAAGTTATTTTTGCAAAAAAATGCAAAATTTTCGAGCGATGGGGGTCTTTCCGGCGGCTGTGGGCTTTGCCCCCAAACCCCCAGCCGCCGGCGGCAGGGGGCTTAGCCCCCAAACAGCCCCCCCATTGCAAATTTCTGGCTACGCGCCTGCCTATAATCATATGTAAAATTATTTTTATATTTATTTTATTGAGATATGTTATCCTGACGAGGGCTTAACTGCTTTAGTGCTGAACGTCAAGCACCAATGGATAGATCATTCATGTTTATAGTCGTTAGTTTAAGTCGACGTAAAGTGAACCTGAGTTATCTCTTCGGTAGCATGTGCCCAATCAACTAGAACTCGTACAGCTTGAATCTGCTAGAATTGATTCCTTCCTAACTTTCTAGGAAAAGTTATTTTTTAAGAAAACTCAAAAGAATTGAAATCTTAGAATAATATTGACTTGATTCAACAGAAATACTGTAGACTGAGCTGATGCGATCTGTCATTAGGTCTTTTTGGGTGTACAAACATTGATCTTGATCAAGCTTTAAGGTACAGCAAAAGAACCTTCACACTCAACGTGTTAAAATAATTTTCAAGTCAATCAAGCTAACCTTTGACTATCCCAACTTTAATATTTGGCCACTCTGGTCAGCAAGTGAATATCCAAGGGTGAAAACGACAGTTATAGACTTCAATAATACATTTTTCATTTATTAATCTAAACTAAATGAAAATGTTATCTTAGTTGGGTAGTTTACCTCTCTAACAGGGTTTCGAACTTCATTACCATCGACCACTTCTAAAGTGGTTCGTTTCAAAAAAAATATCCATGAATCCACAGGAAGGTTAATCCTTGTTCATTCGATTTCAGCAGAAGTAGCGGTAGGATCAAGGCTTTTGAGTTGTGGTGATGTTAATGGTTCTACAAGATTATGAGATTTACAAGTTGCTTTATGGTTTTAAAAAGCTATTTAATTTGAAGAATTTAGCTTCTTTCTAAAGATGCAACAGCTGTTTTCCATCTTTATCAACCGCGGTAGGTCGTTTTGATTAATAGCAAAAAATAGTTTTTAATTAAAATAAATCGCAACGGTTGATAAAGTTTTCAAAGTTAATAAATTTTAGCAATACTAATTTAAAACAGCAAATCTCAGTAATTGATGTAAAATTATAAGGCCGCTGCTCGACTTAATGACTGAGAGGTCTTTTGCAGCTTCCTGCTACATTTCATTTTAAACAAATGTTTGTGTTTGCCTGAAGTGATTTTGGAGTGCAAAATAAACAAACATCTATCCATAAAAAACGACATTTTAAAAAATAATTATGCTACCGCAACTTAAAATTAAGAAATTGCTTTGCTAGGGAATTGGAGTTTTAGATTTAGATCGGGATGCATTTCAGCAAAGTGTTCCGATATATTTACCATCTATTGGTTTTTTCTCGTTAACTCGAGTTAAATACGGCACTTTGACAAATAGACAGCGTCGCCTATGTGGTGAAATGGATACGGCGCGCGTCTGCCAAGTCTCGCGCTGGGGTTTGATTCGTACTGTAATCTTCTTTTCCTTTTCTTCAGAACCTAGCATTAGAGTTAGGGTTCGGGCAGCGATGCCAGCCTAAGAGATAGCAAATTGAAGTGCAAAAAAAGAAGATACACTTCGCAATTATGCGAACGGGATCCCTTTTGTTTTGAGGTTTGAAGCCACTTCAGTAAAATTTGGTGATTCTTTATGATTTAACTTAAATGACGTTATAAGGTGTTTTGTAACGTAATCACTTTGACTTAAAGATTTTATGATTCAAACTTAAATTACGATCTGAAAAACAACGAAAATGATATAATGAGATAATAGCGCTTAAAAAGTTTTTGTATTTTACCATGAGAGTATAACCACAACGTTAGCATAGTAGTTTAATTATAAATTTCAGCTGGAATTAAGGGGTCGAGAAAACGAGCGGTCGGCCGGTTGATATTAATTTTTAACTTTACGCAATGTCAAATATTCATCGTCGTAAATAGTACGCCTATAAATATTAAGAAAATCTTTTTCGATAAATTTCTATGCCCTCATATATTACATGATATAGCTGCGTTGAATTACCTTGTAGTGTTTCATTTGTCTGTATGAGCGCAGTGACGTAGTGCTGGGGACGTAGCCTAAACTGAAAGCGCTGATTGGTTGAACACAAAAGCCGTCGCGAAAGCCGCCTAAAATTTTGCTCTGGAGGCAATCTACGCGGTTTTCCGGCGAACTAAATTTCGTTCTTGTTCGCGCTCCGTATAAACGAGTTTATTTTATTTTATTATGACCTTTTTTGCAAGAACGCTGTCTTTACGTTTGCGCCGCTTTCCGCGTTTGCGCTCTGTATAAACGGACCTTTACCAAGAAACTTCGCATCCAGAGAAAATTTAAGAGTCAGCTGGCAGCAACTGACCCATACAGCAAATTATGTTGTTGTTGCGCATATTTATCCTCCTGTCACCGGACAGCGTCCGACGCTAACTGTTGGACGATCCGCACAATTTTCATTGCATTGAATACTTCATGGTTGGGGGAATCCGCACCTGCTTAGGAGTTTTCAGTGATCCAATGTTTCTGTGAATTTCTTTGAATTCTTGTTCACTGAATTTGCTGCTTGTTGGAAGTCAACAAGCAAAGATAATCATCGTGAAGCGTCTAATCTAAGGTCGCAACAACGTGACCATGGGGGTTGAATCCAGATCATGCGATCAGGGTTGTCGTTGAAACGACGCCTTTACCCATTTGGCCACGCTGCAGGCATGTCGTTTACTGTTTGGCATTTAACTTGCATTTAACTGTTTTGCCAGCAACATCAAGTCAAATGCCGTATCTCTGGTACAGTGGAGGTAACATAAAAGTGTGATTGATGTTTAAAGTTTTATCAATATTAAAATGTTGCAATTTGTTCCAGGCAAATACGAAGTTTTACATAACTAAAAAGATGCTACAACAATTTCATTGTAACCATAATTTTAATTATGCTTCAAGATCAGTCAAAAAACAGTCGCAAATCAATAGAGTAGGAGTCGAGAACACAAGGCTTGATGCCAAGGCCAAGGACACAAAAAAAATCCAAGGCCAAGGACAGCCTTTCCGAGGACAGACCCTCTCGAGGCCAAGGACAGGAATGCTCGAGGCCAAGGCCAAGAACCAAGGACACAGCCGCAAGTGCTCTCCAAACAAAAAAAGAGTCTTCAAAAATTTTTTTCAGGCGATCTCAAAAAAAAAGGTCCTCAAAAAAATTTCTCAGGCGATCTCCAAGAAAAAGAAAAGGTCTTCACAAAACTTTTCCAGGCGATCTTTATAAAAAATGTCTTCCAAAAAAATTTTTAGGCGCTCCACAAAATTTTAACAATTCTAAAAATAGTGCTGTCCTCGAGCCGAGGACAGGCCAATTTTCAACGACTTGAGGCTTCGAGGCCAAGGACTTGACCTTCGAGGTCAAGGCCAAGAACGTCCTCAAAAACTCCACCTCTGCAAAAAGCTACAAATATAGTTAAAAAGTTGCAAAATATCGCGGCATTTTGTAACAAAATACCGCGGCATTTTGTAACAAAATACCGCGGTATTAGACTAAATGCTTACACAATCAAACAATTAAAAATATTTAGGAAGCTTTTGAGCAGAGGTGGAGTCGAGGACACAACGCTCGAGGCCAAGGCCAAGGCCAAGGACACAAAAAAATCCGAGGCCAAGGCCAAGGACAGCCTTTCCGAGGACAGACACTCTCGAGGCCAAGGACAGGAATGCTCGAGGCCAAGGCCAAGGACCAAGGACACAAGCACAAGTGCTCTCCGAAAAAAAGGTGTTCAAAAAAGTTTTTCAGGCAATCTCCAACTGTTTGGCGTAGCCAGAATTTTTGATTGGGGGGCCCAAACCACAAATCACATGCAATGACGTCATCAAAAATTTTCAAACGAGAAACTTTTCGTGGGACAAAGATATCGTAGGATGGAAGATCTGAAATCGTTCGCTATCGGCACTTAACCACGATTTTGCAAAAAGAGAGGGGTCAAACTAATAATTAAAAAGAGCAAATATCTAACTTTGGAGACGTGTTGAGAAAGCTTGTGTAACCCAAACGTTTCACTGACGGGGGTCTGGGGGCGGGGCCCCCAGCGGCCGGAGGCTTTGGGGGTCTAGGGGCGAAGCGCCCAGCCGCTTGGCGATTTTTTGTAATTTTTTGGAAAAAAAAGCTATTTTAATGCCATTGAATCACATTTCGCACGTGTCCAGAGCCATCTGATAGAACAAGATTTTTGAAATTTGAAAGCCAATTGAAAAAAATAAATTGTTTAATGCTCCTTTTACTTGCAATTTAAGTCCTAAACACGTTTAACATCTTGCATTCTAATCTTGAGTTAAATTTTAATCGCAAGTGATTTGGTCCAGGTAGGAAGAAGTAAATGCTCAGTTTCTGGCTACATTTTAGCAGTGAATAATAATCCACTTGAAGATTTTCCTGAGAGATTTTTTTTTGTCATGAAAATAACCGGTTATAGAAGTGTATGTTCGGCCAGGAGGCCCAGGCCCCTCAATTAAAGTCAATGATTTGTTTAATCAGCATTTTCCATGGCTAATTTTTTTAAAGTATTTTGTGCGTAAAAACTGAATTGTTTGAGGTGAATTACTTAATTGTTACTGAAAAATGGTACATTAGATGGTTACGCCTAGTAACCATGTTATTGCCGGACCAGATTTACATTGCCCTAGGCCCCTGGCACTTTGAGTATTTTTGCAAGATCTTTCTGACAAATATAGGGAAGACCAAACAAAACTCTTACGATTTTAGGGCGGGGCCCTAGCTGGTACTGCGCCATATTATGGTAAATCCGGCCCTGGTTAATGCATTACGTTCATAAAAAGGCTACATGAGGGTCTGAGATAGCAAATTTTAGGAGAAAAACTTTCCATTTCTTCCGGGTTATACGTTTAAATTGGCTGGAAAAAATTGAATTGAAGAGGGCCCGGGGCCCCTGGTCTTCCGTATTGCTGTTAGTTACTGTTGCAAGCAAAAAAATGCTACAAAGAAACTGAAACTGAAGAAACAGTAGGTTTTTTCGGCACATTTTTGTCATTGGTGAAATTTCAATTAGGAGGGGGTCCCTCGTCCCCCCCCCTTTGGCTACGCCTATGCTCCAATTGAGGAAAACAAAAAAGTATTCGCAAATTTTTCACAAGGTTTCAGTCGTTTTCCAACAAAATTTCAATGATTCAAAAAATAGTGCTGTCCTCGAGCCGAGGACAGGGCAAGTTTCGAGTACTTGAGGCTTCGAGGCCAAGGCCAAGGACTTCAAAATGTGTCCTCGAGGACTCCACATCTGCTTTTGAATTCGTCTAATTCTAGATCGTAATGGTGGGCCAGGCTCGACATTAAAGTGGTTATAAAGAATTTACTTTCGGCAATTCGATAAAACTATTTAACTATTGTTTTTTTTATGGTTATCACGTGTTGATTTGCATTGCTTAAGGAAACTTTATCGCAAATGTACGCCAAATTTAAACGCAGCAAATCCAGAGTTTGAAACCAACCAAGTATAGAAAAACAAACTGAAACGACGTAACAACGTTCATGAAAAAGTTAGATGAGGGCCCAAGTTAGCAAGTTTTAGAATAAAAACCCTCAATTTTTCCCGGGTAATACTTTTAATAGTGGCTTTTTTGAAACTTATGCACAGAAGACAGGCTGCATCAACTTTAACCCTAATTGGCCCCGATCCCCCCCTTCATTTATTTCAAAATTTTGTTATGAAGCAGTCAAGCCACAATAATCAAATTTCTTGACTTTTCCTAAAATTTACTGCTTCAACTTTCATATGTAAAACCATTGTCGTATGACAACTAGATTCGGAGTTATTAAACGTTTCTCAAGGTCGACCATGCGTTTCTGGCAAAATTTTCGGAAAATTCATTTAATCCTGTTAGTCCCAATTGTTCTGTCGTAATTAATAATTTTACGCTTTTTCGAACGTAAATCCAGTGACCACTTGAATGGCTTTTGTTGCGATCGATATTCAAAAAGAGTTGTGACAATAGATTTTCATTTACTAGTTTGCCAGAGGCATTATAATTTTCATTATGATTTCCAAAGCTCACAGCTGAATTTCTCAGACAATTTCGTATAATTTTATCAAATTTCAAACTAAGCTTCATTTTTAGCATTTCGGTAATAAATAAAAATTGCGATTTAGCAAAATAAACGTATTTATTGATAAAAGAATTAGAGGCCAACATAAGCGCAAATCCTTTTGCTTTTTGCCGGTATTTTTTTTCACGTTGCTGATATACAGTAGTCAAAAATGTCCATAAGTTATCAAGTGTGTGCATGCAGCATGAATTTCGGTAGTCTTCGTGTTCAAAAGTTGTTTATGATGACTAAAAAATAAAGAAAAAAAACGCAAATTTTAAATAAATTTTTAGTTTCTGCTAAGTAGCAGTATCAGTAGAAAGACGTTCATTTCATTTTTCACAAAAACACATGCATAATTATTTTGACTGCCTAAGGTTTTTTCATGAAGTTCAAGTGATAACATCCAAAACAGAAATTTGCCCGAGTGTCTTTGCGCGTGACGTAGCAGCACATTAATAACTTCATTGCGCGCATACGCTTTGTTTTCACCAAATTGCAACATTTCATATGCGTTTGCGATATTCAGTAACCATGCAAAAAGTAGAAAGTTTTTGATAATTAAATACTTGTTTCGGAATAATTAGTTTTAATTTTTACCTTTTTTGTTATTCAAGGTTATTATTACTAAAAGCTTTGCGTAAAAAATGCTTTTCGAAGCAATACCCAATAGCTAGTGTAAAATATTATTAATTTTGTATAAAATTCACATCAAACTAAACAATTATTGGGTATGTACATTGTAAAATGTGCTATGTGGTAAATTATACTTGTTACCGCATTTATTAATTTCGTATCAGATGCTAATACAGGTCTACAGCCAATAGCGTAGCCAGGGAGGATGCGGGTGGGGGGGGCTGCAGCCCCCTCCCTCCCCCATTGGCATGTCAACCAAAAAGCAGAATAAAAAAAAACACGTTTTTATCACTTCTGAGACTGTTGTATGCACCGGAATGGGCTAAATAGTGATTTAAAACATTTTTAAAACATATATATTCAGGGGAGGGGGGGCTAATTTGTCAAAAATGCAACTCACAAATGAATGAAAACTTTGAAAAATGGCCAAAAATAAGCAATCAAATTTGATCGCTAGTGTGAAAATGCTATACATAGGTGTCATCAACAATGACAACAAATATACTACAAACTTAGAAATAGGGGGGGGGGGGGGGGGCTATCCAGTATTAGTTAATTACCAATCATTTCTCTCAAATCTCTTTTCATTAGCCCCCCCTCCAGTCATTTTTTTTGTGTAAACTTTAGACGAAATACTGTACATTACACCAAGTAAGTTTTATTGAACTATGCGAATTTATAATTTACCAGCATCTAAATAAAAAAACTAAATTTTTACTATTAGCCACCTCCCCAAATAGCCCATTTATGCAACCAGTTTAATTATGTTTACACTGCCAACTTCTATGCCACGTTTTAAAAGCATTATTTTTTAATCAAAATAGCCCTAAAATGAAGTTATTTTTGCAAAAAAATGCCAAATTTTCGAGCCTTCCCAGACCCCCATTAGCCTCCGGCGACTGGGGTCTCCGCCCCAGACCCCAAACACACAGCCATCTCCATTGCGAATTCCTGGCTACGCGCCTGCCTACAGCATGGCGTACAATTGCAAATATTACAGAGTTTCACATTGATTTTTCATTTGTGGTCTATAATGAAAGTTAGCAACCGTGGCATGCTGAATTTGAAAATTTTATGTTGTTTCATTACTTTTCAATTTTCGCTTTTATGTGTGTACATTCACAACCAACAAAAATTATGTTTGTAGATACAAAATATAAAAACGGAAAGCAAATTCTCTATTACCAGACTTTGCAAGTAACAATCCGATTAGCCGACCATTTAGTAAATGAATTTATACTGGATATTTTTGTGATTATAAATAACTAAGATATCTAAATTTACTGATGTCGTTGACAAATTTTTAGTGTTTCTAATTTACTGCAACTATCTAACGGCTTTATCGCATACAAACAATATTGCTGGTTCTGGATGTGAGGACCAGGGGCGTATTTAGGGGGGGGAGGCATGGTGCCATGCCCCCCCTTTGGGTCGTCAGTATAGTATAATTAGCATAGAATAGTATGCAAAAATGCGGCATGCCCCCCCCCCTTCCTTTGTAACTTGGGCAGAAAGCTTCAGCCCAAAAACGGACGAAATCTGACTTAAGTTCTTTTTTTTGGTCTTCACCTAATTTTGGGCAGCAAAACGGACTGATTCTGAGTGGCGAAATTTTTTTTTTGGTGTTCATTTTTCTCAAATTTCCTGCCCCCTCCCCCCTTTTAGAAATAATTCTACCCTTTGGATTATACTGTTTTTTTTGTTTTTTGTAAACTTTTTCAGCACTAATCCCAGTAATAACCGAAGTTTGCAACAATTTGTTATAAATCCATCTCTGAAATAAAATCTGAAAGATTATCAAGATAAAATCGTTACGTTTGAGAATTAGACAGTCTTTGTAGAATGATACGAATAGTGATAAAAAGAATGGTATTTCGATCAGTACAACCATTAATTGTAATTACAATGTTGGAAACAATTGTAATTTTTGCTTTTTAGTTCTGAAATCATTTGTGATAATACATTAAACAATAAGCCCATTGGGTACTATGTAAGATTTTAGAAAATCTTATGATGAGCACTGATCAAATTAATTTAGGTTTTCTTATATAAACTTCATAAAAAATGCAGAATTTTTGAATTTTAAGAAAAAATCACTCTCCAATATTAGACAACATAATCTTTCACAACGTAAGCAACAAAAAAAAAAATATATATATATATATATTCGGACGCTAAAACCTATTACAGTACTCCAAATTATCCAAACTATTATTCTAAAAATCAACCAAGAATTCGAGCATCAAGTTAGACCAATTTCTTTTTTTTCTTATAATTCAAAAGTCCGGGAAAAATCGTACAAAAAATAGTTTGAAAAAATTAACATTTACTACACTCCGTCGGACACATTTTGAAAGTCTTTTTCGTAAGTTCGAAGTAATTGCATTTTTATTTACCAAGTTGTATACAGACAGCGAAAAAATCGCTCAGTTTTTGAGAAAAGGCTGTAGTTTGCCGACCTGTCTACCACATACGGTGAAAGCTTCACACTGCCCATTTTATTGCTAATATCTAGCCGGGAAACTGGATGTAAATGCAAACTTTTTTCAAGTTTTGGTTTGACCAGAACGGTAATCGAACACAAATCTACTGTATCAGCAGCAGACGCTTTATGCACTCGACTAATGATAAAAATGTTGTAATATAAAAATTTTATAACAGTGTTGTTATATACAGAATGCTATGTTGCACTTTTAATTAGTTTTAGCATTGCCAGATCTACATATTGAAAATGAAACCCATAGTACGAGTTTTCCAAGTGAAAATTTTTACTATAGTATATTAGACTGCGGATCTTCAGCATACTAAAAATTACATCAAAATTCAACCAATTTTATTGACGTTTGTTACAGCTATGTCATATACATTTACACACAAAATGTGAGTGAGAAAAAATAGTTGTTTGATGCTTATTCTTTTATAAATTTTTGAACAAAAAATACCACATTTTGTAGTGTTTAGCAAAAGGAACTAGAACAGTAACAAATATTCAGCTTGCAATTAATCCAGCAAAAAACTAATGATTTACATATTTTAGCACAATAGAAATAATCTTTGAATTTAGTCCGTAATTATCTCTCAGTTACTACATAAAACTCCAGCTGCGATGCCGCGTTATGGCAATCAAACGCTTATTAACTTTATGCAGATAAAAAGCGAACGATCGCTTCTGATAGTCCTTGACTTATGTTCAAATTAATTGAAGATCATGGTTGTAAATGTAATGACAAAAAGTTTGGACTTTTTTTCAGAAAGTTGAGCTTCTCGTGGAGCAAAAACGGAATTTTTATCTTTTGTAATTCGGGAGTTATTAGCGTCTGAATTTGTTATGTCGAATCGATCCCCCCCTGGGTCATTAATCAAAAAATTTTGCCTGGCACAAATAGGGTTAAAGGAAAACAGAAACGAAAATGAGCCTTTGCTGAACTTGAGTCCTGACAATAATTAATGACAAGCATGGCAGAACGGTACTGTACGGTACGTAGGCACGGTACGGTACGCCTCAATTTTTGATAAAAAGTACGTTACGCTTGTACGGTACGTACTTTTAGTAAAGATAGGGGTACGGTAGGTTGGTACGCTGTTTAAATGTACGTACTAAACGTATTAACGTACCGTACCATGCAAGTACGTTGCGTAACAAAGTTTGCAACTTGCTGACGATGCTACGTACCGTATTTGTGTTACGACGATGCATTGTTATGCGTCTGTAAATTATTTATGACCCGCGTTCTGACTTCTGAGTTCTGGGCCTACTTAACAGAAATTTCCTTGTTCGAAGTGATAACGAGAAATTTTTAAGAGGCGTTACCGAACGAAATACTCGCTAAAAGCAAGAGGTTATTTTTGCACGTGCATCTGCAGCTCTGACAGCTCAGTAACGTCATTTTCGCTCACTAAGTTGCTCGGATCGATTGCGAGATATAACTGGAGTAAAAAGACGTCACATTTTCCTCGCCAACTTAACTATTTTTTAACTACTTAACTACAACTTCATTAACTACATCTTACTTAACTACAACTACTTAACTACAACATTAACTACAACTACATACTTAACTACAACTTAACTATTTTGAAGCACTCTTTAAGCGAGCGAGAAATCTTTTCTTGTTCAAAAATTTAATGGCGAAATGTTGAAAACTTCTAACTAAAGCGAATTTTTGCTGAAAATTAATTAAAATCGTCGCCATGCTTGTTATTAGACTGTTAAAAAGAAAGCGAATTGCGTTGAGAACCATTAGCTGTTTCGACTAATGAAGAAATGTTGAGTAGCGCCAGTTGACAAAAATTGCAATACACTCTTTTTATAAGAACAATTTTCCAAGAACACGAGGCTCATTTTTGCTGGAAATTTAACAACAAATTAAAAACAATGCCAGTCTCGGCAGCAAAATAAATCAAAAAAACAAAAGAAAAAAAATTCAAACCAATAAAAAAGAAACTAAATTTTGTGCTGATTTAAAACAATAAATTTGTAGTGATTTTTTGTGTTTGCATGCAAAATTGCTACTATTGCAAGATTATAGAGCGCTGTTGCTCTGCGCAAGCAATTGAGAAATATTTTTGGCAGTTTTTCAACTTGAAAAAAGCTTGCTTTTCCTGTTTTGTAATTTTACGATGCTGCAAAAGCCAGAAAAAGCCTTCACTTAAAGCAGACAGAGCAATAGGAATTTAATAGTGTTACAAACATGGTCACTTAAATTGACATCGATGCTCTCAAAATTAAAAAAAAAGTCAAGAACAAATGAAGCTGAAAATCAGCAAAAAATTAAAAACAGCCAGTCTTAACTCCAGATTTACCGGTTCTAAAAAAGAGTGTACTTGTTCACTTTCAAAAATTTTTGAAACCTAAAGTTACTGTTAACATATAAGTTTATCCACCAACAACCTCAAGGGCGCTTTACGTCATTAAAAAAAAATTGTAGAATGGAAAAAATTACAGCTGTTCTATTTTGACATTGGTCTAAAAATATAACTAAATTTGGTTTTTCATTAACTAATTATTATCAGTCGAGGAATTTGCAAGCTTAAAATAATAAGGCATGGCTCATAGTATCTCTTTCCGTAACAATGCAGTACATACAGTACGCTTAAACGCATCATTTTGAAGTACAAAAGCATCTGAGGTCACAATGAGATATTTATTACGTACTAACACAGGTTAGTAACATCTCGCAAAGAAATTCGAGCGAGCAGTTTTAACGCATGTTGGGCGAGACGGTTCGGAAATGGTAGTTTTTCTATGAAGGTTTTTTGTTCGTTAGCGCCTTTTAGCGAGTGAGAGTGGTCTGTACGAGCTCGCTAACGCGTTTTGTCATGTGGGCCCTACTTATTTGTTCTCTTCCGCTTTTCTTTTCCAAGAATTACAGCCGAAAAGCGTCACGTGAGTTGAAAACCTCCAAACTAGGCAAAACTGATATTCATGAATTATATTTTAGAATATATATGCAGTTAAACCTTTTTCTAAAGCATGGAAAAACGACAACTTCGGAAAAACCTTAGCAATTTTTACCTAAGTATACCGTACCTCTAGTGCGTTTAGAGCTTTGATTAACCTACGTACCGTACCTTTTAAATACGGTACGTTTAGAGCGTACCATCCAATGAAAAGTATGTAGGTATGGTGCGCATGCAAAAATTTTTTTTAGTACGTTACGTTAATACGGTACGGTAAATTTTTAAAGTAGGCCTACGCCATATTCAAATTTTAAGCGTACCGTACCATACTGCCATCCTAGCTCAATAAAAAAAAGTTTGTTTTTTTTTCTTCCAAACAGGGTAAAAATAGCTTTTCTAATTTCATCCAGACATAACAAAAAAACAAACTTAGGTGTGTTGAGCATGAACGCAAAGCAACAGTTAATTTTCGCTTTTCCAATGTCACGCGCTGCTTCGCAAAAAATTACTTGCAAAGATGCGCGCCAGTGGCAAAACTGCAAATGGTGTGTTGCTTCACGTTGCTTTACGTGTACTCAAAATGTACCTTAAAATTGAATCCGATTTCATGAAACATCAGTAAAAACTGAAACTATCGATGATTTTATGATTTCGATATCATAAACCACTGAATAATGTTATTTTTTACAGTACTACAGTATAGTTATAAGAAAACGATTCAATTTTTAGTTTCTTGTTGCATTAACAGTCTGACGATCTTCAATTTCTGCATTCTACAAACAGTAACGTTATTCACTGTGAAAACGTACGAACATTTTGAAAGAATTGAAAAACGAAGACCACGATTTAAACGTTGAAAATGGAACTTCTATTCAAGAATTAATGGAGACAAAGTTGTATAAAAAAAAGATGGGCTCTGGTGACGATGTTAGCTGCTCAATCAGTTGCAGTGAGAATACTTACGACTTCAATTGGAGTGATTAATAATATTTACAATGCTTACTTCAATCTTTCTTATTACGTAATTGATTGGTTAACTTTTGTTTTCATGTGCTTGTTCGTTGGTTTCGTTTAGATTCGCTCATTTGTATGGCCTGATATTTCTTGGTCAATTTGCAGCGGGTTTCTGCGTTTCTGCTGCATCGGCTGTTATTGGTTCTTTGGCAACCAACTGGTTCCCAGAAAACCGAATTGGTTTCGCTCTAAACTTCAGGTCAGCAGGCTTTAGTGTGGGGCGTCTACTAAGGTTTCTTATTCTCACTCAAATATTTTCACATGCAAAAATCCCATCACAAAACAACCGAATGAACATTTATAACAACTCTGCAGTAATCAGCAACTGGCATTTGGATATGCAAGCCAAATTTTTAAGCTTGTCTGTTTTTTTATCGTTGATATGCATGATGATTTTGATTTTAGTGATCGTTTCTGTCAACGAGAAACCTCCAAAACCTCCTACTGTTGAGCAAGCTTTAAAGCCGCCTCAACCGCAAAGAAAACTTACTGAAGTTATTCAAAATTTGACAGTAGTAGTATTAGTAGTTTATTCTTTCAGCATGCACAAAAAGAGGCACACAATGACTTCTGTAAAAGCTGTACAACGCGAAACCACAATCTATGCATACTGTTTATAAAGCGAAGGAGCAGTGCTCATCAAGTCAGCTTCACCCACACTCCCACTTCATACTTCAACCCTAAAGCAAATGGCGATAAGAAAAGCGCTAGCAAAAACAACCCAAAAGCAAAAACAAAACAAAGAAACAAAAAAAAGAACAAGGCACCATGTAATAAACATAGTAGTCAACTGCTGCAAAAAAAAACACCATGTACAAGTTCAAAAAAGACAATAAAAATATTGTTACATGCAGTAAGTCATAACTATGTTATAGTCAGCCTACTGGTAATTCAGCAGTAATCCTACTCTCCTTTTATGGCAACAAACTTAAAATTTGATTCAAGTCGCACAGAGTATTAAATTTAATTCAGGGAGCACGCCCACAACCTTTGAAAGGAACTGACTTAATTTACTGATAACCTTCCATCCAAATTTTTCTCACTAACAAAAAAAAAATCTCCTCACGCGCTGCCAGAGCATCCGACCCACTACGTAACTTCTACAGTCCCCGACATTCGACCATTCAATCTCAACAATGCATTAAAGATCAAGAAGTCAAAACCTAGAACAACATCCCACCAAAAATTTAAAATCCCTTAACAAGACTCTTCGAAAGCAAACACAAGAAATATCTTCACCAAATTATAGTTGAAAAGTTATGTTTCGTATGATTGCGCTATCCTGTTTTTGATTTAATGAATGAGAGGAAACCTTAATAAATTAAGTTTTTCTCTAGATGAACATGAGGGCTGCAAACTCAGAGACCGAAAGATCATTTCATTGCCTCCCTCCTGTCAAGAATTATTGTTGTAAATGTCTCAATAGAATTGTCATCGTGTTGTTTTTGACAGTGTAAGTAAATTATTGATTGATTGATTAAAATAAAAAATTTAATTAAGGTTGCACACCCACACATATCCATTTTAAAACCTAAAGTAAATGGCAATAAGAAATGCAAGCAAGAATTACAAGGCACCATGTAATAAACACAGTAGCCAATTGTTGCAAAAAAGTAGCATTATAAACAAGTTTGATGAGCAATATATACAAGTTCAAAAGGACAGTGCAATACACTTTCATGTAGAAAGTCATAACTGTGAAATAGTCAGCCTTCTGATAGTTCAGCAGTAGACCTACTTTCCTTTTATAGCAACAAACTGAAATTTAATTCAGGTAGCACAAAGCAGTTTCAAGATAGTGGTCTAATTTTTTATGTAATTATACTGTTTACACAATAACTTTTTGCACTCTTTTTTGAAGCTAAAAAACGAGAATAACTTTTTGTATTCTTTTTTGAAGCTAAAAAACGAGAATGATTTTAATTTAAAGTCATTTTATTCCAAAGTTGGACCCCTTTAAACTTAAGTAAATCTTTCCAAAATTAGTTCTCACAAAATCTAGAAAATAATTTTTGTTACATTTACTTCTAGCGGTGTAATTGTGAGCTAGATCAAGGGATAAAAAGTAGTTTTCAATAATCTGAGGAAATGCTTTTATACCATTGAGATACATAAACTTTCCAACTTCATACTTATAAATATCGTCAATTTTCAAAAATTTATATTTGTAATACAATGTGTTGTTCATTATTTTGTTTTTCCTAAAAGTTTTGTTGATAATTCTTAATACTTTGTTCTGAAGGATTTGAACGTTTTTTTTTTCTAGTTTGAGATGCACAACCCCAGCCAAGAATACTATACAGTATTTGTGAATAAAAGAAGACATAATACAAATGAATCAGATTTTTCTGGTTAAGGTAATGGCGCATTTTTGCAATAATACCAACTGCTTGAGACAATTTTTTCTCTAAAAATTGACAGCCTTGTTTAAAGAATTTAAGGATATCATGTCATCGACACTAATGCTTCAATTAATTGTAATAAGTGCTATATATTACAGTTATAACGATTTGCAAAAAATTATGATGGGGGAAATTTTCCGCGACATGTTTACTTTAATCGGCAAGAATTCATTCACCTCACCCGAAGGTTACGTATTATTTGTTTTTGAATTATCAGGTGTTTTCCGTGGTTTTGTGGCAGGAAAACAGGTAGATAAATATCGGAAAAATAAAACTATTTTATGTGTTTTATTGTTTCTGGACTTAATTTTATTGTTCAGCTTAGTAATTGCCCGGCAATTTCTCAGCATTACTATTCCAGCTATTTTTGTATCAAATGCGCTGCTAGGTATTTCCATTTGTGGAAGTTACATTGTCACATTTGATATAATCTTGCAACATACTCATCCCAAAAATCCTGCTCTGGTTATACTGATGTTTGAAGGCTCAAATAAATGTGCTTCAGTAGTTGTTGGCGAATCATATAGATCGTTGTTAAACTACATCAATAATCTTGCTGTGTTGTTTTCATAATTATCATCCATTTAATAGCTTTAATAATAGCAGCTTTCTTAAAACCAACTCACCAACGTCAAACTGCAACTAACACAGGGGAAATATCAAAAAAAAATGAGCCGTTATTGAAAAGTAAGTCACAAAATTCTAATGAAAATCATATCAAGTTTATTTTTCGCCAAATACACCGATAAAAAGAAAAAATGCAAACGCAATCATCAATTAAAAATGTTAATCTTAATGAAATTATTGTATCAATAACAGTTACTTTGAAATAGATTTAGAAAATTATAACTCTGTGGTATTGGCTGGAAAACACCGAAAAACTGGAAAGTTTACGAGTCAAGATGCTTCCTAGATTCTTATTGTTCACACTTAGAAAATGTAATAAAAAGGTTTAATGAATTAATCAAATAACAAGCTATGCACTACAACCAGTAATCTTCAACAAGCGAGAAAAGCAAACAACAATATTAGTTAAAAAAGTTAACTACTCGACTCAAGTGTTAAATAAAGTGAAACTTAAATAATTTTGTAGCAGAGATCAATTTCGCATTTAGCAATAGAAATTTTTGTGATGTTTCTTTTTTTTTTGAAGGTAGCGGTACTAAGTTCTTTGTTTTTATAGACATCGTCAATGTTTGTCTAGTGTTTTGGAACTTCTAAAGACCAACAGATTTTGTGTAATGCATTTTTCACTCTTGGTCGAAAATAGATATTTTTTGATGCACGTCTGGTATTGTGACCACGCACAGTATCAATTTTGCAGAGCAAATCTCGAAAGTTTTGGTAATTTATGAATTTGAAGTTGGTGCATGAATTTAGGCAGTTCAAATCCGTAAATTTCCATCAGTTTAAAATTGTTTAATTTATTTGGATGGCTGCTTGAATCAAATTGGTTTCATCAAAGTCTTCCCTTGCAGCGACGTACAGAAAATTTCTAAAGCAGCTGGCGGTAGGCCGATATTTGAACTCATTTATTAGACAGTACTGTGTACGCGTACTTATCTCGTTGTTCTTTGTTTGTTTTCACTTTTTTTTTGTCGTATGCATAAAATAAATTAATAATGTCTGATGTTTTGTACAGAGGACATAGCGGAGAATATCGAGAGCTATTTGTTATAGTTCGGACGACTTTGTTCATATATTTATTTGGATCTCTTTCAAATATTTCATAGCAGCAGTACCCCAGACTAAATTCCATATTGTAATTAGCTAAATATAAGCGCCTAATACAGTATGCTTACCTCTATTTGTACTGATAGGGGAGGCAAATTTGACCCCTCTTAGTTATTTTAATATAGCTCCTAAACCAAAAAAAGTTTTGCTTTAATGCACTCTGACTTGGAATCAAATTTAATAACAAACATTTTCAAAAAGTTTGGGGTCAGCCGGATAACCGCAAGTGACGTCATTTTTGCCTTTGTCAGAGGCACCGAAGGAGTTTCATTCAGTTTTGAGCCCAATGCATGGTTATAAACGCACTTATTCTATTCATTCTACTGCGTCCTTATTATCAATGTTTATCTTTCCCTGGAATAAAATATTTTATTGATTGATAAATGTATTGCATCATCATTACGTCATTGATGAAGTCATATTTTAAAACTATTTCTTTTTTTACTGTTTCTCGAAATAAATTTCGTTTGCATAAAAAAATATTCATTGTCACCAGCTGTTGGCTGATATATTGAAAATAATATTGCTTTCATGTTTATTACAATCATCAGGCACATTAAATCTCTGCAAAAAGCAAATGCATCATACGTCAACTGAATGAGTATCATAATTCTCTATTTAATACAAAAAACTTAAAACACTTACTGTCGAAAAGTTGCAAGTCCATTCTTTATTAAAATCTGCCTTTGCCCTACTGAAATCCGAATCTCTAGTACCAACTCACTCCGATTAGTTTATTCTCTGCAGTCCAATCAAGCGGGGAAACTGATTCCTGCTTATTTTTTTGTTGCTATCGGGGTGAATTTCAACTTACAACAGATGATTGTAATAAACATGTGCCTGATGATTGATATTGTGCCTAATGATTGTAATAAACATGAAACCAATGGTCGCATATTTTAGCTCATGTTGAATAGTTTCACCTAAAAAATAGCTCCGCTTTGGCATCGAGCACTATTTGGTAGGTGCTGTGAAAATCACTTTCTCTAGAAAATAATACTGCAGTATTCTAAATTTTTGTGAATGATACTATATCTCAGTCACGAAAAAGTACAAACAATAATCAACGTATTGTATTAAAAATGATGTCATCATGCATGTTACGTCATCATCTGCGGTGACTTTATCAGAGATGTCTTTGAAATAACAAAAGTCTACACTTAAAATAATAGATAGCAACAGTTAGAAAAATTTGCATGCTGTTATAAGAATTTACTGGTTTTGATGACGTCGACATCGTTTTCGTGGCGTCACAACCTAAAAATATTTTATTTTCGAAAATTTAACAAAAAATAAACAATTTTGGGGTAGTGCAGAATTTGAATATAACTTTCAATAAAGTCGATTTCATTTTGCTTTCGCAATAAGCTTTGCGGACAGAACTCTTCAGTTGCGATCTCTGTCTAGTTTGGTATGTGGTGAGCAGGATCTTTTGAAGACCAGATGCAGTAAGGAGAAATGTACTCTGCAGTAAGGAGAAATGCATTTTAAGGAGATTGCACAATAGTAAGGAGAAACGCAATCTATCCAATGACGGCAGGCTTTGATCTTACCGAAACAGTTGTAGAGTGAATACGAACTGCTTTAGCCTGCACAAATCTGTTTTTTTCCGTGAAATATAAACCGCTTCCAACAGGCTCAAGTGAAATTGAGAGCGAGCTGTGGTTAGGATTTTGAACTGCGAATCAGAATAGTTGCGTGTGCACTGATTGGATTCCAACAAATGTTGGCCAATGGCTGAATCGCTTTCTGGTTCGAACTTTTTGCTTTGCATTTTATATTTGGCTGGGTTCTGGTTGGTTGAGATCGGTGTGTTCCCTGTTCCTGAGTAAGGGTGGTTTTTTGTCTTATTGCTTTTGGAATATGTTGCTTGATGCGTTCCTGAAGCCTTTGAGTAGTGCGACCTATACGTAACGGCTATCACAGTGGCACACGTAATCATAAATAACCATATTTCTTTGATTGGCAGGTAGCACATCCTTTTTGACAGCAGGTATCTTCGAATATCTAGGCCCAGCCATTACGGCTGACAAAACCGCTACCATAGATACAAAACTTTAGAACCGATTAAGAGAGTTACTGCACTCAGAGCAGCTACCTAAACAAGTCTATGATGAGGTACACCCTACGGGTTCGCAAAGACCGCGAATGTACGGATTGCCTAAAACACACAAGGTAGGCACACCATTAAGGCCAATCCTGTCCATGGTCAATTCTTCCCACCATGAACTTGCCAAATCGCTAGCAAGCATTTTAGGGCGTACCTCATCATAGACTTGTTTAGGTAGCTGCTCTGAGTGCAGTAACTCTCTTAATCGGTTCTGAAGTTTTGTATCTATGGTAGCGGTTTTGTCAGCCGTAACGGCTGGGCCTAGATATTCGAAGATACCTGCTGTCAAAAAGGATGTGCTACCTGCCAATCAAAGAAATATGGTTATTTATGATTACGTGTGCCACTGTGATAGCCGTTACGTATAGGTCGCACTACTCAAAGGCTTCAGGAACGCATCAAGCAACATATTCCAAAAGCAATAAGACAAAAAACCACCCTTACTCAGGAACAGGGAACACACCGATCTCAACCAACCAGAACCCAGCCAAATATAAAATGCAACGCAAAAAGTTCGAACCAGAAAGCGATTCAGCCATTGGCCAACATTTGTTGGAATCCAATCAGTGCGCACGCAACTATTCTGATTCGCAGTTCAAAATCCTAACCACAGCTCGCTCTCAATTTCACTTGAGCCTCTCAATTTCACTTGAGCCTATTTCACGGAAAAAAACAGATTTGTGCAGGCTAAAGCAGTTCGTATTCACTCTACAACTGTTTCGGTAAGATCAAAGCCTGCCGTCATTGGATAGATTGCGTTTCTCCTTACTATTGTGCAATCTCCTTAAAATGCATTTCTCCTTACTGCAGAGTACATTTCTCCTTACTGCATCTGGTCTTCAAAAGATCCTGCTCACCACATACCAAACTAGACAGAGATCGCAACTGAAGAGTTCTGTCCGCAAAGCTTATTGCGAAAGCAAAATGAAATCGACTTTATTGAAAGTCATATTCTAACAAAAAATAGCTTCAACAAGCAAAAAATCTTACTTCTATCACTTACCAAGCTGTTTTTAAATAGAGGGGGCAAATCTGCCCCCGTACAAGTAGAGTGTGAAAATGGTTCGGTAGATATAGGGTTAAAAATCATTCTTTTGTTAGATAATGACGTAATCTATAGAAAAGCGGAACATATCTCGCAAGCAGTTCTGAAGCGTGCGTTAGATGCGGACTTCACTTTCAGTTTTCCTAGAGAGTAATTCCAAAATATTTTACAGCATTAGTTCTAATCAAATTTTGATCATTCACTATCAACTTAAAATTTTCTGAACCAGACTTTTGTGGCTGTTTATGAACCAGAATGTAACTGGTTTTCTCGTAATTTTATGAAATCTTGTTCTTTCTTAACCAACAGTTTATTTTGTCTAAATCGATTGATAACTCGATTTTGAAGAACCAGCAAATTTTGGCCACTCATTTGTAAATGTGTATCATTTGCGAATAGAGTTGTGTCAAAGTTGGTTATAGCGGGAAGATCATTAACATATTGTCAGAAAAAAAGCTGGCCTGCAAGAAACCTAGTGAAATTTCACAGTCTACATTTGCAAAATCAGATGTTTCTCCCCAAAGTTTAGGTGCTGTTGTCATTCATTTAAAAAGTTTTCAAGTAATTCTAATGGGGTTCCACAAATGCCAATTTAAGTCTTTAACTTTTGCAGCAAAATTCATTGGTTTACAGTGTCGAAAGCTTTTGACAAATCCAAAAAAATACAGCAGCTCTGTTTCTCTTTGTCTACATTTTTTAATACGGAGTCATACATGTGGCTGATCGCATGCATGGTAGACAGACTTTGGGAAAATCCAAATTGTTTTTCTCTTAAGAGGTTGTACTTTTGCGCATGAGAATATATTCTGTAGTAAATTAACCCTCTGTCTACTATGGGGTCCGATGGAACCCAAAATAAAATTTGATCTTTCATTACTAGGAACACACAGCAAACACGACTTCCATATTACCTGAGTTTTTCTAAGTTTAGTTGATCTTCAACAACGTAGGGTATCACGAATTTCAGATAAACCGATATGGCAAAGAAAGCAAAAACAGCATCGTATACCATGGGATCAATGGACCCCAAGCCAATAACTAATCTGCATTGTTTAGTTCAAAGTAGCTGAATTTTCTTTCAATACTGACATTGGAACGAACGACGCTCTTGTCGCGCGTTTCTTTGTTTTTACTCGGCCATTTTCTAACTAACGAGTGCAAAGTTTTAGACTTTTGCTTTCAACTCAAGAACGGTTAGTGGTAAGTACATGAAATTTTGATAGCAGTTCGAAATTAATAAGTTGTATGCTTGTACCAAATTTAGAGTCAATTAATCTCTTGGTTTTAGGACCCGAAAACCGTCCCGAAAGTTTGGCATAACAAGCGGTCTTTTTCAAAAACGGCTTAAGTACAGCAAAAAGTATTTCTCTCTCAAGATATCCTTTCTTAAGACGTCACAAGATATCTTGAGCATGTCTTGAGATATCCTTTCATGTCTTAAGATGTCTTAAGATTTTGCCTTAAGATATCCTTTCATCTCTACCAACCCTTTTTTCGCGGCGACGAAATTTTTTTTTTTCTTTCCCTTTTTCTTACTAAATCTTGCACGCTCTTCTTCTAAAACACAAAACATTAAAATCTAATTTTTGTGTAAAGTTGTTAAGCTGGAAACGCAATTTTGTCTCCCAAAATTTTTTGTGCCGATCCCCAATGAACCTCTCCCCGAATGGACCTTCCAAAAATCAATTTTTGAACAGCTTAACATGGGTTGCCAGGTTTTTTGATATCACTAGATATTTCACAGAAAATTATTTTGACATAGTTTGGGGGTACTATCCCCAGGAAAACCCCAAATAGACCCCCCAAAGATTAATTTTTTGAATGGCTTAAGCTAGGGTGCCATTTTTTGAAATCAGTGAATATTTAAGAGACAAATGCTTTGACATAGTTTGGAAGTTTAACCCCTAGGAAGCTATAGGTCAGGGTTCCCACGCATTTTTCAACAAAAAATTGCCTTTTCCGTACCTAATTTTGCTTAATACAAACTAAGCTCTTGTCATCTAAAATACACTAAATTGCAGTTACTTTAACTCAATCCGAAAGCTATCTGAACAGAACTCAATTGTTACATGGTTGAAGACGACTAAATAGCCTAAAGTAATGGACAATTGCTAAGTGACTGTTCATGGTGCTTGGATTCATACAAGATGGAGGCAATGCAGCATAGTGTTTAGGCCACAGGCTCAATAGTTGTATCCAACTGGCTGCTATATCCACTACTACTGCATTAGAATTCTCGAATAAGGTCAAGCAGTTTACTTGTTGTGGTCGAAAGGAAATACGAGATGTAGGCTACTCAGCATTACATGAGTAGAAGGGGTGCACGTTGCACTTAATTGAACAAAAAAAAAACACTTCGTGGGCAATGGATGTACTATTCTGAAATGCTTATAATCCTGCACGTTACAAAATAACAAGCTCTCAACATGGGAGCCGGAAGCAGGGCAAGGGGTGCAACTTCTACCTTGCCTTTCATTTCCTCCAATCAGAGGAAGAAGGGGGCAGTCTTTGCCCATCTAGATTGGTACTACATGTACAATACAAATGCAAAAAATCAGATGTAAACTTCTAACGATAAATTTTGAAATTCAAAAAGTGCCCTTTTAACATCAAAACTTTACCTTTTTTAAATTTTGCAACTCCAACAAAAAAAACTTCCGGCGCCCATGTACCTATGTATCAGTAGTCAGCTCAAAAACATTTCGCCACAACTTTCACTAACCGGTATGTCAGTTTATGTTATAAAGAACAGAAATTAATAATCAGTTGAATTATCAACTTGTCTGTCCATCATCACATCTAACAACCCAAGAAGAGCATCCGCTATTCATTTTGTATAGGGAGTGACTATTTTACCAGAAAATCTATAATGAAAGAGAAAAATAGAGAACTGCAGAGCACCATATCTTGTGCTGTTTCGTTGATAGTAAATTTTCTGTGAAATAGGTAGTTCCTTTTGTATATCTGCAATATCTCACATACGATACTGCTCTCAATGATACATAAGACTAGTAAACTCTGCAGCCCCTATATTGAGAACTAACAATTGACTAATTTTGTCATATTGCAACAGTGGGCAAACTGCGGCTCGCGGACGTAAATTTTGTGGCTCTTGTATTGAATCGTAATATTACAAAAAAAAATTAAGATTATACTGTATAAATATGTTATTTCGAGTTTGAAATTGTTTTCATTTATCGATGTATTTTAGAGTGATACAACAAGTATATATTTTCATAGCGCTGCCAATCAAGGTAATACCAACTGCGATGACGAATTGCAGAATAAACACCTTAAAGAATCACGGTAGAATAATTTTTTCGGAGATTTAAAACACTTCAAAGAGCGCAGTCAAGTGTGAATGTTGCCTTATAGGACAACAATCACTGCAGGCGCGTCGCCAGCGGGGTAGCAGGGGGGGAAATGCCCCCCCGATTTTCGTTTTTGCCCCCGCGATTTTTTTCTTGCCCCCCCACGGTATTTTTTTGGGAGTAAGAAGTAGCTGTTTTTGGGCGGAAAAAACGTTAAAATTTGCGATTTCGGCCAGAAAAAGCCTTTGGATTTCGGCGAAAACCTTTTTTTTTGGAGATCACCTGCTTTTGGTCGGAAAATTTGTGATTTCGGATTTCGTCAAAAACCTTTCCCCCCCTGATTTTAATTTTGCGCTCCCGATCTCGCGAAGCTGGCGACGCCCCTGAATCACTGTGTTTTTCAGCAGCGTATCCAGGGGGGATATATAGCGCTTACGCCTTGGCCTGTGGATCAAAATGCAGAATAAGAAAAATACCACGTATTTAGCACTTCTGATGCTGTTTTTTTTTTGCGCTGGAATGGACTAAAAAGTGATTTAAAGCGTCTTATGAAACATATATTCGGGGGAATGGGGCTAATTTGTCAAAACTAAACTCCCAAATCAAAAAAACTTTGAAAAATGGCCAAAAATAAGTAATCAAGTTTGATCGTTAGTGTAAAAACGCTGAACATAAGTTTCATCAGTGTTCGAGTGGATAGTGGTTGAGTGGATAGAGCGTCTGCTACCCAAGGGGTAGACTCGGGTTCGATTCCCGGTCGGGTCAAACTAAAAACTATAAAAATTGGTATTCACAGCTTCCCTGCTTGACGTTCAGCAATTAAAGGGAGAGTGTGAAGCCTCCACCGTGTGTGGTAGACAGGTGAGCAGGTGGCTGCTTGATTCAAAGACCGAAAGATCCTTTCGCTGTCTCCTGGCCAAGGCAACTCAGTAAATAAAACGTAATTACAATTACACCAACAAATATATTATAAACTCAGGAAGGAGGGGAAGGGGGCAATTCAGTATGTTAATTACCAATTATTTCTCTCTAATATTTTCCATTAGACTCCCCAATTGTTTTACTCCATAAATATAGACTACTCCGTGTGAGTTTTACTGAACTATAAGATTTTATGATTTACCAGCATGTAAACGAGAGAACTAAAATTGTACCATTAGCCACCTCCCACATAGCCCATTTATGCAACCTGTTTGATCATGTTTGCACGGCCAATTTCTATGCCACGTTTTAAAAGCATTAATTTTGATCAAAATATCCCTAAAACTAAGTCGTTTTTGCCAAAAAATGCAAACTTTTTGTGCGTTGGGGGTTTCGGAGGCTTCGC
This sequence comes from Trididemnum nubilum, assembly GCA_963965965.1. Lineage (NCBI taxonomy): Eukaryota > Metazoa > Chordata > Ascidiacea > Aplousobranchia > Didemnidae > Trididemnum > Trididemnum nubilum. Next base: position 24,741,404 of record OZ014480.1, read on the forward strand.
CCCAGACCCCCTAAACACCCTTCCCATTGCGAATTTCTGGCTACGCGCCTGGTGTTTTATTGTGTTATGTTATTTTGTGTCAACTGATTTTGCAGCTTGCTGGTATTTATGGCTTTCCGCAAGCGGCTCTTTCTTTGAACAAGTTTGCCCACCCTTGTCATGTGTAAATTCTTAATTCTCAACATATATTCTTAATCTGTGTTTTGCAGTTAACTCAAGAGCTACGCCTCTCTCATTTTTCGCAGGTTACCTTGAACTGTGTATGTAAAAAATACGCAAAAAAAATGAAGTACGTCGCACTATTTCAATTATTTATACTAATTTACGAAGCATTCAATTATGTACATTAAAACTTGCTAATATTTCATGAATACAATCATGCTAAAGAGTCTGTGTAACTGCGCAATCTTTGCTCACACTCAACTCAGATTCAAGCTGCATGAATCTCACCAAAAACAGTAACTGCAGAGGCAATCATTACAAGTTCTTCAATTTCAGCAGTTTATCATTCAACAACTTTTCAACCTACTTCAAGCTGTTTTCTTTTTCATTAGCCGTTTTTCTTAAGCTGTTAGATTGTATCAACAACACCATTTTACTTAGATCTTCTGCTGTTTTAGCAAGATCATCAGCACTTTTATGCAAGCACTTGATTCCTTCTTCTGTTTACGGCTATCCTTTTGCTTGCTGTCTGCGCATACCACGCTACTCCTTCTTTAGTGCTTGTAGGCTACCGGTTCTTGAATTCTTCCGTTTGCTAAATTGCCTTTGATGTCTTTATACTCTTCAATTACAGCATAACAATACTCTTAAATAAAAGCTTTGTTGAACCTGTATTGTGACAAAATAAATCAGCAGGACCACCGTTCTTGAAGCTGTAACACAACACAGCCTGGTGTGTTATCACTATTTTTATGCGCTTAATAGAAGTATTTATAGAATTAATAGAAAGACGAATGGAATGTTTAATATTTATCCGCTCCAATCGCATCAGTTTTTACATGGTGCAGTGCTCTGTTTTTGCCAAACTGTTTTCCATACTTATTCAATACTAGCACGAACTTTTCCGAACTTTTTCCCCGTCGGGAAATGCCTTTACAAAATTCCCGACTTTTTCCGATCGTGGGAACCCTGATAGGTGCAGCCAGGATTTTTGATTAGCGGAGGGGGTCCAAACTACAAATCATATCCAATGACGTTATCAAAAATTTTCGAAAGAGGAAGTTTTTGTGGGGCTAAGATATCGTAGAATGGAAGATCAGAAACCGTGGCCTGGTTTGACACTTAATCTGGATTTTGCTAACGAGAGATGGCTTAAATCGAAGGTTTAAAAGCGAAAATGTCTGAATTGGGAAATGTTTAACATGTGTAACTCAAACGTATCACAGACGGGATCTGGAAGCGGAGCCCCCAGCCGCCGAGGCCAAGCCCCCAGCCGCTTGGCGATTTTTTGTAAGTTTTTGGAAAAAAGCTATTTTAATGCCATTGGATCACATTTCGCATGTGTTCAGAGCCATTTAAAAGAACTAGATTTTTAACATTAAAAGCCAATTGAAAAAATCAAATTGTTCACTCCTCCTAAAACTTGCAATTTAAGTCCAAAACACGTTTAAAACCTTGCATTTTGGTTTAAAATTTTGTAAGTTATTAGGCCCAAGTAAATGGAAGATACATTGCCTTCTGCAAAGTTTCAGCAGTACGGTAAACAATACTCCACTGGAAGATTTTCCTAAAGAGATGTTTGTATTGTCATAAAAATAACCAGTTTAGGAGTTCATGTACGACCAGGGGGCTCAGGCCCCCTCAATTCACGTGTTAATCCGTACCCTTGGCAACCCTGAGCTTCGAGATTCTGTGACATCAGAAAAGAATGACTGTGCAAAATTTCTTTCATTGCGTTGCTTAGTTTGCAAAAATTTTGCAAAATCATCCTTTACTCTCGTCACCAAATTTCGAAACGCAGGGTTGCCATTGGTAATGAGTCAAATGGATTAAATTTATTTTGCGGACGAGAGGAATAGTAAACATGATTTGGGGCACCTCTTTATTACCTCAAATAGTTCTCAATTCTTCAATAAAGCCGATTTTCAGCCGAATCTCTTGCAGTCGAAAACATGTATAGACTCAGCATTTTTGCCGAACTTGAACTCGAAAAAATTAGAGAACTCAAACTTAAACTCAGAGCTGCAATATGGCTGTACTCGAACTTGAAATTGAATTAAAATCGACCGAGTTCGCAGCCCTCCTATGTATTAATTATTGCATTTTCTAATCACAAATTTAAGAAACATCTCAACAGAGGCTTAGATATCGCAAACACTTTTTCCAATGAAATAGCTTTTAATTATAAAAAGCGAATTAGCTACAAAATTGAAACACGTATGCATGAAGCAGCAGTACAAGATGAGATTTAAGTAGCACTAAAAGTTAAAAAATATGCTGATAGACGAACATGCAAAGTTAAGCACTTATAAATATGAATTTTACGGTTTTCTAGCAAAAATTCTTCGTTTTTCAACAGATCTTGTTGATCTGGATCGTGAGAGAAGTTCCACTCTAAAAAAACGTGAAGTTATGATTAACTTTATATTTTGTTGACATACTGTATTATACCACAACTATAAAAATTACAGTAAAAGGCGAAAAGCACAACAATCTGTTTCGTCCTGCGGACTTATCACGTGCTATTGTAATCTGTGAAAGTATCATAATAATAGTTAGAAATTCTCTGAATAGGCAAAAAACAGCATAATATCGAACAACTTGCCAAGCTAAACACTACTACTGTTCTACTCAGGCAACAAGCGAATTAATGGAACTTCTGTATCACATTTGACATCTTTTACAGATTACAGTAGCAAATGATGAGTCCTAACGACGAAACAGACTGCTGTGCTTTTAACCTTTTACTGTGATTTTCATAGTTGCATTTGGTCTGATTTTACTTCTGTGTATCATCAAAATCATCAAGCACTATTTCAGAAGATTGACTATCAACAGTTTTCTACTGTATTATATATTTAATCAAGATCATTTTGACAAATTGCGCATTGTAGTTGGATAAAAATCACTGCATACGTACAGCATGTTAGATGCACTTCTTTAACGTATTTACTTTAACTTATTCATTGATTTTACAGTACAACTGTAACATGGCAGATGAGTGGCTTCACTATTCTACTCAGACAGCAAGCGATTTAATGGAACTTCGGTATCAAATTTAACATCATAATGCAAAAATCGGGCATCGATCGTTGCTTTCTCAAGTCATACCATTTTAGTACACTTCTAGTAAGTAAGTAAGTAAGTAAAACAATGTATTATAATTTCAGTGAGGCAATCTTTTGACAAATAGTTAGGAATTTTAGGTTTAGGAAATCCACAGAAACAGCACTAGCCCATTATATTGGCATCAGCACCGTCCTCAAAACTAGGGATGGGCATTTCAGAACAGAGATGGAAACCGGTCGGGTCGACCGGCCAGTCGGGTTGCCGGTCGGATCGAGATTCTTCGACCGGCCGGTCAAGCCGGTTGAAAAACCGGTCAAATTCTCCTTTCTGGCAACTAAAAGACATCTAAGCACCAACAGAAATATACTTATATATTTTATCATAAATAAAACTTTTTATAAAAAAACAGTATTAACAAACCACATTTTTCGAAAACACTTGTTGAATGGTTTCAAGCTGTGACTTATATGCTGTGACCATTAAGACATGCACATCCAGGGACGTATTTAGGGTGGGAGTATTGTGCCATGCTCCCCACTTTGGGCCACGGCACAAACCAAAAAAGTGCAAAATATACGTTAAAATCGCGTAATCAGATTCTACTAAAGCATGCATGTGGAAGAGGCTTGCGCTGCCTGGCATTTTAGCATCATTTTAATCAACTTAAGAGTGGAAGTGGCGCAGATTTCAGATTTTTAGTACATGCTAAAATCTTGCCGCTTTGAAAAGCTTTTTTTAACTTAAATTTACCACAGTCTACACTGGGCAAGAAAGACATAGCTCTTATTTTTTATGTCTAACTATTTATGGTTTGTTCTGAAGTAGTAGCATTTCTACAAACTGCTGGGGCACAATATATTTCGAAAGTTTTCTAGCCAATGTCATAACTGTGTAGTGTTTTCAACGAAAATAACGGACGCGTTGCGTTCATCGGGATATAGTTATTCATAACGACTTCGAACTACCAATAAGTTTATTTTTTGGTTTGATGTTTTGCTTCCCAAACCGGGAAGCTTCTTCAGAACAATTTTCGGCAGTGCTGCCTTTGCAGTTACAAAAAGATAAATGAGAAAAAAATAACAGCAGAATATAGGTAACAGTAAAAACATACGAACATCACAATACTTGTCCTATTATACCCAAAAACATTAAAATGATGGAGCAATAACAATATATAAAATTGAAAATTATGTCACTAACAGCGTGAAAAAAAGGAATATTGAAAAATTATGTCACTAACAGCGTGAAAAAAGGAATACTGAAAAATTATGTCACTAACAGCGTGAAAAAAATTAATAACATTCATAACAACTTCACTAGCAGTTTGAGAAAGTATGAGAAGGATCTATTGCAAAACATTATGTACTGGAAAAGGTTTTTAGCTTCATAGAGATTTATATACGGACTGAACAATTAATATAAATCTCTATGGAGCTAAAAACCTTTTCCAGTACATATTGTGTTGCAATAGATCCTTTTCATACTTTCTCAAACTGTTAGTGAAGCAGCCTAGTTGTTATGAATATTATTAATTTTTTTCACGCTGTTAGTGACATAATTTCCAATTTTATATAACGTTATTGCTCCATCATTTTAATGTTTTTGGGTATAACAGCGCAAGTATTGTGATGTTCGTATGTTTTTAGTGTTACCTATCTTTTGCTGTTATTTTTTTCTCATTTATCTTTTTGTAACTGTAAAGGCAGCACTGCCGAAAAAAAGTTTAGCGTTTGCTGCTAGGCAGATTGCAAATAATCTGTCGCCAATAGCTCAAAAATTGTAACTTCATTTTTTGGCCTTTCGCAAAATATCATTAGAAAGAACGTCTAATAATTTAGCTAGAGCCCTCCAGTGCTTTTTATGTTTATTTTTGTGCACGTCTTGCGCTGCTCAAAACAGGTCTTTCAAACCGAAACTTAACCAAAAAAGGTCTTAAAATTGAGTCATTTTTGCAAAAAACGCAAAAATTTTTTGCGTTTTTTTCTGAGACCCCCGTCTAAAGTCACAAATTTTAGCACCTCACCCATGCCTCCCCCCTTTTGAAAATTTTTCATTAAATACATTGAATAGAGAAGAAAAATCTTCTGTGAAAAACCCGGTCGACCGGGCCGGTCAGAAACCGGTTGACCGGCCGGTCAACCGGCGATGATTTTGAAATTTACCGGTCGGGTCGGGTGGAAAAAATCCTGACCGGTTCCATCTCTGTTTCAGAATACCGAAACCAGAAGGATCCGAATCCCAAACTATCCGGAATCCCAATTGAAATATAAACCGGATAATAGGAACTGGTTTTAAATCAACGCCATTACCTTGGTAAAAATTGTTTGCATTTAATTCTCAGATAAAAGTGTAGTGAGCCATTTGCTCTGTAATTGGGACTTCGCGTGAGCGCGCAGTACCTTTGTTTTTGTTCGCGAATTTTAGCAGATGAGGATTGATTTGCAAACGGTAAAACCTAGAAAGTTGAAATTTAGACTCAACATAAGAATTAATAAAACCGTCGTATGTGCCAATTTTGGGAATCCTAGGTCGCGTGATTGTGAATTGACACACAAATAACATTAAAAAATGGCACTTTTGGCTTGAAAATTTATTAATTCGCCTATTACTAAAAAACCATTTGACGTGCGAAGCTGAAATTTGAACGCAATGTGGGCGCTTATGAATGCTTTATGCAAACCGAGTTTGGAGGCGCCCGACCACGTGACCAAAATTTCACAGGCCGAAAATGGGCAAAAGTTGACGAATTTGAACCTATATACAGTATCTCGGTAATTACTGATATTGATCAAAAATGGTTTGTGATATTTGAGCACACTATCAACCACCTTTCTTTTGGTTATATTCGTTTACCCCAACTTGAAAACTATTTTTCTTGTTTTGCATTTTTTCCTTATTTTTTTTCTTTTCCTTCTCCTACTATTTACTTTTAAACCACTTAACCGCTAAACGTACTGTATTCGAAGTCTAAGCGATTGAAGATATCAGGGAGGACTAATGTCCGACTGAAATCGGGGGTGCCACGTTGGGGGATCCCCCTCAATCGGGTCCTCCAAAATTTTGAACTTTAAAAACCGTTAGAGTTAGATGGATCAAATTTTCGGAATGGATAGCTATTAAAAATAAACTAAACCCAACAAAAATTTGGGGTGCCACAATCAGGGTTTCCCCCAAACGGACCCTCCAAAATTCAAGCTTGTTAACTTTTTAAGCTGGACACATGAAATGGTGGTACACAAATTCTCAAGTTCCCCATTTGAAGCAACTTGCTTCAAAATACCTTTGCATTCCTGCAATATCATCTTCTTCCGAAAGGTGTTTCTTCAGTGCAGGCTCGACTGTACACGAATTAAGAATGCAACTAAATGGTGAACATTTAAAAGCACTCATCCACTGCAGTGAAGTGCTACTATAATCAAGCAAATCATTGAATAAAATTTTTCTGGATATCGGTGGTAGTTAACTGGTTGTTCACTTTTTCATCAAATTAAGTTAATTAAAACCAGAATAGGATTCGGTATTCTGGATTCAGTTTTAGGTATTCGGAATAATTCTGGAATAGCAAACTATTCTGAAACGCCCATCCCTACTCAAAACGTTTCTGAAAGTTACTTTGTAATTGGCAGCACTGAGTGAGGTGCTAGGGAGAAGTCAACATTAAACTCAGAAAAAATGGTAATAAATAGGAAACTCATGGTATAAGCAGGGGCGTCGAGAGCCGAACGTAAGCCCGGGGCCAGCTCAAATATGACGGATTTCCGGTTTTGTGAACTCTAAAACAGACGGAGAAAATGCCGCAGTTTTGTCCGAATTATGATGTGATCTCCCCCCCCCCCCAAAAAAAAAGGTCTTCACCGAAATTTTAACGGTTTTCTTGGTCGAAATTTGGTGATCTCCAAAGAAAAAAAGATCTTCAGACATCACATGCTGATTTCTCAGTGTCATTTCGATGGGCCCCTATCAAGCCCATGGGCCCCCTAAAGTCCATGGGCCCGGAGTCACTGTAGCCCCCTGCCCCCCCTCTCGGTGGCCCTGGGTATAAGAATGGTTTTTAAGACATCCCGCATACCTTCGACAAACGCCCCAACCCCGAAAAAAATACGCTACCAGGCCCCTTTAAAGGAATAGCTATAAAAAAGAGTTCTTACTTTTTAGTTAAAACGTCTATTTTGTCCATCATTTGGACCAAGAGCGACTGCATGTCCGATTGAGCTTGTAAATAACTACTGCAAGAGCACGTTGTCTCTGCGTCGCTTGTAGTCACCTGAAAATACAATTTTCGTTACATATAAATGCTATTTGTTTCATTTTTTGCCGTAAGGTAAAATAAAGTTTCCTTGTAAAGCGTAAGCCCCTCAGTTGTCTTGCATGCTAGTCAGAACTGTAAAGGTTTAAATGTCTGGGTGTGTCCTTTATCACTGATCTTGAAATTCATGTTTATTTTCGCAGCGGTTGGTTTCAGCGAAGGAGGAGTTGATGAAGAAGGCATTCAGTTGAAGATAGTGCATTAGCAGCAGTGTAGTTGCAATCACGTCCGAATCTACGTTGAGAAACTTCGGCCGGGAAGAGGAACAAAGATCTATTATACATTCCATTCTTTGGTTTTTATTTGTCCACCTGTTCTTCCCTCGCAACAACAAAACTAGGAAAAATTTTGTGGCAGCGTCTGTAGCTGTCAAAGAAAGAGATCCGAAAATGAACTTAAATGCGCTAAAAAATTACATTAAAAAAATGCCACTTTGGTTTTTGTTCGTTTGTACTGTAGTAGTACAATTCGTCATCTTAGATGGTTAGGCCATATAAAGCAAAATGCTTCAGGAAAGGCTTTTGAACAAGCTTTACTCGTCAAAGCAAATAAGAAAAAGTCTGGGTGACGAGGAAGAACTAAATAAATTAATCGCATTAAAGGATTGTTTGGAACTTCAGCAAAGCGAAATGAAGAAAATGATGGAAGACTGTGAAGTGTGACGACTTAATCTTGAGCTACAGCCTCCACAACCCTCACGGAAAAGCGAGCAGTGATAAGTATTAATTATTTTCTAAAGCATTGAAATGATGTACTACACAATCAGTGTCGAGTGGATAGAGCGTCTGCTACCGAAGCGGTAGACTCGGCTTCTATTTCCGGTCGGGTCAAACCAAAGACTATAAAAATTGGTATTCACAGCTTCCCTGCTTGACGTTCAGCATTTAAAGGGACAATATGAAGCCTCCGCCGTGTGTGGTAGACAGGTGGGCAGGAGGCAGCTTGAATCGAAGACCGAAAGGTCTCTTCACTGTTTCAAGGCCAACGCAAATTGGTGAATAAAACGCAAGTACAACTAGATGGGAGTTTGCCATCAAACCCAGTGAACGACCGACACATAGCTAATGCTGTGACACTCAAAAGTACTTTTTGTCTACCGTAAAATCAGCAATTATTCAAAAATATCTGATTATGGAACCTCCAGAAAAGTAGAGTCAAAATAAATGTCAGTTAAATATCTCCTGATATCATAAAACACTGGCACCCTAAGTTGAGCCGTTCAAATAATTGATTTTGGGGGTCCATTTGGGAGGGTCCCCGGAGGGGATGGCACCCTCAAACTATGTCAAAATATTTGTCTGTTAAATCTCTGCTGATATCAAAACAAACTGGCACCCTAGCTTGAGCTGTAAAAAAAAAGATTTTTGGGGGGTCCATTTGGGGGGTCCCCGGGGGGTGGCACCCCCAAACTATGTCAAAATATTTGTCTGTTAAATATCTGATGAAATCTTAAAACACTGGAACTCTAAGTTGAGCCGTTCAAAAAATTAATTTTTGGGGGGTCCATTTGGGAGGTCCCCAGGGGGTAGCACCCCCAAACTATGTCAAAATATTTGTCTGTTAAATATCTGATGAAATCTTAAAATACTGGAACTCTAAGTTGAGCCGTTCAAAAAACTGATTTTTGGGGGGTCCCTGGGGGGGTGGCACCCCAAACTATGTCAAAATATTTGTCTGTTAAATATCAACTGATACCAAAAAAAAGTAGCACTCTAGCTTGAGCCAATCAAAAAATTGATTTTTTGGGGCCCTATTTTGGGGGGGGTTCCAGGTAGAATTGCCCCAAAAAATTTTGGGAGAAAAATTGAGTTTGCAGCTCAATAACTTCACGCAAAAATTAGATTTCGATGTTTTGTGGTTTAGGAGAAGAGCGTACAAAAATTAGGAAGAAAAAAGAGAAAAAAAAGGAAAAAAGGAAAAAAAAGAGAAATAAACCTCATTGCCGTCAAAAGTGGGTTGGTTGGGATTAAAGGGTATCTTAAGACATACAACCATATAAAATATTTTTTGCTGTACTTAAGCCGTTTTTGTCTGAAACCGCTTTTTACGCCAAACTTGAGGGGAGATTTTCGGGTTCTAAAACCAAAGTCACGCCACCTATTGCCTCGAAATTTGGTAAAAGCATATAACTCATTAATCTCAAACTGCTGTCAAAATTTCATGAAGCTAGACCAAACCGTTCTCGAGTTCTAAGCAAAAGTCTGAAATTTCGCACTCGTTAGTTGGAAAATGGCCGAGTAAAAACAAAGGAACACGCGACGCGAGCGTCGGTCGTTCCAATTACAACTGTGAAGTCATTTTAATGCAACCTTGACCGCACATAAAACACGTCGATCATACTACACGGAAAAAGAGTATCATTCTGCAATGTAGCATAACCAGTTAGTGTTCGTTGCGTCACTACTGTGTGGTAAAGTGCGTTGACGCAAGTCTTTCGTTTGTTATTGCCCTTACGTAATAATCGCTTCCCACTCGCAGAATAATGAACACTTGACAGATTTTGAAACAAAGAAATATAACAAATGCACCAATGCACGGTGGCTCATAAGCTATTTTAACCGCAGTTAGTAGCGACGTTTAGGCATAATACGGTTATGTGCAGTGCTTGTAGCTGTTCAACAATATTAGAATATTGCAAATTCCGAGTTGCTTAAATCTAAATCGTAAAACCTAAACCTAGATCTAACTTTGGCTTATTTATTAGTTATTTAGGCTAAATGCTATTAGGGGTTTGGGTTTATTTATTTATTCGTCTGGATTTACGTCAAATACATCTTATTGAATCACTGCATTGTTTTTTGATCATTCACTTAAGATTTAGGTGAATGACCGTTAAATACCCCGTTCTCCCCCCGAAATTTTTTTCTGCTTGCTCTGCATCTGAACCATCAGCTCCAGATACGAATATTGTTTTTTACATTTTCGTTTTGATCTGGCTGTATCACGAGAGATGTTTTGGATTGAACTCTCTATGTGACACGGTTAAAAGAGAAAATGGGCTTTAACTTCCCCCATCGTAGAGACAGTGAAAGTTTTCCCACACTTACAACTTCCGGAAAATACCTAGCCTAATTTAAAGTTGCCGTCTTTTAACAAGGTGCACGAGTTATTATTCTACTATAAAGTTTCTAATTTTGGTCGTTATTCAGGACCAAAAGAAAATTAGGGAACTGTAATATACATAGCATCATGGATTTGTCTGTCTATGTTCAAGGAAGTGTAACTCGCAGTTGTAGCCATTACCAAAAAATTTTAGAGTATGCTGATAAAAATAGAAAAGAAGGGTGGTTTGTAGACGTGACAGTAGAGGTTGATGACCTCAAAATCCCAGCCAATCGATTTGTCTTGTCATGCTGCTCCAAAGTGTTTGAAAAAATGTTCAAAAGCCAAATGAAAAAACGCTATGACAAAACTGTTCATATTTCAGCTGTAGATTGCGAATCAGTCGAAACCCTCATTGATTTCATGTATTCCGGGAAACTCATAATCAACAGCAAAAATGTGCTGAGACTACTAGCAGCGGTGGATTTCCTGCAGATGGAAGAAGTGAAGATGTTTTGCTCAGAATTCCTTCATAATGTTCTTGTTCCACCTATTTACTTTACTGTTTTATGTGTTGCTAATCTTTATCGGCTTGAATCATTGCAGAATCAAATCTATCAACTGATCAGTTCCAACTTTGACGAGATTGTCCTAGCCGAATATTTCTGGTCGATGTCAGAAACAGATATTCAAAGCTGTATTTCGAAACTTGACAGAGCACAAGTGAAAGAAACTTCGGTATATCAAACAATTGTTACGTGGACAAAGCACTATGAAGAAGCACGTGCCAAACACTTTCCCAAATTATTCCAACTGGTACAGCTAGATAAGCTGCCCCGTCAGTTTTTGCAAGAAATTGTATCTTCAGAAGACTTGGTTTCAGAAAATCTTTCGTGCCAAAAATTAGTTATGTCATGTTTGTTCGCTATGTTGGATTGTAAAAGTGAACGTGTAAAACAGAGGTCACCACAAAAATACTAAGTATAGGAGGACAAAACACCCCAGACAAAGTGATTGAATTTCATAAACGTGGATGCCAAGCAAAAATAACCAAACAATTTCACGCTGCTGAGAGCTTTGGCAAAGGATGGACTATAAAACAAGGAGAGAAAATTTATCACTTAGGGAGGCAATTTCACCTTTGTAAACGGAAATTGGCGTATCGTTGACAGAGTCATTCAAGTGAAACTTGAAAAAGTTGCAATTACTATTAAAACAGTAGCTCCAATGAAACACGGAAAAAGATTTTTTGGGGCAGCAGTTTTTTGCGACACTCTGGTTGTCACGGGTGGTCAAGGCAATCCAAAAGGCACATATTTGTCCACGGCCGAGTACTACCTAGCACTCATTGATGAATGGAGATTCATTAAACCAACCATTATAGCAAAATGTAGCAACGTTTTAGTAGCTTGTGAAGGCTGTCTGTACGATATTGGAGGTACGAATGGCCGACATAGCTTGTGTGCAGTTGAACAACTCAGCGGGCTGAAAAGCAACTGGAAAATGATGCAGCCAATGCAACAGAGGAGAGAACAGCATGCTGCAGTCGCATGTGAGGGTAAAGTCTATGCCATGGGGGGTGGAAACGACCGAAACATGCATCTAAGAACTAACAGTGTAGAATGCTACGAACCCAAATCAAACAAATGGATGTATGTCCAAGACATGAAACATGCTAGAGCCGGACACGCTGCTTGTGTATTGCAAAACAAGATTTATGTAATTGGGGGAAAAGATGATCAAGATAGATATGTGAGAGAGATCGAGTGCTATGATCCGGCCAACAATGCATGGAGTGTTGTGGGCATCACACCTGTTGATTTGCACCATCATTCCCTCTTAGTTTTATAAGCAAGAAAAAAATATTACTACAAATTGCAAAATTTAAAGTTAGGTTTCTCAGCATTAACTGCACAGACTGCACTCTTTCCACTATTGCAGCAAGCACAACACAACACCATGGAACCGTACAATCAAATGCTGTAATATTCAATAAGATCTAGTATAGTGTTAAATAAAATTTTTCAATATACAGTAATTGTTTAATTGGTATATTTTAACTGCTTTTTAAGCGTGGAACCTTTGCATTGTGCATGCGTACATTCCCATTATTATTGATTGTGTAGATGGTATCAAAAGCTTTCATTTAGATCATCGAGTACATAATATTAAAAGGGCATTCAACCCGAATTTTGAAAAACTGAGAAAAAATCTTAAAAAAATATGTTTACCAACATAACCCCATTGCTATTCTTGCAACTCATCAGGCTAAGAAAGTTAAAGAGAAAAAATTTCATGTTTTCCTCTTAGAATCCAAGTTTCGGCCATCTTGTTTCAAGTAGATTGCGCAAAAATCAGTTTGTAAGGTCTATTTCGAGTCTTGCTATGTACCGGGGTTCTTAGAATTAGGTGAGTGCAGAAGGTATAAGTAGATAAATTAATGGAGCAACTGCTGTTTGAATTCAGAGAGGTTAGATTCTTTCGTAGTGTGCTTAGCAGTTTGTCCGCCAAGTGCTAGCAAAGTATTCGGAATCAAGGCAAGGTTTTAGTGCTTTAGGCGTACTAGCCTATAGCCTATTGTGGCTATTGCTTAGTGTAGATAGCTTATCCGAAGAAATGATTGCATGTTGAAGGCAGAAGCATCGTAACTAACTATATCTTAGACTAAGATTCCAGTTTTTAGTGAGCCAGTAAGTTTTATGCAATTATTGCGCAGTTGGTTTAGGCCTAAAGGTCAGAAGGCCAGTTAGTTTTTCACGTAAACATGCAATTCAAGCTTCAATGCAAAGCATTTTAGCTAGCATTTTTCGTATAGGTTTGCTACGGTTATCAGCAGGTACCTACGAAGCCACTTCCTTGACTGCTGCTAATCTAGTCAATCATTTGGAACGATTTTGACCCACGTCCGTTCAGTTTGGTAATGTTCGAAAAGTGTTTCTCTTAGTCTAAGGGGAAAATAATTGCAAATATCTTTCGATTTCTCGGCCGAAGAGAATCAAAATTGATGCGAATAAATTCTAAAAAGTTGCCAAAGTTGTTTCAATATAGTTTTGCAGTAAAATTTTTTTAACAAAAACGTCCCGAATGCCCTTTTAAAGTATGAGACAATTTTTTCTTGTTCAAACTACCTAATGCCTAAGAAGAGTACGAAAAAAGTTTCATTTTAGTTACCAGTCTCACACTGATAATCACTGGATTCAACCGTGTGATGTGAAGTTGAGATGTACAGTATTACCAGTATGACACTGGTCGAAGCAAATCATGAATTAAAATTTGCTCAACGGAAAAAATACATCCTGTTTAGCATCACACCTAACATGCAGATGCGAAGACAAAAAAAGGATAAAATTTGCTAATGAATAATTTTTGTGATTAGCTGCACGCTTCGGATTGTTTTCTGAAGTTGCTAAGTTCCAAAAATGCCTTATAAAAGTTAAATGGATCTTCGTTTCAAAAATTGAGACAAAATTTAATCTCTTTGTCTACTTGATCCATAAAATGAAAAAGTTATGGTCATATTTTATCAAACGATGTAGCGTTTAAAATGGCTACTTGAGTTTAAAATTTACAGCTGTGTGGTGCTGTATGGTAAAAACACCATACTGCCTATCAAGCTATTCCTCCAGCGTATGTAGTTATAGTTGCTTATTTTCTTTTGTTTGCAACCAGTAGCGATCGAGCGACATAAAATATTTTCTTAACGCCAAACATCACGTGCATTGCTTATGCGCTTCTTAATAAAGAACTTTTTTCACGCTTCAAAATCGCAACGGGTTCGGCTTAAAAAAAACTTTAGTTTTAAAATGTTTTGTTTTCACTGACTTTATTACCATGTATTTCAAAACCGCAAAAGCAATAACTTCTACATGAAATGAAGTACTTACTGTTCCTCTTATCGAATGGCTTTCAAGATCATTAGCATAAATTGCAGAAACCGATACACTATAAGTTGTCAAAGGTGACAAGCCTTCCAACCTAGAAAAACATTGATTTAGAACACCACAATGTTCAAAGAATATTACTTTTCCGCGGTATAGTACGATTATGTTCTATTTTAATTAAAGCTAAGGTCAAGCCATTACTTTCGGGTTAAAACAATCGTAACGCTCGTTCTTTCATTCAAACAGATATTTGAATTTTATTTGACTAAAATAATGAAAATCTTTGAAGATTGTTTTAACATTAAACCAATGGCCACATTTACAATATAAATAGTTTCTGCTTATGCTCTGCTTCGGCGTTGAGATCTATTTGTAGGTGCTGTAAAGGCGCTTACTTTTTGCATAATTTCTGTTTCCATAATTTAGTTTCAAGAATTATCATTAAACCGAAGCAGAAGTCTCCTAGTCAGTGGCCCTAAGCCAAGTACATACCAGCCAACTTTACTACTAACCAGATGTGACAACTTTAAAATCACCACTATAAGTTTCGCATAATGTCTTATTTATGTTGATTCAAAACTCTTCTAATTAATCAAACATAAACAACGAGACTGTCACTTTCCTTTTTTTCTACTAGGACAGCTTTAAACCAGCATGAAGTTTGCAAATATTTCTCCTAGAAGAAACATTGTATTTTTGAAACTTTTATCCACAATCTTTTTTTTTCTTTTTATCGCATACGATTGTATGCTTAAAAAGCTGAGCTCGAAAAAATTGTTCGCTATTTTTCTTAAAAGTACTGTTTTAGTAAATAAAGTGGGTTTACCTCTTTATCTTCATTTACTGTTATTTGATTATGCATGTATCATTTTTTACGCTTATTTTACTGCGTATTTGGTTCGCAACTAAAGCATTTTATGCCTATGAAGCAGTCTGCTGTGCTTTGCATGTGACAAATTTATATGCGAATGTATTTGAGGGATGAATGATTTTGTGAAAAATGCATTGTTTATCTAAATTAAGTGGCTTTATTCATATTCTTATGCTATTTGCTTGTGTGTATTTTTATGTATGTTTTATGACGTAATTACATTTGTGTCAATCCCAAAATTCTGTAATCATCATATCAGGTATTTATAACGCACTTACAAAAGATAAGTTTCTTCAACATTTTCCACTGTTACTGGCAGTGTGCCATCAGCAAAGTACGTAACTGTGTAACGGATTGGTCTGGGCTGTTTTTCTCCTGAGATCCATTGTGCCAGGAAACTAGAATCTGTGACGTCATTAAAGTTCAAAGGTCCCAGCGGTGGTAGAGCAAGCGTGGTAGCCAATCGCTGTACTTTCTGAGAACGAGTTGAGAAATTGTAGTTTGCAGTGATAGATATGCTGTACTCAGTAGCTGTATGGAGGTCACTAAACGAAATAATAATTTAATTGGATAAGGTAACATTATATTTCGAAATCAGAAAAGAAGATACAAAATTTCTATTAAATACACCCAAAAAAGTGTAATGGTGGATTGTCTGGGTTTTGAATAGAGTATCAAAGTATAGATCCTTTAAACACAAGTTAAGTGAATCAATTTATAAGTTTTCAAGCAAGCTGGATAAAATTCCTCATTTACCGTCGAGGAAACTGTTGCTAACAACTCTCTGTTTCTGAATCTAATAGATTGGAGCAAAAATGTGCTTTTAATTAGTTCTGGGGCTCAGGATAGCCGCACAAAAGCTTGAAAATCAAAACCCTTTGCGGTAGGTTTACCATCCAGCTAGAGCAGGAAGTAAAATTATATTCCCGTAAAACACACACACACACACACACACACAAAAAGCAAAATTAAAATAAATTGTCATATAAAGCTGGTTTGTATCGTAGAAAAAGTCTGTGCTTTGATGATAACGAAACATTTGCAGAATATTTATTTTCTTGCGCGGAAGTTTTTTTACTGAATAACTTACGTGAGAAAATAGCTGTTTACATCTGGAGGTAAAGTGAGCAAATCACTTTGAGAAAAGCCCATCACAGAATCATACTCGTATTCTAAAGCGTATGACTGTAAAAGCGAATCTTGGGATGGACTCCAAGAAACGTTGATTGATGTAAACCTGACGTCATCAATCTGAAAATTAAAATTGGTATCAAAAGTCATTTCATCTACTTTTCAGAAAAACATTGCCGGGGAGAATCAACAGACATAAGTAAATATTCAACACAAAATTTACACAGAAAATCGAGCAAATGCAACATACCACCATAGATATGCAATAACAACATTGCTTTAATCTGCTTTATTGTATTTTTGGGTTTTGTTTTTTGTTTTTCATGAATCGAATACAAAAAAAATATTTTTGAGACTACAACAGCAACTTTGGTCTGCAGGGAGCTGCTCTGGGCAACAAGATACTGTATAATTTTATTTCAGTACGGAACCAAACTTATAACCTCATTATGTAGAAAATTTGGGATGCGAATGAGGATATTGGATTGAGGCTCGTATTCTTTAAACCTTTGTGCTTTCAGAAAAATACAAAAATCGATTCTTTAACTGTGCTTTTATACGCACATATTTTAACATGTACGTGATCGCAGTAAAACCTAAAACTCTTATACGTGAACAGAAAAAAAAAAGAAAAAAAAATGCAACAAACAACCTTCACCTCTAAAAGTCTTTCAAAGCAGATTGCTGTATTATTATTATTTTTTTAAGCAAGTTCTCAAAATAACAAACAAAATTACTTGGAGTTCAATTAATGTCCTTTTGTTATTGCTCATAGAACGGAGTATAGAAGTTTCCTTTATTATCCCTTCCACTGTGACCACGTACTCTGTATTGGGGTCCAAATTAGTCAGCAGAGCACTGAAAAAATTACCCGTTAAAATACCCAAATTCTTCAGCTGTTTGCAGACATAGAAATGTCAAGTCACTGAAAAGCATGGTCTTTTATTTTAGCAGAACGGTACTCAAGCATTGCAAAAACGACAAAAGACGTGGGATAGAAAAAAAGCTATACGCTTAAAAACGCAATTCTCAAACGAAAAACCGCGAAGATCTTTTTGGATGTGTAGACACTGCATAAGGTAAATCATTAAATCATTTGTAAGAAAAGAAGTCAACGTAATCTTTTGTGGCTTCCGATGTGACTTTTAGCTGTTTTTTTGCTGAAAGAGCAAGTTGAACCTGGATCTTTTGGTTTAGTCATAAATCGTAAAGAGTTAAGATAATTATGGCCTTTTTTGTAAAAGCGGTGTTACTATCACTTTAAACGAATTACATTGTATTGGACTTGATTTGGTTTATAATTACCTATTTTGAGAAGCGCTAACTGTTATATTTTGCTCTTCTTTTACAAGCCTAGACCGGTAGTAGATGTCGTATTGGTCTAAACCAGCAATATTTGGAGCTTCCCATTCAACCACCATTGAATTTGAAGTCACCTATGAACACATAAAAAAAAATCAAAATTGACAATACAAAATACACTAAACTATTAATTTGGTCTCTGTGGAAAAGTTTCGAACAGAAAAAAGATTGTTGGTTGGAGTATGATTTGTGTAACCACTCATACGCACATCGTCACTCTTTTTTTGGAGCATCACAGAACTAAATAACATTAACCTATTGTGAACTGTACAGCAACTGTAGCGGAGAGTAGCCTAACACAAGTGCCAGTACAGGTACCTAACAACCTACATTTTGAAATGTTATTGGAAACGGAGGTGGTTCATACGTCATAGCTCTTACGTAGTTCGACTCGCTGGTTAAATTTCTGCAATACAAAAAAAAATTAACCAATTTGTAATTTCTACGCATTTTTGCAAATGCTGAAGTATTGCAAAATACAGAAAATCAATAAAAGCAGAACTACGTTCACGTTAAGTAACTTTGAGAAATTGTTATTTTGTGAAACGAAATTGAATCTCTTACCTGTATAATGCTCGAACTTCAATTAAATATCGAGTGACATAATCCAGGTTTTGACATTTGACAACAAACTCATTTGTGATCTGTAAAACTATCGTAGTTAGCAACTGAAAATAGAAGATATTAAGTAATAATAATTGAATTTGCCTCAGGCGGTCAGAAAAAACAAAGTTACACATGTTAGCATCAACCTTGGACATCTAGTTTTGTATGCGCAGCAGCTCTTTAACAAAGAGCAAGTCGGCAGCATGACCAAGAGGGTAAAGGTATCGTTTTTACGACAACCACAATCGCATGATCTTGGGCTTAACTCGCACCCTGCTCACGTTGTTGCGTCCTTGGATAAAACGCTTTACGATGAATATATCTGCTTTGTGGCTTCGAACAAGCAGTAAATTTATGTGGGAAGATATCAAACGTCAACCGCAAAACTAGGAAAATGTTCAACTCCAAAGCGGGTGCGGATTCGTCCAAAGAATAGTGCCACCGTCGTTTTCTCGTGATAAGAGAATTAAAGACGCATCAATCAATCAAAAAAAAGCAAGCGTTAACCTACCAGTCTGGTGCTTCAAGAAACAAAACTTCATAAAAAAAAGACTAGACAGAAATCAAGAAATGGGACCAATAAAACCATTTCTTGTATTTAGAAAAAAAAATTGGTAAGGAACACAAAATCTCTAAAGTTATGGTGATCTGCCCATTTTAGGGGATTAAGCACAAGGATACTTTCTAAGGCTCTCCAAACAAATGAAAAGGGTGAAAAAAATCTAATTTCTTAAGAACATGCAGTTGATCTCAACCAACAGTCCCATTGTCAGTACGGTGGCAAGCCTACTGGCTGTGTTGGATTGCATGCTGGTGAATAGCTAGATTTGTGCCACTCTGATAATTTACTGTATTCAGAAACTTACTACTCCTTTAATTTCCACTCCCTTAGGCGACAAGCATGTAGCTTCATACGTGACATGACTAGCAGAAGGTTCAAAAGTAGCAAAAAGGTGGGTGAGGCCTCGTTCGGTTATGGTTAGATTTTGCGGGATCATTGGTCCTACACAAAACAAAATCAAAATACTGTAAATACATTCAAGACGAATTCGTTAGATTAGGCTGTAACATGGGTATGCTCTAACAGAATCCCCATTAACTTGAATCTCCGTTGACTCCATTAGTAGGTAACTACCCCATCTATTTCAGCAATATTAGTTTGACTGGGCAAGATATTGCATAGGTACTGGGCAAGATATTGCATAGATTTACCATAAACTACATTCTGCATGTTTACAAGTAAAGTTTAAAAACAGTTACTTGTGGTGCAAGAATCGTTCATTTTTGGCGTTAAGAATTCGTCGTCTCTTTCCTCAACTGTCCCCTGAACCTCTACCACGTATGTTGTGGCTGGCTGCATTTGTGAAAAAATGTAGCTTCTTACATTCATTTCTTGCATGACCTCCTAAAACCAAAAAAAACAAAAACACAATCATATATATATTTTTGTTGAGTACTAACAACTGTAGCTATGTATTTTCATATGCAACAGGAGCTGTAAAGAATCTGAGCAGTAAAATAAACACAGCAAACACATGGACAGCATGGAACAAACAAAAAACACAGTTTTTAGAATGCTTAACTAAACGTTATTACAGTTTGGGACAAATCTTTTCAATTGATACTTTAATGATTGGACTGCTTAGACACGTTTACAGAAAGTTGAGAACATTATGCTTACATTACGATATACTCTATGGCAGGGCTTCCTAAACTGGGGGTCGCGTAACGACCTTCAGGGGTCGCAGAGAATTACAAGTGTTACAAGGAAGTGTAAAATTGGTATAGTCTTAGCGACTCATAACTGTCATTAAAACGTTTCCCCATTCGTATCATATAGCACAGCCGGATGCCTAATTTGTTTTGTTTTGTCACTTTGGTTTACACAAAATCGAACCAGGTGTACAAATCTTTATTGAGCATTGGGGGGAGATGATTTGCAATTTTACTCCAATTTTACCCTATTTTCAACATTGGGGGGATGAACCTCGACCACGATTTTTTCAGGTGAGCAAATTAAGTGAAGAGCAAAAAAAAAACAGGTCTTCACCAAAAATGGAAACCTTTTTTTCCCGAATTGAAGTGGAGACCTGCGCTCAGATGCACACCAGAGTCAAATTATTGGAGGGGATGCAGATGAAGACCATACTCAAATTATTGGGGGGATACAGTCAAATTATTGGGGGAAATATATCCCCCCCATCCCCACCGAGTTTCGGCACCCCTGAATCGAACTATGCAGACCAAATTCAATGCTTGTATAGTGCTGTAGTCAGAAGTGTAACCACCCCGTTGGCCTGCCAAACAAAATGCAGGATAAAGAAAATAGCACGTTTTGGCACTTTTAAGACTGTCTTTTGCATTGGAATAGACTCAAAAATGATTTAAAGCATATTTTTGAAACGTTTATTTAAGAGAGGGTCTAATTTGTCAAAAATAAAATTCATAAATCAGAAAAAAAACTTTGAAACACAGCCAAAAATCGGTATCCAAATTTGATCGCATATTGAAAATGCTTAACATTGGTTTCATCAAAAATTATATAAGTTCAGGAATAAGGGGGGAAGGGGGCTATTCAGTATTAATAAATTACCAATCACTTCTCTCAAACTTTCTTCTATTAGCCCCCTAATTATATCTATTTCTATAAAACATAGGCGAAATAGATTACTCCTTGAGAGTTTTATTGAACTACCGGTTTAGGATCTTATGCTGGTAAGTAAGAGAACTGAAATCCTAGCTAGAGCTACCTCCCCCATAGCCCATTTATGCAACAAGTATACTCATGCTTTGCACTGCACGTTTTGATAGAATTAATTTTTATTAAAATAGGCCTAAAATTAAGTTATTTTTACCAAAAAAATACAAAATTTTTGAGCGCTGGGGGCTCCACCCCCAGACCCCCGTAACAGCCCCCATTGCAAAACTCTGACTATGAGCCTGGCCGTAGTACCGATAGTTTAGTAGAAGAGTAGGAGCGTAATATATCTATAGTCAAGTAAAAGTATAACTATCATACAACTACTGCTGGTTAGATTCTAATCAATGGATCACTGGTTAAAAAAGTCGCACGATAACGGTACTAAGCGTACTGCAGATGATGTTGAAGCAGCGGTAAACACAAATGCAAAAAGGGTATTTGCAAATGTGTTTGCGTTTTGTACGCATTGGGTACCAGTGCCTTGTTGTTATTTTTTTGATTGAATGATTACCACAAATACACAACTCATAGTGTTTATTATTTTAACCGTGAGGGGTCGCGGAAATTTTAAAAAGATTAAAAGGGATCACATGCAAAAAGTTTGAGAAGCCCTGCTCTATGGCACTACTATTAGCCATTGACGCGCAAGAAACCAAAATTTATGACAAGCGTAAGAGCTACGTTTCAGCTTACAACCGTTAGTTTGCTTTTCCAGGGGAGCTTTCATCGGCCTCCGTGTTAATTCTAATATCTCACAAGCAAACTCGAAAAAGAAAAAAAATACTCAGTAGGTTTTTTCAAAAATTTGAATATAGCAAAGTTGGAATTGTGTAGAAAGCATTGCATCTAGTTCCTACAATTACAACTAAATGGAAGCGGAAAGGCTTCATATGCTGCATTACCTTTATTTTCAGTTACAAGGAAAACAATCTCGTAAAATTAAGAAATTACCTCGTGAATAATATGGTTACATTTAATTCATTTGCAATTTTTTAATTTATGCGATTGTTTTATTCAAATTTAGCTCCAACGTTGCTGTAAGGACATTTCGTAGAGGATTGTCTACCAGACATTCACTATATTTATCTATTTTTAGTTAAATGAGATTTCGCTTTTTAGATACTATTTTATTAGCATTACCATCGTAGCATTATTATTGTCAGCAGTACACTGACATGAGCAATAAAAAAGCTGTAGAGTACTAACCAAAGCCTGCATTTTTCTCCCCTCAGGATAAATCCTCAGTGTCCAAGTGATCAAATGAGATGATGTTTCGTCAAATGTCCACTCAACCGTGACCGAACTAGAAGTAGTCTCAACGCAATCAACATGCGGTCCTTCCAAGTGAGCTGAAATCACAAGGTTTTTTTTAATTCACAAGTAAAGCTGTTCAATATTAGCCCCTTAGTCAGATGCATCGGCACTCGTTGGTGTTATCTTAAGGGGGATATAAATTGCAATTATTAACTATTTTTATTAAAATGGTTTCCAATCAAATGGTTCTGAAAAAAAAATGGGTTCCACGCAAACGATTCCCAAACAACTGGTTTCCGAACAATTGGATCCTGGACAAATGGGTTCCTTAGACCTACGTAGTGCTATTTGCTTTATCAATAACGCCTTGCTTGAAAATTACACTTACTAGAAAAACTTTACCAAAATGTGTTGAAGTTTAGCAATTAGCATGCATTACTACTAAGCCAAGGCTTAAGTTTTGATTTCAGTTTTTTTCATAAAAATCTACATGATGAAGCCAACCACTTTTGTAGATAATTCTAATTATCAAGATTTATACGCAGGTCATTCACTTGTTGTTCCTTGAGTTCTACCAGTCGGAGAAAAGATTTCTTCAATACGAGTTACAGCTCCTTTTACTCTAATGTCATATGATCTTCCAGGTTTTAGGTCATCAAAGAGAAACGTTAAATCATCGCGATTTTCATGTCTGAATCTCTAAAATATTCAAAAACACAATACTGCCTTCTGATTAAACATAAAATGCAATATTTTAAAAATATCCAAACAATCGGACACAATGGACGCAATAGTTTCTCTTACTTTTTGAAATCAAAACTACACAACAGCGACAAAATTATAACTGGACTTAAATGCAACACTACTTTGTATTCTAGCAAAACAGACTCTTATTTTGTAAATAAAAACACTACATTTAAGTTGCACAGCACATGAAGACAATCTTTTTGTAAAAAAGTTTCTTACCCTAAACATTCCAGTTCTATTATTGGATATTTCAATGTCATAAAATTCTACATCTTCATTGATTCTATTCCATTGAATAGATAAGGTTGAAAGTGATGTATTTGTTACTTCCACTTTTGGTCTTGCTAGAGGTTCTATAAAAAAAAAAACTCATCTCATTTATAACGAAATAGTTATAAGTTAACACACCTAAAACTGTATAATACAGCCGGAAATTTTTTTAAATATTTAACAAAATCAGTAAAGATTAAATTTATACTAATTGAACAGTTTTGCATTAAAATTTTATTCTTTAAAACTGATTTCGCCTGTAGCCATCTTTAGTCTTATTCAAATAGAAGCTGAATCTAAGAAATCGAAAATCGAATAGAAAAAATAGAAACAGTTCATTGAAATTTATTGAACAGAAACAGTACATTGCAAAGTTATTTTGTTTAATGGACATACGTGTATTGAATGCAGCTAAACCCGATGGACTTGAATGCTGTTTCACTCTGCCAACAACTTCTACTGTGTAACGTGTATCCGGATATAAACCAGTTATTGGAAGTCTACCGTTAGATCCATTAACTGTAATTTGCTGAAAAGAGGCGCAGTAGTGATGACATAACTAGTAATATATCAGACGAGATTTGTTCTCAACGACACCTAACAGAGAACTCGATAACAGTAACAGTCAGAGCAGAATGCACAATAAAGTCACCAAAACCAAAAACCATAAACTGTGCACTGAGCACAAAAGGCTTCAATATCTCTTTTGATGCTGAAAGTCAAACGCTTATGAATTATTTGTTTTATAGTCGTTTGTTTAATTCGACCGGAAAGTGAACCTGAGTTATCGCTTGGATAGCATTCGCCCAATCTAGTAAAACTCGTAGAGCTTGAATCACTGGTACTGTTTGCAACTTTCCAGGGAAAGTTATTTTTAAGAAAATTCAGAAGAATTCTTAGAATAATATTGATTTGATTCAACAAAAATACTTCAGACTAAGCTGATGCGATCTGTATTAGGTGTTTTTGTCTGTACAAACATTGGTTCTGATCAAGCTTTAAGATACAGTAAAAGAACCTTCAATGTGAACGAGTTAAAATAATTTTCAAGTCAACAAAACTAAACTTTGACCACCCAAATTTTAATATATGTACACTCTGGGCAGCAAGTGCATATCCAGGGAAGAAAACGACAGTTAAATACTTCAATAACACATTTTCCATTTATTGATCTAAACTAAATGAAAATGTTACTTTAGTAAGGCAGTTTACCTCTCTAACAGGGTTTCGAACTTCATTACCATCGACCACTTCTAAAGTGGTTCGTTCCAAAAAAACTAGCCATGAATCCACAGGAAGGTTGATCCTTGTCCATTCGATTTCAGCGGAAGTAGCGGAAGGATGAAGGACATTGACTTGTGGTGATGTTAATGGTTCTGCAAGGTTATGAGGTTTACAAGTAGCTTTATTGTTTAAAAAGCTAAATAATTTGAAGAATTTAGCTTCTTTCTAAAGATACAACAGCTATTTTTCATTTTGTGTCCAATAAATTGTTTAAATCTTACCACCAAACGCTGTTACAATGGACTTGTAGACAATACTTACAGTATAGTCAATTTTGGACACATTTCTGTAAAAAATTTTGTTAAATCGTTAACTACCTTCACAAAATTCAATCACGTGCTTTCAAAAATTTTATATTACCAACAAACACTTAATCAAAATCATCTAAACCAACTTGTTCTTCCTTCAGTTATTCCAGGCATAGACACAGCAACACCATCTCCGTCGATTTTAACTTCACTGGAAACGCTGACATTGTATGGAGTATCAGGTATCAAGTCTTCAAATGTGATTTCGTATTCAGATTCAGGTAGAGTAAAACGCTAAACATTAAAATTCGTTTGCGACACTATGTCGGTTTAACTAGCCATAGATTCACAATGAGGTCGTAGTGCAATAGCGAATCTACTCTGATATAGTTGTGACTTCATTGCAAGTTGTTCGTTTGAAAACACTATGCTCCGAACTCGCAACAAATTTGCAATGAATTTGCCATTCCTCTTCGACTTCATGGCAAATTCACTGCGAGTTAAGTCGCAATCGTATTTGCATAAGCGTAAGAGCGGTATAAGGGTCTTCAATTTCAAGGTTTTCTCTTTAACCCAAAAAGAATCGGACCCGAAAGTGCAGTTGCAATAATAGACGCTTTATCTACAAGCTATTGATCAGCAATCCAATGGTTCTCAACCTTCCTTGAACCGCGTCTCTCTTGCAAAGACTTCCAAAATTTGCGGCATCTGTTCCAAAAAACTAGGTTTCAAAAACATCTGGATCTGTACCAATCGAAGGATTAAGAGTAAAAAGAAAAAAAACCTTACTTGCTTTACATGTCAAATTTCGAACTAATTTAGAAGAGAAGTCCAACTCAGAGCTTCTTGAATTAGACCAGGGCAGATAAGGTTTTAGAGTTTAATTTTGCATCCCGGTGCCGTTTCCTTGTGGCCCCCATAAAGGAACAAAGGTAGTCTTTTCGAGAAACTCCGAGCTATACCATAGTTTATTGCTTGCGTGGCACTATAAGACAGGTGTAGGTAAAAGCATCTCACATGCAACTTCCCTGTATAATTGTTTTTAATCTTAAATAGAGTACGCTACTTTTTGAAAACTTTTTTACGGTAATTAAATTCAAAAAAATATTGTTCGATCGTTACTAAGTCTAGGGCAATCAAAATCAAGCAATATTTCATTACTTTTATTTCCCCAATATCCCGATTTGTGACGTGTATAATCCATGACGAAACAGCCTCATCAATGCTTCCCCAACGTGCAGTTAAGAATGCAACACCAGTATCATCGATAGTAACTACTGGACTCGACAAAGAAGCTATAAACAACTTATTGTCAGTGTACGTTTCAACGCCCATTCAGGCGCGCAAAGAGGATTTTACTAAGGGTTAGGTTTGAACCCAAAGTTTTGTTTGAAAAATGACTCATTTTAGTGGCGTGGCGAGCAAACCGGTACAATTACGCGCACCACAATCGGGGTCTGGAGACAAAGCCCTCAGTCGCTGGGCGATTTTTGCAATTTTTTGGTAAAAATAGCCATTTTAAAGCCATTTCATCGTTTTTAGAGCCATTTGCAAGAACTAAATTACAAAAATTGAAAGTTATTTGAAAGAATTAAATCGCCCAGCCACACCCCTCATAATTACAGATGAAATCCAAAACACAATTAAAAATGCTTGCATTTTCGGTTAAATTTTCTAGGTGATTTAGCTACGGGGGGCTAAAACCCCTTAGCCCCCCTGGTTGCGCCACAGCGCCTATTCCATTGTCTAAATGTTTGTCTATGACGTTTAACATCATACAGTATCTTGATGTTGGCACATATAGGCTAAATTCTATTTTCATTTTCAGCAACAACGCAAAATTGAATATGATCATTGACAATATCTAATTACTTATCGGCTTTGATCAATTGTAGTAATAGATACTTGGAAAAAAAGAGTTTCTTAATACACTTTTTGAAATGTCATCAATTACTTTACTTACAAAATTACATGATACTAAAAACAAGCCTTTTACGTTGAGCAATTGCAATAAAAGTTATAGCATGTTGTGCTGTAAGTCAAAACTGTCATTTATGGCAAGTTAGGCGATGCAATAACCGTTCGGAGGTAAAAATAAAATTTGGGTATAAAAATAAGATTTAAGTAAATAAAAAATAATGGCTCTGCAAAGAAAAATCGTTGTTTTGTCTAATCAAAAAAAATTAATATACGTATACTAACTTGTTGAACCACTGGTGTAACCCACTGGACTTCGGTGTTGCCTAACTCTTCCCTTAACTTCGATCTTGTAGCCTGTACTAGGGTGCAACCCTTCAAATTCCACATTTTGAACTTGGCCGTTCAGAACCAACTCCTAAAAGTTAGGATTAAATAATTGATTATTGATGTGAATAGATTGCTAAACTAACAAGTTTTTAATGCATTTCGACAAGACAAATTCTATAGGCTACCTAGAGTATAATATTATTTAATTTTAAGTTACTCTAATAATGTGAAAAATTTGTCATATTTTCAAATGCATTGCTGTTAAATAGGAAAGACAAAAAGGCAATTGCTTCTTTTCAATAATAGCAGTCAAAAGCCGTTGAGCGCATTTTGTAATCTTTTTTAGCTTATTTGAAATTATCACATTACTTAATTAATTTCCCTAAACGATGATGGCAATTTTGTAATCTCGTCTGAGCGCTTAGGAAAAAGAATGTGCTTTGCAAGCTTTAAACCACTACACACCTTAATTGGGGCATTTTCCTCTTCGTCTCCATTGATAGATTCCATAAGATGTCTGCGGATGGCAACTACCCAAGAGTCTACTTCTGCATTGATGTCAGTCCATTGAGCTCGAAGAGAAAGAGGAGTGATATCGACAATTTCGACCTCAGGTGCTATCATCGCCTCTATAAACAAGAAAAAAAACAAAAAAACGCTGCAAGATATGCTGAAAATTTAGTAGCCATTTTTTCGCAACAGTAATGCTGTAGAACATTGACTTTTCATTAATAATGTAAAGTGCATAATATACTGTACATAAAGCTCCGTGATATTTGCATTAACATATATTTAAAGAAGACCAGCACATAGAGACTTTCATTGATGTAATAATGGAGGTTCTAGTGTCAAAATTATGATTTCCTTTGCAGCAATAAATAAATACCATTTTATAATTAATCATTTTCAAAGGATAAAAAAATCGAAAAAATTCAAGAGAAAATTTTGGGTGATAAACGTGAAATCAATATCATGAATAAAATCACTCAAAGTTTAACGACTGGCTTATAAACCAAAAAAAAAAAAAAACATGAAAATACTGCAACCAAAAAACTGCAATACTGAATAGTTGCAGCATGTACCAAAAATCATTCTAAACAATCAGAAAAAGAAAAAAACAGCAGGCTGCGTATATCCACACTGCATTAAATCATGTTAATAGAGAACAAGCTAACCTGTGGTTCCTTCTGCAAAACCAGAAGGAGACTTCACGGTGCCATCTGCAATTTCTACTATCCCTGATATACTGACATTATACGTCGTGCCGGGTTCTAAGTCTTCAAATATGATTTGGCGATCGGAATCTGCCATTGTAAAGTTCTGAAAAAGAAAACTTAATTGTAAATGCCACAGCTCATAAGTTGTATTATTTGGTAATGCAAAAATAACCGAAAAAATAATGCAACGTAACTACTGCAATGTACAGTAATAACACATCCACGAAAAATATCATGCTTTCAACCGTAGCAATTATTGTTTAAACCAAGAGTGAGACGCTTTGTGCTACTTTATATAGCTCATATTTTCGTGTTTCTGTATGATCAGAATTTTAATCTATTTTGATCTATTCCTTTCCTCTTCATAATTTGATTTGTAAAATCTCATGAGAGCTTGAGCTTCTATCTCAACTGTTATTTCGGCAACTGAATGCAACTACTGGTTACGTATGAACCAAAAGTAATTAACAATTGGAGCATGATGACTGGAACGTTTAAGTAATCTCAAAATAAAGCAAAGAGCCAAAACGCGAGTGAACATTTTTCACTGGACGTTTCAAGACATTACTAGTCTTCTCTTCAGCAGATAATGATTAAGACAACAGTGTAACTAGCAAAAGCACAGAAAAAAAGGCAAAGCAAGGACGCAAAAAAGGCGAGCGTAAGATTAAAAGCAATGATTGTTTTCACTCGTTGAACAAATACAATGGAATTGAAGCTTTGTCGAAATTTAGATCTGTAATTCTTCGTTGAATCATTAAGATTTCTTTGATTAATAATTTTCTTCAATGGTCAGATCTAGCCACGATGATGGGGTTGTTGAAATAAACTACGTGATTAGGATTATCGGTCAAATGTCAAAGGAAGTCCGTATCCTGTCGTGTTTTAAAAGAAGGATGGTGGTTATTGATACGAATAATTAGATTCCGAGACGTTAGGCCAATATAGGCCTAAGAACTGCCACAATTACAGCTTATTTCGTACACGAAGCCATACTGGTGGGGAATTTGTTGTTACTCTTTATGTTTTAACACATTTTTTAAACTATAAGTATCGTTAATTAATAAAACTTTGGTTTTACAATCAGGCTTGGCGCAAAAAGAATTGACTTCTTTTTCTCTTTGCAGTGAAATTTCGCGAATAAATGGTTACCGCAAAAACACTTTTTTAACTCGAGGGTCTTGAAAATATTTTCTTTGGGGCTGTTTTTACCGTAGTGGATTCCCAAAAAACGGTTAATATGCTTGTTTAAAAGATTTTTGGGGTAGCCATTATTTTCCAATACTGAAGAAATTTGACTAGATTCTTGATGAAACAATGTGGAAAAACCGCAGATTTGATGAGTACAATGCATAAAATTGTTAATTAGATAGCATTTGTATTTGATTGGAGTGCAGCTGTCCCATTTGGTATATAATCCTTAAAATGTTGGCTTTTTATAGTTATACTGTCGTTTCGATCCTGTTTGACGTTTTAGTATTTGAAACACCCAAAAAGACAGTTTTTTGTCTTTTTCTTCTTCTTTGGTGAATTTCAGATTTGGATGAATGGAGTTGAATTGTTGATATACAAAGTCACCGTCATTTGGGTTGTCGAATGCCAAAAATAGATCATCAACGTAGCGCATGGTAACGGGTATATTTTTTTATTTTTCCCAGGACTTCGTTTGTCAGCCAATTCATCCAGATATCTGCCATTGCTGGAACCAAGGGTAAACCCATTGCCAAACCATCTAATTGGTGATAATAATTTCTGTTGAATCGTCGGGTAATTTTTTTGCCAGCCCATTGTAGTAGCTTTTCAAATTGTTATTTACTCAGTCCGTTGATTTTGCTCTGTTTGTGAGGGAAAAGTTGATTAAGGGTCAATTTGATCGCTAAGTCAACCGGAATGTTGATAAATAAACTTTAAACATCAAAGCTCACAAGCGTTTTATCGTGAAGATTGTCAATTTTTCGAATTTGGTCTATACATACACTCAAAGCTGTTTTTTAAATTGGTCGGATGATCTCTAAGTGAAGCCAGTTTGCCGCTTAACCATTTTATCGATTTGCAAGTAAAACTGCCGGTGGAAGCAAGAATAGGCCGGAGCGGTATCAATAACCACCATCTTTCTTCTAATGCATTCCTGCACACAGACTTCACTAGACATTTGACCGATAATCCTAATCACATAATTTGTTTCAACAACCCCATCATCTTGGCTAGATCTGACCATTGGAGAAAATTATTAATCAAAGAAACCTTATTGATTCAACGAAGAATTACAGATCTAAATTTCGACAAAGCTTCAATTCCATTGTATTTGTTCAACGAGTGAAAACAATCATTGCTTTTAATCTTACGCTCGCCTTTTTTGCGTCCTTGCTTTGCCTTTTTTTCTGTGCTTTTGCTAGTTACACTGTTGCCTTAATCATTTATCTGCCCGTGATAAGACTAGTAATGTCTCAAAACGTCCAGCAAAAAATGTTCGCTCACGTTTCGGCTCTTTGCTTTATTTTGTAATTAACGCTTAATTAACGAAATACGGAAGCTGCTGCAGATGCTTGGCAAACAAAACAACTCACAGACGTTTTCAAAGACTATCTTTCTTACTTTAACTTCACCATCGTTATGGTTGGTCAGTTCAATAGTCCAACCAACCACGTCTTCATTGATTTTTCCCCATTCTACACTCAAGCTTGTAACAGTGAAATCGGTTACTTCAACGACTGGACTAGTCAGCAATTCTGAAAACAGACTATAATTATCAATCAAAGCATCCGGCATTAAACAAAGTAAGGAGTGTGACAAAACTCAGGTAATCGGATTTAATATTTATAATAGTACCTAGCAAAGAATATATGGTGCGTGAATTCAAAGGATTTGAAACTATGGTGTAAACCATGACCACATTGTTCAAATTCCGACATTTTTTACAGATTTCTAAACCTCAAACCTAAACGGCATCTACAGTACAGCACAGAATAATCAATAAGCTAAATCCAACATCTAACTCAGACCATAGACGCCACAGTTTTTTTACAAACCAACACCCACCCATAGTATGGCTGGCATGTCCCGATGGACTTGTAATTGACTCTTGTAACGTCCCAAATACTTCCACTTCATAAAGAGAGCCAGGTATGAGACCATCAAACAAAACAGCAGTATCACCACGTTCATTGCGAACTTTCTGAAAAAAAAAAAAAAAAAATGCAGCCAATCCAATTTTCAATGAATCATGCACAATTCAACAAACACAAGCTGCTTTGCAAAACTTTTAGCAAGAATAATATACAGTAAAGAGCCAGTGCTCGAGCAATACGGTGGCTTTAAAAATAGTCTACATACGTTTTTATATTCTATTTTTGAGGTGGAGGCCTTTTAAATTACTATTGGACGAAAACGACTGTGCTTTATGGAACTTTTAAATACAATCCTTACGGTAGCTGTGCTCCTAGTTATGAGCAAAAAGTGTTTGCCACGCTTTCAAATTATACTACGCGGGCATTAGCCATAGTGGCTTAGAGTTTAACTGGAGGGTGAAAATACTGATTTAAAAAAATCAGTAGCGCATAAAAACCAATGTGATTTCGAAACTCGTCAAAAAGCAGATACCTACTTTCAACAAAAAAGATTCCGGCTGTCCACTAGCACCAGAAGGTCTCATCTGGCTTAACGTTATAGTCCATGAATCAACTGGCGTATTGATCTCATCCCACACAGCATAAAAAGTCGTCGGTGAATTTAACTGTATTCTTGTAGCTGGTGCAGTCAATGGTTCTGCAAATAATTAGTTTTGAATTTGCATCAAGTGAGTTGTGAAGGTACACTTTTAGTCATACTTTCAAATTCAAAGTGCATTTAGCTCTAACTGCGTCCAGCGTTGCAAATACAGACTGCTTTTCCCGTCGTCATTTGCGTAGTCTCTGTTATTGTATTGGTTTGCGACTTGCAATTTGGGTTTGGCAAATCCGAGGCTTAGTAAATGAGAGATTAAATGGTGCATCAAAAGAAACAATCAAAAGAAAAAGTGCAATGAACAGGATTTAGCTAGATAACAAAATACAGTATATCAAAGCTAAATACAGTATTACTTTTAAAATTTTGGCGTTCTGCAACTATTACTACTATTCCATATTCAGTAGTAAGAACAAACTAGTCCTATTTTTGTTTTAGCGGAAAACCTAAACGCTTTTACCACGGAGATCGGTCCCATCAAAATTAATAATGTTAAACAAGTTTTTATCCCTGTGATAATTTATTGTCAGTTTGGCCTTGCTATTATAACTGACGAACCCTCAAATTGGGCAGACAGCTGTCAGAGGCATGCTACTGAACATTTTTGTTCAGTGGGATTTATTGATTGCTCTACCTTAAATTTTCCAAGAAATCTTTTTATACGCCAGCAAATAATTGAGTAATCATTATGTATCTAAAGAAATTTCCTCATTTAATGAATCTTACCTGTTGCCTCGTTAGATAAGCTTGCCGGGCTACTGAACGTGAGGGTTTTACCACTAACTTCAACTTCGTAACGTGCACCAGGAACTAAGTTTGTAAAAGTGAAAGAACGTTCGTCACGTGGAAGTTCATATTCCTAATAATTACATTGAACAAAGTATAAATTATAATGTTAGCGCAAAAAAGTTATTCAGTGGAGAAATAAGCAAACATCAATCTAACTCTTCATTTTGAAGAGTTATTCATCACCACCATTTTGCTCCATGAGAACGTAATTGTGCATCTTTCTTATACTCCCGGAGTCCAGCACATTTTTCCACCACGCAGAAACCAGTTTGATTGGAAAGTTATTGCCAAATCATACTACGTATATATTTACTTGGATCACCTCTAAAACGGAAGCAACAACTAAATTAAGATCGCCGTAACATTTTGTTTTGCATGAAAATCGTTTTCGCTGCATTACGTTCGATATTCGAAATCACGTGATTCAACAATCTCAGCAATTTTTGAAAACGTATGCACATTATTTTGTTTAATATGGCAACAGTCTTTGACATCGTCAACCAAAATAAATTAAATAAAGTTGATTATCTGTATTAAAATTCTTTAAGACTTCTTACGAACTTGGGTTGGTTCCAATTCATAATTAACTAAAGCTGATACATATTTAACACTTTTTTGAAACTTCATATAAAAATAACTATCTAAGCAAGCGTAGAAGCTGGAAGACAAGACTGAGCTAATTTTTTAATTCTGTATTTGAATGTCTTACTTACTTCCACTAGAATAAGCAAGTCTTGATCTGTTTCCACTTTTGACATTAAAGATAATCTCACAAGCCAATAATGAACTGGAATATTGATATCTTGCCAGTCTGCTCGTAGTTGCGTGGGCCCAAGTCGTTCTACTTCAACTTGTGGAGATGTCACTGATACTGAAACATAAGTAAACAGCAACAGTTACGGTTTTGTTTAAATCTTTAGCATTTTTGACGAAGCAATAAACGCAAAAGCAATTTAGGAAAATCGCATTAGCAAAAAGAGAGGTTATTGATCTTCAGTTTAATGTACAAAAAAGGTGGTGGAAAGCAACATTTTTGTGGATGAAAATTTGATTTCATATTTGGTATACAGTGCAAAAGAAAATAGTTTTCAATGCAATTCAAAGATTCTTGCTATTTCAATCTGATCTGCAGTGACAAATAATTTCAAAATTGTCAAAGGCAAACGATGTTGTGGGTTTA
Source organism: Trididemnum nubilum (assembly GCA_963965965.1). NCBI lineage: Eukaryota > Metazoa > Chordata > Ascidiacea > Aplousobranchia > Didemnidae > Trididemnum > Trididemnum nubilum. The sequence goes on from OZ014480.1 coordinate 24,775,494, forward strand.
TTTATCACTGTTAGAGTTCGTACGATATCATGAAATTTTAGATTAACTGTATTTACGTACAACGCTTTATTTGCTTGTAACCAATCTTTTAATTATCAAAAGAAAAAAGATGCGGAAAAGATGAATATTTTAGCAAAAGTTGAGATTTTGGAAATCGGTGAACTGTGTTGGGTTAGGCATTTTTGCCAATCAGGAAGCAAAAGCATTAAATCAGCTAACTTTTTAGTCAAATTGATAAAAAAAATTGCAACATTTTGCTACATTTAAAGATATCTAAAATTTACGTTCATTTTAGAGTCTAGAGTTACGAGTCATCTTACAAGTATGTCTTCCGGCCTGTCCGAAGGGGGATACTGCTGGGGCATCATCAATTTGTATTACTCCCGCTATCCTTACACTATATCGTGTGTCTGGTTGCAAATTCTCCACGGTGGTCTCGTAATAATGACCTGGCACAGTTGAATTCTAAAAAGCAGAATTAAGGCAAGGCTTTTAATAAACACGAAAGTCAATCGTACCGAATATGAAAAATAGTGCAAAACTGCTTTAAACACTGTCAAACTACCAATTTTCCAGGCTATTTAAAGCAATTTTGAAGGTTAGTGCAACTGCTCCAGGAAGCGTTTCAGGTGTAAGTATTGGACTCCAAGAACATTCAACATGTGTCAATTGTTTACGAAAAACAGCAAAAAAAAACAAAAAAACAAAGGCAAGTTGATATTTCAAATAATTCATTGTTGAGGTTTCCAGCAATTCGATATTGAAATCTTCATCAGAAAGTTGCGCATATTTGAATTTTGCACTTAATCTGTCTCAGTAATTTTTTTTTACTTTAGTAGCAATACTATACTCTACGTTGGATACGACACTATTTTATACTACAGGCTGTTTTAGGCATCACAATCACAAGTCATGCATGCCTGCTTATATTGCAGATATCAAAATCACTGAAGAAAAACATGCCTGTATCAACTCATTATCTTCTGTATTTCGGACATGCATTATCCAGTACGATGTTGGCAAGTTAATCGGGTCCCATTCAACTGACAGAGTAGTGATGGTAGCATTGGTAATACTCATTTGAGGGGTTTCCAAAGGATCTAAAAAATGGGAGGTTTCCAAAGAATCGGCAACGTGATTGAAGGGGCAAATACATCGTTTTTATGACGACTCTGATCGAATAATCAGGGTTGAAGCCGCAGCCTATCACGTTGTTGCGTCCTTGTTTAAGGCGTTTACAATGATTATATCTGCTTGAGGCTTCGAACAAGCACCAAGAAATCCTTAGAAACATTGGATCACTGGAAACTCCCTAAGCACGTGGGTATTCTTCAAGCACGAAATAGTCATCGCAATGAAAAGTGAGCGGATTGTTCAATAGTTAGCGTCTGACGTTGTCCTGTGACAGGAGGAGAATAAATAAGCTCAACAACAACAACATTAGCAATTAACAGCAGGAAAAATAAAAAGGTTGGTGCTTAGTTTTTGAACTTTTGCAGCAAATACTAATTTGAACAACTTGATCAATAATAATAAATTTTGATGGCTACTAACGGCGCAGTGGTTTCAAATAACTCATCCAGAGTGTTCCACCAACTAATGACTTTAGCAAAAATTTCTTGCAGAAAAATATACTCCACAGTAAATAAAAAGATAAAAATTGGAAGTAATTTACAAGTTTTACAAGCTTCAAATTAAATAATTTTACGTTGCACAGAGTTTCACATAGGCCACTCAAACGAAGTTAATCACACCTGTGGAGATTTGAGCAGTGTTAAAAGCGCTTCTAAAATCTCCTATCATTCCCGCAACTCCAACTAGATATTGCGTTGATGGCCTCAATTCATAAATCATTTTCTCGTATTCATCACCAGAAACTATGAACTCCTGAACAAAAACAATATATATAAAGAAAACAAAAAGCGTGATTTAATTTTATTCTGATTTTAAAATTTCTACTTCGCAACTCTATTGCTAACATTATTCGTGATGTTAATAAAATACAGTATTCGTACCTATTTAATGCGAAAAGTTTACCACATTTGAAGTTGGCTGAAGTCACTTTCCGAAATCTGAATATTTTTGGCCAAAGGTTAACTTAAATGACGTCAGAAGACGTTTTTGAACGTATCTACTTTGACTTCATTTTGTGATTCAGTATTAAATAACAAACTTATTTACAGAACTTGAACAGCCTAGACGTCATTTTTAGAAAAATAGGCCGTGACGTCACAATAATGGCGTCATCAACCCCAAATCTATTTTTTAAACAATTTGGTGAACACCAACCCGTATGCCAATTTTGGTGTTCTTATGACGCTTGGTTTAGGAGTTAGATAGGGGGCATTTTTATCCCTCCCCTAGTGTACAATGCGTTGAGCGAAACCCGGTGTAAAATACAGTTGATACGTAAAAAAAACTATTTTATTTTATCGCGTGTATTTTAGCTTGATGGTATGGTACGCAGGTATTTATGCTTGATGGCATTTATACTTACTTTGCATCAGTGAGATCAAGGTTTTTACAAAAAAATATGTTCAAGGCTAAAAATTCTAAAGCACAAAAAATTTTGAAATTTGTTTGGTATGGTGGTCAAATTTAGTAAAGCGAAAACAATCGCTTGAGCGAAGTGCAATTTTGCTACAGGAAATTTATCTACAGCATGATACAAATACAGAAAAATGTCTAAAAAATGACAATTTTTTTGCAACTTTACGCAAAAACTTGCTATTTTTCTTACTTGATCAAATTGAATCTGTGATGGATCTTGTTCAAAATTAGAGCCTTCAACCTTCTTAACTCCGACCACCCAGGAATCCATCGCTGTATCGAATGGATTCCATACCACTTGAAGTGCCGATGGTCCGGGGACATAAACTGTCATGAGCGGTGGCGGAATTGGCGCTTAAAGTTTAAAATAAGTTCGTAGAAACCAACTGAGAGATAACGCGTTCGTCTTGGGATCGGGAGGTCTGAAGTTCAAATCTACGGCCTGGTAAATCGGACGCAGTGTTGCCAACGGTCTGTCACCACTACGACAATCGTCGAAATGAGTTGTGTTGCTCGGCAGCAATCCCGCAGAGATGGATCCCGCCAACTCAATACACGCTTTGGCGTAATACAGCAAGTATAATGAAAGATTTGATTTCATGATTACAAAGGAAAAACGTAGAGGTTTAAATGAATACCTAATTGGTTTTAGAAAGCAATACAAAGTTATTTATTTAAACCGAACTTTACCTGTATTTCCTAGAGCTTCTCCAATGGGCGATTCAAGTGTTTTGCCATCTTCAGTAGTATAAGAACCTGTAACTTGCACGTGGTAGCGAGTATTAGGTTCCAAATTTTCAAATATGAATACCCGATGACAAAAGTTTTGATCAGAGTTTGAACAATTGATGGTTATCTAAGAAATACCATGTTTTGTGGACCAAGTTTGTAACTACTATAATACAAAAAGTCACTTCTAGAGCCTTAAATTCAAAATGTCCTCATTACCGGTTAAGAGTTTTGTGTATAGTTTGCAATTGCACTTGGCTGTGGCACAATGAATAATTTTGAGTCTGACATGTTATTCAAATGTAGCGCAATTATCTCAAATGTACGAGTAATCAGTAGTTTGCCTCGGTAGAACCGACTTTGCCTTACGTTTGGTCGCTTTACCGATATGGCCGCTTATTGATTTTTTTTTAGGGATATATTTTGAAAAAAGCGGAAAAGATTGACTAAGAAAAAAATGCGAGAAAAAACTGTCACAAAAAACATACACATGTAAAAGTCCAATGCAGTAGTAACAAAATACCGATAATAAGCAACCAAGCGCATTTTAAGTTGATTTTGAAAATATACAGCTGCTATTTACTTGAGATAAAGGATCGGGTATTTCTTCAGGTTTAATTTCAATATTCCAGAATGATACTGGCACATTGATTTCGTCCCATCTGGCAGTTAAGGTTGCAATTGACGAGTCAACAATAACAACTTCGGGAACCTCCATAGCACCTGCAATCGGGTGATCAAAATTGAACTCTTGGTAGGAGATTCACAAGATTCAATGCGATACAGTATATGTATTAAAACTTTTATTTAATTTTGCTACGCAGTATACTGTAGGATCGTAGTAATATTGACAGACTGCATTCAATTTATTTCAAATATTTTGAAAAAAGTAATGGCATTTGAGATGAGAAACAGTATACTAGTGCAGCAGTTGTGCAAGCATAAAACTAGATATTGATATTTCTATTTAGAAATAAATTGAGATACATTTTAAATGTGATGCAAGACGAATTATCTCTTAGTCATATAGTCAAAGTCAATAACTTTAGCTCAAAATTGAAAAATAATAAATATTAAAAGCTTAAAAAGACTTTAATTATTTGAGCTATGAACAAATACAATTATAAAAAATTTTTACCAGTTCTTGTCTCGATGGAGCCAGTTTGGCTGTGCAGACTGCCAACATTTCCAACCACATCAACAATGTATTCAGTCTCAGGGAACAAGTTTTCAAAGGAATATTGATTTAGACTTCCATCAAGAGTAATAGTCTGTGAAAAATCTAATATTTTACCCACGAAAAATATTAAATGTCAAGTTCATATTATATTTTGTCGAATTAAGTTTTTCTCAGAAAACGCGGTTTTCATTAAACGGGACAGATTAGTAAACGGGCCGACTAGTTTAGGCCCGAAAACTAATTTAAAGCCCAAATCATGCCCCAAAAAAACCCGAAAGTTAAGTTAGGCCTGAAAAATTTGGCAATGTTGCCAAGTTATTTTGATTATATTTTTGTGCACCTACGACAAAAAGCACGTCTCAGGCCCGAATTAAGGCCGAAATTTCTGTCCACTTTGGGCCCGAACCCGAATCGTAAAGCCCGGCCCGACTTACAACTCTAAAATGGAAATATCAAAAAAAGCAAGGACCTTTGTTTTCAAAACAGTCGTCGAGCTATTCTCACGTATAATGGCCATGTATCGTAGGTAATAATCGAAAGAAAGCAATCTCAGGTGCAAGCTTCAAAATTAATTAAGATTTTCACGAAACATTAAAAAAGTTGTTACGAGTATTTAACAAGCTGCGTAGCTATGAGATTCGAAAATCTCTACGCAACAAGTCGCTTCACCTACCAATTGAAGGAAAATCGTGTAAGTAAAGCACCTTAAGAAAGTCTTCTCAAGCAAGCTTAACTCACCAAAGTGAATTAGACATGGTATTTTAAACGACCGCAAAATAACTACATAAATTATATCGAGAATCTTGGTTAAAATCACTTAGGACTACATCCTAGCAAAATAAAGAACGTGATGGAAGACAGGGAAGTTTGGCGGCTGAAACTTGAACTGTTGTTCCACCAACACTCACGAAAATGTGAGGAATGGAGGGAGCGACAAAATAGTCCAAAAAGCACAAGTTTATAATAATTTTCTGACATTTTTGCGGCGATAGATTTGAAAATTTGATGTTAACGTTTTCAAAACTCTTCCAAAGCTGAAAGTTTAAAGCACGCAACGAAGCAAATAAGTTACTGTACTGCAAACACGGATAGCATTCAACTACTTGCCTCTAGAATTGTTGGTTCTGAAAATCCTCTGTTCCCATCTCCAAAAATTAGGTCGTGTATAAATTTGTCTCCATCAGTTACAAATGATTTTAAAGTGACAGTCCACGTATCAATCGGATAATTGATGCCTTCCCAATCGACTTGGAACGATACAGGAGTGATGTTTGTTACCGTCACTAAGGGATCCAATAAAGAGCCTGTAAAAAATTGATTTGCTTTTTGAGTACATTGGAGCAGTGCTTGAGCGAATAAAAGATCAGATTTTGAAAAATGCTAGAGAACTTATACTAAGTTAATTTTATTCTACACAATCATGTTTTACTTAAATTTTTATCCCCATTTCACAACAGGAGCAAAAGAACTCCCCTTATGGATTTTTCGTGATAATTCTTAAAAAAAATTTTACTTGAAACTTAATTTTGAGTCGAATTTCATTACAAATTACCCCCGAAAATTTAAAGTAGCTAAGGTAAGGCAAAGTAGCCCAATTTTGAGATTTTGCGACGTCACTAACCGAAATCTGAGCGTATTTGTTTCGCTTATATTTAACCAAAAATGACGTCACAAAACGTTTTTGTGACGTTGGGCATTTCCAAAATCAGTATGAAAAAACATATGGGCAAAACTCGAACCTCCTATGAGGTCATATAATGACGTCATTTTTAAATGAAAATTTGGCTCTGACGTCGCGTCATCAATGATGACGTCATCAAATCAAAACCAGTTTTTGTACAAAATTTGGTGAACACCAACCCGGATGCCAAATTTGGTGTTTCTATGAATTTTTGTTCAAGAGTTAGGCAGGGGGACATTTTGCTCCCCCCTCCATAAAAATGCGTTTGTCAAATACTTCTTGTAAAATAAAGCAAATAGAACTTGTCATTAACAATGAAGTTCTGCTTCAACTATACAGCTTATGCAAAATTTTTAAGATATTGACTTGCATTAAAAGCGTATCTGAGTCTAATAGTCTGACTTGGGTAAAAATTTAAAGTAGTAATAAACATCAAAAGGTAATCTATCCAAAAGTTTAAAGTTGCAAAAATTGGACTTTAGGTGCTCGATTCCAACTTTTAAAAGTTAAAAATTGCTCTTCAAATGAACACTGTAAATTTTCACTAGAGTCGCACTCAAGTTTACTAGAGTCGGACTTAAATTTAGTTCGCCAAAGTCCGATTCTAACTTTAGTGTACCTTGGTAAATTTAATTCCGACTTGAGCAAACTTAAATTGAACTTGAACGAACTTAAGTCCGACTTGAGTGAACTTTAGTCCGATTGTAAACTTTATTAAAATTCGTTTAAGTTGGACGTAATTAAGTTTACAGTCGGACTAAAATTCACTCAAGTCGGACTTAAGTTCACTTAAGCTGAATTATTTACGTTGAACTTCAAGTTTATTTAAGTTGAATTCAAGTTTACATAAGTCGGACCTGAATTCACTCAAGATGAACTAAAGTTCAGATTCCAACTTAAGGTCACTCAAGTTGCTCATAAAGTTACTCAAGTCAGACTAAATTATTCTCCACTACGACCTAAATATGCTGAAATTGGTCGTAAATACGCTCAAGTCGGTCTTAAATACGCTAAAATCGGGCTTAAATAAAACCAACATCCGCTATTTTACATTACCACCGATTCAATACAACAAATTCACATACCGCTCCTTGTCTTGATTGATCCAGTTCGACTGTGCACATTTTTAACATTTCCTACCACATCAATAAAGTATTCACGTTCAGGAAATAAGTTGTCAAACGAATATTGATTTAAGCTTCCAGCAAGAGTTATATTCTGCAAAAACATTTTAGAGTCAAACAAATTTTCTATACCGTGGTTACTTCACAAAATTATACTAATCTTGGTTTAATGGTTACAAAGAATAAAGCATAAAGTAGGGCTTAAAGGAGTCTTTAGATAGGATGGCTAAGCAAGTAGTATGCGGTGGTACGGTAATGTTTTGAGGAAAGAAGATGAAAATGTGATAGTGAAGGCTTTAAAATTTGAAGTCAGTGGTAGTACAAGAAGAGGAAGACCGAAACAAACGTGGAAAAAGCAAGTAGGGAATGAGATGAAGAAAAATGGCCTGGTGAAAGAGCATGCATGTGATCGAACAAAATGGCGAGGCGTGGTAAAGACAATGACCATACGAAATCCGGCCAACTTCGTCGACGGGGACAATACCGGATCAAACATGTAACGATGATGAAAGCACTTCCATCAAGATTTTTTATTCCTCGTATATTTGTGGTGTCAAGTCCACAATAATTGTTTTCACACATGGCAGCTTCCACCCATCTCTTCAATCTCAACAAATTCGCAGCACAAGGCAAAAGGATCAAGTATTAAATTAAACATAGATTACACTAGTGGCAGATGACCGCGGAAATCACTGCTGGAAAAGTATTTCACACATTTTTTTACTAACACAGCACCAATTGGCTATACATTATGAATTTAACTTCGGACAAAATCTTAAATGAAAAGCAAAAAGCTGTACCGGCCAGTTGATTGAGCGGTAGCACGTTTGTATCAGGAGCGAGAGGTCTGAGGTTCATATCTCGGGCCGGTGATAGAAGACAAGCGTTGCCAACGGCTCGCTACCGCTTCAACATTTCTTCGGAAGGAGTGTATTGTCTGAAGGCGCAATGACGCTGATATGGGCGTGCCAACTTGTTACACGCTTCGGCGCAGTGCAGCGAGTGTAATGAAAGATTTGATTTAAAAAGCAAAAAGCGCATTCTGCTTATGAAAATGAATCATGATTTGTGCGGATCTGTTCCTCACACCAACTCTTTTTGTACCGCCCCATCGGCGAACCAAAAATTTCCTGCCGAGTAACTCCGGCTATAGATTACTTACCTGTACAACTGCTGGCTCTGATTCACCTCTATATACATGTGCGGAACCTTCATAAGCAGAATCGTCATCATCGCTTTCGTACGTTTTTAAAATGACAGACCACGTATCAACTGGATAATTAATGTCTTCCCAATTGACTTGGAACGACAGAGGACTGCTGTACGTAACCGTCAATGAGGGAACAGATAGACGGTCTGTGAAAAAATTTTACCTTAAAACTGTTTCAGCATTTCAGCAAAAACTTATGCTAAGTTAGAATAAATATCAGAACAATATAGCGACACGTTGCAATCAATGCAAACAAGTAAGATTCAAGTAGGATTTTGCATCTCCTATTAGGGTTGTAAAATACGACACCTTGAAACTTACTACTGTATAATGCTCTAACCTCAGCAATCGAGCACTTTTTCGAATTAGTAAAATTCAAACTCTTTGTTGGTAAAAAATTAGTATAAAAAAAAGATCAAAAATTGGATCTAGGTCTTACGCTTTATATCAAATATTGAAATTAACCAAAATACCAGATATAGATATCCAAAATTTTTAAACAATATAAACGTTAGAGTAGATTGATTTTTTACTTTTCTTTTAATTTTGAATGACGTAATCTTGCAGTAGTTGCATTTTGGTGCAAAATGAACTCCTGCAAACTTTGAGTGCTCTGCATTAAAAAATGGCTTGCGTACTTTAGTTTAATTTTTTTTAATACAAATGTGATTTTTTGCAAAACCGCTAGATGGCGCTTTCGAGCACAGCTATTGGAATACCATTTCACCTGTTTAAAATAAACTGTAAGACAAAAAATACTAATATCACCCTAAATAGCAACCAAGCACATTTCTTTTTTTATTCGCAATGACGTCATAAAAAGCCTGCTTAACGGCATATAGCAACGCGCAAACTTGCTTAAGACGTTGAACAAACACTTGAACATCTTTTTAATAACAACGAATTGCAAACTTGCAGGAAAGGTATCGGTGCAGTTCAGTTACACAATTGAATCGTATGTTTGGGAGTGGGAGCTTTAGGATGAAAACATAGGACGCATTTTTCGGCTAGTGATTTTGGCTATAATAGATTTGTGGCGGTTATCAAATCCATAATAACTATGTGAGGCTTCTGTTACAAGTTTCACACTTCTTTCTACGCTCTGCGAGTGAGACGGAAGATCTGGAAGCTTAAGTAAACTGTTGTTCGCATGGCACAACATCAGATCTTCCGTTGGTATATCCTTCAAAAGCGGAGGCTTAGCACATAAATACTCTTCATCCACAAGATTGTACCACTCTTTTCTTCCCTGCTGAAGGGAGGGATTTTCTTTTCCGTCTTCATTATTTTCCTTGGTGATTCTGCGTGCAAAAGTAAAAATGTGAAATTATATCTGTCGCTATTTCTTATTCCGCAATACGATTGAAAACCGAATTCTAAAACTTTGGTGTTTTTTGGTTCAGGTTTGCGTTTGCTGAATATGGCATGTTGTTATTTAAATACTAATGTAAATACAGTAGTTCTACAAAAATTAAATCACATTTATCTCTTAAGTGCAGTATAAAAAAATGCAAAATTTACCGATTCTTGCTCCTTAGGTTTATGATTGTTTGCAGTCCCAAGTTACTGACGATGAGATCTTCATCTTTTATCAATGCATACAGAAAGTTTGCTGGTAATAAGCAAAAGAAGTTTCCTTGCAGGTTTTGCTTGGCTATGGTTTTTACGTCTTAAAATGAAAGTTGATCAATGCGAGACAAATTCAGAAACAATATTCTAGAAGATTCGTGCAGTTTAGATGAAGACTTTATCTCAAACCACGAAGGCGCATAAACCTTTACTATGTAGTAAACGAGTTAAATTAAATTCCCGCTTGAAGATACTTTCCGTGTATAGACAGCAAGAAGTTCAATAGCAAGAGTAAGCATCTTACGTGATGCAGCTGACCAATTTTCCAGGAAGTGTACTTTTCGTCCACTTTTCCTGAACCGATTCCTTTGGTATATTCACAAAAAAGACGCTGGTCTATGCTCAAATCTTCTTTTTCCACACTATGTTGTAAAGGGTTTTCAATAGACTCAAACGCAATTTGTGGTTTACTGTGGACGTTCTCTTAATATCTTTTCCCAAGTGGTCCACTGAAACTCTGCGTTCCTGTAGTAACTCCATCCAATTTTTTTCAATGGCACAAAAAGGAAGTTCATTTTGGTGCAAAGCACAACCAACAGCATGCAAATTCCGCCACAGTTTGTCTTCTAATTTGACAACCAAACCATTCTTCCAGCCTGTATTGACAGAGGTGTTGTCAACCAAAATTGCTCTGATGCTTTCCAAACTGTCGAATTCCTCCAGAGCATCGTAGACATGCTGACTGCTGAGCCATAACTTCATCAGTAGAGCCAGTCATTGGTAGCCTTTTATGGCTTAAATACTCTCCAGAGCATATTCCGGGTTCATACGTAATGGTAAGGTGGTGTTGAGAACCGGTTATTTTTTTAAAATGTTGTTTCCAATGTCATCTTCCGTTGCTTTGTAGTCCAAAGTTTTCTCATCTATTTTGCTATCAACACCGAAACAGATTGCCAGAGTTTTTCCTTCTAGTTGTCGTACTTCACTAATTACTTTAACTTTAAATTTTGGTCTGTCTATTTTTGACTTGTCTATTAAAATCTCGTTTATATCAACACGAGGTTGAAACAAATGTAAGATGTCAATTCCGAGAGTTGAACCAAGAGAAGAAGACAGGTCACCTCGATTTAACTCCATTTCAAATCTGTTTAGCTTTATGATGTTGCAAGGGTTAGGAGCTGCGGATGTGGTTGGTAGCCATGTATCTCTTTCCTAAAACAAATAAGTTATTAAGCATAATTATAATTAAGATAAGGTTAACATTAATTAAAGCATGGCTAGTTACAGTACTAACCATAATAATTAGTGCACAATTATACAGTACAAGCAATAACAATAAGCATAATGTGATAATTAGGTTTATTGTTGATTTTTAGTGGACATCAGATATGAAGCAGAAATAAATGCAGCGGTTATGACATTTAAGTATAACATCCTACCGTCTATACGGTGTTTCGAATGTTATTGATTGTCCGGCAATAAAAAGTTATTCACTTCAAACAGAGTTTAGATTCACAAATTTTTTATGCGATTGCATTATCGTTGTATTTGTATCACTAGCTGTTATCGCTACATACTGTTTATTAAAACTTACTTCTGAATGTACTGAAGCACTGTCCGTGTCTGTGGAAGACTGGATTGAGATGCAAGGGAAAGAGGAAGAATCAACAGTTGACCGCGGAAAACTTGCCGATGAACGTAAAGCTCGTTTTACAGCAACTCGATCCACAGATGCCATTTGAAGCAAGCCTTTGGGGCCTCTCTTTAAACGTTGATCTCTCCAGTATGCCCAATCTTCTACGGAACTTTAAGAGCTGGGGAGCAAGAGCAAGATATGTGCCTTGTTGGCAGTTATCAACATCACAGTTGATTCTTCTGTCATCACGCGGTAACACTTCCAAAGAACAGGAGCACCCAGCAATATCAAAAAGGTTGTCTCATTTGTTAGCAAGATTTCATTTTTCAGCAGCTTTATTGTGTTTTTGATTCATATCTTTTACCAACTGCAGCATATCTTTTTTCGATTGACAATGTGGATATTAAAGATAATCTCGGGCTTGCTGACTGCCAAATACCCATCAAATCTTTTATCTGCTGGCAATATTGAGAAATTGAGCTTTGAAGATCAGTATTTTTTAAATGGTAATAGTAACGAATTATTAACTGCCTGTAGAAGCTTGGCTCCGTTGTGGATAACTCGCTGGGTCCTCCGCCATATTTCCGGTCACTTTTTTGTCTCGTAAGCGGTCGTGTTTTCGCTTTCGGCATAGCTATTTCTTCCTTTTGCTTTTAATGCTAAAACTAACTTCGATTAAGCTTGAATCACGGGATATACTGTAGACTCTTATCAGCCCGAAACAATAAAACTTTGTGCAAGAGAAATGATTTATTGATAACGTAAGCAGATTAATTGATTGCAACCAAATTATGTTTCATCATTTTATTAGTAGGCTGCAAAGACTACAAACTGATTTGAAGTGGAATTTGGTGGTTGGCAATAGTCGTAAAATGGAGCATATGAAAGCGGATAATATTTCACTCCCAAATAAGCAACTAAACTTTCGAGAGTTTTGGATATAATTTTATATACATCCTAATATTCTAAACATTGTATGTGTTTGTAATTTTGTACCATTTGCACTTAAGGCTCGTTAATTTTAAGTTTAAGCAATATGATAAGAACCTTTTTTAACCTTATTTTCGCAGAATATCATTTATTTTGTAAATGGATTATGGTGCACCATCCAGCGGAATATAACAAAAAAGCAAATTTGGGCAAAAAAATTTAAAGCCAATTCCGCAAGGCGTTCCTTGACTTGGAGTGTTCAAATTACGCAGAAAGTGTCTCTAGGTTAATACTCAACTACTGTAAAATAACGTTTTTCTACAGCGAAAATCGACCTACCCTAATAAACGTGTTACACAAAAAATGTGACTGAATTTCGCAAATAAACTCGTTTTTTGGTAAAATTTTACACAATAAGATTTGTTTACTCCTAATTGGTTTATCATGTAAGCAAGTCCTAAATAGAAAAACACCAATATTATAAATTAGTATTTTCGATTTTCCAAATACACAGCAAAACTTAATAATGAGTATTTAAAAATATCGGCAAAAACTTTGGCTATTGTTTTTTCTCGACATCATCCAAACCTGTATATTTTTGCCCCCCAAAATCATTCAGTTTTGTATTGCGTAGTTGTGGTAATTCACCTGTCGTGCAAAACACTTCTTCTCGGTTGGAAGTGTATATCTTATTATTTAGCGTGATACGTGATCGAATTGTAGCGATGTATGATGTATCTGGGATTAGGTCTGTAACATCGTATTGGCGCACGCTATTACGATCTTGTCGCAAAACTTCCCATGTCTGAAATAATAGAAACACAATATTTCAAGAATTTGCTTCAGATAGTGATATTAAACCAAAAAGCGATAAATTAAACTGAAAAAGTATAACTGTAGCAATTACTACACTTCACTAAGTATTCAATCACGTATAAAGAAAAGATTGAAGACAATTTATCAAAATTTCAAAGAACTTGAAAGTCAAATTCGGAGAGGTTCATTTCTACAAATACATAAGTTAGTCAACAATACTCGTAATTACGGACCTTTAATTTATGGTGGTAAAAAGGGCCGGGCCGCATCCTAAGCCTCAAAGTTGCGAGTCCGGAAGATTCCAACAACAATTTATAAATCTATTAAAATTGTCAATGACAATCATTTTTACTTCAGGTAAATATTACTGGTACTCCATCAAGAATAAACTGTTTTGGAAAAAATTTTAAGGTCAAATTAATGATCATAAATTTGTGATATTGTAAGGTCTACCAGAATTAGCGTTTGTTGATTGTTATCAATAAATCTGCGCTTTTTTGAATTAATGCGCGTGTAAACATAACCCCTTTGCATCAAGGAGTATGTGGAGGAAATAAAACGTCAATTCATGTTTCTTTACCGTCTTTTGCTCCTCTGCTCCGAAAGGATAAAGTTCAAATTCCCAAGCATCAATTGAAACATTTGAATCAGCATCATACCAATCCAATATAAAGCTGTCAAGACCAAGCTGGCCACATTCAAGATACGGTCCACTCAGGTAGGCTGAAACAAGGCGCAATCGATAATACATTATCCTGCGCTTCTGTGGGTTGTTAGTCCTATCATACTGTGCAATTCCTTTCATTATTAGTACAGTATTTCCGCTAAATTAGCTAAACGCTATGTTTTCACAGCATTATTTAGAAAACGTAAATCAAAATATTATGCAATTACAGTAACATAAAATTAACAGTTTCGGTCTTTCAAGCCATTCAACGATTGCATCTTACTGCTAGTACTTTCAAACCAAATTGAAAACAAAGTGACCCAAAGTTTCATCTAATGCAATTAATTTGATTAGTTTTTTATTCAAAATCAACAAAACGTTTAGAGCATGCAATCAATGCAGAGGTTCACAAAGCAGGGCGGTCAAATACCGGGAAAACAGTTGTAAGTTTTAATCATCGACTTTATGAAATACTGATACGATCTGCTCGTACAATAAACTTTTAAAGTTGTTCCAAATGACAACCTATCAGTGACCAAGTGGAAAAACGTTTGCTACATTTGATTATTGGTCAGGTCAAACCGAAGACTATAAAAAATTGGTATTCAGAGCTTTCCTGCTTGACATTCAACAAAAAAGACAGTATGAAGACTCCATCGTGTGTGGTAAGCAGGTGGGCAGGTGGCAGCTTGACTCAAGGCCGCAAGGTTCATTCGCTGTCTCTTAACCAACAAAACTTGGTGAATAAAATGTACTTACAATTAGTATATGATTATAGATATGTCAGTGAGGAACAGCACTGACCAGCTCAACAGAAAACTATAAAGCTTAATTTGTACACAACAATGCTTTCTAAGTTGTAACGTTAAGAGCATTTCGGTCGTCTACTCAACTGTACAGCATCTCATTACAAATTAGCTATTGTTCTTTCTACAGGACAAGATATCTTTGACAAGTTGCAGATTTCTTATATGCATTTTGCTTACTGGTAGTAGCAGATGCTTGACCTAGTGGTCCTTGAACTTCTTCTTCAGCAACCAGCACAATAGCACGTACAAAGACTGTGTAAGCCGTTTCTTTTTCAAGAGAATTAAAACGTTTTGAGCGTACATCGTTTTCAACTCTTTCAATCTGTTAGAATATATCAAAAAATAGGTTTACTGTAATGGAAGTTGTTCAAATAAGATTTCGCTCTCTTATGGCGTAACATTTGGGCGCCATCCAAAATTGTTCCACAACAGTTTCAGAATTGCCCACATTAATCTCCTTTTCTTTGCAATCGTTCAAGTAAAACAAAAAGAAAAACGCAAGAATGTACTTTACCAACTTACATAAGAAACGTCAGAGCCATTCATTTGAATGATCACTTGCCACTGATTTGCAGGAATATTGATCGATCCCCAACTCACTAGCAAGCTCGAAAAACTGATGGTATCCTCATCAACTGTCACTATAGGAGCAGTCAATGATTCTGAAAAGAAAATTTAGTATCTCCATAATGCAAAAATTTTTTTTGAAGGTCTATGAAGGGCTACCAATCAATATGAGGATAATGATGTTATTATTTTTATTTTCGTTACTATTATTATATTATCATTTCCGTCTTATTATTATATTATGCATTAGAATCATATTGTAATTTCTCTGAAATATATTTCATATACCGAAACCTTTTGCTGCATGAAAAGCTGTACTCAAATGAATTAGTCAGCTGCAAATGTCAGCTTGTTTTTTCATTTTACCAATCATAACCATTTTGACAAGTTCTGAAACTCAACGACAAAAATTTCTTAGGCGTGTTGTTCAAGTAACATTTTTAAATCATAATTCTACCTGTAGTGCAATTTACAATTCCTGGTTGAGTTTTCAAAATAGTTTCTCCTTCTTGAACATTTCCAGTCACACGAACAGTGTAGACACTTTCGGGCAGAAGTCCATCAATCTCAAGCGATGTTTCATTTCTTTCTGAAGTCACTCTCTAAAACCAGCCAAATTTAGAAGCGAAAAAATAAAAAGATATAAAAACTAACTGCAGATATAAAAAAGCTAAAAAGTTAATTCAGGAAGTCATTTGTGCTATTTTTTATGCAAACGTTTTCATTATAAGTTAAAAGGTATAAAACGGAACTTTCATTATTATCATCGTACAAAAATGATTATGAACCACTTTGAAACTACGGTCGCAATAAACCACGGTGAAAATCTTTGACTTTGCAGCCAAACATCGCAAAAACTGTACAACAACTTTTTATTTTATGAGGAATTCAAGATAGAAATTAAACTTTTCTCAAAAAATTGGTTCAAAGGAAAAATTTAGGCTGTCACTTCCCATAAAAATTAGTACCATTACAAAAATACAACCTACAGGCTATTCATAAGCAAAAATAGATTTCGTTGATATAATTTGATTGGAGAAATTTAGAAACTTAAAATAGTGTATTGACTGACCCTAACCAACTGCCTTCGTGTAAAAACAGCAACAGTCCAGGACGTGATGTCACTGCTGACGTCAGACCACTCCACAGTTAATGATGTAACAGCAACGTTAACACACTCTATCACGGGGCCGGCGATGGAAAAGAGAGACTCTAAAAATTTACAAAATCATTCAAATAATGCAGAGCTCAAATTAGAAAAAAGTACCATTAATTTCAGAAATCAAAATTATTTTTGATGAAGTTAGTAATATTCGATTACGTGCTTTTTGCTTAAATACTACCCAAGATTCTGTTCCAGTAAACGTCTAAAAAATTCAAATAACGTGTAATACTGAATGGTATAAAACCATTTCAAGACATGAAAAAATAAAAAAAGATAAATATGCTTTGACATTTCTCTCTGGTGTTACTGCTGTGATATTTTCTTTAACTTAACTGAAATCGCATCACAATAAAAACTGATTAACATAGTAGAATACAAAAATTGTAATAATTTTTAATCTCACAAGAGCTTAAGTTTGTGATTTTAAAACTCTCAAAGCAGAGATAATATAACAAATCTTCATACTAGTTGTTGTTGATGCCTCTGCAGGAGGACTTTCCAGTTCCTCATCTCCTATTGCCACGAAGCCAAAAACTTCAACTGAATACATTTCTCCTTCTTTTAGGTCGCTAAAAACTTGCTCGTAGACGTCTGCAGCAACTTCATGTGCCTGTGAAAGATAAATAACGGTAGCTAGATTCATAGCTTTATTTAAGACACAAAAATTATTTTTAGCATTTATAGTGTTTCTCAAAATAATAACATACCGTAAAATCAACAAATGGAGAACAAAAACAATTAGTTCAACTATATTGCAATGAAACGCAGAACGTAGTAGATAAGGATGTGGAATATTGTGGGATGGTAAATTTTCAAAAATTCAACCTCGATAAGATATCCACCGATAAGCTTCTCAGCTATTAAGTTTTACTACTGAAAATTGCTACCGCAGCAGCAGCAGCGGCATTACTAGAAGTAAGAGTCAGAGTCTGCAGCAGATAATTTCCCAAGAAAAAGGTAACAAAAATTTGAGAAATGTTTAAGCGAGCGAATATCAAATTTTCGTTTTACCTCTTTTATTTCACCATCTTCCGTTTTCAGCACAACTACCCAACCGTCCGCATGAATATTTAGATTTCCCCATCGTGCAGTGAGGGTAGAATACGACACATCAGTTATTTCAACTTCAGGAGCAGTTAAAGGCTCTAAAACATGTACTTTAGTATATGCACAGTAGGTCACTAATCAGCAACATTGGTATTAATTCTGTTAGAGGAAAAGATTCTGCATAAAGTTAAGAAAAAATGGTGTCCAAAACAGCTTAAAATTTAGTTTTATTTGGAGATCGCTGTTACTGCTGCTTCCAAAAAAAGAAAGAAAAAAAAAAAAATTTGTAATACTGAAATCAAATTTATATTATTCGAAACACGAATTGAAGTAATTACCCCGATAAGACGGATGCGCCTAAAAAACACAAAAACTAATATTGGAACTTATGTACAAGTTAACGCCAATCGCCACACCTGTTTCTCCAATTGCTTCACCGATGGGACTTTGGAAATCTCTCCAGTTTCCAGCTACAGCTACTTGATATCGAGTTCCAGGCTGCAATGACTCAATTCGCACTCTGCGAGCATCAGCTTCAGCAGTTAGTTCCTATAATAAAGATCTATGTAGAAAGTGAAGATACTTTTATCAATCTGTAGCCAAATCACAGGCATGTAGCAAAGAAGTTTTTTTTTCAAGTTTTAAAATAGTACTTCAATCAATGAGAGTCATGAAGGGCGCCAAATATTCGAGTCAAAATTAATCTAAATTTGGTGGTGAGCGAAAGTTCACCACTTATCTAAGAGAGAAAACAAACCACGCACTTTTACAACGAAGACTTTGTAAAGGAGTGATTCCAACAATAAAGAACATATTTTGCAGATCCAATAACGTTACAAAAAATTCTGCATCACACCTGAGACAGTACACGATAAATCACTAAAAAAGTACACAAAAAACATCACTAAAAACTTAGCCACTTGCGTACTTGTAAAGGCGGAAAAGGCTCCTCTGAATCAATAGGCAGTGAAATTGTGATAGTCCAGTTACCAACCGGCAAATTAATCATATTCCAATTCACAATAAACGATGATGCAGTTTGTTCCGAAATGGTAATTCGAGGCGCTCTTGCTGGTTCTAAACAACACAGTTTGTTTTTTCAATCAAGACACACAAATACTGTAATACAGTAACATTATGTAAGTTCTTCTCGGTCGTAAACTTAATGCAAGATTGCACTTAAAATTAGATGTTGTAACTTATTACATATAGAGGAGCAATCGCGTTGACAACTATTGCTTGGAATCGGATAAACAGGACGGCCATGCATGTCTTTACAACGTTTAATATAAAATTTTGTAAAAACCACAAGTATTTAGGAAATTCATTAGTACCTGTTGCGGCATCAGCTCGACCAGGAAGGCTTTCGAATTCCCCCACAATCCCTTTTACTTCAACTATGTATTGAGTATCTGGAGTCAAACTGGTGAAAACCGTGCTGTATTCGTGGCTACGCAATTCAACTTCCTGCAAAAGTTCATGCAAATGAGATGCTGGTTATTTTAGGTAATAATTTTTACATTTTCTAAGCGACTGTGATCAGGTTTTAGTAGCAAAAAGACTTTTTGATCTTCGAGAAAGGTTGCTACCTAGAAACGTGTTTCCCGCTCTGTCATTTTTCCACGTCAAATCTCAAGGTGCGAAATTATGAACTAAATAATTCTAATCTGGTTTGATATGAAATCCTGGCCTACAGTTTTAGACAAACGCTATGCCAATGTATAGGATATGAAAAAAAGAAGCTTGACGTCCGTCGTGGACTACTTTCGGGAATTCAAAACGAATTCCACTGGCAGTTAAATGGCAATTTCAACCACCAACACTCTGCAGCTGCAAGCAGTTTAAGCAATCATGCACAAAGCTGGACAACGCCGTTTTTAGCTTTTAGCTCTTATTGTTCCCGGTAACGTGCAAGCCATTGAGGTTTGCCCAGTTTGGCTGAGAGGTGGCTGGGGAATACTTTTGCTTTAGACCTGCTGAGGGCAGATAATGAGAGATAAAACCTCGAAACAGCAGCTGCGTTGTCCAACTCTGTGCGTATTTGATATGGCTTATTTAATATGACTTTCAGCAAAATTGTCCTAATAGGTTTTTTTTTCTTGTTATAAGCTTTTCGGACAGAACTCTGCAGTACCATTCTTTCGTTCATTCGATATGTGCTAAGCAAGATCTACAAGATGTTTAGATCAAATCAGACAGAGATCGTTACTTAAAGAGTTTTGACCAAAAAGCTTGTTACGAGAAAATTTATCACGTCGATTTTGCTGAGTCATATCCCAAATTTTGCACGATCTCAAAATTGTTCAATATAATTTCATAATTACTTGGAGAGGAGGTAATGGCTCTTCAGCTGAAGAATCTAATTTTCTTCTTATACTTGCTTTCCATGCATCTACTTGAACGTTGATGACACCCCAACGAGCTCCAACTGTAGTAGTAGTGACGCGAGGAATTTCAACAATAGTTGCTATAATTGGCTCTAGAAAAAAAATTTTTTGAAAATGTTACTTGATCGGTGCTAATCGATAGGTTTCACTAAGCAAACAGAATAAAAACAGATTTTTTACTGTGTCAAAAGTTACTTCATATGGCCGTAAAAACAAAACATCATTTGATCATTTGGTTGCTGTTTTTGTATTGCATATTTATCCTCCCGTCACCGAACAGCATCAGCATACTTTTTATTGCGGCAATGACTTCGTGTAAGGAGGAATCCGCACCTGCATAGAAGTTTTCAGACATCCAATGTTCCTGTGAATTTCTTTAAATTCTTTCAGTGAGTTTGCTGCTAGTTTGAAGCCCCAGAAGAGATAACCATCTTATCCAAGGACTCGACAACGTGACCAGGGTGCGGATTGAACCTAGGTGATCTAATCAGTGCCGCTGTAACAACGACACTTTTGCCCTCTTGGCCACGTTGCCGATTGGTCATCAAAGATTAACAGCAAGACAATTTATCTCCGGTGCTGTAAATTGTTTTGTTTATTGAACAAAAAAAGCATATTGCTCATATTGTACTAGCACAAGAACATTTAATTCAAATAAGACGCTGATCTTGACAATTAGGTGAAACAACCTGTAGGATTAAATTTTTGGTTTCATTGTTTTTCTAAATGTATTAAAAATCACTTCAAATCAATTATATAATTAAAAATGATTATATGCTGTAATGCTGTACGTACTTGTAGCCAAAATGTCAAAACCAGGTCCTGTTAAAAAGGTCTCGTTATTGGCTCCAAGAACAGCTCCATTCACTTGAACTCTGTATGTTGTTTGAGGAGCCAGATCTTCATAAGTATATCGGAGGGTAGATCCATCCAATATTTTTGTCTACAAAAAGTAGGCCTAGTGTAGGAAAAACCAAAAAAATCAATTTTCTTGGCTTAACTAGAAGAGTGATGTAAGCCTGCTTAGTGCCTACTAAACTTTGTCAAGATGTCTTTTCAATTGCAATGATATTCACTACTTTAATGAGCTTTTTCTTTGTTACGTAGAAAGTCAATCACCAAGTTACTGTATTTTCAAAAATTATTGCAAAAATTTCATCAAAGTTTGTCATAATGTGATATGATATAAAGCTAAACCTGTGAAGTTCCCGTTTCATCGTCAATGATTTCAGTTATCCAATGATCAACATCTGCATTGACACCATTCCACTTCGCAGTCAGAGTAGTTAACGTTGAAGAGAGTGTTTGGACAATAGGATTCTCGAGTTGTTCTACAAAACAAAAGAGTTTACAGAACGGAAACGGTAAGTTCTTTTCCCAGTAGAAGGCTAAAAGTTTTTTTCTTATCATCGTTGCCAGAAACGTTCTGGACAAGATTCAGAGTCATTACTTACAGTATTTGTCCCTACGGGCAAGAGTACCGTGGTCTTTCGCACGGTGACAACTTATGTTCCATTTCGATTACCAAGCAATTTTCTGCGTATTTTTGTATTAATCGTGTCGAAGACTTCAGATTTAAAAATCAAAATTAGGCTGCAAGATTGCGTGATATTAAACAACATAATTGTCGATGAGAGAACACTGAGAATCAAACCCAGACCAAAAAAGTACCAGATGACGATTTTGTGGAAAATTTCATAGACGGTAGAAAAAATCTGAACCAACACAAAATCAGTCAATTCATTTAAAATCAATATATTAAAAACTAAAATCGACATCGGTCTCAAAAGACCATCATCAGTATCTGAAAAAAAACACAGGACCAAATTAACCCTCAGCTTTCAGAATGCTACGAAATTACCTATGTATTTAAACCCTATGACCCTAGTAAGTTAGATATTTATGAGAGTCAATGGATCCATAAACTCAAAGCGAAAATTAACATTAACAAAACCATATTTTCTGTAATGTAGTTTCCTTGTTGTACTGTACACCGTTACACCTTTTGGTCCTTTTACTGTTCAGTCTTTACTACTGCTCTTTTCTGATGCACTGTACTGCGCGTTTGTTTATACTTGTCTTTTCTGCACAGTGACGTCTTTTTTATGCCCCACAGTTTTTGCAGTAGCTGTTGCAGTCTTTTTGCCCGGTCTTTGTATTTCTAAATTTTTGCTTTTTTCAGGTACTGATGATGGTCATTTGAGACCGATATCGATTTTAGCATTTTAGTTTTTAATATATTGATTTTAAATGAATTGACTGATTTTGTGTTGGTTCAGATTGTTTCTACCGATATTAAACAAAACATTAAGCTCATAAAGAAATTCTTGGTTAATAAGTTCACGGTACTTTAACAATTCGAGTCATACCCAAAAAAAGGTTTTCGTGTGTTGCTTATTTATTTTCGTGTCTCGAAAAAGCGTAAGACGCTAACTATTGGATGATCCGCATATAGCTATTGCTATAGCAACGTCGTTCTTTAAAGAGTCCGAACATGCTTAAAAGTTCCCAGGGATCCAATGTTCTTGTGGATTTTTTAAATTCTTGTCCATGGATTTTGCTGCTGGTTCAAAGCCTCCAAGCAGAGATAACCATCGTAAAGCGTCTTATCCAAGGACGCAACAATGTGCCTAGTGTGCAGGTTTAACCGAAATCATGCGATCAGGGTCTTCGTAAAACGACGCCTTTGCCTTTCGGCCACGCTGCCGACAAAAATCTTTCGATAAAAATAGTAATATATTGCTCAAAATTATCCTCAAAGTGTTTAGTTTTTGGTTTACTAGTTGTCTTAGGAGTATTTGATTGTTTTGATTTAGTTGGAATTCTGACCAGAGATATTTCAAGCAGCAGTGTTGTTAGCTGTTCTTGCTGGCTATCTACACAGTGATCGTTCTACTGATATTTCTGTTCGTTAGCAAAGAAGGATTTCTGCAGGATTTGAAGTTTTTATCTGTTTGTGATTCCAAAAATATTTCAATTAAGTGAAAAATTTGTCATGCAGTATTGCTAAATGCAGAGTACCTAATAAACTTTCCATCAGCAAAAATGCCTACAACACTGCTACTAAATCTATAGCAGATACTAAACAGCAGGCAAAAATATTTAAAAATACCATATAAAAAAGGTAAAATTTCAAGAGTATTTTGCACGATGTAAATTACCCGTAAAACCTTCGGTAGAACCCGGATAACTCTCTTTGATTCCTACCAGTCCTACAACCTCTATACGATAGAAATTATCGGGTGATAATCCAACAAATGTTGCATTCAACTGATTTGCACCAAGAGTTTGAGTCTGCAAAATATATAATTCAGTTTGCCTATTCTGCTCATTTTACTTTTGAGTGTATCTGCTTGATTTTCTTTCAAACGCGGCTTTTTTCTAAACTCTTAGTTATTTCCAAAATTTGCCCATAAAAATTATTACCAAAATTATTTATGTAATGTACTACAAATTTCAACGCTGGGTAATAGAAAATTAAGAGAACAAATCTAAAGTTACGAACTAGTTTTTTCACAATGTTTGCAACAGCTTCATTTCGAAACAAATTGTTCGAATCTTTCAAGATATTTTTTCTCAGACAGACAGACAGACAGACAGACGCTTTTATTGTTATCTGTATATACTGAAAAAAGTTTTTTTTGTCTAAAGTGAAATATCTCCATCATTATATTCAATTAACCAATAACAAAACACAGCAAAAAACGATACATATTTGGTTTAGTACCTGAAGGGGACGCGGTACTTGGTTTTCTCCTGAGGGAAGCAAAACTATTCTAACCCTCCAAAAATCTACTGGTGCGTTAATCCTCCTCCATATGACTTGAATTGATGTGGTGTTGGCGTTATAAAGGTCGACTACAGGAGCAACCAAAGAAGCTGAAACGCATTAATGAAATTATGTTGCTGAATAACTAACAAACAGTAGTGTAAAAGGTACTCGAAAATTGTAATCAAGTAAAAGTTTCGTTGCTGACGAAAAACAACTTGAAGTAAAGTACAAAGTACTGACCAAAAAAGTACTTGAGTAAAAGTAAAAAAGTAGTCGTTTTAAAACTACTCAAGTAGAAGTATTTCCGAAAGTAATCAAGCAAAAAAAAAAACAAACAAAATATTTAATCGGACAGACAACTACCTTCACATTACTGTCACATAGCGCTTGGTCTTTTAACCCAAGACGTCATAAATTAACATAAATAATAGACTACAAAAATAAATAAGAAATAATCATTTTTCGCTAGTGGTACTTCGCAAACAACTAGTAAAAAACCGATGGGCTCTTATGTGAAGGACAGCCATAAGCTACCCTTAATATAAGAGCTCCCTCTCTGCGTGACCAAGAAAATCAAAACTAAAAAAACTTGACGTTCTTCGTGGTCCTTTAAAGAATACCTTTGGTTTAGATATGCTGCGGGCTGCTGATGAGAGCTAAAAGCTTGAAACATCGCTGTCCTGCTCTGTACATCAATGACTCGAACTGCTTACGGCTGCAGGGTTGGTGGTTGATATTGCCATCTATCTACCAGAGGAAGGCGTTCTGACTTTTCGGGAGTCGGCCACGAAGAACGTCAAGCTTTTTCAGGTTTAACTTAACTGAATCGAACAATTGCGCAGTAAAGTCGACTGCTCTGATGAATTTGTGGTTCAAATTAAAAATTACAGTATTTTGTCTTTTCTGAATCAAAATGCTACTTAAGTAGCGTTACTTCACTCTAAAACTAATCAAGTAAAAGTAGCCACTAAAAAAAGTACTCAAAAAGTACTCGTTAGTCGTTACCGGAAAAAACTACTTGAGTAATCTACTCAAGTAAAAGTATTTCGTTACTTTACACCACTGCTAACAAATACAACTTAATGCAACAGCATCTAAAAGACTAATGTTGATCAATGATCAAGTAACTACAAGTTCAGTTCAGTCCAATGCCAAAGTTATAAATTACAAATCCATTTTGTGTCTACCGTCATCGTGTCATCGAAAGTAAGAGCTCAGTAACTTACGATCAGTTTAATTTTTAAGTTGCTGAATATTAAGTTCAAGTCGAACTTCTCGTATTGAATTACATGTTTTATTTTATATAGATCTGTTTTTTACTTTTTTTGGCAAAACTTTTCACAGCGTCACCTTTTTTGAAGAAACATATTTAAGCCAGAAAATGAAGAAAGTCGTGTTGCAAAACAAACTTAAACCCAGTTTGACTTGAGTAAAAACTTAAAAAAGCAACTTTCGTTCGACTCCTGTAAGTGTTAAAGTTAAGTCAGATTACAATCAATGCTCAGAGTTTTTAGCGCATTAAATCTCTACTGAAATCGGACATGGGTCGAATAAGATCTCTTAGCACGAGTAATAGTCTACAACAAAATGTTTACTTGTAATTGCTTTTTCTGACCCCGTTTTACTTTGAATATCTTCTACGTTAGCAGAAACTTCCACGATGTATTCTGAATCAGGTAGTAAGTTTATGAACGCTTTGCTTAAGTTGCCACCTGGAAGAGTACTTTGCTGCAAAAACATTAACGCTTTTCAGCAAAAGTAACAGAACTACAGCAAAATTGCTCAATATATTAGCAGAAAGTACACAATTAAAAACAAATGTGTAAGCGGTTTTCACAGGACCTACAACTAATCGTTCTCGATACCAAACCAGAGCTATTGTAACATATACACTCTACAGTAATTGCTACTAGAAGACACCCAACATTATCTTTCTAAAAGTCTAAGTCATGAGTCACAAAGTATAAAGCATTTTTCGAAAGTTGAAATTTTTTTCTGCAATCACATCATAATTGATCTGATTTGCACCTACCTGTGATAATTTGATTGTTAGTTCATTCATTGATTGCGGAAAAAAAGTAAAAAACTTCTGGGCTTTTTGCTTTTAAAGTAAAACTCGGTTTGCCTGGCGGGATAGATGACCAATGATGAATTGTTCATGTTTAATTTAAAATCCGATAATATTTTTTGTTTCAACAATATAACAAACTACGTATTGTATATTGACAAAAATTTGAATTGACATTGCATAAAAAAATAGCTAATTTTGCATTTGTTAAAAACCAACATTTAACTTTACGAAAGGCCAAACAAAATACAAAACTTCCAAAGTACATAAAAAAAAGCAACAAAGAACTATATACAATGCAATTGAAGAAAACAAAACATCATAATCGGGTAGTGAAACAAAATAAAACGTTATCGTATAATTTGTTGTTGAAGCAGCATTAGAGGATAATTGCAATAATTCTTTTGCCGTTTCAGTGTTAGTAAGCTAGTTGCCAACTTACCTCAACCAAAAGCGCCAACTTACCTCAAAATAAGCCGTTTCAGTGTTAGTAAGCTAGTTGCCAACTTACCTCAACCAAAAGCGCATCATTTTCCTCTGGTTCTGGATAAGATACCAGTCCGTCGTCTTCAATTTTCTTCAATGTCACAAGCCAAGAATCGGCTGGGTAATTAATGTTATTCCATCGGGCTTGAAGCGACACGGGGGTGATACTGCCGACTTGAACCTTTGGAATCGATAAATCGGCTGAAAACAATAGAAAGCGTAGGTTACGTTACTGTAATTTTCATCAGATAACTTTTCCCAGAGTACTCTGACAAATATTTTACGTAGGACAAATAGGCAGTTGATCGAGGGGTAACGCGTTCGTCACTCATCGCTGCAACATTTCTTTGAACGGAGCTGAGTTCCCTAGGCTGCAATGACGCAGAGATAAACCCCGCAAACTCGTTACACGCTTCGGCATAATACAGCGAGTATAATAAAAGATTGATGTACCTTAGGACAAATTTTGGTGGAAGGGGTGAGAATTATATCCTTTCTTTCTCTCTCCTCATTTCTCGCTTCTCCATAAAAGTTGCGAGCGAAGTAGCTCGAAATCTACCTTAAGTATTCTAAAGCATTCTGTAGCTTATTTTTGTAGCTTTCATATGCGTATTAACCATCATGCTTTAAGCAACTACCTAAGCAAAACTATGCATTAACAATACAGCTCTAACAGTATGTCAAACGAGAAATCGTGATTTTTTTGTACTTGTAGAGCAGGAGACTTCTTCTGGGTCTGAAGTGTACGTTCTGTTTGCTTCTGTAACTTGTCCACGTATTGCCATAATGTAAGAAGATTCTGGCTTCAGTTTAGTTACGTTATATAGATTTTCATTGTTATCTCTTGTCAACTCCCACGTCTAAAAATTTACATTGTGTTTATAGCTAGTTTTCTCAACCTAGACATTATTTTCGCAACTTTATCTTCCACAATACAATTATTTGGAGTACAAACATGGTGCAGGTCAAAAAAAAAAATTGTAGAGAAAAGTGGTAAAAATGTTGTATGACGTGTAGGAATAAAAAAATCGAAAAAATATTACAATCAATTTAAAGACAAATCAATCGCACCTATAAATATCATAGGCACTGATGCTTGTGTAAAAGCGAAAAGTGTGCAGAGAGAAGTACGGTACTCCTTTTTAGTGGCAAAATGGCGTTTTTTGCCGTTTTTTCATAAACATCATTGCGTTATATTGTGTCTTGTAACGCGATTGCAATACACTATTTTATTATCTGCAATCACTGCAGAAAAAAGTGATGGTACCAAAACAATCTATTATAATACTACAGCATTTTCACCCTTATTATATTGTTTCCAGAGAGTGATCGAATTTCAAATATCCATTTGTCCATTGGTACATCTAAGGCAGTGTCATACCACCCTAATGTGACACCATCTGCTTTTTCATTTGTGCATTCAAGAACCGGCCCCAAAAGAAAATCTAAACGAAGAAAAAACGAGATTCGGGTTCATTTTTTTTTTCTTTCTCTGTAACAAAAACATCGCAGCAAATATCATACTTTTGTGTTTTCTACTGAATAGTTGAAAAGTTAATTTGGGTACACATTAGAAACTGGTAATGATGCTACTTTATATTCCATTTTGAAGTTAATATCGATTGCTGCCGATAGCACATACAGTACTTTCATAACGTTAAATCTCAGATTTAACATATTCTTAAATTTTGGATCACTTAAAGTTGAAAATCAGATTTATAGTTCATCTCAAAGAATAACCGCATAATCATCACGCGACTAATTGTGCTACATTTAGCGGTAATGACTTATTACTTGTGACCGCAACGGTTTGCCCAGGAGGACTTTCAATCAGCAAGTTTTCATCTTCTATTACACCTCGAACCGTTACAGTGTAAGGTGTACCAGGATTCAAGGCTGAAAACACCGCATTGCGAACGTTTCCGTCTGTTATCTTTTGCTGAAACAATTTAAGTATAATAATGCTGCAGAATTTTTTTCTATTTAGAAAGGAAACCACATGCTTGTTTCTCATTAAAACAGTATGCATGATTATTATTGAAAATGGTAATTTGTTTGCTGCAAAAAACCTTCAAGCAATGTTAAAATAAACCAATGTACAAGCATGCTATATCAACTGGTTAAAATTTTAAATCAAAAAGCAATCCTTAAAAAGGCATTCAGATCGAATAAAAATTTGCTCGGTTTTCTTTGAAAACATTTTTGACAAAATCTGAATAACTTTACCAAATTTGAGCTTTCTGAGACCTTCCGCTCCCAAGATATGACAATTTAGATTTCCACTTAGAAAGGCTTTTACCCCAATAGAAATTTTGCCAGGCGTGCCAACTACAAATAAAATTTCAGAAAGTTACTGCTTGTTGTTACTATTAACAAGTGTTTTCGGCAGTGTTGTTGTCAACACAAAGTAAAAAGCCACAATTGTAAATTAGGTGCTTTTCTAGTAAATTCAGGCCAACATTCCAAAAGTTAATCTTCTGTCACAATACTGGCAAAATGGCAACACTAAAGTAAGAGAAAATCGCTAACTTCAAATTGTAATATCTTGAAAACGGCAAGACGTAGAAAGTTCTTGGTGAGAATGCATTTTAGGCTTTTCCCAACATTTTGGCCAACAGTGAAAAACTTGAATTGTATGCCTCTTTAATTTCCATTAAAAATCTAGAATAGAATTTTACCTCAACAGCGTCCAATTCATCATTTTGCAACGTTACTATCCAGGAGTCAACAGGAATATTAATGTTACTCCATCGCATTGATAAACTCGCAAATGATGACTGAGATATATCAGCTGTCACAGAAGGTATATCTAACGCTCCTGAGTAAGAAGATAATGAATTAATGGGTAAAATATTGACGTAAGACAATGCTGCAGATTGCCGCACTTCACTCTTTTGTTTTGTTTTTTTCCAAGGTCGCGTTTTGTACTCAATGAGCACACAGCTGGCAAAAAACTTGATGAACGCAAAACAATTATCTTATTTGTAGTGTAGTAGTGTTTTTTTTTTTTATTTAGGGAGAATTCATTAATTTAAAAGTTTGATTCTACTTCAGAGTGAAGAAATTTCCTAACAACTATCAGAAATGCCAAAAAAAATTCTCGGTTTACCTTTTCCCACATTTTACGAACTTTTGTCCTGTCTATTTCTTTTCTCCATCTTATACCTATCGATTGACGGCAAATTAACGCACTAGTAAAACTACCGCTTTTTCTAATCAAGCCAGTCGTTGACTATCGTTAAGTCAACCAAAACGCAAAAAAGTTAAGAGTTACCAGTTGCAATCACTTCGTAGGCAGATGCTGCAGCATAATAGACTTTTACTCTTTTCAAACTATAGTATTTAGGTTTTCGGTCGATTTAGCGCATTTGTTGAGTTGATTCACTCATTTGTATGCATATTATATTAGTTTTTATGCAACTCTGTTTATTACAATAACCGTTTTATATGGTATTGTAATTTCTGCGTTGATCTAACTTTGACAATTAACAGCACTACCATGCAGTTTAAAAATATTTATACCTACCTGTACCACAATCTGCTGTTCCTGGTTGTGTTGCGAACAACATATTTTCTTCTGCAATTATTCCACTAACTTGAATGTTGTAGGATGATTCTGGTAACAAGCCGTTTACTTCCAATCTTCGTACATTTCTTTCCAGAGAAAATGTCTACCAAAAAGTTGATAATTTAGTTTTAATTTTTTCAGATTTTGATCGGCGTATAAAAGATCCGGCGACCAACAGTCCTGGAAATTAGTCGGTCTCGCATAATCATCACGCGACTAATCGTCCGTGCATAATAGTCACGGTCCGTTAGAACAGGCAATTTGGTGATGATATCTTTTTATTTTTTTCACTGATCTAAATTGTTTTACTGGAAAAATTTTTTTAAATGCTTGTTTCTACCTGTACCTTCAGTTGTAGTCGAAAATTTGTCCGCAAAACCCTTGCATAGCGGCGACAAACCATTGCAGACTTTGCAATAACTCTTATATTACCAAAGTCACTGATAAGACGAGACATTGCTTACAAGACTTGGTTTTAAAAAGCAATGCTGCATGTTAAACAAATATATCGAAGTAGCACTAATAAATTTTTTCCGTAAGGTAGGCTATCTATGACTTTAAATTGTTTCTGCGGGGTCGACAATTATTTCAACTTTTTTCCAATATTTTTCAAAATTTTGAGCGAATTTAAAACCAAAAAAAATCTAGTAAACAATGATAAAATTATTTAATAAGTTTTGATCTATTTTAACTCAAAATTCTATCATAATTTACTTGATGATTAAAATTATAGAAAAAGGCGATTTGATTCGCAAAAGCTAGGATTTTTTCAGAATACTACTATTTTTGTTGAGTAAAAACATCAAGCCAGACCAAAATCAATTTAAAATTGGTAAGAAGCACCACACACTCATATTTATGATGATTGGCCAATTTTACGAGATTGAGCAAAAAATACTCCAACAAATAAAACAAAGTGGAAATATAAAACTTTTTCGTTAGAGGGGCATTCAAGTCAAGTTTTTCACTGATGACCAAAACGTTGGGAAAAGCCTAAAATGCATTCTCACCAAGAACTTTCTACGTCTTGCCGTTTTCACGATATTGCAGTTTAAAGTTAACGATTTTCCTCTTACTTCAGTGTTGCCATATTGCCAGTATTGTGACAGAAAATTAAGTTTTGAAAAGGTGGCTTGAATTTACTGGAAAAGCATCTAATTTACAATTGTGGCTTTTTACTTTGTGTTGACAACAATACTGCCCAAACAGTTGTTGATAGTAACAAACATGCAATAGCTTTCTGAAATTTTGTTTGTAAATGGCACGCCCGGCGAAATTTCCATGAAAAAAGGCCTTCCTAGCGGGAAATCTAAATTGCCATATCTTGGAAACGGAAGGTCGTAGAAAGCTTAAATTTGGTAAAGCTGGTCTTCAGATCTAGTGCCGCAACTAGAACTTTGTTCTAGAGGGAGCAAAATTTCTTTCTAGGTGGGCCAAAATTTTTGGGCTGGTCTACTTTCCGCCGAGTTCTCTGTTGATCTCAAAAAAAAAAGGTCATCGCGCCAAATTGGTCTACTTTTCTCCGCGTTCTCTGTTGGTTTCCAAAAAAAAAAAAGACACCACCCTGAAACTGCCGCAAGGGAAAGCGGAGTTTGGGTAGGCATGCTGGGCAGTTTGGGGGGGGGGGGGCGGAGTATTTGTTTACGGGGGCGCCGCCCCCTTTCCCCCTCGTTGCGGCCTTATTTAGATCTTGTTAAAGTGTTTTGAGAAAAAAACGAGCAGTTTTTTTCGACTTGAATGCCCTTTTGAATTTTGTAGTAAGGATAAATAAAACAATTGCTAAAAAGCATACTTTGACAGAATTTGGCATTCTTTGTAAAAATACTGAAACATTCCATGACGTAATATCACTGCTGATGTCAGTCCATTCAATCTTTAGTGACGTCACATTCAATATCTCGCAATTAACCAGTGGAGGCAAAATTGCATTCAAAGATTCTAAAAATAAAGGTATTGTAATAGAAGCTAAAAATATGTAATATTGGTTTATAAAATTCTATGATCTTTTTACAGTCCTATTTGTGTCTCTTAATTCGGAATATAGGCCTACTAATCTGCCTCAAAAAAGTGTTCAAAAATGCTAAAAATATTTTTCACTACATACCTACGCATACACAGGGTGTCCATAAAGTCCGTGTGCACTTTAAAAAATTTATAACTTTATTTTTATTTGTGATAGAAATAATCTGTAAAAATGTTTAGAAAGTTTTATGTATCTAGTTTTAAGTACAGCTATTTAATAATTCTTCACTACAAAATTTGTAACAATTCTTAGATAAGCAAATTCTGCGTGTTAGACAGTTTCTAAATCAGGAATTTCCAAACAGATGGACTGGAAGGAGAGGACCATTTTGTTAGCCTCCACGTTCGCCAGATTTGACTCCATAAGGGTTTTTTTTATGGGGACATGTGAAAACAATTGTGTATGCAACCAAACCTAGTTTTTTGACAGCTAAAATAACTAATGTGATTTCAGGCATTACTATAAATCAGTTGGGAAATGTTTTTAGTGAACTGCAAAATCGTGTTACTCTTTGTATTGGAAATGATGGAGGACATGTGGAAACTTAAATAAAATTTCAATAAAACCTTAAAAAATATCGATTTTCTTCTTTCAAATCCTTTTTACAAATTATTTCTATTGCAAATACAATTAAAGTTATAATTTTTTTAAAGTGCACACGGACTTTATGGACACCCTGTATTTATAAAACGCATTAAACGTAGCATTTAGCAAAGCAAATAGGTGCATAAAGCAAATAGGTGCAATGCTATTTGCTTGGTTTTTGTAGCATTTGAGTCAGACCACCTAAATTACGATGCTTGCTGCATCGTACGCTATTACCATCTTTAATGACCATTAATGTAACACAGTAACACATTTTTTTGTAAATTCATCCATCTCCAAGTATCATTTTCTAAATAGAGATTAACTTCTCATTAGCTTACCGTTAATACTGTATCTACAGCACAAATTAATATACAGTAACTTAATCGTCTATAACTGTAAGTATTTATGATCAGATATATCGTATAAATACTAAAAAATTATGATCATCAATCCGTTCTTGACTCCTAATAGGAAACATTACATAGAAAACAATCATTTTTCCTGCTGGTTATTTTATGCAAGCAATAAACTGGTTTTGAATTAGTCGGTTTACTTGTAACAGCCGACACTTCTCCAACAGGACCTTCGTAAGCACGCTCTACGAGCGGTGGCTGAATGTCTCCCACCACTCTTATGACGTAGGGAGTACTTTCGTTCAGTCGATTAATCTTCAGATGATGCTGAATTCCGGAAACCGAATAGGCCTAAAAATTAAAACAGATTTAGCATCTTAATATACAAATACCCTAGAATAGAGCTAAAATCTTAATAAATCTGAACAAATCATTGACAAAACTGCTTATGCTGGTGCGTGTAAGTGAGTAATAAGTTTATTCAATGGTAAAAGTACACCATTTTTTTGATGTAATCATTTTGTTAGCGTCCAACCGAACTTTTTTCTTCGACGCTAACGCGTCATAAAATCGCATTTTCGACGAATTCAGCTTCGGCCAAAATTTTTTCAGTAATCTTCAACTTTTAGTGAAGCATAATTAAATTGAATTAAATTAGAAGCATAATTAAATGCGGTTTGAAACTAACGAACGATAATTTTTCTTCGAGAAACTAATATGAAAACGTCCAAAATTGAGATTATTTTCACTTAAACGAGGATTAAAGGTAAAATCAATGGGGTTATTATCTCAAGTTAGGCCAATCGTATTCGACTAGATTGGCGTTGATTCCATCCTTTTTGACGGAGCCGTTCTAGAGATATTCTACTTTAAACACCTCTAATCAGTCTCATGTTATAATTTTTATTGACAATCCTGACGTTGATAGCCTTAGCGTCGTTAGGGACGCCACCCCAGTTCTAACCTAAAGCAACGCTGCAATTAGGCTACTGCATTGGGTTGTTTCGCTGCACACTAATCCGTTTGACGTTGTAAGCACAACAGATCTGACCTGGTAAAAAACGTAGATCGTTTGGTAGCCTAGAGATCTCAGTAAAACTCACGCTGTTAGATACATTTCAGTCTAAATCATAGTCTAGCCTAGGAATAAGGCTTTATCAGTAGGCTACAAAGTTCAAACTCATAACTGATAGTACGACTACCAGTACCTGCGTAAGCCTATTGTATTTGCTTACAGTATTTTGTGACCCTAGAATAAACTTTTCCATCTAAGTTTTAAACAATGGCCTACTACTCTACTAGCCTTACTTTCGTTTCTTCTTAAACGTTTGTTGTTTAGGCTAACGTGAAGTTTACTCTTTTTTCCAGCTTGGATCTGTTCTACTGGCAAGCACAAATTGATTAGTGCGTAGCGAAACGACTCAATGCAATAGCCTAAGAGCAGCGTTGCTTTAGGTTAGAACTGGAATGGCGTCGCTAACGATGCTAAGGCCAACAACGTCAGGGTTTCTAATAAAAATTATAACATCATTGACTGATTAGAGGCCCCTATGTCGTGTTTGAAGAAGAATATTTCTGGAACGGCTCAGTCAAAAAGGATGGAATCAATGCCAAGCTAGTCCAAACGATTGGCCTAACGTTAGATCCCCCATTGATTTTGCCTTTAGTCCTGGTTTAATTCTATCACTTTTGTTTGCTGAAGCAAAGAATGCAAAACAGTGAAAAATGTGAAAAATGCTTTTGGAATGATCATGACGTACTGATTGTGACTCAGCAAATGAAAAGCATGAAGATAAAACCCATACAGTTGTATTTCACAACACGAAGCACAATTGAATTCAAAATCAGAGGTGAAGTTGAGAACACAAGGCTGAAGCAAAGGACACAAAAAAAATCAAAGGCCAAAACCAAGAACCGGCTTCCCAAGAACAGACCCTCTCTAGGCCAAGGACAGAATTCTCAAGGTCAAGGCAAGGACCAAGGACACAATTTTGCAAGTGATCTCCAAAAATATGTCTTCGCACAAAAAATCCCAAATTTTCGCAAAATTTTGGATGCTCTCCAAAAAAAAAAGTCTTCATAAATGGTCATGACCTTGGCCCATTTTCAACAAATCAAAAAATAGTGCTGTTCTCGAGCGGAGGACAGGGCATTTTCGAGGACTTGCAGGTTTCGAGGCCAAGGCAAAGGACATCAAATGGTATCCCCGAGGACTCCACCTCAGTTCAAAATCACAAAAACCGCATGGGGGTTAGCCTAAACTTGTAGCACGTAACTGTCTTTCGCACCACCTATCTAGTGTTGCCAATTTGAATGGTGGTGCAGCACAACCGAACAAATTTACGTTGACCGACACAATACTTTGTTGAGTGAAAACATTGAGAAATTGCTTTTTTTTTAAACCAAATTGTTCAATTTTAGACTGCTAAATTTTGATTACGTGGCGAAATTACTGCCTCAGAAAATTTGAGTTCGTTTACAAGCTACATGTTGTGCATTTGATGCTAAATGTTTTACTAACACAGCGACCACTTTTCTTGCAAAAAGATGCAAAATTTTCAAGCAAAGTAGCAGTTTATTTTGCAAGATTTTGCTCTCTTTGAAAACCGTTATCATTTGTTAGCGTAAATTTATTAATTACACAAAAGGGTTAGCCCACGGCCATGAAATTTTTTAGTAAGAAAAAGGTTTTATTTTTGTGATCCAAAAAACTTCAACGAAATGCCAAATAAATTGTCATCAAAAAAGTGCCCCACTTGCTTCTTCAAAAATGGAGCATAAAAATAACAAGTTATAACTGATACAGTAAATTCTAATGAGAAATAGTCCATGTAGACCTTATTAGTTGAGCAAAAAAACTGACATACCTTGATGTCTTCTTCTTCTTCAGAAAGAACTACCACATTCCAATTTCTGACATCCACATTGATGGTTGACCATTGTATAGTAATTGTAGAATATGTCGTCGCATTTACTTCAACTACAGGTGTAGTAATGGCAGCTAAAAAGTAAATTACAAACATTCAGTAATGAATCAAGATGGTATTGAGTGATTTGTACATAAGTATGATCGTGAAAAAGGCCTACTGCATAACGTCAAAGCTGTTTTCATTGAAAAAGTTATGATAAGCTGAAAGCATTGTTCATCAAAAATGTTAATTCCTTCATAATGTTTTTATGTCATTGTACTTTGTAAAAAGTAATTAGTTTTGTTATACCTGTAGTAAAACTGACCACTCCAGGAATACTTGCTATGTCACCAATTTGGCCGACCACTTCGACAGTGTACTTGGTATTTGGTTGCAGATTTCGAAATGTCGTGTCTCGCCGGTTTAAAATCTCGCCCGCAAAATTCTGAAAGCAGCACAAGCAAAAGAGGTAGCTACAAAACTTTAAGCTTAAGCCAGTAAGTTCAAAACCAAAAATACAACAATATTGAATATTATTGCAATATACGGTTTCAGCTGTATCGACAGAAATTCAATGATTTCTAGAGCCAACAATAACAAACGAAAGAATAGATGTCACATGTAAACAACATTTTGGGTAATCAAATCAAAACTATGTTTTTTGCGGGTAGGAAAACTGTAAGTGCAGTACAACCCTGTTCTGAATCGACTCTGAAACTTTGCAGTAGAGTATAATTTTAAGTCTTTTTGCTTTTAATTGAGTGTTATTTAGAGCGCTACAGCATTACCTGAGGTTCTTGATCCCGGTCAAAGATCCTTCTGGTCATAAGCCATTCATCAACATTATAATTTATGTTGGTCCATTGAATTCGAGCATTGAAAGGGGTCACTTCGGTCACGGATAAGATTGGGCTGGACAATTCCTCTGAAAAATGAAATAAACTGAGCCATACGTGAGATGATACTGTATATTCGCACACAAATGTTTTTCAAGAAGCACTTTTTCTTCCCATCGGTTAATTTGCATATTAACCCGTTAAGTGCCGAATTAAATTAACGCTTGCCCTATTAGAGTGCGAAATTAAATTTGACACTCGCTCATTTTTCTGTTTCGTGTTTTAACAATTTCGAAATGTCCGCGAAAATTACTCACCTAAAATTAAACAATCAGCAGTACGCAGCAGGATAAAGAAGCTCAACTAGCTTTTGTTTTTCTAATCATCTCAATAAAGTGCGCATAGTTGTAAACAAAGCGTGAAGCGTTGTTAGATTATCAGTCAGGTAAGAAAAGATAACGCTGTATTCCTATGTGTTTTCAAAGACGAATATTTTGGTTTTGTTCTGAAAGAAAGCAGTTGGCTCGGGCAAAAGATTTGTTCTGTGCACTGAACTAGTTAAAAAAAGTTGATGAAAAAGTGCTAATAAGGATCTGAATATTTTTATACGTATTATAGAGGACCCGGTTGGATCGGTTCCTCAACAAGAATGCTTCCTATCAAAATTCGGTGTCCCGAACAGTGTTTCCTGATGTTAATCATGACGGAAGTTAAAAACAAAATGGAAAGATAATGAAAAACTAAAAAACTTAAAACTTACTCGTTGTTCCAGAAGCCTGTCCTGGAAGACTTTCATGCAATATATTTTGTGCAGTAACAAGGCCAATAACTTGAACTTTATAGGAGGTTCCTTGAGTCAAATCATTTACTTCAGTCTCCTGTGTGCTTCCAGGAACAATAAACCTCTGTTAAAAAAATTAACAAAATTTATTTACTTTAAAAAAAAATAGACTTCTTAAAAAACATGCAGAGGTTTTACTAAATTGCCTATCTCACGAAATTACTTTATCTCATGATTAAAAGTACATCTAATGAATTGAATCAAGATAATAATCTAGATCTGAAACTTGAACAACAAAAAGAATCTTACTTAGGCTATAGTTTTAAGCATAGATGGGCAAGTTAATGCAAAACGTTAGCTTCGTTAACCATTAGTCCGTTAACTAACTTCACACCTCCGTTAACGTTAATCCGTTATTTTCAGCTTTAATTAACCCTATATATACCGGGCTATTTTTACACCCTATTTGTACCTGGGGGGGGGGGGGGCAAATTTGCCCCTCCTATCTAAAAACCGATTGGTAAGTGATCGAAGTAAGATTTTTTGCATGTTGAAGCTATTTTTTGTTAAATTTTTAAAAATACAAATTTTGAGGTACTGACGTCACGCAAACAATGATGACATCATCACAACCAGTAAATCCTTATAACAGCATGCAAATTTGTCTAAATGTTGCAAAATATTATTTTCAGCTGGTACTTTTGTTATTTCAAAGTCTTCTCTGATAAATCCACCGCAGATGATGACGTCAAATACATGATGACGTCATCATGCATGATGATGTCATTTTTAATACATTGTGTTTATTATTATTTGTAATTTTTTGTAATTGAGATATTGCATAATTCACAAAATTTTGGAATGCTGCAGTATTATTTTCATTATATCATTCAACAGCTGATGAAAATGAATATTTTTTTATGCAAATGTTATTTATTTCGAGAAAGAGCAGAAAAATCAATATTTTTGAATTATGACGTCATCAATGACGTAATGATGATGCAATGCATTTATCTGTAAATAAAATATTTCATTCCAACTAAAGATTAGCATTGATAATGAACACGCAGTACAATGAATAGAATAAGCTCACTGATAAGCATGCATTGTGCTCAAAACTGCATTAAACTCCTTGGGTGCCTCTAACAAAAGCAAAAATGATGTCACTTCCGGTTGTCCTGCTGACCCCAAACTTTCTGAAAATGTGTGTTGATAAATTTCATTCAAAGTCAGGGTGCATCAAAGCAAAACTTTTCTTTAGGTTAGGAGCTATATTAAAATGACTAAGAGGGGGGCAAATTTGCCCTCCCCCGGTACAAATGGGGTTAACGGAAGTTAATAAAGTCCATTAATTTGTTAACATTTTGCGCGTAATTTATTTACATTTCTTTTTATTCACTCGCTTCTAGAAAGGGTATTGACACTGTTGAGCTGATTGTAAGGAAAAATTTATTGCTGTGGTGGTCTTTTTGTGTCTTGGAAGTTACATTTTATAGTCTAATCTAATTTCAAGATAAAATTAAGTTCAAATGC
Source organism: Trididemnum nubilum (assembly GCA_963965965.1). Classification (NCBI taxonomy): domain Eukaryota; kingdom Metazoa; phylum Chordata; class Ascidiacea; order Aplousobranchia; family Didemnidae; genus Trididemnum; species Trididemnum nubilum. The sequence goes on from OZ014480.1 coordinate 24,814,478, forward strand.
ACTAACGAAGCTGCGATCGGAAAATCTTTGGAAATTGTGATCAGCGATAATTAATAGGCTTATGACGCTGCAGCTTAGTATTTGCCACAAAAACGAGCTCCTTTCTGCGCTCTCTTCTGTAAAACTCGTGCTAATATGCAACAAGTATTACCAGCGCAAACTGGTTTGTACCGGTACGATGAATGAATGGTGCAAAAGATTAATAATAAAAACCTTAACGGAAGTTAATTTAATCCGTTAACATGAAAAAACTTTTTAACGGATTAACGAGTTAATGAAAAAGTTAGCTTCGTTATTAACGGATTAACGGACTTGTGCCCATCTATGGTTTTAAATTTTTTGGATGGAAGACAAAGAGGTTTTACGAAATCTTTAAAAATTCCTATGAGATATGCAAAACCTTAGTAATTTTTAGTTTGAAAATTGACCTAATGTTTGGAACATATTTTTCAGTAAACAGTAAACACTGAAAGCAGGAACAACATAAAAACACGTACTAAAACAGAAAAAACAAGACGGAATAGTAAATTAAAGGTTAAACTGAGTTATACCGTACAGATGTGTAAGTACTCGTCTGAATATAGTATTGCTATCAATTTCGTTTGTATTTTTTAAAGAAGCATTACACAGACACAAAAAAAGCAGTGAAACAAAAAATTGGTTGAAGTAAAAAATAATGTCTGAAATGCTTGACTGATATCAACTGCTCATGTGCTCGAGGTATTTTGGAGACCAAAATCAGTGCAGGCCTTTATATGGCCAAAGGGATGTAATAGTAGTCTAATATTGTAATTGAAACAACTCACGCTCGCGTTGCGTGTTCCTTTAATAAGATATTTGTTTGCACCAAATTTTGAGGTAATAGGTCACGTGATTTCGGTTTTAGGACCCGAAAACTGCCCCAAAAGTTTAGCCTAAAAAGCGATCTCATTCAAAAACCGCTTAAGTAGCGTAAAAAATATTTTATATGCATATATATCTTAAGATACCTTTTCATCCCTACCAACCCACTTTCGACTGCGATCAGTTTTTTCTTTTTTTCTCTTTTTTTTTCTTTTTAAATCTTGTGCGCTCTTCTTCTTTAAACCACAAAACACCTAATTCTATTTTCTGAGTAAAGTTGTTGAGATGCAAGCGCAATTTGTCTCTCAAAATTGTTTGGGGCCACCCCCGGAAACTTCCCCAAAATAGGGCCGCAAAAAACAATTTTTTGAACGGCTTAAGCTAGGGCGCTAGTTTTTTTGACATCAGTGAATATTTAAAAGAGAAATACCACTCCCCGAAAACTCGCAAATATTTCCCCTAAAATCAATTTTTGGAAAGACTCAAGCTAGGAAGTTAATTTTTTTGCTATTAGTTGATATTTAGGAGACAAATATTTTGACATAACTTGGGGATGCCACTTATGGAAACCGTTCAACAAAATAAATTTTTTTGATGTCTTGAGCTAGAGAGCTAGCTGTATGTGATATTGATAAATATTCTTGAGAAAAAAATTGATATAGTTAAGTAAGTGGTGCCACTCTCTCAGAAGCCCCCAAATACAATTTTTAAACGGCTTATTAGACAACTAATTGGTTTTGATATCAGCAGATCTTTAAAAAAATCAATACTTTGACATGGTTTAGTGGTGACACTAACTCCCTGGGAACCCCATAAATAAATTCCTCAAATCTTTATTGTTTGTGGAAGCATTGGTAGGTGCAACCTCACAGATAAATACAAAAAGCATAAAGTCACTTTATGTTTATTTTTGGTTCTTGGTGTATTTGCTTCTTCGTGTTTGGGATTAGCTTATTATGTAGGAGTCAGTTATCCATATTTGGCTATAAACATTACAAATACTTATGTTAAATTTACATAGCTTGGTATTGCTGAGGTGGCAAACAATGTAACAGCTTTGGATATGATACTTCTACATATGTATCCCAGAAATCCTATTTTTATCGCTTTGATATTTGAAGGAGTTTTCAAATGTGGCACAATAATTTTGGATAAAGTTTGTCGATTGCTGCTGAATTACATTAATGCGATTGCAGTTTTTATTTTGATGTGCGTTTTTCTCGCATGTGCTTTGGCAATTGGATTCTTTTTGCAACCTTCCCAACTGTCTTATCAATGGCTAGGTGAGTCCAAAGCGAAACAACATGTTAATGACAACAAACCTCTTTTGAAAAGTGACGATTAAAAATTCGATAACGAAAAAGCGCTGAAAATTAGAATAGGTATTTATCTAGCCTGAACAACGGCTTTCAAAAATTGAAAATTTACAATTCAATTTAAATTTAATATTAAGTCAAATTAGCGTGCATTGTTACACAGAAATGCAAAAAATAAACCATTACATTTTGGTAGAAGTCGTTTCTAATTTATGAAAAATGCCTTTTTTGGCATAACTGTGATGAAGTTTGTTGATAGCTGCCATTGCTTCCTTACTTGCATGAATTATCTTGGAGCATGATAGGTGAATTTGCTTGATAAGAACTTTATCTTCAAAAACTCCGCTCAAATTCATTTTTAGCCAAAAAATCATGGTAGCGATCGCATATAAGTTACATAAATTACATCCCGTAAAGTTTCTACGTGAGCATAACAAACGCAGATAGTGAAAATCAAGAGATTCATTCAGTGTGAATACACAGCGCTGTCTCTATACAAACATCATCAAGTGTTATTCTAATGAATTTTTGTACTCGGCTCTGGTCAAAACTCTTATTTCATCAGCCACAATTTGCCTTATTATTGTTGTGTCTTCTTTAATGCGCCCCATTGATTCACAAATTTGATTTCTACAATGCTTGCTATGATACTTTTCCCTTGTAGAAATGCACAACGCAAAAAATCTGATTTAGACAATTTAGTTATCTAGAAATTCTAATCATCGCTTCAATTTACGGCATCAAATCTAGATTCAATCAAGGACGTTATTATGGCTTCCCAGAGTGGCTGCAGACTCGAAGACCTTTTGGTCGCTTTGCTGCCACTCAGGTGCTACCTCTTTCTCTAATAATAACTCTTGGTGCTCTGCTTCATCTGTTATTTGTTTCTTTGTTTATTTAGTATCGTCAATAAACAAACTTGAACTTGATTTACCGGCAAATAGCATTGAGATTGTTTAGATTTGTACTACTTCTTTTCGGAATCATTTTAGATTATTTTACGTGATTTATGAATTCTGATACTGTACTTCTGTTGCAGCATTTCTTTGTAATCTCAAACTATGTACATTTAGATACTGCACGAAAAGAACAAACCTGAAATAAAAAACTTTATTCTGAAAAAGCATCGGAGAAAAAAAAAACATTTGGTATATGAGTTGGTCAAGCTCGGCGGTTGAATTACGCTATGCTCGCAGTCGGTTTGATTTGTTGATAGTATTGGATTCTAGAGTGCCCCATACTGGTTATTTTGAATTGTTTGATATTGAGAAAGTTATAAATTTTGCTACCCTTGTTGCAGTAATATTGATTAATTTTGTATTTCGCACTAAGCCGTTATGTGATAAATTAGATGCCATGGGCGGCTTTTACCAATTACGCGTATTTGCTTGCGGAAATACGAGTGTCATTTAATTGCATGCATTTTGCCCTATTTTTTTGCATTTACAATACATTGAAAACGATATCGGGCGTATTTCTGCGCATATATATACGCGTGAATTAAAAGAACCGTCCAACATGTTAACATCTAAAAACGAATAAATTGTTTTCCTATAGCGCTTGATTTACTAGTTAATGTTTTTCTGATAGTGAGTTTTATCCGAAATGCGCTATTAATTTGGTTATGTATTAATTAAAATGTTCATGTCTTCTAAGCAACTTTTCGTCTGCCACTCGTCAAGAAGAATCGTCAAAATGGAGAGCGCAGGAAAAGGAGCGGTTATTTGTAGGAAAAAGCCGAGCCATGGTTGGCCGGAAAAAGACCAACGAGAGAGCGTCATTAGTGCACACTGCACAGTCTAAGAGCTGTATACGAATTCTTTTTGTCGGCAGAGGGCAGGGTTTGAAGTTTTGATGAAAGTGCTGGCATTAAGAGCAGATTGATGAAAAGGAGAACGGCCTTGGACAAGAATAGAAATTCTACTGTCATCATAATGTTGAGCACAGGCGGGGTTTTGTAAAAGATGAAGTCCAAAGGCTGAATCAGAAACATTAGACTGGATATTAAGTTGGGTGGAGAATGCGATTCTGGAAAAGAAGAGGAAGACCAGATAGGTTTGAGAATGTACTGTTTAATTCTGTCCTGCACTCTTTGAAAGGTATTGTCTACATACCGACTGTCTCAGTGACATGAGAATTGATAATTCTCATTGCTTTTTTGTAAAGCAGGCTATTTTTGTAAAGCAGTGTGCATTAGGGTTGTTCAAAATAAGCTTTTTTTCAAATTTAACTCATCACCCCCCTAAATTGTTTGGTTGGTGACAGAAACTCCACATACCAAGTTTCAGCTCATTCGGTTCACAGGGAGAGGAGGGCATGCAACTTGAAATTTTGAATTTTCGTCGAAAAATATGGATTTTTTGCCCACTTTAGCATTAATTTTTTTAGTCAAAATACTTAGTATCTAAGCCTTTTTTGGCTTAATATTGCTCAAATTACATATTAGACCCAGTCGAAACCAATTAGTAGAGTTTGTTGTATAAATTTATTAACAAAAAAATGTCCTGTTTTTTCGCTATTTTGACTAAAGTATGTTCAAGTGCTTATGCTATCTTGACTGCTTTCTAACACCAATATTGCCCGACAAACCACTGCACAAAATGAGAAAAACACCAATTTCTACCTAGAAACTCATCTAACGTTTCTCTCCAAGTCCAGGCGATGACATACACCAAATTGCTGAAACTATGTTGAGCAAGTTCAACGGAAAAGAAATATGATTTATCATTACAATCACAAGTGCTATAATGTGAGTCAAGAACTAGCAGTTAATGAAGTTTCAAACATTATTTTCTCGCTGTCCAGTATATCTGTGCTGGTTGTTCTAATTCTTAGCAAGAACAACTTTATGATCGCCATGTTTTGACTCTTTTAATTTTTCAAGGTAAAATAGTAAAAAGGTTAAAGTTTGAATGATTTGTAGCGAAATGTTAGAAAGTTTCGCGTCTAGGCTGACTAATAATGCTTAAATTCTAACCTGGGTTGCTCCCGCCAATAGAGCTGGCCAGATATAGCTCGTCTATGCTGTTGTTGTTGCGCATATTCATCCTCCTGTAACCAGACAGCGTCAGACGCTAACTGTTGGACAATCCGCACACTTTTGGTTGCATTGCATTGACTACTGCGTGGTTGGAGGAAACCGCACCTGCTTAGGAGGTTCCAATGTTCCTGTGGATTTCTTTGAATTCTAGTCCACTGAATTTTTTGCTTGTTTGAAGCCACCAAGCAGAGATAATAATCGTGAAGCGTCTTATCCAACGACCAACAGCGTGACCAGGGTGCGGATTGAACCCAGATCATGCGATCAGGGTCGTCATAAAAACGACGCCTTTTCCCATTCGGCCACGCTGCCAACATAATTACGTATGCACGATACGGTTTTGGTTTAGGGCATTCATCTTCTACCAATCAAGCTTGAGACGAGCTCAATTACAGCGGTAATTAGAGCCCTCTCATATGCAGGGTTGGCCATAATTCACACACCAAAGAATCATGTGGAGTGTGATAGAGTTACCATCTAATCAAACAGTAGTTTTATTTTTTGTGGAAAAACACCTTTACCACCCATTTATAAGGCGTTAGTTAGAACCATAAGAAAATAAGAGGTTGTTTGCTAAGCTGATTTCACTGTTATACAGTACCACAATACCAGTAACACTAAAACGACCTACAAAGTAGTGTTTCCTGAATTTTTGCTGGACTAAATTACTCTATATAATCGATTAAATTGGGAGATAATTTAGCGTGTGGTCGTGAAACTTCGCAACATTTCGCTACAAATCATTCAAACTTTAACCTTTTTTCTATTTTACCTTGAAAAATTAAAAGAGTCAAAACATGGCGATCATAAAGTTGTTCTTGCTAAGAATTAGAACAACCAGCACAGATATACTGGACAGCGAGAAAATAATGTTTGAAACTTCATTAACTGCTAGTTCTTGACTCACATTATAGCACTTGTGATTGTAATGATAAATCATATTTCTTTACCGTTGAACTTGCTAAACATAGTTTCAGCAATTTGGTGTATGTCATCGCCTGGACTTGAAGAGAAACGTTAGATGAGTTTCTAGGTAGAAATTGGTGTTTTTCTCATTTTGTGCAGTGGTTTGTCGGGCAGTATTGGTGTTAGAAAGCAGCCAAGATAGCATAAGCACTTGAACATACTTTAGTCAAAATAGCGAAAAAACAGGACATTTTTTTGTTAATAAATTTATACAACAAACTCTACAAATTGGTTTCGACTGGTTCTAATATGTAATTTGAGCAATATTAAGTCAAACAAGGCTCAGATATTAAGTATTTTGACTAAAAAAATTAATGCTAAAGTGGGCAAAAAATCCATATTTTTCGACGAAAATTCAAAATTTCAAGTTGCATGCCCTCCTCTCCCTGTGAACCGAATGAGCTGAAACTGGATATGTGCAGTTCCTGTCACCAACCTAACAATTTAGGGGGGTGATGAGTTAAATTTGAAAAAAAGCTTATTTTGAACAACCCTAGTGTACATCCTTGTTGGTAGCGGAGAGAAGCTCGTTGGTAGGTTAAACAATGCATGGTTCCACAGTGGAAAAGCAATGTTTTACAAAAGATTTTACTTGCTTTTCAAACCGGTTATAAACAAAACTGAGGCGAAATAGATAGTCTTTCTAGTCCGAAGTTAGGCAGAGCTTAAAATCCTGCCCTGTTTGAAATAAAAAGACAAATAAAACTCTGCACCAGTGCTCTTCAACCTTCTTCGTTATGGTGCACCCTAAAAACTCTTGTGACGAGGTCATGCACCCTGTGCTTAGAATTTGAAATGAGGCAAAAAGCCACTTTAAAATCAACATGCAAAAAGACAGTTGCAATGCAGTCTGCACTAAAAACAACGCAAGACAGAGCACACATTCCACACAACAAATTAAAGAAATTATTACAAATGACTTTATACCGAGATCTTTCTTAATTGCTCTCCTCATCAATGGATTGATGTAATCGAATTTCTTTTGCGGGTCACGCGTTCGTCTCTGGAGTGGGAGGTTCGAGATTCAAATCTCTGGCTGGTCAAATCGCTGCAACATTTCTGCGAAGGAAACTGTGTTGCCCACTGCCCAGGAGCAACTTGAAATATCAAAAGAACATAAATAAGAATTTTCAGTTGAAATGGGAAGTTTTTGAATTTCTTCAGCAAAAGTAAAAGAATCTAAAATACAGTAATTAGAATAAAAGTTAAGAACCGGTTGGAGTAATGCAGCAAGAAATTTAGCCAGTTCGTGTTGAGCAGAGTTAATCATGGATAAAATAGGTCGAAGAGGAAAGTTCGGTTTGTGAGTTTTTGGTAGTCCATAGAGCCTCGGTCTTTGCGCGCCAGTGGGACGAATAGCCTTGTAGACGGATTCCGGTAATTCATCGTTGTTGTATAGTTGTAGTAATCGTCTTTGGAGTTTGCTTTCAATTTTTGCTGCGTTGTCGTTTGCGTTACAGGGACCAATACGTTGAAACTTCTTGTTATCATCGAGAATTTTGTCCATTTTCAAAACGTAATCTGATTTGTCCAAAATAACCACACGACTTCCTTTGTCGGGTTTGGTAATTATGATGTCACTATTGGTACGGAGAGATTTGATTGCTTGAAAGCATTCACGATGCATAGAAAAATCACTTAAGTCAATTGGTGTTCCACAATAAGAATGGGCAAGATCGCTGAGCTTGGCTTTTAGAGCATTTAAGTTATCTTTGGATTTGGGCGTATGGTGAAGGAGTTGTCCGAATAAAACTTAAAATCCATAAGGATGTCCTGCCCACCACACAACAAAGTATGATCGTGTATCAATACGTGTGCCGCTGCGATTGTCGGTACGTGGGCCGTACAACCCAAAGACTGCAGGATAGAATCAATCAACATATCCCTAAAAGTATTAGAACCGGACACCAACAACAGAAATTCCAACCACAACGAAATTGCAAAAAGACTTCAACAGAAATTAACTGTGATTCGGCCATTGGACAACATCTTCTGCAAAACAAAACCTGTGCCAACAACTTCAACACCAACCAGTTTTCTATTCTGGCTAAAGCAAGAACGCAATTTCACCTATCTACACTGGAAGCAACATTCATTCGGATTCTAAAACCAGAATTGTGCAGGCAGAAGGAATTTGTTTATTCCCTTCAATTAATTCATTGATAATTCGAACGCATACGAAATTTAACAATTTAACAAATCAAAATCTGTTTTAGGTTTTATTTTAGATTCATCACAGGTCATCTATTTTTCTTACGCAAACGAAACACAACGATTTGATCCAATCAGCATCTACCTTGATGAAAGTTTGTTTTTCTCAACACACAAGCGCTACTTCTGTACGCAAACGAAACGACACAAATCAACCAATCAGCGATGATTATTTGACCAATCAGCGATTTTCTCTGCTTTTATAAATCAATCCGCATTGTTTTTGTTTCATTCTATCTTTTCTAGCGATGGTTTCTGAAGAGAGCTAGACGAAAGCGTTCAAACCTTAAAACAGCCTTTTTCAAGGCTACCCAATCAATAAAAGATGAATCCGGTTTTATTTAAAGCTATAGTTAAATTCTGTACCACCAATCAATTATTTACACATTTTTTTTACGTAGTCAAAACGAGGTACTGTAAGTGTTTAGGAAAAGAACCTCGCATCGTACTTCATTTTCCCACCAAAAGGTCGTAAACTATCCAATGAATTAATTAGGTTTGCGATTTGACGATATAGATGAGATGACTAAAATCTAGACTGCCAAGCAGGCATCTCGATGACTTTTTTTTCGGGTTAATATCAGAGCAAAATTTTGTAAGAAAAAATTCTTGGCTTTTATTTATTTATTTTACAGTTCTTTTGAGTAAAGGCGGATTTACACAGTTCCTTTTTTCCTCTGTTTTTATCCCCGTTTGCACATTTTTGCTCCTCCATGAAAAAATTTGCCCTTTTTCGCCCGCATTTTCTTAAGTCCATATCTGCAGTCTACACTTAAGGATACTGTTACATCTTGATAAAAATTTTACTCAAAAGTTTTGGATATGAGCGATGAAAGCGATTTTTCAAAATAGAGCTTGTACTTCTTTACAAAAACGTTGTTCGAAAACTTTTGTCTAGCATGTGAGGGTCTGGTTAGCACGGACATGGACGTATAAAAATGTGGACGAAAAACGGATACCGTGTAAATCTATGCGTAGTAAAAAGTGATTTGACAAAAAATTACGCCTATTGAATAAATTTCCCAAGCTATGGTCGATCTCGGCAAATCCGCCTCCAAATATAGAGATACTTATTTACACGCAAAATGATGTAACGTAGGTGAATTGTTAGCAAGGTTGAAGTCTGTTCAAATTTCATCAACAGAAAACTGATTTAAAGAATTTCTCTGCTTGGATCTTATTTGTGTTAATTGCAGTCGCGTACTGCACAGTGCAGAGCTAGTTCATGTGCATTACAATACCAAAAGAACATGCGCATTGCAATACCCAAAGTGCATTACAATACCCAAACTGCACTACAATGCCAAAAGAAACAAAAAAATACTGTGAATCAAGTAAGATCTGGAAGATAAAAGGTCGATGAAAAGTCAACATTCGGCTCAAATTTCCATTGCCCCCTTTCCAAAACGCGGTCAGGCTGGGCGATTCACAGCGACGAACATAACCTTTGCAATCGAACATAGGATGTGCAGAGAGCTAGACGATGGACAGAAGCACAAAAACAAGGGGAAAGAGAGCACGGCATATTTAGAAAGACTGATTGTACTAAAATTAGAAAAATTCTGACTGAATAAACCCCACTAAAATTGCAACAGAATTACTGTAAAGAAGCCTCGGAAAATCAATTTCTTTTTCAATTAAGATTGCAGTTTTGCTTAAATTACTAATGTACTGTATTTCAGATTTATGGCAAGAAAAACAAAATGTTGCTTTTAATACTCGTACGGTAAGAGCAGACTATACGGCAAGCAAATTTGCTTTATCAACAAACACTTCAAGTAAGGAGATTTCGCAATACATCACATATAATTTTTTTTTCATGACAAACTTGCGTTTCCAACTATGGATAACCGGAATAAACAAATGGAGAATGCTCATAATTCCAGCGAAGCAAGCACAAAACCAGATCAAAAACCAATCGAAACAAAATTATACAAAAGAAGATGGATTATGGTTGCAATATTTATGTTTCAAATTCTGTTAGTAAAGATGGTAATGGCCTCAATTGGAGTAATCAACAACGTATACAGCGTTTATTTTGATCTTTCTTACTACGTAATTGATTGGTTCACGCTCATACAAACTTCAGCAATGGTACTAGCAACCTTTATTCTTTCAGTTTTTTCGTTTATCTCAGTAACTGATTCTCGCAAGCTTTTTGTTTTTATGTCATCTAGTGCGATCTTTCATGCACATGTACATTGGTATCATTTGCTTTTACTAATTTATATGCCCTACTTTTTCTCGGTCAATTTCTAGTAGGGTTTGGTTCTTTGGGTTCGGAAGCAATCATTAGCTCACTTGCTACTAACTGGTTTCCAGAAAATCAGATAGGTCTGGCACTCAGTTTTAAAACAATAGGAGCGGCTTTTGGAAATTTACTCGGGTTCCTAATTCCAAGTCAATTATTTGAAGTTGCAGCTTCTACCTCTAGCAATAATGACACAAACTATTCTGGAGGGTGTACAAATGTTGCCAACAATTTGCAAGTAAAAAATTGGTGTGGTGACGTTCGCTCAACGTTTTCAATTTTATATGGTGTTTTATTGTTGGTTTGCATTACCATCTGCGTTTTAGTATCAGGGTTTGTTATTGAAAAGCCTGCTTTGCCACCCACAATTGCGCAAGCATTGAAACCACAGCAAAAACGAGGTAAGATGAAAGACTTAATAAAAAATGGTAAAATTATATTAAAGAAATAAAAGCCATAATAACTTCAAGTTTGGTTGTCCAGCTGGTCACAATTGCTGCTACACTGGGCATTTGTAATGATTTACAAAAACTATTAATCGCGGAAATATTTCGTGGCAGAATTGCTCTTTCAAAATACCATAAAGCAGCCGAGTCTATGTCAGGTTATGTTTTGGTTTTGTTTGAATTAGGTTGTGCTTTTGGCAGTTTTGTATCGGCAAAGTTGATTGATAAATTCAAGAAACATAAAGTTACATTATGTGCCATTATAGCTTTGAGCATAATTTTCGCATCTGGTTTAGTACTTGGTTTTCAGTACAAAAAGATTCTATTTTCGTATGTTTCAAACACTTTTTTTGGTATTTTAGTTTGTGCCGCTGCAGTTCCAATCTTTGACATGTTGTTGCAACATACCTACCCAACAAATCCTGCATTCGGAATGCTAATTTTTGTTGGTGTGTATAAATTCGCTTCTGTCGTTTTAGGAGAAATATGCAGATTATTGCTAAACTATTTCAATGACGTTGCAGTGTTTATTTTTATGATTATGCTATTGCTAATGGGTTTAGTTACATGTGCATTTTTGCAACCAAAATATGAAAAGAACGCAGCATCAAAGGTACGACGTAGCTCAGAAGAAAACTCTCCGCTGTTAAACAATAACGAACAGCAATAAATAATAATCAAGACGGGTAATGTGTTCTCTTCCTACATCAAATATTGAAAATAAAGTCTAATTATCATCTACCCGTATTAGCTGCAATACTAAAACAACACTTCATGAATAAATTTGTAATACTGTTTAACCACTTCAGAACGAAAAGTTAGACTTGAATGTCGACTGAACCGAGGTGAAAAGGCTCACATTACAAAAAGGCAAAGAAAATCTAAAGCCTCTCCCTCACTTCATTGCAGCACTATTTAGAAATTCAGACTGAATTGCAGGATTCATTCCCATTATGTATGGCGTCTAAACCCAAAACTTTGCATGTGTTTGAAAAACATCTTAGGTTGCTTTTTTTTGAGCGTTTTGTATTGTTTTTCATCATTTGGTACAGGTTGGGAGAAATTGAGCATTATTTCTAGTTATGGTTTAGGGCATTGCAAATTTGGTGCATTTATTCCGGGAGTGCACTAAACGCAGAAACTTTTTTCGTAAAATGCTGTTTCAATAATAAACTATGCTGTACACATTGCATTGCTGCTTAATCACACTTACTCTGAAATATTACTTCACGATTTCATACCGCTATTTAATGATTCTTTAAATTCTAATCTGCACATAGAGTGCTTTACAGTTATACAATAATGCAAAGTAGCGCATTTGTAAGAAACGTTACTGAACCAAACAAAATTTAGAACAACAAAACCGTTAGTCAGTCCCACTTTAGCTAAGCACATAATTCACAAAAGCTACATTAATATTGTGCGTACGTTTGTAGTTGGAGATTGAGAATGCAAAAATATGGCAAATAAATTAGAAGAATACAAAATCACTTAAGAAAACAAAATTTTACTATGAAATTTCAAGGTAATTACAAAGCCTCAAAAAGCTAACTATTGCATTCCCAGGTTTGCTATAACAAGTAATAAAAGTGTTTGCCGGGTCAAATCATATTGGTTTCCAACCCCAAGGATGTTTCTGGCTTGAAATAATTATTGCAATAAAGCACGATTAAAAGTTAAGGAAGAAAAAGCTCTGGGCCTTTGAATAATTTGATGAAAGGAACAGTCTTCTTTTGCAAGCTCACCTTAAAGCCATTTAATAGTGAAATACCGGTTTGTCATGATGATGTTTTTAATGCAGTCGAACTTCGGTTATCAACCGATTCTGTTTTCGACCTAGTCGGTTCTCGATCAAAAGAATTCAAGATTTTTACGTCTCAGACTTCGAACGTAAATTCCGGTCACGACCAAACCGAGAGAAGCCGAGCAAACACGAACACGCCATAATGCTGCATTGGTCGGCTTTTTTCACACGATCTTTGATGTTACTGAGCTGTTGTATTATTTTTTTACTATTTCATTATTATTTTCTGCAATTTTTTCAAAATTTTTTGTATTGTCCACTGTCTTTACCTCTAATGTTTTCGATGTTTTAAAAGCAAAGCATACGAAATAATTTACTTTTTGTTTTTTTCACCATCCTAAATAGGAAATCTTTTATTAAACTAAAACACATTCTATTTTTACCTATTTTTATTTATGGTATACAAGATACAGTAGTTTTTGGTGTAAAATAGTAAAAAAAAACTTTACAAAAGTTGTTTTCTAGACTTGGAACGGATCAAAATTATTTACATTAAGTCCAATAAGAAAAATTGTTTCGGATTTAGAACATATCACTTTTCTAACAGCCTTCTCGAACGGATTATGCTCGATAACCGAGGTTTGACTGTATTTGTGAATCAGAGTACTGTAATTAATTCTTAATCGTTTGCGTCTGCGTTCTAGCTCATAGACACCAATGTTTTTCGCTGGATTTCCTGTACTTCGTTGAGACCTTGTATTTGGTGGCTCTCTTTGGACAACCACCATTTTAGTGCCTCTTCCTTTGGCTTTGGTGCTCGTAGATCGTAAATCAAAAAGCACACAAAAGATAAATAACAAAAATCAAAGCAAAAAGTCATTCATACAGAAAATTTTTATTCCAAGCTACAGTATGCAAAATTGTAATTTTTCAAGTTTTGGGAAGAAAACAATTCAAGTGTGTACTTTTTTTCTATAAATGAGAGGAAACTAAGCCAATGTCCAAGAAGATCTATATTACGTGGTCTACTTCGGTTTTCACAAGACTGCGGTTCCATTTTTTTAAATTTCTACCCATGGATAAGTGAAACAAGCTGAATGAATCATACTGAGACATTAAACCTCGAATTCAAAAAGTGTACGAATGAAACCTCAGCTACTCAAATTCGTTTCGACACAAAACTATATAAAAAGCGATGGGCGATTACTTTTCCGATCTTTTTTGCCAGATTTCTTCTTACATTGGTTGGTGTTGTGAAAGATGTGCATAACCATTATTTTAGTATTTATTAGTATTTTATTGATTGTTTTACGCTTATTCAAGCTTAAGCTATGATTTTATCAGCATTTATTTCAGCAGCTGCCACTTTTAATTCAAAAATAAATTCTCGAAAACGTTTTGTCCTTTTATCGTCTAGCGCAATATTTTCATGAGCTTGTTCTTTCATTTTATTTATGTCCATGAATATTTTTTAGCCAATTTTGCGTTGGATTTGGAATTAAAGCAGCTGGTTTCCAGAAAATCAAATTGCTTTAGCTCATAGCTTCAAAAAAGCAGGAATTTCGTTTGGAAGTTTGTTTGGTTTTCTTATACCAAGCGAAATACTTTCGCTTACAGACAACCTAGAAGAAAAAAAAACAGCTCTTTAAACAACTGTGCTACGCAAGCCTGCCTAGTCGAGTTCGTTAAACAATTTTAATTTTATACAGTTGCTTGGTATTAATTTGCATTTTTATTTGAATATTGGTATAGATTTCTGTTGCTTAAAAGCCGCCGAAGCCACTAACTATAGCTCAAGCAATGAAAACACGAGCGATTCAAGACAAAACAAATGAATGAACCAAAAATAAGCGCGCTTATTTCACAGACTTGAAAGCTTTAATTTTCCCCACACTTTCAATTCAACTATCAGTAATACTGGCAGTACTGTATGGTTGCAATGATTTACAGGGTCTTTTGATGGGGGAGATCGTGCGTGATGTTTTATCTACATATCCAATATATAACACGAAAGAAGTGTTGGCTGGAAATGCGTTAACACTACAGTGTATGGATTATGGAATCGGTTGCATGATTGGTAAGTTTCATCGCTGGAAATATTGTTGACAAATACAAAAAGCATAAAATGCTTTCTGCACATTTCTGTGTTTTGGCACAATATCTGCCTGTGGTAGTTACTACGGTACCTCATTTTTATCATATTATGGTTGCTATTTGTACAATACCAAATGCTGTATTGTGTTTTTCTATTGGCGCATGCTTTGTTCCTATATTTTACATGGTACTAATGCAAACTTATCCAAAAAATCCGTCATTTGTGATCTTACATTTTGTTGGTGCATGCCAGTGTAGGCGTGTTGTAGTGTTTGGTGAAAGCTATCGATTGCTGTTGAAGTACACAAATGTCATTGCAATGTTTAGTTTTATATTAAGTTTACTCTTGTTTACTTTGATCATAAGCGTTTTTGTAAAGCCAAACTATAATCGTTTCATGGCTTTCAACTTCAGTCAAAATCAACACAAAAATATGCAATTATTAAACTATGACTATACAATAGAAATAAACAGCTCAAAGCAAAAACCTTCTTCACAAATAATTTTTAAATCCACTAGCAATAAACTAATTTATTAGTGCAAGTATTTATCTAGGGATTAAACACCAATGTACAAAAACTAGGGACTTTGTTATCAAAATTGCCGGTAGAATCCGTGGATATTGCTGATAAAATAAACAGTAATCTTATAAAAATGTTGCACATCTGAGTGGTACAAATAGAAAATGTCGTTAAGCAAAATTAATTTAGTTTTTCATTTTTCTCTGAAATACTTTTACTTTTTGATGCTACAATCTCAAAAAAAGCATTAGCACTCATAAATTTCAGAAAATTGTAAGGCTGTTATAAGAGTTACGGTGCTAAACTAGTTTACATTGTGTTTTACAATACATATAAAGGGGTTGACATTTTGGATCTGAATTGCTAGCATCTAAATTGTTAACAGCTTCCGTTTTGTACTGTAATTGATTCAACAATAGCCTACTTATATGCTGTAGCATCCAATAACTTGCTCTGCACGTAGTCCTAAGTTATGTTGTGTTCTGCAATAACAGCAGCATGAGTTATTTGAAACTTACCCTTGTGACTTCGTCATCAGCATTTAAAATTAAAACTCTCCAGTTGTCCACAGTATTGTTAATGAAAGTCCAGTTAACGTGAAACGAAGAAAAAGCGATGTCCGAGATTTCAACTTCCGGAGCACTTAGACCACCTGAAGCACAAGGCATAATTGGAACAAAATGTTCCTAGCATACATTGCTACTTTTGTGAAGAATTGGCTAGAATTTCCTATACTATTCAAGTCTTCGTTTTTAAGCCACTGAAAATATTTTGAATTTGAATTTTGAAATAAGTATTTTAAAAACAGTCGTCATTAAATAAATATTTTGCCTTTTACTGCAATCACGGCATTGCTGATTCAAATCTTTTACCAACAACGCGAATAAAATAAAATGTTTTTCATAAGATGGAGCTAACACTAAACGTGCGTTTACACTGGACGCAAAGCAACCAAAATTTTCGTCATCGACAACTTGCGAAAGGTTGCAGCCCGTCGCAATCTTGGTTAGGCCAAATTATAAATATCAATCGTTATCAATTGATAATTATAGTTTATACTTTTAGTTATCAAAGTAATTTTTCTTTTAGTCATCCATCGCAAAATATTTACCATTTAGAGATGTTTGTTATCTATAGCACTAAGCAACAAATTTTTTGCTATTTTGAAGAAAAAAAGTGCTTTAGAGTATTATTTGGGGCGCAGATTTCAAATCTGCCTTTATTTTTGTGCTAGCACGTCAGGTTTTTTTAGTTATTTGAGAAAATGTAATAAAATGATGCATTAAATTTGACATAATAATTATTGTAACTTTACCACTGCAGTATATAAGAAACGTCTTTGATGTATTCGTTACCAAACAGGTGTCACAACAATTTCGGCTATACTACTTTAAAGTTTATGGAGTTTAAAACCCTCCCAAAATACCAACCGACTATTGCGGTAAACAGTTAAAAATACTTTGCCCTTTTGCTGGATTCTTACAATATGCTTAGCACCACTTTCTCCCTGAAGAAGTCAGCAGTGCATAATCTGCCACCATAGTCCGAGTTATTCTCCCCTAATAGCGATATTCTACCTGTCTAATTTTTTGATGAGATTGTTTCCAATGTCAGAAGGGAAGAAATTCAAAGTGGAAATGGAGTAAATGAATTTTCAGTGATATTCTTGCACAAAGACTTTTGTAGCTGCATAGAAAATCTTAAACAATGCTGACTTATGAAGAAGATTTCTTGCCTAAAAAGATTTGACCTCTAAGCAAAATTGATATTCTGCTTCTTTTTATGATGAGCTTAGCATTTCTCCAAATTTTTCTTCATTCATTAGTTTCCAAATTTCTGTTTATATGAATTTTACAGAAGTTATTTTGGTTTCAGATTTGGCGGAAAATCGCTAATACAGGCACCTAAAAATCCATTGCCATTTCGATTCAGTGCTTTAATCAGTTTTTCAAGAGTCCTAACTTAATCTGTATCGTGGTAAACAGTTTGGTGCGATCAAGTAAAGAAACATGATAAATCTTGCTCAAAAATCTCTTCAGGTGAGTGCCAATCTTTTCAAATATAGTGCTGTTATCATCTCGGCAGTCCCAACCACACAAAAAGCATTGGTGCTTGGTATAACCTATTTATAAACCAAGGAGAGGACCAATCACTTTGAGATCTCTACAAATATTCCAGTTATAGACTGAATACTTGATCAAATGTAAAACTAGCTGCATTGTTTTCTATGTTTCTTTTTATCCAAAGGGATGTACTACAGGAGTCAATGCAAAGATTTCTTTTATAAAGCAGGACAGCCTCAAACTTCTTTGCTTAGACCAATGAACAGTCTCAACTTGTCAGGATTGTGCTCAGATCAAAGACCATGAAACAGGTTATTCATATTATTGCAATCGCATACACAATTGCGTACTGAGAAGCAATCCTGAAGCTTGGTATGCCGCGAACGAAAATATATGTACATTAAAAGGCCTTGTTGCAGCATGTTCCACTGTTTCAATCTAAAAGAAAGAAGCTTTGATTTTTTGGAATAGTCCCAAATCTCTAACTAAATTGTTTGGGTCATTTTGTTCAAAAGATGTGGAATTAGGAATGCTAGTGGTAAGTGTGGTTCTTCCTCAGCATAGCCACAATGTATCTAGTAGAACTTTTTGAAGTTCAAGAAGAATCATTTGATTTTACGGAGCTGCAACCACTTTCTCGGTTTAAGAGCTGCTATTGGTTTCTCCATCTACATGGCCAGGTTGAAAGGAACAATAACAATATCTTTTATCAAAATAAACGCATGCCAGTATATCACAAAAATTTGTAACTATTAACTCCTAATAAATTGACATGGGATGGCAACGAAGTTCTTAGAGCATTGGTTGATTACGAGAAAAGAAAATACGATCAAAGCAAATGCTTTTGAGCTAATTTAGGAAAAATGCAAACGCAAAAATCGCTATTACTACATGTTATCAGAACACAATTTTAATGCACATAACAAAAAAACTAGACGTTGAAGAAAAAAACTAATAACATTTTTGAAATCAGCGCCCTAAAATTAGCCAAGAACAGTTGAAAAACCATAAGAAGCATGAAAAATTTTTTGTTGTTGCCAAGCGTAATAAATAAAAATGTGGGCAAAATATCATAAAAATTGTATAGAAATGAACAGAAAAATAAAATACTTCTGTTTTAGCCTCTTGTGAAATTCGTGTTAGCAAGTTTTAGAGCTAGTTAGGTTTTCCTGAGAATTATTATTGAAACTTAGAAAACTTAAACACGCTATCCGGTGTTCAAATATATGGATGAAGGAAAACGATTTGAACAAAGAAGCAACTCAGCAACGGCAATGCCAGAGATGGTTTACTCCATATCGACTAAAAAGGATAGGTTGACTTTTCTGAATCGACAATGCAAACTCGTTTTTTCGTCAACTAATACTTACTTGTAACGACAAAATCAGACCCTGGTCGGCTATTGACTTCTCCCAACCGTCCTATTACTTGCACGTTGTATGAGGTTTCAGGAATTAGATTATTGAAATACATGCTTTGTCTTTCGCCATCGAAAGTGACCACCTACAAACACAAATTATACCTTTATACTATCGACGTATCACAAAATAGGCGTATAATCAATATAGAATTAAACATAGATAGCTAGCCATAATTGAGTATAACGGCAAATGATGGAAAGTTTTTGGTCCGCCTGCTAGAAATCTTGCATTATTGTCTCCGCAAACTAAAAATTTTGTCCAAGAGAACAGGCATAGTTAGCGCATGTTATATTCAAGTTTTAGTTTCGTACTTTTGTTTTTGCCTCAGATTTTTTTTGTTTCAGTCAAATCATTTTCTTAAGTTTAACTAGATTATATCAACAATCATTATGTAAATCTTTATTTACTATTATTATTTTTTGACTTTTTACAGCTTCGATGTTTTTTTATTTAAATGTTGCAAAATAAACGTTTTTTTGCATTAGGAACTCTAGTTTAGCGTAATGTTAAATGGTCTTCAATAGTCTAAAAAGACTGATGAAACCAACATTTTTTTTTCGTCAAATTGACAAAACTGAGCAAAAGTATGACACTGCTATCTAATATCCATCCTGCTTTTTTTTTAGAAAAAGCTTCTATAAGCTTATAATTTACAAACACGTATTTTTAAACGAGAATTTTCATTTTCCGAGGCTGCTGTAACGGCAACAAAGAAATAAAAATATTTGATCTAGTTGTATCCAATTTCAAGTAATTTCAACCTCCGGTGCTGTACTGATTTCAGTAGAGGCTTCAGCTTCTAGAACGGAACGTTCTAGGGAAATAGTCCAAGAATCAATGTCTAGGTTAGAGTGGGACCAAAATACTCTCAATGATGTTGGCGTAATTTCGTCGATGTAAACATCCGGATTTTCAAGTACATCTGTGAAAAATTTTTATCTCAGCAAATTAATTCGGAGAAATTCGATTTAAAGTTGTCATTTTAAAAAATTTCCCGTGCTTCACTTCTGAATTACGGAAGAAATTTTTTTTAATTTTTGCGAAAATGGCTCAATAATTTGAACAGTTCCAAACAATTATTAAAGTTTATTGTAGTTTTCTTCTTCAGTAGTAACCATATAAATAATCGGTACTGATTGCAAGGCAGTTTTATTTCATTTGAGTAAAACTTTGTTTTTGATTAATTTTTAATCAAACATGTAAATAATGGTTTGTATTTTTGTCAAAGGAGTAGTATCTCTCATCTTACCTCTCAAAATGCTTAAGTAATTTATCCAGAGAAAATATCATCCACTGAACATAAAAAGTATAATGATAATAAAACACTTATAAAGTCATTAAAGTAATGCCCTAAACAGGCTCTTTCGATGTTAGGTTCCTCAGGGGGTAGTTGCAAATCTTATTCAAATAAAATCATTGTTCGATTGATCGTTTCGCAACAAAGAACACTTAGAATATAATAAGTAAATAAAATACAGTACGATAACTAATCTAGTTGACATGGAGCTACAACAGCTGCCAGAGTAAGAGAAATATTCTATCAGTAACGTTGAGATCAAAATAATACAGAAATCTCAATGATCAAGAAAGTTTTTAACTCACCAGTTTTGGTTTTACTTTCGCCACTAGGACTTTCATGCAAAATTTGTTGGCTCGTTACCAAACCAGAGACGCGAATTTCGTAATTTGTCGATTGGGTAAGTCCATCAAATTCCGTTTCAAAATTTGAACTTGGAAGTTCAGAAATCTAAAGAAATACAACTTTAAAATGTGCTAATTACGCATGTGGAAAATTGCTTCCGTACTAACAAATTCGTTACCTGCTCTAATAAGTGGAATACCGGACAACCTTACAGTGAAAGTAGAAAAATAAATAACTGGTCTCGTGGTGAATCTTAAAGGACTTAACGTTTTTGTCAAAACAATTAAAACTTTTTTGCTTTCTTTTTTTTCGGTTTTTATTCCGGAAAAATGTCACGTCAAAAATATATCCTTATACACGTTCATTAATTTGCTCTTTTTAACTGATTCAATGAAAAAAGGTTTACAAAATATAGAGTAAAATAAAGCAACTTCAATTACCCTTTCGACCCTCAAACGATCTTCAGTTTGGCGCAGAAGAACAACTCTCCAGTTATCAACATTTACATTGATACTACCCCATTTCCCTCTAAATCTTGTGTATGATGTACTGTCAATATTCACTATTGGAGCAGTAAGTTGGCCTAAAAAGAGAAAATTTAGAAATACGGTAGATTACTTTAAAAATTTCGAAGGTGTTAACTTGCTCAGTTGTTTTTCGTTTTTGCTTTACCAACCAAAGCAACCAACCAGCATTCAAGCTTCCAATTTCAATTCTAATTACATTGACTGATGATTGACTAGTTATGGTATTATATCTAATAAATTTCACATTTGAGAGAAAGGTAAAGTTTTGATCAAAAAAATAATGCTACCGTTCTTGCTAAATATGTAAGAGTAGATCATTACAACATAATAGCTATAATGCATTGATTTTATCCTCCTGTGGCTTGACAACTTCAGACGAAAACTACTGCATTGGATGATTCGAACATTTTTCATCGCAATTGCTGCTTCGGGTTTGAAGGAATCCGGGTCGAACCCATATCATGCGATCAAGTTCTTCGTAAAAAACTACGTCTTTAACCTTTCGGCCACGCAACCGACTTCTTGGAAAAAATTCAAAAAAAAAAAGAAAAGCATAATCCAATCAAAACAAAACATAACTGCATTACAAAAATAATAAAATAGTTTAAAAAGTAACAACTGTAAATAGCAAGAAGAGACCTGTGGTAGCCGTATCTTTTCTGGCGTTGCTCTTCAAGTTGCCTACATTTCCCGACACCACAATATCATATGCGGTTTCGGGGATTAAATTGTCTAATACAGCACTAAACTCATTTCCACCAACTGACAGCGTCTGCAAAAACACAGAAATAGTCCAAAATCAGTTTATTCTAAAAATTTCCTTGGAATTATAACACTTAAACGAGAATTAAAAGAAAAATTAATGGGGGTATCTGAAGTTAGGCCAACCGCATAAAACTAGATTGGCATTGACTCCATTCTTTTTGACCATACCGTTCCAGAGATATTCAACTTCAAACACGACGTCGTCACCTCTGATGTCATAAATTTTAGTAATTTTATTGGCAACCCTGACATTGATAGCCTTAGAGTCGGTAGCGACGCTGTTGCAGTTCTAACCTAAAACAACGCTGCTATTAGGCTACTACATTGAGTCGTTTCGCTGCGCACGAATCAGTTTGATGTTGTCAGCAGAATAGATCCGAGGTGGAAAAATGAGCAGACTGTTTGGTAGCCTAGGTAACAAACGCCTAAGAACAAGCGAAAGCAAAGTCACTTAAGATTATGTAAGATTTGGTGACTATGGCAAAAGTAAGGCTAGTAGAGTTATTAGAGTAGTAGGCCATTGTTTGTAACTTACTACTTACATGGAAAAGTTTATCCTAAGGTCATAAAATACTGCAAGCAACAACAGTAGGCCTACTCAAGTACATGTAGTCTTATTATCATGTACGAGTTTGTACTTGATAGCCTAGTAAGAAGAGCTTTATTGCTAGGCTAGGCTATGATTTGGACAGAAATGTATATGACAGCTTGATTTTGACTGAGATCGCTAGGCTACCAAACAGTCAGCTCTTTTTACCAGCTCGAATCTGCTGTGCTGACAACATCAAAATGATTAGTACGCAGCGAAACGACTCAATGCACTGGCCTAATAGCGACATTGTTTTAGGTTAGAACTGGGACAGCGCCGCTATGACGCTAAGGCTATTAATGTCAGGGTTGCCAATTAAATTATCAAAGTTTATAACATTAGAGGCCCTGGCATCCTGTTTGAAGCAGAATATTTCTGCAACGGCTGGTTCAAAAAGGATTGAGTCAACGCCCACTTAGTCGAATACGATTGGCCTAACTTTAAATATCTTCATTAATTTTTCCTTTACTCCTCGTTTAAGGCATTATTTTTCAATGGAATCAAGCAAAAAAATTGATGGATTGACTGATGTACCTTCATCCTCTTGAAAAACTTACAAAATTGTTAATTTCAGCTTGTTCTTTTATTCCTTTTTTTTAGAACTTAGCGTTCGAGTAGCAATGCCAGCCTGAGACAACAAATCGAAGTGCTAAATGCAAGGGTACACTTCGGAAATATGTTAGCCACTAAGCACAGATATCGTCGTAACAGTTCTTATCCAAGAACGCTAGAACATTATGAGGATGCGCGTAAAGTTCGAGGTCAATCCTATTATTTTATGGTTGAGTCCACCAATAATTTGTAAACAAAATCTTTCCATCAAGCGATTACGACAAAAGACAAAATAGAACTTACCGCAATCCCATGCGGTAAATTTGGCACAGATCAAAGTGAACTCATCAACTTCTTCTGTAAGTTTTTATTGCAATATTGCCAAGAGTTTTATAGAGATTTACTACGTTTTTGTAAATGCAAGGCCAGATAAGCGGTGTACTTACATTTTTTAGGGGGTTTTGTTTTGCTTTTATGAAAAATAATTCGAGTAGCTGCGACATTTGCGTTGAAATTTTTTGTTCATTTCAATACTTTGAACAGCTGTTCTTATTTTAGGGCCTTGTACAAGTTAATAAAATATCTAAAAGAGATGAATAATAATTTAAGTGTTTGATTGTACAAATGATATTGAATAGCAAAGAAGTAAATAAAGATTATTAACCTTTGAATCGTCAGTGAAGAAAATTTCATCATGCCTAAAACAGGCCCAAAAAGCAAAAAGAGATGAAAAAGCTATCTTACTCTGCTGTATATGTTCAAATCTGAAAGTTCTGTGTCAGAATGGACTTCAACCGCTTGTCTGATAGTCACATCCCAGGAATCAACATCATAATTTATTCGGCCCCAATTGACTTGCATTGACAAAGGTGTGATGTTAGAAAACGTAACAACAGGATTAGATAAGTCGGCTGCAAGCACACAAATTATCAGTTTATAAAGTAAGTAAGTCAATTAGTACTTCTAACTTAGAGTGAATGTGAATTGCTGTTGTTGCTTGTAGGACATATGCCTAAAATAAAAGAGGCCAAATAAAACATTGAAACATACTGCTTTGCAGCAATTCATTTATGATTCCAGTCCGTTTTCGATAATTGGCGATATTTTGGGCTCGCTTATCACTCTCATTGTGACGTTACTTTTTTTTATTGCACTGTTGAAACCCATGAGCAGGAAAATCAACGAAACGAGCGCTTCGCAGCTACAGAGACTTGAGATTCGCAAAGGTTGCACGATTCACTGCAGTTTGCTACAGTTTGCTTAATATTGCGCAAAGACCTGGCTGGCGCGGAGAAAAAAAAACAAACAACTTAGCGCTATGGAGACTTCTAAAAGTGACATCACCATCAAATTATTGCAAAACAATTAGGCACTCTTTGGGAGCAAAATTGCTGACCATTTCGAGGACAATTGGGGTTCGTAATGTCACAATGCCTTAACCCTATTTATAGGGGATGTATTTTTTTCAGAGAGGAGCAATTACTCTTAAACCAGTAGTCATGGTAGAAAAGTTGGCTTGAGGTAGATGACATCACCTCAGTGGCATTATAATCAACTTTTGGCAAAGAGAGGTTATTTAATAACGTCAAAGGCGTTTTTAAAAATTTGAAGCATAAAGTGTCTAATCAAAGTGGTCAAGTTACAAAAAAAGTTTAATGACGTCTCTTTTGGTAAAGTAAATGGGCTAAAAATGCCCAAATTTTAATGAAATAGATTGACAAACCTCAAAATTTATGAAGTTCCCTTACCTCAGCAACGGAGAGACTATTTGTGAATAAATTTAATTTCTTGTTAAGGTTATTCAAAGCAAAAGCTTTTATCTGAAGGGATTTTATCACAAAAAAAAAGTATTGCATTTTCACAACCCACTTCGTCTAAATAGCTTTAGAGTAAAAGTGTATAGCTAATCAAACACTTGTTAATATTTCAGCTTTTAAGAAATGTTGTCTTTAGCGAGGCTTCCTCAGAGCTCAAAAACTTTTTTTAAAGATTAATAGTTGTTGCCAAATTAGTCAACGTACAGACATTATTATAGCTTTAATTCTACCATTACTACCAGATTTTACCAACAAACTGTTAAAGTAGTACCTGTAGCGCAGTTTCCTACTCCGGCTTGAGTTTTAAATACAGTTTCTCCCTCTTGTACATTTCCTGTTACGCGAATGGTATACAAAGTTTGTGGTAAAAGATCGCTAATTTCAATAACTCGCTCGTCAATCGATTGCATAAATTTCTGCAAAAAGCAAGATTCACAACGAAATCAAAGCACCATAGTTTTCTTATAGCAGTCAGCTATTATTTTAAAAGCATCTTGAAAATATTTCAGCACTCAGACTGCTTTGACAGAGCTTTTAATAATACAAACTCAAAAAATACATTTGTTATATTTCGACGAATAGCACGTAACTTTTGAAACCTGTATCTAGTATAACAGCTATCTATTTTCAAGAAAAGCCTTTTGAGCGCCGTATTGTTTTAGGAATTTAGGTGGTTAATAGAACTGCCACTGCTTCGTCGATTGTTCTACTGCAAGCCGCTGCAATGCAGCTCGGGCAGTAATCAAGAGTAGAAAAAAACTTATTTTGCTAGCCTACCTGATGAGATATAAGAATTTTCAAAACAGCGCCATATTGGTATTTTGTCGGGTAGCTTATCATGATAGACATGTAAATGCAACCAAACTTTAATCCATTAGACATCATTGCTTTTTACCATCCACCCAGTTTCAGAAATTGGCTGACTTAAAGAATAAATGATAAGCCTCAAATGGTGCAAGGATCTACTGAACCTCAAACGGCGCAGAGTTTTAGTGAGCCTTAATCGGTAAAAGGTTCTACAACACCCACAATTTAAGATTTTTATGAGCCTTAAACAGTGCAAGGTTCGTCTGCAAGTACTGCACATTACTAAACAGACACAAAATAAGGATTATGATTGCAAACAAAGCACCTTCACAAATTTTTTTCCTTTGAAAACAGAAATATTCCATGAAGTAACGTCACTGCTGACGTCAGACCATTGCACCGTTAATGACGTCACATCAAATTCCAAACATTCAACAAATGGTCCCATTACTGAAATGAGAGATTCTGAAAAAAAAAGAGTACTTTTGAGTAAGAAATCTACCAGAGATCAAAAATGCACCATAAAATTAAAACAAGCTTCTTAATTTATCCACTGTACTTGGCTTAAAACATAAAAATCTACAGTTAACTTACATTTTTTATAAGAATTATACAGTTCCAATTGAGGCTGGCTGTTCTTAAACTTTCACCCGCATTTTTTCTTAATCTGCTGTTAATTTTATTGGAGAATAAAGAGACACAAATTTATTCTTGCTTGGTTAAAAGTTATCTTTTCAATGACTATTATTTGAGAAATCAATAATTAAAATGTAGAAAAGGCAAAAAACTCTGCTGAATACTTACAAATGCCCTGTGCTAACCTGTGTTCTTAATTAGCTTTTATGCTAAGCCCATCATTGTTCTTCAAATGTTCTTAAATTTCGAGCAAAAATGCGCCTCGTGTTCTTATAAAAGTTGTTCCTGTAAGAAAGTGTATTTCACTTACTGGTTGTAGTAGAATCTTCCCCAGATGGACTTTGATATAGATTTTCCTCAGTACCCACAAGTCCAACTACTTGAATCGCATAAAATGTTCCTTGTTCTAATCCAGTAATTTGACTTTCCTTGATGTCTTTTTCAACGGTGCGGCTCTGCAAATTAATTTAGTTTTTGCTGTCGGTATTTAGTTGCATAAACTACGGGTTATATAAAAATAAATTTAGATCAAACTTGGCTGACAAAACGAGGAAACTAATGTAGCGTTTCGAATCCAAGTCTCTAGCTTTCTGCATAATTACAATCAGGAATTATTCAAATTAAAAACACAAAATGCTTAGAAAACAGTGCGAAAAAATTCAAAAAACGAATGACGATATCTAACAATGGACAAAACTAAGCATGGCTTTTGACTCAAAAGACTGCTTATTTCTAATTATTATTGATGGCGAATTATCATACTGTTCTGGTGGTAATGCACGGCTGCGTTATACATAACAAAGTTTTGAAACTTTAGGTTACAAACGGTAATTCTATTGACGAATAATTGTGCTGAAAACTCTCCCATAAAAACTTTAAATGAATCTCCAATGGCTACTTTGACGTGAGCATTGAAAAATCGCTAAAATATTTTATTCGCCAACAAAAATCCAACCTGGATTAAAATATCTTCTTCATCCAAAACGTCGAGTCTCCATCGCGTTACGTTTATGTTAATGTCAGACCAAGTTGCCGTGAAAGTTGAGTACGTTGTATCTCCAATCGCAACCACTGGTGCGGTAAGAGCACCTAAAATTCATTGACACAAAACGTTCATGAGTAAAATACAAAATTATTGATAGAATATCACACTCCTCGAGTAAAATAGCCTTACTACATAACAGTGATTGGAAAAAACATTATAGATTGATGTTTATTTGACATACCATTGTCATTTTTAACGTGAAACAGCAATACTTTGGAACAAATTTAATGTAGCCTCTAGAAAAAAATGATTGAAAAATTTGTGAACACTTGTTTTGAGAGTGTAACAGCCACAGTATCATAAATTCCGTCTGGTTACACACCTGCACAGTAAGTCTACAATTTTATTTCTCAATTTGATTCAAACTACAAGCAACTTAAATTCATAGAAAAAAGGCTTAAAGAATAGTTTCAAGTTTATTTTTGTAATAGAAATAACACAATATTATAAATTTTACACCACATAGTAGCATACATAACAGGAAGCTGCGAAATGACCTGTGATGTAAGATGATATTTTTGTTGCAAAAGCATTGTTTGCTTCAGTTTTGATTTTTATAGCATGAAAATTATTTTTTGTATGTTACAAAAGAAGTCATTTCAAACTTTAATCCTTCGTATTTTGATCGTCATAATCTCGTAAATGTAAAATTTGGTAAATAAAGTTGATATTGTCTTTGTCATGATCTTATAGTTCGTGTACGGACTTTTTATAAAATGTTATAAGAATAATCGTCTGAGACAGGAAACGGATCAAAATACCTGTCGTGGCACTTTTTCGTGCAACGGAAATAATTCCGCTAATGTTTCCAATAACCTCGACGGTGTATTCTGTATTTGGTGTAAGACCAGAAAACCTCGTGTTGTAAATCCCATTGCCAAAAGCAGTTCTCTGCAAATAGATTTTTTTAAGCGTAACTAATTACTAAAATATGAACCAGTGGCGTACGCAGGATTTTTCAATGGGGGGAGGGTTTTGAAAAGTGACATCAAAATTTTGTTCGCGATCTATACTTTGGCGAATAAACAACTCAGTGCAATGTAACAAGATGGAATCAAAGTCACACAGTGCGTAATGCAAACAAAACTTTTCAAACAAAAAACAATTAAGCACTAAGCAATAAGCATACATCTATAGTTAACATCATAAGGTTTGCAACTGAACGATCGAGAAAAAATTGTTCAAAACAAAAGCTAAAATAACCCATATGATTATAAATAGTGCAAAGTGTAGCAGGCGCCTAGCCAGAAATTCGCAATTGAAGGGGCTGTTTTGAGGGTCTGGGGGCAAAGCCCCCAGCCGCCGGAGGCACAGGGGTCTGGGGGCGGAGCCCCAAGCGCTTGAAAATTTTGCATTTTTTTTTCAAAAATAACTTAATTTTAGGGCAATTTTAATAAAAAATAATGCTTTTGAAACGTGGCATAGAAATTGGTAATGCAAACCTGATTAAATTGTTTGCATAAATGAGCTATGTGGAAGGTGGTTAATGGTAAAATTTTAGCTCTGTTGTTTACATGCTGGTAAATCATAAAATCGTATAGTTCAAGAAAGCTCACACAGAGTAATCTATTTCGTTTATCTTTATAGAGAAAAATAAATGGGGGGGGGCTAACGGAAAAAATTTTGAGACAAGTGCTTGGTAATTACCTAATACTAAGTAGCCCCCACCCCCCTATTCCTAACTTTATAATATATTTGTTGATGTAACCTATGTTTAGCACTTTTACACTAGCGATCAAATTTGATTGCTTGATTATGGCCATTTTTCAAAGTTTTTATTGATTTGTGCGTTTTATTTTTACAAATTAGCCCCCTCCCCTCTAAGTTTATGTTTCAAAAGATGCTTTAAATCACTTTTTACTTCATTTAAGTGGAAAAAGCAGTCTCAGAAGTGCTAAAAATGTGGTATTTTTCTTATTCTGCATTTTGGTTGACAGGCCAATGGGGGGGCTATAAACTCCCCCCACCCCGCCCACGCTACTGAAAGTTACTCTGACTCGTAACACGACATTCCAGATTTTCAGTATTACACTTAGTCACTTACAATGTTACATTACATAACAAAAAAATTATTTACTCTAATTAAATATTTCTTATTAATATGAGAGGAAAGGAGGAGCTTGTTTGTTTTGCGCAATAAGACGATATTTCTAATGATATACATCGGATCAATAGGGAGGATGGTTTAAACCCCCACCCCCCTGTGTACGCCTTTACGCATAAGTGAGCTATGTGGGCGGTGGCTAATGGTAACATTTCAGTCCTCTAATTCGCAAGTCGATAAATCATAAAATCATAATTTGAAAAAACTCACAAGCATTTACCGGTATCTTCTGTAGTTTATATAGTGAGACAATTGGGAAGGAGCGGGTGGAGGGGGGGGGGCGAATGGAACGAGATTTGAGTGGATTAATAATTAATTAATATTGAAACCCCATCCCCATAATTTTGATGAAGCCAATGTTAAACATTTTTAGCGATTAAATTTGCTAATTTTGGCAATTTTTTGAAGTTGTTACTGATTTATAAGTTATATCTTTGGCAAATTAACCCCCCTAAAAAACTCTAAATGCTTCAAAAGTTGCTTTAAATCATGTTGGAGTCCATGTCATTGCAAAAAAACAGGCTCAGAAGTGCTAAAAACGTGAAATTTTCTTTATTGTGCATTTTAGTCGACAGACCAATGGGGGGGGGGTTTGAACCCCGAAACCCCCTCTTTGCGTACGCCCTTGATATGAACAATAATATATTATTCAAAAATTTTAATTTGCTATTATTGAATGATTTTGGTGTATAACAGTTCTGTTCACTTTACAATAGGTGTACGTTAGCAATTTGTTTTAAGCATATTATCATGTTTATTATGTATATTATCATGTTTATACATTTTACATTGGTGAAAAAGCAGGAAAAAAAGCCTTTACTAAAACAATTGACATCGATACTCTCAAAATTCGAGCGAGCAGTTTTAACGCATGTTGGGCGAGACGATACGGAAATGGCAGTTTGTCAACAAACTTTTTTTGTACTTTAGCACCTTTTAGCGAGCGAGAATGGCCTACACGAACTCGCTAACACGTTCTGTCATGTGAGCCCTGAACTTTGTCACCACAAGAATATAAGAAAATTTCGGACTTCAATAGCAAAAAGTATTTTGATTATATAACTGAAGTAGCTAATGACCAAGTGGTTCACAATGCAGCTCTTTAAAATTTTGCTTATTTGCTGGTCGGAACTTTGCTTAACTTCAAATACTGTATCCAAACATACGCACGCACAGAATGATGGTGTATGCAGAGCACTTTAAGGTGTGTTTACATTGGACGCGATGCAACCGAATTGTGACGTCATTGGCAACTTGCTAAAGGTTGCAACCGGTCGCAATTTTTCTGAGCGGTTGCTTAACTTGACTTAGACAAAACTGTTGATGAACTGTTAGCCTATTTTGAGCAAGTGACGTGATCGATCACTCGCGAAGGTTGCCAGCTTTTGCGGCGAGTCCTGTGTAAACGCACCTTTAAGCATGCTTTCAGGGTAGCCCTGGGTTGGAGTTCAGCAATAAGAATTAGGCAGTAAGCAGTAAAAAACTCAGCTATTGGAAAAAATAACCACAAGTAGAAAATTTTTTTCAGCCTGCTAGTTTAGTGTAAATTGTACGCTATTAGGGGGTAAACGTCTTCGCATACACATCGTGTAATGAGGTGATAAAAACCCGATATAACTATCAAAAATCTATCATCAAAAAGCAGCTAATATCGTAATAAGCCTACGCGCAAGCGTACTAGTCCACTGCGTAGGAATTAAGCAGTAAGCGCTTCGCTATAGAAAAAAATTACCAGATGTGGCAAATTTTTTCTGCCTGTTGCTTTTCTGTGATTTTAGTCAACATCGGCCTACGGGTTATGACTTTCTTCCCAAACACCATCGAGTAGCAAGAGATATAAAATCTCAAAACAATACCAATTAATTATCGAGAAATTCAATCGTTATAAAATGGAACAAAATTTAATTTCATACCTCAGCATAAGACTCTTCATTATCATTTTCTCGTAATCGAATAGAAGCAGTCCATGAATCAACTCTGACGTTACTCATAGGTTCATTCACGTAATGCAAATTGCTCCATCTAACTCGCATCGAAAATGGAGTAGTATCAAAAATATCGAAAGAAAGAGGCATAAGTTGTTCTAAGAAATAAAGTTCCATTAAAGCGCTTTAAGTTCTTAAGGTTGATTTTTATCCACAAAAAAAAAACGGTATGTCATACTGCGTTACTATTATTAATATTATTATTTAATACAGCAGCTTTATTGCCCTTGAAATAAAAATCCCTTGGTCAATATTTTGGGCCTTGGCTCATTGGCTATAAAACGAATGAAATAATTTGTATATTAAGTGAAGTAAAGTAATCCGCTGATTTTAATCAAAAATTGAAACTTTGTGTTTTAACAAGTTAATTTCCTCAAATAAATCAATTATCTTACTAGTGGTTGCTCTCGCTTCCCCAGGAGGACTTTCAATCAAATTTCCTTGAGCAACAATAAGGCCAACCACACGAAATATGTACGACGTTCCGTACTCCAATCCAGTAATCGTAAGTTCATATCCATCAGAAACAACATCGGTCTGATGCATAAAGTGCAAATTTAAATTATGGAGAAGAATAATAAAGAAATAATGGCAGAAAATTAGCTCCTCAATAAAATATAATCCAACATAACCATCATGCAACCTGATTTACTGACCATTGTTCTAAGCAAATTTGAACCCAACTGACAAATTGCCTTCGAGAGTTTGTAGCCTAATTTAGTGCTCGATCTCCTAGAATAGCAGATTACCGTATCCTTGAGAAATTGGCGCCCCTTACCAATTTTTGTATGGGGAAGAAAAAGAATAAGATCAAGAAACAGGTATCCATACTTTTAAAGTGCTTGTTTGCTACTTGTTTTGCTTAATTAAAAACGTTGTCCATATCTTTAAAAGTAATGTGGAATCAACCAACAAATGACGAATTTAAATGATGGATTCTGTTTTAAGAGGGAAGTAACAACAAAGTACAGTAATTGTTGATATATCAGCAAGAAAAAATTTACTATTTTTCAACTGTTTTTTGTTCTCAGACAATGCTAAATAATAGACAGTACCGGAATGTTGAATGCTTATAGTGTTTTGAAATAAAATCAAACAATAGATTACTTCTCATAACACAACACACTAAACACAACACTAATTGATACAAGCTTCTTTTTCTTTTCACTTACGAATTTACCTTAACTAGATTTTCATCTTGATTGAACACGTTGATTCTCCAGAAAAACTCTTTCACGTTTATACTTCCCCAACTTAAGCTTATGGAAGTAAGTGTGGTAGAAGTTACTTCAACTGGTGGAGCATTCAAAGACCCTTAAAAAGATTATTGTTGGAAAGTTCAACCTTAGTTCAAAGTTGTCAAATGTTAACAAAAAGGAAAACAGAGTCACAAACCGAAAAACTTACAACTGACTACTAGTCACGGCGCTTGTAGTTGGTTTCCAAAACTGTCTAAACGTAACTATCTGCAACGGAGTGAAACGGTTCCGTCTTGCGTTGTAGGCATTTAAATATTTTAAAACTCTGGAATGAAGTACAGTAATTGGTGAAAATTTGCGGAGTTTTTCGACAAGCTACGAAGTGTCGATTTTTTAAAAGCGCGACGCGTTACAGGATGGGCATTGGGCAAGTACAGTACAAGTGCACATTGTATGAAGAACGGCATTTGTGCATGTGCACTGGTTAGATGATAAAAAAAGTGGAGAGCAATTCATGGATCTGATTATGCTAAAAACTACAGACTTCCGTAATTTTTCTATCATCTGACTAGTTTGCGTGACTTTGGTCTAATTTTGGTGCGATTTGCTGGAAAATTAACCTCCACCAGTCAACACCACTCCCCCCCTAAAAAAAACAGTCAAAAACCAAACTAAATCATCTGCTTTTTTTAATTTCAACGACACCAGAAATACTCAGAACCGTACGCACAAGTTGTGCTGATGTTGACTATTTATTAATAAACTTTTGTTCTAAAGAATAACAGCTATATTCCCGAACTGGTCATTTGTAGTAGTCGCATATTTGTCCTGCAGTTGCTGGGCCGCGTCAGACGCTAACTATTGGATGATCATCATACTGCGATAACTACTTTGGGTATTAGAAATCTTCATCTGATTAGAAGTTTCCAGTTACCCAATGTTCCCAAGGATTCTTTAAATTCTTGTCCAGCGCTGAATTTACTGCCTGTTCGAAATCACCAAGCAGAGATAATAGTGCTAAAACGTCGTACCAAGTACGCAATAACGTGACCAGGGTGCGGATTGAACCCAGATCACGCGATCACATTTCGTCGTAAAAATGACGCTTCTCGGCCACGCTGCTGATGACATTGCCGTGCATCGTGCTGCCCTTAAGAACAATATTTACGCTTATTTCTTAAAAGGGCCAAGCAGTCTACTCATTACAGTGGTCCAGCCTGATAAAAAACTTGCAAACAGACCCCGAAAAGCATACACTGAGTTGGTGTGGTTAGACAGCCGCAGAAAATCTGTTTTGTACGGATAAGTAAATCAATCGTGAAAACTTCTTTAGTTTTGCTGTAGAAGTTTAAAACAATACTCCTTTCAAAACGTTGAATGCCGCAGAGTTTAGATTGGAAACGCACTGGTTGTTGCTTCGGTTAATCCAGCTGCACTCCTTGTGTTGCCGATATTTCCAGTAACATTTATTGAATAGTGAGTAGCAGGTATCAAATTGTTGAAAGTAAAATTGCGATGATGACCACCAATGTGCATTGTCTGCAACATAATGCAGTGGTCAAACAAATTTTTCCTTACACTCGTTGCGATACACCAAAGCGTGTAACGAGTTGGGACTCATTGGGCGTGGGAAACACATAAAGCAGCCAGTGGTCTTAAATCTACAGTTTCTAAGCAGAGTTATATCGCTTAAATACATGTTCACATGAACTTACGTAAAAAGACTTGAATAACGGCATCCTAAGTTTCTCACAATCATCTTCACTAGTCAATTTGTTTACTGTAATACAGAGTTTTATGCTCGTCACTAGCTGCAGTCCCAGCATTAAGAGGTTAAAAACAATTTTACATTAGTGGTACTTAACAAAGTGCAAAATACCGTAAAAAACAGTCTAGGGGCAAATAAAAATATTTTACTATGTTATAGACCGGTATCTCACTCGTTTGTAGGGAAGTGGTTCCTCCGTTCCTCCTGGGTAGTAAACACCAAATATGCCAAGAGTCCAAGAATCCACATCAAAATTTAGACTATTCCAGTTACCTGTCATCGCAATGGGTGATATGTCCGTAATAGTGATAACTGGAGCCGACAATAGAGCTGCAAAAATAGAGGAAAACTTGATTGTATTACTCAACAGAAGAGAAGTGGTGATCTTGGTAGCAAAGGGAAAGCAAATTTTACAATAAATTCACAAATTTTAAAAGTGGTGAATAGATTATCTTGCGATTTTACCAGAGATTTTACCAGAAAATTACTTGATAACAATTTTTAGTGACAGATAACAGACGGAAGTTCATTTGTCGTCATTCACGCCAAAATGTACACGAATAAAGCAAAATATAAGAGTCAAAAAGATTTGACTTACGGATAGACTGACAAACGCGATTAGGGACTGTAGAGGCTGCGAAAGGACCTTTTCAGTCATCGAGTCAACCAGCCAGCCCATATGCTTGTTATTAATTTCTATTGAAATAAAGTGATAGCTGGGGCCCGCAAAAGTCAATTTTTTTCAGGACCTTGTTACATCATGCAACGTATTTCAACATTGGTTTTGGGTGCTCAGGAGTTTGCTTTAATACATTTTGTAGGTCAAAATGAAGTCAAAATTTTGATTGAAGACAAAATTTGTTAAAATTTTCTTTTATCAAAAGTTTCCACACAAAAGCGAAAAATTACTTTTTTCTTTGTGCTTCTGAATATCTAAGCAACTATCACAATTTCATAAGCAGTTTTATTTATGTTTCAATGAAGTCTTACTATTCAAGTTTTGAAACTTCCGTAAAAGACAACCTTAATGTCACAATAGCGTACATATAAATGAGTACGTTTATTCACATGGAAATGCGTACAGTTACCAGTGCAACGCACACTGTAGTGGCAATAGCCACAAGACTGGCTAATTGAGATTTCTGTCCAAATTCCAGTGATAAAAAGTGAAGTACACTACAATCTTCAAATTTATGTAAATTTCCAATAAAACAGTACACATCATAACTTAAAAATTACAATTAAGGTTGTTTCATCTGCATTCCAATCATTAGGAGTACTGTTTGCCAAACGTAAAAGCAAAATTTAAAATCAGGAACTAGAAATTGCAATAAAGTGTAACATGTGAAAGATCGAAAAAACAGAAGAAAAAACAAAACCAGAAGAAAGCTAATTTGATTAGAACTTACTGCTAAATTTTAGCAGCTGCCTTCCATTTGAGGCGTTTTTCAATTTTACCTGTCATGCCATTAGCAGATCCTTCCGAAGTTTCATACACGAGTTCATCTCTTGCGATACGACCAAACACAGCAATTCTGTACAATGTGCTTGATTGCAAACGATCAAACGCTTTTAGATATTGATCTCCATTAAGAACATATTCCTATAAAAAAACATGCAAGCCAGTATGATTTTAAATTTATTAACACGTAATGCTTCAAATCATATTTTTACGCGATCAGAATCTTTTAAATTACGTTAGAAAAATAAAACATTTTTATGCTGTACTTTATTAATTCAAACCAAACTAAAAAAGTAAGTTTGCCAGTTAATTTTTGCTGTAATTGAGTTATTACAGCACAACCAGCTAGTTGGTTGAGCATTTACGCGTTCATCTCTGGAACGGGATATCTGAGGTTCAAACCTCGGGCTGGTCAAATCAAGCACAGTGCTGCCAACGGCTCGCCACCATTGCAACATTTGATCGAAAAGAGCTGTGATGCCCAGACGCAATGACGCAGAAATGGGTCGCTAACTCGTTACATGCTTCGGCGTGATACAGCAAGAATAATGAAAGATTTGATTTCACTTATTACAAGCACATTGAAATATGGGAAAGGCAAGTTGTACCCTACCAAATAGAAGGTTTTTGCGAATCAATTTGAAAAAAAAAGCATTTTTGCATTTTGCAAAAAAGAAGGTACGTCGATTTACTTAACAAATCGGTTTGTTGCAAATTGATTTGTTAAAATGACATACTGTACTCTTTTTATTAGAATAATTTTACAAAACATTGAGGCCAATTTTTGCAAAAAGTTTAGAACAAATTTATCGCAGCACTAGCAGCCTTGGCAGGAAAATATTATTTCAAAACAAGAAATCAATTTCTGTCACGCTGTACTGTCGCAACGAAATAAGCAGGCTTGTGCTTTTATAGGCAGTGGACTGTCCTGTTTTGTTCTTGAAGCTTTGCCAATTGAACAGCAATTTATGCAACACAACTTCTAACAAAGCAAGAATGGTCACTTGAATCTCTGATAAACTTTAAGAACAAACGAGGCTGAAATTAAATTTGTGAAAATTTAAGATCACCCAGTTTCAATCAAAACTTTCTGATTCTTGTTAAAAAAATGAGTGAAACTTTGTTGGCTGCGAAATGCATTCATACCTGAATCAGCACGTTATCTCGGTAAAGTCTAACTATCCACATGTCTACCAGTTCATTTACGGCATTCCAAGTGGCAATTAGAGTAGAATAACTGTGAGTTTCGACTTCAACAGTAGGTGCTGTAAGTGATTCTGAAACAGAAACCAAATATCAACCATATTTTCGGAAAGATTGACTTCAATTTGATTATAATCAAAGCATCAGTTTGCCTAAAGATTTCTTGACGAGTTGTTTGTTTTAATATGCATTTACGGGCGAAATTCACTAATTTGTTCATTAAAATGACTTAACTTCATTCGTTAGCATGACATAAAAACGTGGTCTTTAAAAACGATTACCATCTTCAATTAAAATAGTAAAACGGATTCATAGTCGTTTGGGTTGCTGTTAGTTTTTTTTATCATTAGATGGGGAGCCAAATGAGGGAAAGCTAGTAAAAGGTGTGGTCATCCAAATTTTGGAGTCCCCTTTTCAAGTCGAAGGGCTTAAACGTAATTGAAAAACGTAATTTAAACCAGAGCAAAACGTAATTCTACGCAAGTGAACGAAATCACACTGTAACTTGAAAAGTAATTTATTTATGAATACAAAACATTTTTAGAAGCTTGACTCTTATTTAGCTTTTATTTGTACAATGTGTATTTCAGAAGAATGAAAACCTAATTGATTTCAGCACCTTACTATCTTAGAAACTTAAATTTTCCAATTTTGCTGTTTAAAAAAAAACATCGTTATTTGTATCCAATGCTGTGCAGGTCGGAGCTTTCAGTAAGTGAAGTTTTGTCTTTTGATTCATCAAGAAGATACTTCATTCAAATACACTCGTCAGAAGGTACCTCATTCAACTTTTGATTAAAATTTTTGGTAAACATCATTTACAAAGCATTACATACCCGTAGTTCCAGTGGTTGTACCAATCGGACTTACATAAGTAAGTTCATTTCTTGTAAGTCGAGCAAAAGCAAGTATTGTGTATTCAGTGTCCGGTTGTAATCCATCGAAAGTATGTTCGAATTCATTTTTATTGACGTCAACTTCCTAAAAGTAAACAAATGATATAAAAATTTTTTTTTGATTTGAAATCGATATATTCGTTATACTACGCCGAAGCGTTAAACAAGTTGGCGGGGTCCGCTTCATTGTCCATCTCCGTGTCAATGTGCCTGCACTTCCTTCAGGCAGCACAGCTCCATTTGAAGAAATGTCGCAGAGGATTTGAAAAAAAAAAATAGCAACACTGTGTCCGATTTGACCAGCCTAAAATTGACATCTCAGACTTTCCGCTCTATGAAACAAACGCATTACCGCTTGACCAACTGGCCAGTTTTAAAACACTGCGTTGTGACCAGTGGCGCACCCAGGGAGGAGGTTTTGGGTATCGAAACCCCCTCCTTTTGGAACTTACAAAACAACGTGATTTTGTTGATATAACGCAGTTTGTAACACTTTGCTGTATTTAATTTTTACTAAATAATCACTTTAGTTGTTGTTGATTACTTAAAATCTTGTTTTAGGGTAATTTGATCCCATACCATACTTACCAAGCAATTGAAATTTTTGTTTTTGTTTCACTTACAATATTGCTGACAGAAACATTGTGTTACTACTGTATTTGCATTTGATATTTTCGTGGATATTGAGTAATGGATATATTATGTCCGAAAATGAACTTCTGAGCAGAACAGAGCTTGACACTAAAAAGAGACAGACGGCCGTTTAGTAAAAAAAATCGCTATCAACAACTTTCAAATTTGTTATTACAGTGTTTCTGAATAAACAAATATTGTAACAAAAAGCAACTATTACCTCGATACCTTGTTTGACTATAATAGGGTACATTTTCATTAATGGTTGAAATAAGTTAACAACAATTGGGTTCTGGTTGGGGTTTGAAAGATTGACCCCCCCCCCCCTTTAGAAATTTCTGGGTGCGCCCCTGGTTGTGACAAATTGTGTTCACTTTTAAACGGGTCCAGCTGAGCAAATTGTACGTGCAATTGAGTAAGTAGCGTGGCCAAAAAAGTAACGACGTCGTTTTTGCAACAATTCAGATTGCTTGATCTGGGTTGAACTCGCACCCTGGTCAAGTAGTTCAGTTCTTAGATAACGTTCTTTACAATAATTATATATGTGCTAGTTGGTTTCCAATAAGCAGCAAAGTTACATGGAAACTCGAAAACTTGAAAAAAGGTCAAGTCCTAAGCAGGTGCGGAACTGAAGTGTCCACTGCAATTTGAATAAAAAAATTAGACATTTTGAACAATACCAATGCACTGCAGATTTTGTCTTCAAAGTCAAAGCAATAATGCAAAGTAAAGTGCAATTGTTTCTGAGAGGTGGCTAACTTGCAACAAAGAAAACACAAGACTGCAATTTAACACACAATAACAACTACCAATGACGAACGTAAAGTCATATACGTATTTTTGAGTATTAATTGCACTATCTATGCCATACACTATTTGCAGTTTACGTATAGCCGTAGTCTAGCAGCTTCAGAAAATTCTATTTTGACTTTTGGGAGAGGCAAATGCTTCGTATTTATGCCAAAGTATTTTATTAGGGAATGCTAAGTTTTTTTGAAGTATTCTGATATATAATAACCCGTGATATCTAACAGAGGTTCAATTACGTTCAAAACTCAAAATGCATGTTGCCATTACATTGACATAACTTCATACCTTTACTAATCTATTTTGAAGATATATTTTCACTATCCAAATGTTGACTGGTTCCTCAATGGCATTCCAAGACGCAGTTAAAGACGAAAATGTAGGATTTTTGACTTGAACAATTGGTGCTGAGAGTAAACCTAAAAATTTATGCAATTGATTGTTTTGTGAACAATTCGCTCTTGTATTTTATTGGGCACCTTGCTCTGATCACGCTTTTATTCATCACGTTGCCTTGTTCACGACCTGTGAGATAGTGCAAGGCGTAACGGTTTTTGGTTACGACCACCTGCCTATCCGCCTTCCTACTCACATTAGAGGCTTCATATTGTCATTTTTAAGCAAAATACCAAAAAGGAACGTTGTAAATACCAGTAAGTTAGTTTTTGATTTGACCCGATCGATTTGGAATCGAGCCAAGTTTATAGTTTTCGTAACAGAGATACTTATCTCAATAAACTGCTAATTGTTTAATTGTCTAGTGACCAGCAGTCTCGTTATTGCTGCTGATAAATTACAGCAAAACTTCTAAGATATTTCAGTAACTCCACATCAACAAATATATGTTACCTACATTCAAACCACAATTAAATGTCTGCAATATATTCAGGAGTAAACGGGTTCTTTCATGCGTATATGAGCCCAGCACTTTACGCCTGTCTAACAACACCACCGCATAGCACCCGTTTTGGGTTCAGTTTGCAAGTCTTTCATGAGGCTGGACCACCACGAGTAGACCGCTGGCCCAAATGGGAAATTAGCGAGAAGCGTGTTTCATGAAAATAAATTATTGTG
This sequence comes from Trididemnum nubilum, assembly GCA_963965965.1. Classification (NCBI taxonomy): domain Eukaryota; kingdom Metazoa; phylum Chordata; class Ascidiacea; order Aplousobranchia; family Didemnidae; genus Trididemnum; species Trididemnum nubilum. The sequence goes on from OZ014480.1 coordinate 24,854,905, forward strand.
ATTCCCCAAGGACACAAAGAGGCATTACCAGTTCGGGAATCAAACCCGGTGTTAGCAACCTTTTGACCACTAACCCGGCGCTCTACCAACTTAGCTATTGCCGTCACAGCATGTACAGGTTAGGCACTGCTTGTGGTAGTTTTGTGGTTGATGATTGACCTTTGGTGCCATAATCAAGCAATGATTTCAAAAATACCAGTAAGCACCACACCAAATATCTAACGTTCAATGCATTGTTCATGAAAGAATATTACAGTTTTTTATAAGTTAAAAGAAAATGTTTTTTATGCCAGTATTTCCAAATAATTTTTCAAAAGTTCGAAACAAATTTGGATAACTCTTACTTGTCTCGCCGTTGATTGAGCCTTCAGGACTATTATATGTTCTCCCATTTCTTGAAATTCGGCCAAAAATAACAATTCTGTATCGATTGTTGGGACGAAGTCGATAAAATGATTCTTGAAATTGATCTCCATTTACTTCGTAATTCTAAATAAGTAAATACTTGTCATTAATGTTGCTACCGAACTATTTTATTTTTTGCTTGCTTCTCATCAACCTAACATTCTATGTCAACTTACAGTACTAAATTTTTATATTTTTAGATCCTTCTCTTAAAGCTTTGTTCTGAATATCCTTTTCCTCTCTTGGGGAACGTGAATTTTAAATCCACCGATAATAACAATAATTACAAAAACAAACACAATAACATTAGCAATAACAATTACAACAAACAATTACAACAACAATTACAACAGCAATTGCAACAACAATTATAATAACAAAAAAAGTAGCTGTAATTAATATCCTTTTGAAATAACACCAGCAGGTGTAAATGCATCTGACTAAAGGCCCAATGCCACATTCAAAGAAAAACGGCTCACAGCAATAAAAGCAGCACTCAAAAAAGCTACTGTAGTAGGCCTACGGTAATAAGCTGCAAACTACTGGCATCAAGCATTGGCAACATCCAGGGGCGGATTTAGAGTGGGGGAGGATGGAGGGGATGCATCCCCCTCACCAGCCTAAACATATTGTGCATATGTATAATATTAAACTTATTTAAAAAGAAGGCAATCAGTGAATCCTAGATAGGTCGTGTGAGTGTGATATATTTTGTAAAGCCATGGGAGGGAGGACATGAAAATGTTATTTTTACAGAGATTTTTTTACAAAACAGAAATTAGTCTTTTCAGGTCCGATAGATTAAAAAGCGCCAAAATAGCAAAATTCACAACTTTCGCTTTTCAGCGATAAAGGCATAAGAACACCACGGAGTTCAACTAGAATATGAAATCGCAAGCGATAAGCGGGGAATTCGCGAAAGTTTACTGAACTAAAGAACTTAACAATTGCGTTAAGCGTGTTTATGGTTGTTAATAGTCAGATCTGAAATACATCACTTTCATAATGTTCCGTTAACTTAGTCAAGTTTGTGTTTAACGGCTTTCAAAATTTAGATGTCTAGAAAAGGTATTCAATAAATATCTATCAGATCTCGTTTCAACTTTTAAGGAGTTAGTTGAATTTTCGATTAGCAGCGCAATTGTTAAAATTGCGGCTACTAACAAAACCCTTGTTAAAACAAAATATTTCGACAATAACCTTTTGCTCCGATTGAAACACAGAAACCAAAACTTTTGATCTGAAAATGCCAATATGATTTTGAATTTTGCAACTTACATTATCTTGAGCAGAAATTTGACACACTATCCTAAATATCAAATCTACACCTTAACTAGCCCACTGCAAATACTTTTTAAGAAGAATTTTATACCAGCACATGTATGAACAGTTTGACAAATTTTTCTCAAAATCTAAGAACTAAATAAAACAATGCCTGCCTTAGCAATTAGGATGGAAAGAGATACGTACACAAACAAAATTTTAAAAAAATCAAATTCTTATAAATTTATAAGTGATATTACAGAGTCTAACTTTACGATGACTTCACATTGAAAACTTATAATAATTCACTCAACTCTATGCTTTCCGGAACATTAGGTGTAATGTTTAAAATCAAACAACTATTTACCAAAAAATCATCTACTTCCTTTGCTCATTGCGCTCTTTTTACTTCATTTTCACAGCTTGAAGGTTATTCACTCTCAAAGTTTAAAGGTCTCAAAAAGTTATCAAAATAATCAAGTAACGTCAATCAAAAAGCTAAGAGGAGTTCTAACAGTTTTTCTCTTTATTATGAAATAACATAAAGTGATCTTTAAAATTCCAGCGACTTTATTACATCAGCCAAACTTAACACCATCCACGGCCAAAAATAAGCGCGCATTTTACAGCTATTCTTCTTCTCAGAACGCTATTTAGCAGTGCGACCCAACGGCCAACATATTAGATATTGTACAGTATATTCAGTACTTAAACTGTCAAATTTTGCATGGGGGGACGCTTTTGTAGCCTTGACCAAACGCATTCGGAATATGAAAGTACTTTAATGGGAATTATGTAATTCCGTACCCGAAATCAAAGTGAAGACAAAAAAAAAGTCTTCACCGAAAATTGAAAAGGTTTTGTCCCCGAAATCAAGTGAAGACCAAAAAAAAAAGAAAAAGGTCTTCACCGTAATTTAGGACTATATTCGGCCGGAATTTGTGGGATTTATTCGTGCTGACAGGCCCTTTTTCCTCTGATCATCCAGCGCTCAAATCTCCATGGAGGGACGCTAACTCTCGATGGGAGGCGCGTCCCCCCTACAATTTAAGTACTGAGTATATTGTATTACATCCATTATTCAGCACAAAAGCTTTCTTAATAAGATTGTTCAAAGACTTTGAACAGCAAGTAGAAGATTTTTTCAACGTCATCAGTGACACTTTAGTAAAAATACTTGGCCATACAGCTTAAATGTAACATAGCCATTAAGCTCAAGTACTTCAATGTGTTAAATGTTGCAGTAATCCCATAGGTTTTACTCTTATATTTTTCTGTTATACCAATTCATAGTGGGAATTTAACGTACAGTTTGAAGGTCCATTTAAGGGCTAATTGTCCAACATGGCATTGCCAAGTTTGGCATATTTTATTTTTTTCTTATATTAGCCTACCGGTACTCTTTGATTATGTCTAGCTTGAGTACTTTGTAATAAAGATGTAAAAATTTTAAGGAGTCCATTTGGCATGGTCTCCTCAATGTAGCCAAATTAATTTGTTATGTTTAACCTTTGATTCATATAAACTTATCCAATTGATTTAGTTTGTTTAGCTTTTGTAGTTAATGGGAGGAAGGTGCCAACGCAACTGAAGCACTCCTATAGTATGAGATCCTCACTTTTTTTCATATTATATTTTTACCGACTTTGAAAATTTTATTTGTCTAGCTTGAGTGGTTAAAACTTTTGAAGGAACCGTTGGAGGACTCTCCAATTGTGGCACTTCAAATTAGTGATATTTCATTTATCTATTCTGATTTTATCTTTCTTTTATATTTACCTATTCTGATAGTTTCATATGTCTAGCTTGAATGGTTGAAAAGTTTGAATTTCGAAGGACTCTCTCTTTGATGCCACAAACTTTTGTCAAATTTTATTTTTCCTTTATATTTGCTTGTGTATCCTGAAGTTGCGATGAGTTTAGCTTACACAAGTAAAAAGTGTGAATTTTGGCGTCCTCATTTGAGGGGGACCGCCAATGTGGTACTCCTAAATTTTGTCAAATTTTACCTTTTCATATTTGCCTATTCTAAAAATTTCATCAGTCGAGGGTGAGTGGTTTAGTTTTGAATTTTGGCGTCCGTGTTTAAGGAGGATTCCTTCATTTTGGTACCCCCAAATTTCGTCAAATTTTATCTTTTCTTCATTTTTGCCTATCCTGAAAATTTCATTAGTTCAGCGTAAGTGGTTAAATTTTGAGTTTTGGCATCCTTGTTTGAAGAGGATTCCTTCATTTTGGTACCAAATTTCGTCAAATTTTATCTATTCTTCATATTTCCATATCCTGAAAATTTCATGTGTCTAGCATGAGTGGTTAAAAAGTTGGAATTTTGGCGGTCCTGTTTGAGGGGTACCCCCCATTTTGATATGCCCAAATTTTATCAAATTTTATCTTTTCTTCACATTTGCCAACCGTAAAATTTCATATGTCTAGCATGTGTGGTTAGAAAGTTTGATTTTTGGCAACTCCATTTAAAGGGTACCCCCGCTTTGGCACCCCAAATTGTTTCAAATTTTACGTTTCTTTATGTTTACTGACCTTGAAAACTTCATGTGTCCAGCTTTAAAGGTTAAAAAGTTTGAATTTTGGAGGTACCCGTTCGGGGGTAACCCTCAATTTCGGAATCCATAATTTTTGTTCGATTTAGTTTATTTTTGATATATCTACCCACTACAAAAATTTGATTTATCTACCTTTAATGGTTTAAAAGTTCAAAATTTTGGTGGCCTCGTTTGACGGGGAACACCCCTCTTTGATACCCCAAATTTTGCCAAATTTGATCTTTTTGTAATATTTGCCTTCTCTGAAAATTTCATGCGTCTGGCATAAGTGGTTAAAAAGCTTGAATTTTTTCAGCCTCATTTAAGGGTGACCCCCATTTTGGTACCCCCAAATTTTGTCATGTTTAATCTTTCCTTTATATTTACTTACCTTAAAAATTTCAGGTATCTAGCTTAAAAGGATAAAAAGTTTGAATTTTGGAGGGGAAACCCTCCATCATGGCTGCCCGAATTTTTGTTAGGTTTAGTTTATTTTTAATATCTACCCATTCCGAAAATTTGATTCATTTAGCTCCAACGGTTTAAAAGTTCAAAATTTTGGAGGACCCGTTTAAGGGGGATCTCCCCAACCTGGCACCCCCAATCTCATTCAGGCTCTAGTCCTCCCTCATATATTCAATCGCTCAAACTTTGAATACAGTGCGTTTAGCGGTGTAGAAGTAGATAGCCGGAGAAGATTAAGCAAAAAAAAAAAGTAAAAATAAAAAAAATAAAAAAATAGTATTCAATTTGGGGTAAACGAACATAACCAAAAGAAAGGCAGTTGATAGTGTGCTCAAAATCACAAACTATTTTTCATTAATATCGGTAGTTAGCGAGATATATCGGTTCTAAGTCGTCCACTTTCTGTCCATTTTTGGCCTGTAAAATTTTGTTCAAGTAACCGATCGCCTCCAAACTCGATTTGCATAAAGCATCTATAAACACCCACATTGTGTCCGAATTTCAGCTTGGCACGTCAAGTGGTTTTGGAATTATAAACAATTTTATAACTTTTCAAGCCAAAAATTACCGTTTTTTTATGTTTTTTTGTGTCTCAATTCACGATCACGTGATCTACGATCCCCAAAATTACCACACAAGACGCTTTTATTAATTGCTATGTTGAGTCCAAATTTCAACTTTCCAGGTTTTACCGTTTGTTAGTTATGAGCAAATTAATCCTCGTATGCCAAAATTCGCGAACAAAACCAATGGTACTACGCGCTCGCGCGAAGTCCCAATTATAGTCCGTTTTTGCTCAAAACTCAGGCAGTAGAGTAGAGCAGTTTCGCAAAAAAAAAAATATGTTGATTTGACAGAACATCAAATAGAATGTCCTCTGGAATGTAGCTTTTTTACATTGTTAATTACAGTATGTTGAATGAACACTTGAGCAGAATAGACTTCTGGCAATAGGAATATCAAAGTCCAATGCTGATAAATGTTACTCAGTCTGTGTAGATGCAGAATAATTATGTTTGCAAAAGTTTAATTAATGCGATTTTTGAAGCAGGAAAGACGAACGAGCATTTTATTTCATTAATTTGAATTACATTGATTAAATTAAAATTTATTGTAACTCTTTTTGGATGGGATGGATTAAAAGCAATAGCGTAGCCGGGGAGATGGGGTAGAAGGGAGCTACCGCCCCCCATTGCCCTCCCGATTAAAATGCAGAACAAGGAAAATATCACATTTTTAGCACTTCTGATACTGTATTTTGCGCTAGAATAAACCAACAAATAATTTAAATCATGCTTTGAAATGTTCATTTTGGAAGGGGGTATTTGTCAAAAATAAAAGTTATAAATCAGAAAAAAAATTGAAAAATGTTAAAAATTGGTATTGAATTTTGATCGCTTGTAGAAAAATGCTTAACATAGGTATCATCAAAAAATATATAAGCTCAGGAATAAGGGAGGGGGGCAATTCAGTATTGCTATAGTTAATTACAAATCACTTTTCTCAAACTTTCTTCCATTAGCCCCCTAATTATATGTTTCTCTATAAAATATAAACGAAACAAATTACTCCTTGAGAGTTTTATTAAACACTACCGGTATAGAGTTTCATGATTTACCAGCTTGTAACTAAGAGAACTGAAACTCTAGTAATAGCTGCTTCCCACATCATCCATTTATGCAACTACTACAATCATGTTTTGCACTGCCAATTTCTATTCCACATTTTAATAGCATTAATTTTTTATCAAAATAGGCCTAAAATTAAGTTATTTTTGCTCAAAAAAACACAAAATTTTCGATCGCTGGGGGCTCCGCCCACAGACCCCAGTGCCTCCAGCGGTTGGGGGCTTCGCCCCCACACCCCAAATTGCCTCCGGAGGCTGGGGGCTCCGCCCCACACCCCCGTAACAGCCCCCCCATTGCAGATTTCTGGCTACGCGCCTGATCAAAAGTATGCCCAGCAGTTTGCAAGAAGTCAAGAACATTAATCATAAGCATTCTAAATTTTGAGATCATACACAATTTGAGCTTATAAATTGTACCATCCCCTCCTCACCAAAATTTCGTTGATCGGCCACTGACAACATCCTCAAAAGCTATGTTAATGCTATGTACTTTCAGACGATTCTGAGAAAAAGGAGAAATGTTGATTTTATTTTTACGACAAAGAACAGCACTAAACAGCTCAGGTAAAGACTACGTTAGAAAAAATCAAAAGAACTACCTATGTCTTGTTGTTGAAGACAAATAACCCGAAATAGCGATGTTCAACCCATTTAAGAACTGTATTCAAGCTAAACACCTAATTCTGTGTCATCTTAAAAACGCTTAGTGCAAGCTATACTGTGTTCACTGTTCACTAACTTACTACTTAACCAAAACTAAATTGACAAATTCTTGATTTTAGCTCGACTTATGTAACTATATCAATTACTTGAATTTAACGATCAAGACATATAGCAACGATTTAAGGTTGTGTCAAGTTTCTGCGTAAAACTTGAAGCTTTCTTAGACTTGCCAAGGAGCTTCTATCAATACATCGAACCAATAACACATGAATACTATAGCGTCATATTCCAACATAGCCACAAGTAAAATCGAATACATTGGTTCTTAACACAAGCCGGAGAGCAGCTGCTAGATAGTTCACCAAACCGACAGAGGTGGCAACGGATCCGGAGCTCACACAGATATCCGTGTGTTTTTTGCGGATCCGGATTCAGTTGTATTGAAAGAAGCGGATCTGGACCGGATCTGAATTTGGCACTGCCCCCTGTCATCACATGAACTCTGTCAGAAAAACTGCTCCAATTTTGAGTGAAGACCTTTTTTTTTCTTTTTTGGTCTTCAACTGAATTTTGGCAGAAAAAACGCCCCAATATTGGATGAAGACTTTTTTTCTTTGGTCTACTTTTAGTTTTCGTTGTTACGAACAAACTGCAGTTGTTTTCTGGCGGATCTGGATCTTAAAATTTTGAAGGTGGCGGATATGGATCGGATTCGAATCTGTTCTTGTTGGATCCGGATTGTTTCCTAATCTTTAAATTTGTGAATCCAGCCACTTCTGCAAGCCGGTCGACACATTGGAGCGCGTTCTTTTGACCTCGGATAATACAACGCAAAGACAGCTGTTGTTCTATTGCTACAAAATTCTGATGCTTTGTAATTGTAATTACATGTTTATTAACTAAGTTAGTTGCCTTGGCCAGGAGACAATGAACGGACCTTTCGGTCTTCGAGTCAAGCTTCCACCTGCCTACTTGTTTACCACACACGGCGAAGGCTTCACACTGTTCTTTTTTATTCCTGAAGTTCAATCAGGAAAGCTGTGAATACCATGTTTTTATAATGTTTGGTTCGACCCAACCGGGAATTAAATCCGAGTCTACCGTTACAGTTGCAGACGCTCTATCCACTCGACGAATGATAGGTTAAAGCTAAAAATATTTTTAAAAAATAACTATCTGAAACCATACCTGAATTGCATCATCACTATCGTGAAGATAAATCATCACAATCCACAAATCTACAGCTTCATCGATGGGATTCCACGAAACTGTCAAACTCGAAAAAGTAGAGTTTTGTACTTGAACACTGGGTGCTCTGAGCGAACCTAAAAATGACCGCAAAGCTAAGTATAATTATAATCTTTAGAGTAAGCTCAATATTGCCCTTTTTCATTATCTGCAATAAGCTGCAACATATTTTTCTTTCATTGAAAGTTTTGGGTTGTAATGCAGTGCAATGCTAGCTGCCATTCATTAGCAAATATTGTTTTGAAATACTGTAGTACTTTGCTTATAGTTTTTATTAAGTCTGCTGCTTTGCTAAGTTTGTATACCATGATTGCATTCTTTTCCCTAGCTTTCGATTCCAAACTATGCAAGGATGCAGCAAAAAATGTGAAAAAGTAACAAATCAATAAAATAACTCATAAAAGCAAACATTTGGAAGCAAAGAAGTTTTAAAAACAGTATTACGCAGAAAAGAAGTAATAAATAAATAAATAAATAAATAAATAAACCACCCCGTGAGTTCACCAGGTCTGTCATGATAGCCTACCCAACAAATAGTGCAGCGTTAATGCACCCAAACCAACCTAACCGTTTACAAGAAAACTTTGTGCAGCATTCCATTCCTTTTGTAGGTTTTATTCTGATATTCCATTCCTTACCTTACCAAACCTTTACCTAGACTAAAACAAATTGCATACTTGTTGCCCCAAGAGCTCTGCCTGTGTCACTTTCGTACTGACGTCCATGCCGGGATATTCTTCCATGAATAAGTATTCTGTACGGAGTGTTTGAAGGTAGGCCACGAAATTTCAGTTCTCTTTGATCGCCATCAACTCGTTCCTAAGCGTCAAGAAACATTGTTCTTGAAAAGTTTTACATTTCGCGCCCCAGTATGAAGTTGCCTGCCCAGTAGTCTTTTCGGGTTAAACTATGGAAACCAGCCACCCAGTAGGTCATAATAGGTAATCAATTGGTAGTTGGGTGCCTATTAACTTACCGTGGTCGATAGTGTAGAAAGATAAAGAACTGGCCACTGCTTAGCTCTCCAGCACATCGCTAGAATTTTATATATGACTACAACATATTGTTACACCTTGCTCCCACCCAAAAGCTAATTGACTAACACCAGCCAAGTTTGCAAACGCAAACCATTCGTGCGAGCTTACAGTGTTACTCACGTAACATGACCAAATATTCGCAAATAAAATTCCTATGTGCAGTAAAAATGATATTGGTGTAACCACTTTTGCCGCTTTGCGGATGTTGAAACGTCAATGCGCTTTCGCAAGTTCAATAACGAAAGCAAACTATATAGCTCACTGTAATCAGCAGTAAACAATTGTTTTTTATCGTTTTGAATTTGGTCGGTGAGTCAACTGCGACTCAATTTGCAGCTGATTTACAATGGGATCTTTGTACAATTGCAAAACAACGACAAGACAATGGCAAAACAATATTGATGGCAAATCCATGTCAATAATATTTTTTTCCAAATCAAGTCACTAGGAAGTTGCAGCCAATTTGCGATGGAATTGCATTCGCTCTGCAACTTCGTAGAGAGCCATCGACGGGTTCAGTCGAATCAATTCTCCGCAGAGACACAATCAAACCCGGTTCGAGGCAAGCAAAACCATTGCGACCATTATTAACGATTCCTAGTAGATACAAATTATACGCATGAATGCTTACGCAGGAATTTAAACAACTTTAATTGTCACAACGTAAACAAGTTTTTAATCTTAGAATTAATGCTTTGCTCATTGACACTATAGACTACAGCAACATATGAGAAAGTTAATTTTTCTGAAAAGTTTGTTTTTAAATGTCCCAAGACTTTTGAACACTATATGCAATAAAATTTTGCCTAACAATGTAAGTTTCATCGTTTTGCGTGCTTCTGGCCTAAAGGCTACCAGCGCGGAAACCTAGGGAAAGAGCCACCAGAACAGCGACTACTTAAAACAAGCAATGCGAAAAAGTTGTCTTCCCACAGGATTCGAATCTGCAGTCTTTGGAAAGGCTACAGGTTCGAATCCTGTGGGAAGACAACTTTTTCGCATTGCTTGTTTTAAGTAGTCGCCGTTCTGGTGGCTCTTCCCTAGGTTTCCGCGCTGGTAGCCTTTAGGCCAGAAGCACGCAAAACGATTAAACATTAAACAATTCCGGCCTGCAAACGTCAAAAACATCAAAATTGACTTATTATTAAAATGTAAGTTTCACTTGTAGTTAAAACATAAGTTTCACTAGCTCATGTTTGCCTGCATTTCGGGAAAAGTCAATTAAGATGTTGACAAATTCTTAACCTCCTGTAACTAACGAAAACTATTAATACGCTTTAACAATACTCAATGAGAGGATTACCTCTAGTGAATCTTCACCACCACGCCTTTCGATTCGCACTACCCAATCATTTACTGGTACATTAATGGCATCCCAAGAAGCGGTTAAACTCGAAAACGTGGAATTTTGTACTCGAACCATGGGGGCTGACAGTGAATCTACAAATATAATAAAACAACATGTCAAAAACTGACAACATGAACTGCATTGCACTGAAAGTAACGTTCAAACAGCTACTCCAAACTTTTTCTCTTTCCTGCAATTTCTTTGATGGTTCATAAGAACAGAGCAACAATAGGGAGGACATTTACAGTACGACAAAATGTATGCGAATAGTAAAGTCTAGTATCTAAGCTCATAGGCCTACTGTACGCTAATTTTTTTCCATCAATTACTTTAGCTAAGCAATGTTGAAATGGCTACGTATACTTACTGGTAAAGCCAGTCGTGGAACCTATCGGACTATCAAATTGAATTCCATCCCGAAGTACTCTTGCACTCACCGCAACCCTATATGAAGTGTTTGGTAATAAACTCCCAAACACATTTTCTCGGTCGTCAATGATTTTACCCTCCACATTCTAAAAAATTAATAAACAAATTTACTACATACACACACAAAAAAAAATCAACAACAGTTTTTGTGCCTTGAAAAATCAGTTTGTGCTGCGATAATGCAACAAACGATACAAACAACTGTATTTTACCATTTTAGATCTTTTTCACGCTTGTTTTGATCTTCCTCTACTACCGCGCACTTCAAATTTCAAGGCCTTCAACTATCACATTTTCATTTTCTTTCCTCAAACCATGACCGTACCACAGCATACTACTTGCTTTAGCCATCCTACCCAAAGCCTGCGCTATACCCAACATATCCATCAACTCCTCGCTGTTTCTTCGATCTAATAGCTTCTCACCACACATCGCTCGAGTCGTCGCTCTTTTTGTTTTTTTCAAAATTGCCATCTCTTTTTCTCTCAAGCACCATGCTTTACTTCCATACAACATAGCTTATTTTACACAACTTTTGTAGACCTTCCCTTTTATCTTTAATGAAAACCTTTTGCCTTAGAGTATTTCACCACATTCCCTGAACTTCATCGAACCAATTTTTGCTCTAGCTGTTACGTAAAATTTTAAATTGATCTTTTTATTTTCTTCATTCACGTAAATTTTTAAATTACAGGAGTTTAAAAAAAAACTGTACACAAAGCATTCTAAAAAGCACAGAATTCATTGGTATAAAATCAGGAAATGACAGGAGTAGTTTGCAAGTTAAAATCAAAAAACGCCGCAGATTAAAAAAATGACGAAAGCAATTGTCATACCTCTACTACGTCATCGCTTTCTGTCTGATAAATTTTCAGTAACCATAAATCTGCGACTTCATTTATGTCATCCCAAGTAGCAGTAATGGTAGAAAAACTTTGGTTTTGAATTCGAACAGTAGGTGTTGATAGAGATTCTAACAGACGATTAAAAATAAACGTTAAAATTGAGCTTCAGGAATTCGAAATAGAAAACCAAGAATGAGCAAGTGAACATCTCACTTCATAAGGTAAGGTAAGTTTATTTTTTACAACACAAAATGACACAAAACAGCCCAAAAGTATAACAGTGTAGTATCGCAGATCCTGTGAAGTAGCTGTATAAGACTGATTTGAGTAATTTAATCGTGATGTTTTGACGTTTGCAGGCCAGAGTTTTAACGTTTAAACGTTTTGCGTGCTGTCTGGCCTAAAGGCTACCAGCGCGGAAGCCTAGGGAAGAGTAACCAGAACGGCGACTACTTAAAAACAAGCAGTTCGAAAAAGTTATCCGCCCACAGGATTCAAAACTTTTTGCACCGTTTGTTTTTAAGTAGTCGCAGTTCTGGTGTCTCTTCCCTAGGTTTTCGCGTTGGTAGCCTTTAGGCCAGAGGGCCAGACAACAATTTAACATAGATTTTTTTAAAACTCAGTACAGTTTCTAATTATTTTTTTCGTACCGAGCCAACATATTTTCATGAAATTGTTCTCATAGAAAAATCCTTAAGATTATCAAATTATACAAACTATTTCATTTTCAAAAACAGCATTAATTTCTTCTAAAAAAAGTGTAAAACACTAACTCCGTGCTTCTAGGGTTTAGCAACCAATTTAAATACAAATCTGTGCTTTCATTACAAAATTCACAAATTTTCTTCTGCGTCTGCATTATTGCATTAGGTTACCTCCGAGCATGCAGTGAAGATAGTTAAATATCTCCGTTCTACTGCAGTATTAAGTGAAGTACGACATTTTGCTTTACGTCAAATTTGCAGCACTTGAGTCGCATATCGCAGGTTTTTTCAAAGAGTTACCACCTCGCAGGCGCTTTCGCAAAAACTGACGATACCTTACGTAATGATTTGTGACACCCCTCATTCGAAGTGATGTAAATCCAGCATTAAAAACAACTGTACTCCAGAAGCTGATTGAACTTACTAGTTCGAGTTTTTTGGTTTCCTTTTGGGCTGAAAAACGTTTGACCGTCTTCGATCACCTGACCAATGACTTCGATCCGATAAATTGTGGACGGCCACAAATCCGAAAAACTTGCTCTACGTTGACCTCTAGTGGTTGTTAATTGCTGTTAAAAAAACTTCTATTACAAAACAGCAGTTCATTGGAATAATGTAATGGTCAATACTGGTCATCCAATATCAGCCACCATAAAGCAGTATACAGCCGTTGCGATTTACAAACGCAAAATGGTTAAACGTCCCGTTTATCATAAATTATGATCATTTCCAAGACATGGGTCACTTGGGTCAGACGAAAAAAACACAGTAGTTAAAGACGTTCGGATACTTTTTTTTTTCAACCATTTATGATGTTATATGAAAACAATAACAAATGAAAGTATACTAATTTGTTGTGCTAAGAAGAAGCTCACCCGCATAGAAGCAAATGCAGACATGCATGTGATGCAAAAATTAATTTAAAGCGCAATTAAATACACGTATGGGCAAGTATTATTCCACTCATTTAATTTTTCTAAATATTAGCAAGCTGTACGTAAAGCCATTTCAATATTTTGATAATTACGCTACTGTTTTGCAATTCGATAATAAAATTAAAAACAAACTTGCATGCAGAAAAAGTTTGTAATAGACATTAGACGACAGGTTCATGAGTTTAAGAGCTGAATCATAATAATGATTAACATTAGCCTTGATTGAATTAGCAGGCTAACAGCAATTTTTAATTATTTGATTTTAAATGTTGCTTGACATGTCTAGAGTTGCAATCATAAATTTACTAAAAAAATAAAAAATGCATTTTCGTGATTTGTTGGTTCATCGTTCATTTATCAAATTTTTAGGGATTACGCACAAGCATCTGTTGAATTTTAGAGCAGCAAAAACAGAGCTTGTAAATTGACTGAATGACAACACCAATTTTTATGCAGAATTACGCTTAATAACTTTTTTTTATTGCAACTGCAGTGGCAAAAACAACCGAAAAGCTATTAAATTCTATTAACCCTTTTCAGAACAGTGTTTTTGTGTAACTTAATCGGAACATACTTGTATGTTGACGATTGTCAACATGCCGTTTTTATGTGTTTTTCAATGCTAATACGCGGTGTTTTCAAATATATACAAGGTATTTTGTTCTCTTGTGATGGACATGCGTAACTGATCAATCTTGCAGCGCAAACGATTGATCGAGATGCGCGATTCATTGATTGTGCGGTTAATTTGAATTTGATAAAGCATTACAATCTTGAATCTAAAATTCAGGGCATGTTTCCTACTCTAGCTCTTAGTTGGATGTACAACAAAGTTTCAACAAACGAAGGTTGTATTTCAAGCACAAAAATGCACAATAGCGCATCCACGATTTGTTAAGCATTCTAAGCATTATGTGTTTTTTTGGTATTTTTCTGTGTTGCGGGGCAAACCAAACATGCAAGGCGAGTATGCTTTCCAAATCTGCAACATCTTCCCCGTTTGATGCCTAGATCTGTACAGTTTAAGGTGATAGAAGCAGCATCAATAAACCCGATCTTTTCGGCAAGCACATTTGTTTCACCTCTCAATTTTCAGTTGCTTACGTATATGGTTGAGCCCACCTGAAAGCTAACTGGTTGCTAGAGAAAATTCTAGCTACGTTACCCAAGCAATCTTATATAGAAATAGAACATTTGCATTCAGTGCTGCCTTTCCAAACAAAAGTGGGTTGGACCTGACAAAAAAATGTGGGTAGATTCCGACAATCTCCGGTCAGAGATTTATGTTGAGTACCTAGTCTTCGCGGCTTTCTTTCTTCAAGTTTAGGAAAAAATTTCTTCACCAAAATTCATTAGTCTTTTTTCGTCTAATTTAGGTAAAGACCAAAGAAAAAAAACTACTTCATCGGAATTCAATAGCCTTTTCCGAAAGTTTTCGTCAGTGAAGTGTAGCAGCCAAGCATAACATAGATAACTCCAGCCATACTACTCTGACTTGATGCATGATATAACGATATTCGTTTTGCTGCTTCTCCTATTTGTGCCAAAATATTGTTTTGTTTTTCTATTGAGTTGGCTACAATTGTAACGCTACTTCTGAATTAATTGCTACTCGTTTGATTAAAATTGTATGTTGGCGCAAATAAAATAAAAGAATTACAACCACGCTCAGTGGGTTAGGACCTACCCTCCAAAAAAGGAAGGTAGGCCGAGCCTACCCTCGACAGCAGCCCTGGTTGCATTAGTTAGAACTTCAAGCCTAGTAGTTAGTACAGTGTATGACTATCGACTGGTATTGATTTTATGTTCTACATTCTGACAGGTTCTAATATCTAGCCAAGTATTTTGAAATGTACGTAGGCTGCTACTACGTCTGAGATATAAGAATTGCCGACAGAAACATTTTCCAGCTAAACATCACTTCACAAAATGCATTTGCAAATTTCTTTTAGTTGCTGGCAGTTGTTTTAAAACAATAGCTAATTATTAGCTCTAACAGTAATTATTTAGTTTACAACAATAGCAACTGCCATTCATAGTAATTTTTAATCCCCACAGCCACATGTCTTCGTTGATCTGCTATAAGGGCGAGTGCAATCAAACAAAAAAAAATTGATGTTGACAAATGTCAACGTATGTTCTGATAAGGGTTAAAAATTCTACGTTTAGATAAAATAGCTGTAGTTTTAAACTCTGAAAGAAGTATAGAGCAATTCGGTTTACTCAAGATCTTTGTTCTTCCTCCTATAGACTTATAGGTTTTATTAAATTAAAAGTTGAGTTTTTACTAGATTTCAATAGTCTCAAGTTGCTTTTATTTGTTATACTTGCATCAGAAGAGCAGAAAACACTTTACAAACATAAACGTACTTTAATATTCATTTTGTGGCCTTTCGGATAGATTCTGATCGTCCAAGAGTTCGCCCTGTGGTTTAATTCTTGCCAGTGGAAGGTTAAGGTAGAAGTTGTTACCTCATCAACAGTAATGCTAGGCTTTTTCAACAGTCCTAAAAAACTCGGAGATATACATCAAAAAATACTGTGTAATTGAGAGCAACGAGTTTCAAAATTAGCTTATCTGTTTCACTGTTCTTCTTTTTTTTTTTTTTTTTTTCATTAAAAACAACAATATAACAAATCAGAAACGGAAAACAATATTTAAATTTTGAAGCTGCAAACAGAAATTAGTTCTGAAGTTTTTTTTTTTTTTTCTGAAATAATTTTTTACTTGTCCGTTTTGAAGCTTTTCCTTTCGGTGAAATCATCATTCTTTCCCCATCCTCAATATGCGCTACTATTTCCACGTGGTAAAGTGTGTTTGGTTGTAATTCCCTGATTGTAGCTGATAGTGTTCCAGAATCATATTCTATATTCTATTAAAAAATAACATGATTCAGAATACCGGTGACTCTAAGCATCAAATATCTAATATTGATGCTAAGGGTCACAACGAGAAGCTGACAGCTTTACACTCTTCATGATTTTGATGACTTCAAATTACCTAGCTCGAAAAAATATTTATCAAAAAAAAATTGGCACTCAGAAATAGCTCGGCCGTTTCAACACCGACTACTTTTTCACAGCATAAAAACGTAATGCATTAAAGAAATTTTAGCACTAATATCTTTGCACAATATTTCTACCTGAAAGTTTCAAAATCATACTTGAGTTTCAAAAGTTTAATCTAACCCCCTAAATGAAAGTAGAAAGTTATTACGATTTGAATTTTTTGACACATTAAATTGCCACTCAAATATAGGACTATGTCTTAAAGCTGAACTCTGGCCTAGCCATATCGTATCTAAAAAAAATATCCTAAATCCACGGAAAAAAGGAACTTTCAATTCTATTTACTTTTGAAAACGCGAAAATTATCTGCTCTACGACGTACCCAGAGGACTTACATTTGTTTCACTGGAGAGGATACAGTACGTGATATTGCTGAGAAAAATAAATTGAGGTTTTTAAAGTTGTTCGTAGTCGCGTATTGCATTACTAATATTTACGGATAATTATTTTTTTAATTTTCGGACTGAAAATGTAAACTTTGTGCAAAGAGGCAATTAATTGCACTTTTACAATGGGCTTACTCTTTTTTTACGCTCAGAAAATACCTGGAATGCACTACGCTACTGTAAACAACCTTAAAAACCCAATTTGTCTTGTCTGCCTTTCCAGTTTTACATTTAATACCAAACGCAATTTTTGTTTCAAACAACCTAGCAAAATAGTGACAGAATTGTACTAAGTTGCTGTCAAAAAATTTTACTTGTCTGTTTTCTGAATTAGACTGAGCATAGACAGAAGCGCTCCAAAATCTAATGTAGTAACCGTATTTGATTTTCCATCGAATCGACATCGTGGAAAGAGTCGTGCTATCAATTGCAACATGTGGTGCAACCAGTTTTCCTAAAACAACAATTATAATTATATTAGTGACGTGCAACTTAACTGATATTTTTTTTTGCGTGAAAATGACACTTCAGAAAAAAAAAACAAAAAGTTGTATCGGAACACTTTTCTTCAAGAACTTAGATCATTAAGAGATCAAAATAGCCTATATTTACTTTTACAAAGAGTATTTCTTATTCGAAAAAAAACAGACTTTTTCAAACCTTGATATCAACCACAAACTGCAATAATTTCACGAATAGTTATTTCTTTAATATACGGTAATTATTGTTTGTAGGTCATGTATGTTAATTAATATAAGCTCAAAGATCAACATAAACAACCACAACTTCATTTAAACTTAATATTTATAAGTAGTCTGTGGTTGATATCAGGGTTTCAAAAAGTGCACTATGAATATGCAGTAATATCCGTCAGAATTCAGTTTACAAATTTTGCTTAAAACCTCTACAAAATGTAATTGGCGATAAAAAAATGTTAAGTCAAAACCAATGGCGTAGATGTGATTTTGCAAAAGTGCGGTAGGGAGAGAAAGGTTGAATCTGAAACGTCTTCGACAAGCTAAGAAATCTGCTGAAATGAAAATATTTTCGCCTGAAATTAAGGTGAAGACCGAGCAAAATAAATAAAAAAGGTTTTCACCCAAATTTTGTTGTAGTTTTTGCAGATTTGGTGTATTTATACAGCCGGATTTAAGGGGAAGACAAAAAAATCTTGGGCCCAGTCAAAGTTTGTTATTGTGCATCTCAAACAAAAAGACTGTTGCTCGATTTACAATAGAAGGGGGAGCATTTTTAGATTTTACTGAATTTTGCTGTTATTCTGATCAACATCTCCCCCCTAAATGCATTATTGGTCAAAACCTACTTGTTTTAATTTGGGCAGAAGACGAAACGCCAACAAGCTCTCTTCCGTGATGAGGAATAACCCTGACTCGATACTGAGTGTCAGGTTCCAGATTTCGTATCACTGTGCGGTAAACTCCTACTCCGAATTGATTTGATATTGCCTGGAAAAATGATGTTTATTATTCTTAAACTTAGCTTGCAAAACGTTGCTTCTTTCACTAGTTGATTAGTTGGCTCAACGTACAATGGCACAGCAATGGTACTACATGCCGGGTCATGCTACCTTCACAGATTTGAGCAAAAAGTGCAGGATCAAAATAGAAGATGAAACAGAAAACTTTAAAGGCGATTAAATATTTATTCAGCTCCGATGATGTTAATGAAAATTCAGATTAAAACCAAAAAGCTTAAAATTCCCAAAACTTTTTAATTTTAAACATTTTTTTAGAGTGCGCAATGAGTTTAAAGTGAACAATTACTTTGTCCGACTTACAAAATATTTCCTGTGCTTTGTAGTACAGTATAGGATAGGATCATCGCTATATTTTCAGTAAATTGCACCGTAAAATGCTAAACCTTTCGTAAGAGTGTTTACAACAATGTACACAGTAATACACTCTTGTAATCATCCACAACATAAAAGACAAAAATGTACCATTTGCTGATTTCACTGCCAATTGCAAAGCAAATACTGTAAACAACTTAGAACTAAACTTAACTTTGAAACAAGCTCATTTCATTACAATATTATTTGTACGATTATAGCCATACATACAATTAGCATAACTTTGCACATAATTTGGATATAATTTCTGCAATAAACATGCGCAAAGCTGACGACACTGCCTTCTACTTTTGTTGTTGCAGAATTCATGACACATCACCTACTACATTTTGAGATGGAGAACAACGCTTCTATACTTTTATAAACGCAATATTTATAACGACTATACCATAATTTGGGTGTTACTGACTTCAAGCTTAACTAACGACTTTATACTTGTGCCATTGCAGATTAACGATACAATAAGCTTACTTACGGCATTAACGACGCTTCCGCTTGCACTATCGTCATCATCTGAAACTCTTTGATGCATCACTTCGTAGCCAGTGAGTAGATCTCCCCCGGCAGGTGTCCAAGTCGCAGTTATAGTCGTTAAAGTTGCGTTAGATAATGTCACTTCAGTTTGACCAAGAGATACTAAAAAAATAAACCATAAAATTTCAAATTTACTGGATCATAATTTGGATGTTATGCTGCCTACTTGGTCGGATAGTTTTCATCGTACGAGGCGATCAATGGATACCTATCTTTGGCTCTACAGTACAATCACTATTTTCGACCTTTGGTCCAGACCTAAGGGTGCGGCCTGATTGTTCAGTATTCGCGGAGTTATTTCGCGTTCCCGTCCTCGGAAAGGCTCAGGTAGCCCCATCACCACCACTTCCATCACTATCAAAAGATACCCTTTAGAAGTGGACACTGGTGAGATGGTGAGGTGCCCATTCTTTGAGTGGTACGGAGACGACCGTTCTCAGTTACTGTACAAAGGGTTCTCGTGTGCATCGCTGGGATACCATGCGTAACATTTAGTTACATCAAGCTCCTACCGGCACCTTAAAAGAGTCACACAGTTCTACCCAACCAGCAGCCGGTCACTGTTATTTACCACTGAAACTGAGGAGTTAAAAGTCAATTTTTGTTCTAGGCAAATGGGAAACCGGGTTGCCAGCAACTCGCGATCGATAGTAAAACTTTTAGAAAGAAGTTGCGCGTTTTAGCGTAATGACGTGGTTCTGAGTCTTCCCAATTCTTGACAGGCTTCGACGTACTACGACGACTGGTACTACTAAAAATTACTCTCTAAATTGCGATTTTTTTGAAATTGATCCTTAAGGTACTTACATTTGATTAAAAACAGTAAAGCCTTATTTAAAATAATGAAATTTTTAAACGTTTCGGACTTAGCTATGTCCATCATCAGTAAAAAGTAAAATCTTATTCAAATAGAATACTTTTTACTGATGATGGACATAGCTAAGTCCGAAACGTTTAAAAATTTCATTATTTTAAATAAGGCTTTACTGTTTTTAATCAAATTAAGTAAAACTGCCGTTCAATCAGTCCCGAAGGTACTTACAGGTGGTAAAGTTTTTTTCAATTGGCTCTTCGAATCTACCATTATTAAAGACTGAGAGTTGAACGCGGTAGGAAGTGGCGGATTCCAAATCTGAAAGCTGAGTCGTTGTCCTCCCTGAATACAGTATAATTCATTTAATATTTATCTACGGAAAAAGACCGAGATAGAACTCATTTGTAGAAATTCAACAATTTTTTTTTATGCAGGCCTATGCAGATATTTCACTCAGTTTCTAACCAGTTTTGGTTCAACATTCGGGGACCTCAAAACATGAATATGAGGAGAATTTATGTAAGAAAATGCATTTGAATTTTCAAAGACTTTAAATTTTTTTTACCAGAATAAAAGAGTGGTTTTTGTGAAGTCTTCGTCAAGAAAAAAAGGCATTTACCAATTTTTCTATGTCAACTTACCCTCGCCGGGAGACAGCAAAAGGACTTTTTCATTTTTGAGAAAAGCCACTACCTACCTACATGTCAATCACATACGGTGGAGGCTTCACACTTTTGATTGTTCGATGTGAAGCAAGTGAGCTGTGACAAACTAACTGTTATAGTGCTTGGTTTGACTCGTCCGGAAATCGTAACTGAGTCTATCGTTTCAGTTGCAAACACTCTATCTAATCGGCCACTTACAAGTACCACAAAAAAATATTACTACATTTCAAACCTAAGAAAGACCAGTTTAAATACATGAAGTTTTATGTGCAAACATATACTGTATATTTTTGGAACCTATTGCTCAGAACTGACCTTAGCATAATTTTTAAAGACATTTAGAATCTTTAATTATTGACAACGTTGCGCATACAATGAGTAAATCAGAAGCTTTTAACTTCAAAGAAACATCAAAATTTTATTTGCTCTCGTGAAATTTAGATTGAATTCAGAAAACTCTTTGAAATCAAGCATCATAATAACGAAAATACTTGATTAGTAATTTTGTACTTGCCACATATTTCGTTTAAGAGCTTTGATGGCGATATATTTTAGTTTAGAACATGAACTCTAAAAGGCCTCAAATAAAATTTAGAACGTGTCATGACCTTAAGAGCACAAAAACTCCCACGTCAAAATATAGACATGAAAAAGAACTCAAAGTGTTTTACAGTACTTATCATTTGACTAAGCCATTTAAAACACATTTTAGGTCTCATATTCTTTTTTTTTAATCCAGAAGTCTTATTTGCTTTAGGGTTACTATTTCAATTTGTGTACCTTCTATTCTGATAACCTCGTTTTCTCCGCTTCCATCTGCTTTCTGATAACCCAACAGAAAAAAGATATCGTCACCAACCACGCCCACTACTTCCCAGCTGACTTGCGAACTTGTGTGAGTGATGTTAGTAATCCAAAGTCTATTAGGTTCGAAAATTCGATCGGGATTTTCGACAAAAACTGAAAAATTCAAAGACGTTATGAAAATCTTCAAGAGGAGCATTCATTCAGCAACATATTACGCTCAGTTATTGTAACATAAAACAAATGACCATTCACGTTTGAGAGTGACTATTTCACCAAAAATTTTTTAAGTTACAGAGAATAAAACGAAAATGAGAAAATATTTATCCGCCCACTTTTCATTTGCTTTTTTAAGGGTCAAGATTAGGGTATGAGTAGGATTCGGGTTTAGCTTTTGAATAAGAATTTGAGCTTGGGTTAGGTTTGGGTCGGAATTAATACAAATGCAGATAAAAATTTCCATTGAAATAGTCACTTCCTTAAAGTTATTTGATTCCGCAGTTTTTAAATTGGATATTTTTTTGAATTCTCTAACCGCATCGCTTGGATTTCTCCAGGGCAGAAAGTGGAACAAATTTCATGCAACTAACGACCTTTATTTTATGAAAATTTAGTTGCAATTATTCTTTAGTTGTTGATTTTGATTTAATTTGGTTCCCTTGCAAAAAAAAGTAGATTTGATTGGGGCTGTTGTTGGCTATATTGCTGATTATATTTCAAAGTCGCTATTCGCTGTAATGTAAAAAGGTAGACATAAACATAGTGAAAACATACCAAGTACGAGTTGAAAAGTATTGGAAAAAATAAAGCTAAGTAGTAAAAGCATTCTGAGTGGACAGTACAAAAACAACACTAAAATCTAGGTCATATACTTTTAACTCAATACTAAAAAACGAAATACGTCTTTAATTACACGTCAAACAATCAAACAGTCAAACAATCAAACAATTAGCTGGGCCCATCCTCTCAACATTGCGAATGCGGGCAACACAGCTTCTTTCGAAGAAATGTCGCTGCGGTGGCGAGCCGTTGGCATCACTGTGTCCGATTTGATCAGCCCGAGATTTGAATCTCAGACCGCCAGCTCCAAAGACGAACGCGTTACCGCTCGATCAACTGGCTGGTCATGAACCTAATTAGACTCTACTGGTTAAAATGCTACGTTATAAACATTGCAGCCAATTTAATACAACTCGCATCGTGCATGACCTGGCCAAACACTTGGCATGAGCAAACAGTGATTAGTATTTTTGACAGACCTTAAGTAAGACCAATGTGTTGGTTTGAAAGGGTTTCTGACTATTTAATGATCCAGCAAACCATGCCTGGCCTTCACATTGGCTCAAGTTACAGTACACATAAATAACAATTACAGGTGTGCTTTAGCTAGCCATAGCAAAGTCGGCATCCGCTTACTACATACAAGTAGGGCTGATTTCAAAGAACGTGCCATGCGATCCACCAATAACTCTAGCATATTATAAACGTAAATGCAAGATTTTTGCATTTTTTTCGAGTTACTTTTCTTTTAAATTTTGTAGATCAGGGCAACCAAGTAGTGACCTAAATTCAAAAACAATATAATTAATTTTCAATACTAGAATTTCGCTCGCAAATGTTTGAAGGTGGAGAACATAATTCTCTAGTGCTAAAATAGCTATAACTGTACATTACAAACATTGGAAGTATTTACAAACTTACTTTCAGTGCAGCTACGAAGATCTTCTTGCAATTCAAATCCCTCACGACAAGAGCAATTGTACGAGCCATCTGTGTTGAAACAGATATGCTCGCAGTTATGGGTACCCAAAGCACATTCATCTTCATCTAAAGTAGTATGTTAGAATTTACTGTACAAGGTACATTTCTTTAACATTCTAACCATTTCGAAAAATGACTGATAATACCGTATATTTAAGCAAATTTAAGATTTGGAATGTTGGTTTCGTCTCTACTTTTTTATTATTGTATATCATGTGCATAAATACAGTATGCAACTACTTTTTGCAATTGCACTGCAAGAAAAAAAAAAACAGATCAACTCGTTATTAACCAGTTTTTACAGTAACGGGATGAGAGATTTGGATGTACTCAAAGTACAGTTAAAACCAAAATAATCACAGATTAAGTTACTATGAAATTAATGAAACACGAGAAACTTATGTAAATACGTAATTCAGATTCTTGCTTTACTTTTTCTATATCTAGCAATTTTTGTGACTTTATTAAACAATAGTGTGTCAGAGCAGAAAATTACAGCGTATATACGTACCAATTTTTGGTAATGGTGATGGATTGCAACCAAAGTTTAATTAAATGGTTCTACACTCGGACGCAAGTTTTTATTTATCAGCCATTTATTTTTGTTATATTATGTAATATATCCAATAAGACTATGTAGCATATTATTTAAATTTCTTCCTTGCGGCAAGAATTGCTTTGAAATTTTACAATGCAGACCACAAAATTTTACGAAATTTTTATAGCTAGTAATTACATCGCTACAATATTGGGTTAGAAAATCTACGTAAACTGTGAAAGAGCAGGCAATATTTGTAATGGTTTTTTGATTATTTATTATTTTAATTGTGATTGTGACCATTGTCATTTACTGTAGCTGAAAAAACTTAAAATTAACCTAGCCGTTGTTAAGCTTATGACATGGTACTGTACATGCACAGTATACGATTAATGGCATGAATTACAGTGAAATCTCATTTATTTTACAAAACAATAAAAAGTTTTGAACTAAGTGAGTACCCTTCTGATTATGCAAGCAACATGAATTTCTTAATAATTACTTTTTTAAATGTTGAACCCTTGATTTTGCTTATCAAAGTTTTAAATTTCCATTGTCCTACCGCTAGCGCGAAAACTTTCCAAAGTTTGAAATATTGCAAACCAAGTGTTTGACAAACTCAATCCTCATTTAGAAACGAGCAAAAGCCAATGTTCACCAATTACATTCAAATAAACTGCAGTAGACTTAGTTAATTTCTTTGCCGTAAAAAATTGTATCGAAATTGTAATTTGAAATTTTTATTCGCCAACTTGCCTTGGTGAGGAGAAAGCAAATGGACTTCGCGGTCTTTGAGTGAAGCTGCCACCCACCTACCTATCTACCCCGAACAGCGGAGGCATCACACTGTCCTTTTTATTATCGAACATCAAGAAGGAAAGCTGTAAATAACAATTATTGTAGTCTTTGGTTTGACCCGACCGGGAATCAAACCCGATTCTACTGTTTTAGCTGCAGACGCTAAATCTACTCGACCACTGATCGGTAAGAATGAATTTGGTCATTGAACTACTCACCACATATAGTTTGATTAGCAATTTGGATTTCGATTTTTTCGATATCTTCAAAGCGTTCGACGTGGTAGACATGCTCCTCTTCCGGTAAAGATGCAAGCTCCACCAATTCTGCATGGTTTGCCCTTCGTCCGATTCCGACAGAAAAGATCTCAACTCCTCTTTCCTATTACATCAAAATCTTGTCCGGTATTGAAGGACAAGCACAAACTTTTTAAAAATTATTAGCAAATATAAATAAAAAAAAAAGTAACCCAAATGATTGGAGACTGGAAAGAGGTAGAAAAAAAGATGAAAAAGAGAAGGTATAAGAGTAAATGGAAGATTTAGAAAAAATCAAAAGAAAAAAATAGAAGAAGGAGTTAGGAAGAAAAGAGGCATAAAAGCAATACAGTAGGCAAAAGTAGCATTGAAAAATAGTATCTGGCCCACTTTGGTGGTACAATTGAAAATTTAAATTCTTTAATTTTTGAATTATTGTTTGGGTTCTAAAATTGCCAACCACGCTGATTACATTCTTCGGCAAAGTAAAATTTTTTTTTTTTAATACAGAATTTTGATCCGAAATTCGATTTTTCAAACACACTTTTGTTGTTATGAAAACTACTGCAATAAGAATTTAAAAAAATTAATCAATTTTGTATTCAATTATGCAACAATATTACGGCTCAGATAAATTTTGAATTTGTAAACATGTATAATTCGTGACGTGACTGCTAACTAGTAGAAAAAATGTATAATACTTATCGGAATCTATAATCACTGTATAAGAGTTTGCATTACATAAGATTATTTTGGCAAATGTTACGTTGAAAACAAACATTTCCGTTCAGCTCAAGTGTTCGGGATAGATTACAGTACAGAAATTGCATAGCAGTAAATAATAGGTATTATCAAAATCATACTTTAATCCTAATCCTAGCAATTAAAAGGAATTGTTTCTTCACTTTCACGCAAAGAAAAATTTCAAATTTATGACTGATGACTCAATGGTAGGAAATTCATAAATGAATTTATTTATGGAAGCAACTAAAAAAAAAATTCACAAAGTTATGCATAATGCAGCATATGAACCAATAGTTTTAAATACAAAAGTGAGCATAAAGAAAATATTGCAATGTAAAGATATAACTCCACTGTAAAAAAAGCTTACTGAAAAAGCAGATAACTGCCTATTATTTGAACTCACAGTATACAGGGTGGGCCAAAAGTTAGGGGGCAGTGATACACAAAAGTGCTTGTGTATCACTGCCCCCTAACTTTTGGCCCACCCTGTATACTAATAGTTTTTCACAAGAAAAACAACTCGCAATTCTCTGCCATAACCACAGTTCATTTGAAATGATTCAGCATATACTCTTGAGTCCTGTATTTGAGGGGCACTAAAAAGACTAACAGTACAATTAATTTTGATCCCTGGGCCCGCAGCTCCGCACTTACTTTTGCTATTCGCTGATACTGCGTCAGGGTTCCCCTGCTGTAATCTTGAGACTTGCCATCAGTCAAAATGATGAGAATGGTTTGAACTCCTTGGTCGATTCTTGAACCATGCGAGGGTTGCAAAATTCGAGTTACAACAAATTTCAATGCCTCTCCCGTCATCGTACCTAAAAAACGAATAAATTTTTGAATCTCCAAATAAAGCGGTATATTTTTATAATTAATTTCAACACTAAATCAATCTTTAATAAATACAATTATTCAGAAAAGAGCTCCTTTCTTAACATTTTTTTGTCTTTTTAACTGAAATGCTTCTGTAACATCGCCACTACCTCAAGTTGATATCTGGCAGTTTTATTAAACTGATTTACATGGCAATTACTGTACATTAAGCTTCTTAAGAAACAATAAAAAGTTGTTTCTTTTACAAAATAATTAATCAATTTGATCTATTTGATTTAATCCCTAGTTTACGCGGATTATTTGACCAACAAATTTAACACAGGGAAGGAGCGCCAAAGTTCTATACCGGAGTTTACGAGAAAATAACTTTGGCATAGGGTTGATATTCAACAAAACCTTTCAAAAAATTGTTTATGAGTTGATGACATCAGCATAGTGACGTCATGGCCGATTCTGTCATCTTCTTGCTTTAAAGTACGAGGTCGGGGATTTTTTTTTTTCATTATCGATTAACAAAGGAACCGCAATTTAGCAAAACATGAATTTACTATAGACCACCCAAGTTAACAAACCAAAATAACTCCCTCAACATTTCCTAAAACCATTAACAGCATAAATTAAGTTGCTACATTTTTGCGTGAATGGCCTTGCAACTGCATTTTCGAAGCAGATTTATCATCCGTACGTCTTAGGCAATGCATTTTTAAGATTTGGAATTAGGGCGGGTAAAAGTTTAGAAATTTTACAATGCCAAGCAAATTAGCCAGGTTAGAATAGAAAATTTTGTAACACATCAAACTAAAAACAAATGTTTTTTCAGCAAACTATGAAGACAAACGTTTTCAAAATCATGAAAAGACCAAAAAAGGTCACTGTTTTTTACTATATTTTCGAGCTAAGGTGAAGACCAAAAACAAAACAAAAACGGTCTGCCCTGCCTTCAAAACCCACTTTTTTATTGAATTCACGTTATGGCCTGAAAAAATGGACAAAACTCTTTCAGGGTGGGAAAAGCCGACCCTAAACTAAAACCCCTTAAAAAGATCCTAACGTAAATTCAGAGTTTCCAATTAAGGTACTCAACAAACTTTAAGCAAAAGACGAAGCATTTAGAAGAGTGGAGGTGTTATTGAAAATGCGCTATCTTAATGCTTAAGTCATTTAAAAACAGTAATAATGCAGCAATAATTCAATTCACATTTTCTTAGCGGTGGTCAACGTATCAATGGTCAAGAAACCGATTGGTAGTAAAGTGGATAGAGCGTCTGCTACTGAAACGGTAGACTCGGGTTTGATTCACAGTCGGGTCAAACCAAAGACAATAAAAATTGATATTCACAGATTCCCTGCTTGACGTTCAGCTTTATGAGGGACAGTATGAAGCCTCCCCTCCATGTGTGGTAGACAGGTGGCAACTTGAATCGAAGACCGAAAGGTCCCTTCGCTGTTAACTCGACAATGCAACTTGATGAATAAAGATGTAATTAGAATCACAATAGTTGCCTAATAGAGGAAAAACGAAAAAAAATTAATGAAAATCGGTTAACAATTGTACTGTATTCAATGTGCATATCGGTTTACCCATTTGCATGTACACGATGTCACTAATGGCTTGCTTTAGTTCGCTTTTATCCGTGTATTGATTCAATCGGATTTCCTCTCTTGTTGTGCTCGAAAATTGAACCTGTAAACATTGCTTTACTTAGTATATGATTTTGCGTAACAAAACTACTACAATAAAGGGGTTTTCTCGCGACTGCAATCCACGCGGTACTTCCGAGGTAGAATAGTGAAGTCACCACGCAATCAACAGGTAGTTCGAAGTAATTATAATTGTAATTACATTTTATTTACCATTTTATAAGGTTAGTAATGCCCAGTGGTAACTTAGGTAATGGTGGGTTTAGTGCTTTTTGAGAGGTGTGAAAATGGCCAATTCTCGCCCGAGTTTTCAATTGGATTGGATCCAATAAATCGAAAAAAAAAAGCTGAACGTTCCAAACATTGATCCGTCAAAAATGACAAAATGACCAAAAAATTTTGCAGTCTTTTGCAGTATTGATCTGGTTAAAAATTGGACAAATTGAGGCAACAATAAGCTTTTTGCATAAAGAAATCACTGTTTAAAATACCGTAAACCAATATTACTGTTTTAAATTACTGTAAACTAAAATTATTATTAGAGTAATTTCCACTAAAAAGCAGAAAACCAAAAATTCACCAAAATTAAGAACGATAAAAAAAAACGCTATACAATCACAGGTAATGATTCAATGCAAGGTCTCTTTCGTGTGTTAGCAATTTCACTGTTCCAATCAAATTCGATTTCATTTGTTTTTAAAAGCAATACTATGCATTTTGGAAGACTTTATTTCACTGAAAACTTTTATCTACTTTTTTTAATGATTCAAACCCAAAATTAACCCAGACTCATATCCTTAATTTAAAACTAACCCCAAATTTATCCACACGCAAGACCTAACTTAGACCCAAATCCAGAGGTGGACAAAGTAGTCGAAAAATCTATGTAAGTAGAAGTATTGTTACTTACTCAAAAATGCCTTTCAAGTAAAAGTAGAAGTATGGCGAAGCATTTCCACTTAAGTAAAAGTAGGAAAGTAGTCAAAATTAATTCTACTTAAGTAATGAGAGTAGAAAGTAATTTCGAATTTCACGTGTTTGTTTATTCTTCGAAGGTTTGCTGTTGTGACGCTTACGATCAGTGTTCAAGTAAAGCCATACTTACGGTAGCATATCAAAAAATCGAAGTTTTATTAAATTCTCTTGAAATTACACCGAAGCGTGGTACGAATACGATTTAGTAGAGACTCTGGGCTCATCTCCGCGCCTGGACAACACAGTTTGAGAAGAAATGTCGCAGCGATGGCGAGTCGTTAGCAACACTGTTCGTTAACCGGCTAGGTAATTGAACCCCAGACGGGCCGCAGCAAACGCAACGCCGTTAACCGCTAATCTTTTTCGTATGAACCAGGAGTAATGCGCATGTCTAGTTTGTCTACTGTACCATGCTAATCAGGGTTCGGTATGTTTGTTTTTTTTTAGTGAGACTGAGTCAACACCTGGTATTTGATGCAACGCAAAAACACACTACCCTAGATGACCTGTAAATGAATCGGCGTAACTATTCAATAAGTTTCGTAGTACTGTACAGTAAAACAAACTCGATACGTACTTATTGTACACGTTGTGAGGTGGAATAATGTTTACTTCGTTATTGTACACGTTGTGAGGTGGAATAATGGCTAGGTGTTTACTTCTACTTTACATAAAAGTCATTACTACTCAAGTAGCGTTACTTCGAGAGGATTTTACTTGAAGTAAAAGTATGAAAAATAATAAAAAATACTTAAGTAAGTCGCTCGTTACCGAAAATACTACTTAAGTAGTCTACTTAAGTAGAACTACTTCGTTACTGACCACCTCTGCCCAAATCTAAACTCTTTAGAAAGCAAATGAAAAATTCGCGGATGAATAGTGTTTATTTTTGTTTTTTCTCTTGAACTTCAAAATTTCCGATGAAATAATTACTCCCGTGTTTTTTTTCTTTGATGATTCTCGCTCCACGCAAACAAAGCGAACATCGTACCACCTAGACAAAGCAACTTACAACTCCCAGTTGAACGTTCTCGTGTCCAAGATCGTCAACGACATCGA
Source organism: Trididemnum nubilum (assembly GCA_963965965.1). Classification (NCBI taxonomy): domain Eukaryota; kingdom Metazoa; phylum Chordata; class Ascidiacea; order Aplousobranchia; family Didemnidae; genus Trididemnum; species Trididemnum nubilum. The sequence goes on from OZ014480.1 coordinate 24,885,166, forward strand.
CAAATCCCTTGATGTAGTTTTTCATTAAAATGAAGTTGCTAGGTCGTACACTTCTTGACCCATCAAGAAGAAAAATGAAGTCGGTCGGATTGTGGCGGCAGATATCTAAACACAAGATATGTAAGAAAAAGCTGCAAAGCAAGCAGTAAGACGGTGTTTTAAAATCGTTATTTTGATCAAAAACGTAATCGTTGGTGTCTGGAGCGGGAGGTTCAAATATACCGCCGGTCCAATTGGACACCGTGTTGTCAACGGCTCGCCACCGCTGCGATATTTTCTTCGAAAGAGCCGTGTGCCTGCGCGCAAATCGCAATGACGCGGAGATGAACTCCGCCATATGTCTTTACACGCTTAAACGCAATACAGCAAGTATAAGGAAAGATTTGATTTGATCAAAAATATATATAGTCGATACTCGATATGCAGTAATATTATCAAATTTTAAGCGCTAGAACCCAAAAAACGTTTTGGAGCCAATAAACATAGTGATGCTCCAAAACATGGTGATAAATAATATTATTTTGGTGGCAAACACAAAAATTTAGACGAATTTACACTGCATACAGAACATTAATTGTACCATTGATACAGATGTAAACTTGATTGACATTAAAAGTTTTGCTAGGTCATTAAAATTAAAAGACATGAAAATCCATTTAGAAATCTAGGCTTATTGTAGTTACAGTACACTTCTATTATCACGGTCGGTTATTGTGAAGCAGAGTTGTAAGTTGGGCCGGGCTTTTCGGGTCGGGTTCGGTCCTGAACTAGTCGGCTCGTTTACAACTCTGTTTTGAAGGCAGTGCTTCAAAGCTGTCATTACAAGAAAACCAAGTCAAAACTGATTTAAATAATCGGAATTGTGGCCAGGCGTTGGTAAGTAAATTAAATTAGCATTATGTCCAAACTAGGCAAAATTATGGCAATCAACAACGAATATGCGATATATATCACTTACCTTACTGCAAAAAAACAACATAATTTTGGTTGCTTAGAGTGGGCTGCACCAACAAATTAAAGATAAATTAATGTTGTTAACTTTCACACTATTGCAATTTTTTTGCAAAGATTGCACTGCCAGTATAGCGTAGCCAGGAAAAGCGGGGAGGGAAGCTATAGCTCCCCGCCCCCATTGGCATGTTGACAAAAATGCACAATACAAAAAATACGATGTTCTTAGCACTTTTGAACCAGCCTTTTGTATAACATAGCTCCAAATTGGTTTAAAACTATTTTTGAAACATTTGCTTTGGGGGAGGAGCTAATCTGTCAAAAAATTAGATTAATTAAAACTTTGAAAATTGTCAAAAGAAGGCAAAATTAATTGCAGAATCTCCAAGCGCTTTGCCCCCAGGCCCCTAGACTCCGGCGGCTGGGGGCCTGCTCATGGATCCCCGAAACGCCTCCCCCCATTACAAATTCCTGGCTGCGCGCCGCGCCTGTGCACTGCCTTTACAAATTCAGAGGAGTAATTTTAGAATTACTTCATCTTTTCCAGCATTAATTGTTCAACATTTTTTCTTAAATTTATGTGAATCGAGACATTAAAGTTAATCCAGGTTGGGTGATGTATGAGATGTGGACAAACGGCTGATGCACGAGACTTAGGGAGAAGGAGAACAAAATGAATCCAAGAAATAGGTCTCACAAAAGTATCGTATTTGTAAGAAAGCATTTGCTAATTATTAGGAATGGTAGCTTACAAATTTACCATTTATTTTGTCATTTGCGTAGCTATTGACCTTTTGATTTAAAAAATATGATTGAGATTCCAGATTTGCTCTTTCATTTGCTAATATACGAGGCTTCCTCGTATTTTCATTTCATTTCATTCTTCACCTCGTTAATCGTATTTTCAACAATTCAACATAAGGGTGACTAAGCAAACCATACAATTGAATGCTTGAATGGAATGGTAGCATAGCACACCGATTAGCCCATATGCAACCAAGAGCAAGGTCTTAACTTCAATTTAAACAAACAATTCCTCGGTGACCTACGTGTTAACTCTCCATATATAATCGTCCCGTTACTTGAAAAGCGAAAATAATAGCCGTGAAATCACTTTAAAATCTCAGCCGGTTCCTCATGGCCACGCTGCATGTTTTTGTACTTGCCGCTTCGTAAATATTAGCACTGGCAACAAGAGAGTTTACATCTCTTTACCGCTTATTTGGAATGTAAATGGAAAGTTTTTTTACCGCTATTAGCTGCTCAGAAGATTGACGAATCGTCCGAGATTTGCTTCTCCAATCTGCATTACCAACTTACAGTATTAAACCGATTGAGCAGCAAAAACGATTGATTTTCTAATAAATGAAAGCATGAAAAACTACAATACTCGTATGAACAAATAGAGCACCGCTAAAGTATTACGCCATGGTTTTGGGCAAGTTTTGATTAATTTTATATTTTCCAACAATTAAAACCCTGAAGTACAGTAGCTCTCCATTTTGAGAGAACCTATAAAAAAGTTTGGCGTTTGGCGAAAGTATACTAGTTGAAACGATTTAACTTTTGTTACAACTGTTTCAACACCTGATTTGATGTTTTATCATAAAGTTTACTATGCAATTTTGGTTAATGTCATACTGTTTGCTATTTTTCTTTTCACTCCGAAGTGTTTCCTTTCCTCTATCCCAATAATAATAACATTTAATTCAGACTAAAGACAGTCCATATGAAAAATACTCACACATTACACACACACAAAAAAAAACTCCAAAAAGCAATAAAGCGTCGTACTTTTTTTGGAAATTTTTAATCATGTTGAGTCTTTACCTTCCCTCCACGAGAAGTGACGGTTGCATTATCCTAATAACCTTAGAACCAAATCGCACCCGCTTCGTAGTTAATCCCAATATAAAAAAAATATCCGCACATAAAACTTGACAGCTTTTTGTTTAGAAAAGAAATTAATCTTTTTTTTTTTAAGCAACAACGTTAGTTCGTTGCCTTATGTATGTACGGTACTTTATTTCTTAGGCAATTTTAAAAGGCGGTGTTTTATGTACTCTAACCAAAGTTTAAAAATATTGTTTCATTTTTCATCAATGAAAAAGAGCCAGTCGGGGCAAAAATATTCGTTTGAAAATTCAACATAGTGGGCAAAGAAAGTTTTCCAACGCTGCAAAATAAGATTTTATCAACTGAAAACTGACCCAAATACGATATACCGGCACTCAAGTACGACGAGGACGCAAAAAAGTTGTGGTTTTGATTTCAGCTTTAAGTGCATGACGTCAGAATGACGTAATATTCCACTTACTTGCGGCATTTGTTCTCAGGAAAAAGAAGCCGGCAAACCACAAAATCATTGAAGCGGAACGTAAATGAGCCATTGCTTATCCAAAATTTGATCTTGCCGCTTCAACAAAACCGATTAGCCTGTTGTGATAAAAACTGTGGGATTTTGTCGCGCTTGAAAGATACGCAAAACAACTTTCAGTAAGATTAGAACCTTTAGCCCCAACGGCCAGCGGTCAGTCAAAACTAACAGGTCATTTTACCAAAACAAGAAGCTGTTTGCCTACTGTCTCTTAAGTGAAATCTCTGTAAAAATAGAATGTCTAGGTGGAGATTTATCTCAATGTTTCCTGCTTTACGATTTGTTTGCCTAGAAATAGTTCCAAGAGCTCGGTAAACATGAACATCCAAATGGTGTGTGCTCAAATTAATCACTGCTTTTCTCACATTAACAAGCGGCTATAAATAATAGTCGTTTAAACAACTGCATAGCTCATAGAAACAAATAAACGTCCAGGTATTTCTGTAACAATAAACGACTCAAAGAAAAAAAAAAAAAATGAAATGGATCTCCTGTGTCGACTTTTGACTCGATAGTAACATTTCGTTTATTCATCAATAAATAAATGAGCTAAGGTACATTTTTATATAAAATTTTCTGTTTGGGGTCTTAATTTTCAAGTAATTCTGATTTGGAAAAGGGAGTGACTATTTCACCGCAAAAACTTTAAGCTAAGAGAGTAAAACGAAAATGGGAAATATTCATCCGCACATTTTTGTTTGCCTTTTAAAGGGTTAAAATTGGGGTTAGAGGTAGAGTTTGGGATAGTTTTGGAGTTACGCTTTGAAATTGAGCTGTTTGGGTCAGAATTTACAATAAAATAAATAAAAATTTCCAGTAAAATAAAGTTTAAAAATGTGGTGCTACACCGGTACAACTGTAATCTGCAATCCGCTGCTGGCAAATCAAAGGCTTAATGATGCAAATGAATAAATTCCCCATTGTATACGATTTACTATTCTAGAAGGATTACTATGCGTCTGTTTATTTATTTGCGGCTTAATCTTATCTTATAATTGCGAACTTTTTATGTGGAGTACTGTAACTGCGAAGCAACAGCTGTTATAATGCTTTAACTTCACTTCCAGAAAAAATCGTTAATATTGCACGGTGACATAATATAATGCTCATCAATCACTAAATTGATTCTAAGACCGGTTATCAGTCACCTATCGGATATTAGTACGCTGCAAACAGAGGCATTGCATTGCACTCGGGGTGGGGTTTCGCGGTGACACCCGGAGCGGGGTTTTGTGGTGTTACCCTTTATTACGTGACGCTTCTGCAGCCGTGACCGACTTAGGTGAAAATTATGTCCAAATGCGAATGGGGACCAAAAAAATGTCTTCACCACAGACTAGTGGAGTTTTCAGGCGGATTATGGTTTCACATCATAAAATGGTGTCGTGCCAAAATGGTGACACCCGGGGCGGACTGCCCCCCGCTCCCCCTAGCAACGCCACTGGCTGCAAAAGAGCATTATCAGAGGCGGAGTGAGAAGGATGCAGTGATAGCTCAAACGTCACCGGTGCCACTGTCATCTGGTCGTCAGTGTCATGCACGTTTCCAACTTCTCTGGGCTTGCCAAAACTTTAAGATGGCAAAAACTCTGACAAATTGATCTGATTTTTGCTGTAACTTCTGGCGTTCGATATTTTAAGCCAAATATTCCTCTTGTATCGTCAAAACTAAGAAAAATATTACGTTTGTGGGGTAGCCTAATTGGCAGCGTTAATGGCGCGTTTAACCCCAGAGCATCTTTAATTGCAAAATTGCAGAAGAACGCTGAAGAATTTTCTAGCATTATTCTAAAAAAAAAAAGTGTATTCTTTCTTTTTCTGTCACAGTCAATTCAGTTATATTCTTGATACTGTTAACTGGGCTAAGGAGACAAAATACAAATTGTTGCTCTTTACAAGATTCTGCAATAGACGTGCCTAAATAAAACTTTTGGCTAACTTGCACGTGCTATTTCTGTCCGAGCGAAGTCAAAGAATGAACGTTGCGATTGCTTTTTCTTATCGCACACTTCTAACTTCTAAGCGACAGTGCGGTTAAATTGTGACGTTTGCCAACAAACATTTCGCGGCTTTTCAGTAATTTTGTTACATTTGCAAAGCGAAGTAACGTCAAGTACGCTATCACTCAAGTTTCACAAACTCCATAATATTGCCAAGGTTTTTAACTTTAAAGTTAAGGTCTTTATGAAATTTATGCCGTAATACTGATAATACTGTAGTTCCTGTAATCAACACTTTATTACAAACTATTTTCTGAAACTTACTTCATTACTTGAGTTTTGAGAATAACAAAAAAAAAAGAATAATTACTGAAGCATTTAAATTTTAAGAGAAATCAAGATTATTTGACCTTCAATTAACCCTATTTTCTGAAATGGGAGCACTTATTTCTTTATTCGTGATAAAATGCTTCAGAAAAAAAGCTTTTTATTTCAAATCAATTTGACTTTGACTCAAATTTATTTACAAATAAACCCTGAAGATTTGAAGTCGGTAAGATAAGGGGAAGTTTTCCGATTGTCACTTTCCGATCGTTTGGCCCGTATTTTACTAAAACGACGTGATAATTGACCGTTTTTGTAACGTAATCATTGGCGCCTATGTCACGGACTTAACTACTTTGACTTATGCAGTATATGATTTAGTATCAAAAATCAAGTTTATGGATAAATTTTTGAACCGCCCATGTACCGATCATTTTTCAAAAATATAGCTCTGACGTCATTACGTCAAAGTCGTCAACTGAAAACCAGTTTTACTCAAAATTTTGGCGAGTACCAACGCGTATGCCAATTAAGGTGATTCCATGATTTTTGGTTTAGAAATCTAGATGGGAGGGCAATCTCCCTCTCGTGTAAAATGAGTTGGTCTAATAACCCGTGCAAAATTAAGGGTTTGAATGACGTTTGGGTTAACTCAATTAATTAATGTTAAAGCAGTTAAAAATAATCAAACAACTACAAAAAACAACCAACCGTAACCCAAAGCTTGCTTCTGCAATGTTTTTAAAACGTACGATTCTCTCACGTGGCTCTAGTGCTGCAAATTTAGCTTCCATACCCTACAGAACCGCAGCACCGCAACACTACAGTATAAAGCAGAAGTTTTTCACCAAGTAGAAATTTTTGTTATGACCGGAATGGACTGCAAGATTCTATCAGAATTTTTTTCCCGGTGCTTTGTAGGCTTTGATAAATTTGTTCAATGCCTTTGATCGAATGTTAGTAGTTATCAACATTTGCAATTATTGCATTTTACTACAGCGAAAAAAAACTTTGATCACAGTCGACAACTGATCGGCTTCAGCATCCAATCGAATCGAATAAACTAGATTTGGTTTCATTGCAAGGTTTTCATGGCGGCAAATTATTGCAAAAAAGCATAGTATAATAAATAGCAGGCTTATCAGCGGTATGCAGCAAGTTCAAAGCAACTTTTATGCACTTTTAGGGGATAAGCTCATTTTTGGTTGAGTAAGCTATGATTTTGCTGAACGTGTGACCTTTTCCTCAAATGAAATAATGTCTAAAAAATGTCACTGCCGTAAACCAAAGTGGTTAAAGGGAGATAGCGCCAAAGCATTACAGTGGAAGTACCGTTTCTTTTTTAGGTTAATTACAGTAGATCGCAGAATTTCCTTTGAATGTATGTAATGCTCAAATACCGTAACATAACTTTTGGCAAAAATTCCTGTAAAATCTATCTCTGCAAAACTGCATTGATTGCTCACAGCACATAATAATTTATTACAAATTGAAATTTAGGTTTTCTTTCACAAAAGCGGAGATAGACTACACAAAGCATTCCACAATTTCACTTATGGTAGTCAAACTGATCACCCAAAGAAGTTATAGCTGCTGTAGAATCACCACAGCAAATTCGAATTTGTGGATGCGTAAATACAAGCAGCCCGTTTGAACAAAGGTTGCGACTATGATTGAGGATGTCGATATCTCTGATTCGCAGATTTTTTACTTTGAGAAATTTCTGACTGCGTTTGTTCTGAATCTCGCTGAAATTCTCCAAACCTGAAAACATGATATGAAATTCAAAACTTTTTTCTTTATGTATGACAATTTTTACGATGTTAAAGTAAACGAACCAACGTGCCACAGTGTTACATTGCCTTAGTACTGGGTAGTATAGTGGTAAAATAGTGCAGTAGCCGAACCCAATGGTTCGTAAGAGGCGACCAATGGCGCATCAGTAGAGACCACCAACGCCCACCAGTATGGCAATAGCATACCAACTCTTTCCTTGTGGCGGATATGACGACTTTTCTTTACTAGGTTCTCCAGCACAACTGGAGTTCTGTGGTGAAGCATTTTCGTGGTGCCATGCCATCATCCATAGGAAAGAACCGAGGAGCTCCAACCTTATTACCTGGCATATTCCAAGTATTTGTAAAATATCTACGAGTATGAAAAGTGGATACGTTTTGAAACATAAAAAGATATTACTGTTCGTATTTATGATTTTTATAGGAAACTAGGCGTAGTGGCGCCCACTGGTGAAAGAATAATTTTACTTTTAATTGGTATGTCCTCAAGCCTCTACAAGTCCACAACACTCAGTAGTGCCGTCAAAAGTGAGCTCGACCTACCTACTTTTTTACTAGGGAAGGCTCATAACTTTCCTGTTTTGTTAAATTTGACAAAAAAATCCAACAAAAGTTTGGTAAAAACCTTTTTTATGATCTCCATCTAAAACTGACTGTAAAATGTAAAGAATATTCTGATAAGGACCTTTTTTTGGTTTTCATCTGTGCAAGTGGAGCAATTTGGGATACTTATTGGATAGATCCCACCCATTTAATATTTTAGATCGACAGTACTGACAACACTCCAAAGTTTGAGTAATTTATCCAATGCTTCAAAAATGAAATGAAAAAAAGAACTAATAAAAACTTTATTGCAATTAGGTTGAAACTCAAAAAGTTCCAAAATCAATATTGAATACAAGGCTTGCATCAGAAGTTCATAAGAAATTAATAAAAAGTTATTTAATATACAAACTCTTTTAAAAAACAAAAAAGAACGATAGTTTAAATATAAATAAATAAATGACTTTACGATAACCTGTACTTTTGTGGTTTCTCATTCATAGACTAAATCAAGCGAGTAGCCTGAATTTCGAAAAGGGGGGGGGCTTTTTTGAAAGAGTGAGACAACTGTAAGCAACCTTGACCCAAATTTTCATTGCTCTTGAATCAGATTCAAACGGTTTATTCGAAATTGAGACGTATTATTCGGCCGAAATCGGAAATTCGAACGGTTTTTCGGCCCAAAAACAGGTGATCTCCAAAAAAAAAAAAAAAAGGTCTTCACCGAAATTGAAAGGGATTTTTCGGGGGAAATCGGAAATTCAAACAATTATTCCGGCCGAATCACGGCAACTCCTTCTCCACTTCGGCACCCAAATCCCTTTGGGGGGGGCTGTTTTCATTTTTTGAGCAAAACTCGACCTCAAAACCTCTAAAAACGTGCAATTTTGCATACTTTTCAGGCCAATGGGGGGGCTCGAGCGTGATCTCACTTACGTGTGACCAGTTTGTCTCAGCATTAACATTTATGAGAGCTGCTGCAGCTTTAATGAAATGCACTGAAAACACAATTTATTTTGTAGTAGCAGGATCGGAGGTAGATTGGTCTTGCAACTATACTGAGGAAATTAATGGCTTCTTCCTAACAAGCCTATCGACAAAGATGTGAGCTATTCAGTTATACTAATTTGACCTGTTGTTCAAAATGCTTATCTGATCCATCATTTCTTCGACAAGTGATTGCATTTGAGATTGAGCTTTCAAATACGAAGAACAAGAACAACCGTCAAGAGGAGAAGTCAGTGTAGTTACCTAAAGTTACCTTTAAAAATTAAAACATCAAAAACTCGCAAGAAATAGTACTCAATTAGCATTTTATATGTCCACTTTCAAGCCCGGGTTCTTGACTCCTGTACCTGCTTGTAGCTATGCGATACCAAAAAATGCCAAGTCGTGAAAAAAAGTTGGAATTAACGAATTTTATAACAGCAATAAGTAGGCACTAGAATCGGACCTGAAAACTGAACAGTCAACCAAGAATCGGACCTGAAAACTGAACAGTCATGCAAAAATTTTGTAATTAAATATTTATTGCCCAAGTTGTTATTTAACATCATTGAAATTTAGAACTCCAAAACCAAAGACTGGGCTTGAATATTGCACATGAAAAAACGATAAGTATGTTTTGTTAAATCGTTTTGCTTGCTTCTGGCCTAAAGACTACCAGCGCGGAATCCCAGGGAAGAGCCACGAGAACGGCGACTACTTAAAACAAGCAATTCGAAAAAACTCCTTGTTTTAAGCAGTCGCCTGTCTAGGGCTCTTCCCTAGGCTTCCGCGCTGGTAGCCTTTAGGCCTGACAGCATGCAAAACGTTTAAACATTAAAACTCTGGCCAGCAAACGTCAAAACATTACGATTAAAGTGTGTTTTGGTTTGCTTGATCATTTTTAAATCGTACGAATTAGGAAGTAACGAGGAATGTCAAAAGCAAATATTTGGTGGGATTGGATTTTGAAGCCTTTTAAAAAATATTGTCAATCAGTTGTAATCGTGAAAGTCTTGACTTAGCTTAGTTTAATCGATGATAAGCCAAGCAGACTGCTAAAGATCGTCCGAGTACTGCTAATTTGTGTAGCAAATCTTTAAACCTACCTCGGCTACGATAGGTAAACTGATAAGATCGTCTGGGTAGCAAGCTTGCACCATGATTCTATAGGTGGTAGCCAAGTTCAATTCTTGAAATCTGGAGTAAAGAACAGCACCAAATTATTGCTTTGATTACTAATTAAGTTTTGGAATTAACAACATGTTAACATTAACGAGATTGCTAGAACATCATTACATGTCCCCATTGATTGATAACTGTAGCCTACAGCTGAAGATGTTTATTTACTGTACATATAAATTAAATCTCTCTGATTGATTCTATATAATTTGTTTTTTTGTTAAGTTTGGGCTTTTTTTTATTAACTGGGCTAATTGTACGACAGAGTTAACATTAATTTTTGTCGGTTATTAAGCTTATAATGAAGATAAAGACGTTCTATTAAGCGTTTAACAAGAGACATTGCAATTTTGAAAACATGGTTGTTGAAGGAAGTTCCACAAGAGAGTCATGGAAAAACGGTGATATAATAACATACTCTTACTTTTCCTATTTTTTCCTGCTATGCACAATAACTGCAAAAATTTTAGTTCATTTAACTTACTGTAAACGAAAGTTGTTCAAAAACATAGTAGTTCAAACCAATTTTAGAAAAAGCAATGTAAGTCCTGAAGATCAAAGGGTAAGCTAAACCAAAAAATCAAGTTAACGGGCTCACTGATGAGAAGGCCTCCGTCATATTGCTCCAAATTAGAAGTTCCAGTGTATACAAGCATCCAACAAAAAAGTTTTAGCTGTACTGCATTGACTAATATGAATATATTTTTACGTACTATATTCTTTAAAAAACTTACTGCAAAAAGGTTGTGTTTACACCCTCATGTGAAACTGGGACTTCCCCTTCTGATGAATACGTCACAATGTAACTGACAGGATATGGATTGGTCTCTGGAGGTCGCCAGTGAGCTACGAAGCCTGATTCAGTGATGTGCGTAAAATTAATGGGCCCTCTTGGAGGAAGGGCTAAAGTGGCAGCAAATTTCTCTACTTCATCAGATTGCGTATACATGTATAGCGCATTTAATACGATTTTGTATTTGGTCGCAGTTTCTAGATTTCTGAAAATAATTCATGTAGTGTGATAAGAATTATCCAAAAATGCAGCACTTTATTGCGTGATAACACTTTTTGCTACAACAAACAGACTGATATATAAAAAACAAACAGCTTACTCAAAAATACAGCGCATCATTTTGCTGAAAAAAACAGAAGCACACTTTAAAATATACTTTTTCAAAAAAGGGTATAAACTGATGAAATACCGTGCAATAACTCTTGTGGAAATTTTATTAAACGCCTTAAATTAAGTTACTTAGGTGGCAATTTAAAAATATTTTGCGCTTGTTTCACTATATAGTTTTAGCAGTTTTTTTATTTCCAAATAAATACGTGAATATGCTTCGGGAAAAATGTTAAAAAAACTTACGTTAACGAGTAATTTAGAACGTCAGGGGGCAACATTAAGTCATCGTCATACGTAGGCAAGTAAGCAGGAGTATACTTCAAACAATAAGCATTGATATGCGGAACGGAGGATGCTGTCCACGATACGTTTATAGATGTGAAGTTAACACTGTCAATCTAAAGAACATTATACACATAATGCAGTTACGAATTTTGAATTATTTAACTGATTTAAGAATTGGTGCTCAATTGCAGAGGCTAAGCGTTATCACGGAATACCACTTTATATCACTATTTAAAAATCAAAAATTTAAACAGTACAGACCATTTCGCCAGCAATCAGGATCAAAACTCATTCAAATAGGATCTTATTCAACCTTATTCTAATTGAATAAGACGCCCCTGATGATCCTGATTACGAGTGAAACATTATTTGTAAGGCTTTAAAATATTAATTTGTGCATTGTGACGTTTGTTGTTCTATGATGAATGCAGTTGTACAGCATTCTTTCAAACTGATCCGAGAGCAAACTCAGTTTGGAAAGTAGCCTACCGGTAGTGTACTATAAATGTTTGAAAGTCGTGCAGAAATTGGCTGAAAAGAAACTGGGCAGGCTAACAGAATGCAACCAAACTATGCTGGACGCAACATTACAGAACATTACATGAACACAAAAACACAAAACTGTATAACTAACAGAGGCCGAAATCAGTTGCTGGGCTTCATTAGCTTAATTCAGTAGCGTAGCCAGGGGGGGTGGCGGAGGGGGCTATAGCCCTCCTCATTCGCATGTCGACCAAAATACAGAATAAGAAAAAAAAACATGTTTTTAGCACTTTTGAGACTGTTGTAAGCACTGGAATGGACTAAATAGTGATTTAAAACATCTTTTTAAACATGCATATTCAGGAGAGGGCTAATTTGTCAAAAATACAACTCACAAATAAATGAAAACTTTGAAACATGGCCAAAAATAAGCAATCAAATTTGATCGCTAGTGTGAAAATGCTAAACGTAGGTGTCATCAACAAATATATTATATACTTAGAAATAGGGGTAGTGGGCTATCCAGTATTAGTTATTTACTAATCATTCCTCTTTAATCTCTTTTCATAAGCCTATCTCCCCAATTATTTTTTTGTATAAGCTGTAAACGAAATACTGTAGATTACTTTATGTAAGTTTTATTGAACTTTAATAATTTATCAGCATCTAATTAAAAGAACTAAAATTTTACCATTAGCTACCTCCCAAATAGCCCATTTAATCAACCAGTTTAATCATGCTTACACTGCCAATTTCTATGCCACGTTTCAAAAGCATTATTTTTTTAATCAAAATTGCCCTAAAATTAAGTAATTTTTGCAAAAAAAAGCAAAATTTTCGAGCGCTGGGGGCTCTGCCCCCACAACCCCGTGCCTCCGGCGGCCTGGGGCTTCGCCCCCAGACCCCTAGCTTTCGGCGGCTAAGGACTTCGCTCCCAGACCCCTATTTTCTTCCGGCGGCTGGGGGCTCCGCCCCCAGACCTCCAAATCAGCCCCCCATTGCAAATTCCTGGCTACGCGCCTGGCTTAATTGGTTTAGCATCTCATTAATAATAACAACAATAATAATGCTAATAATAAAAATTTATATCTTAACAATATTCAAAGAAAATTCAGTTTTCTTTACTGGCAAGGAGGCTTATTTTGGCTGTTTGGGTTGAGAATTTGTAGTAGGCATTTACACAGTTATACAGTTGATAATAACAAGCAAGTCGCACAGTTGATGATATCAAACAAGGTTGAAATATGCGTATAGCGTACTTTTGTAGTAAATTGCTTATGCGAGGTTATATAGCGTGGTTGAAAAGTAACCAAGCAAAAAAATAGCGAGTGATTATCCTACCGCTAAATTTTGTGCAAAAGCAATCGTGTCATTCGAAACAATAAGTATTAGAATTACATGTTTTTCAGATTTTGTTAGTGGTTTGCATTGTTTATGGTATATGATACAGCATTATAAAAAATGGCCTCCCGCTTGACCGTACAGGAGCGAGCCGAAATTGCTGCGCTTTAAACTGTGGAACTCCGTTGTGGAGGTGCAGAGATGGTGGTGTACATTGAAGGATAGGCATGCAACACTACGTCCGGAGACCATAAGAAATTGTCATGTTAAATTAATGACCACAAGATCTGTACACGACAAACGAAGAAGAGGGCGTCCATCCACAAGTCAATCGCCAGCTACGGTGGCAAAAGTGCAGGAAATGTTTGATCAGAGCCCACAAAATTCAACTCCTCAAGCAGCTCGTGAAAATGGACGGACAAGGCATGCAATACTTGAAGTGTTGCACAAAGAATTAAATTATCGTGAGTGGAAACTCCATTATGTGCAGGAGCTTAAGCCTGAAGACTGTGACCAAAGAAATAGAATGCGGAGATGGAATGCGGAGAATTAATGCTGGGTTGGCATAAAGATTGGCCTGAATTGTTTGAAAATATCCTTTGGGGTAACTTGGCAGTGTTTCATTTCGTGGTTTCGTAAATAGCCACAACTGCCATTCTGGGGAAGAAATGAAACAGATCCAAAACATACTGTTGAGAGAATGCAAACTTGACCAAAAGTAACTGTGTGGTGCGGAATGACGGCAAGCAGAATCATTGGGCCATATGTTTTGCGTGATACCATGAGTGTAGAGCGCTACCTTCACGTGCTTGATAGTTTTGTATGGCCCGCAATGCCTGGGTGGGATAACATCGATAACTTAATATTTATGCAAGATGGTGCGCCACACCACTTTGCTCTTACTGAGCGTGCGTGGCTCGACCAATGCTTTTCAGGTCGATGGATGGGTCGACGCGGACCTCACAAATGGCCTTTAAGAATCCCAGATCTTACACCGTGTGACTTTTATCCGTGGGGTTACACAAAAGGGGAAGTTTACAAGACAAATCCTCGCACACTGGAAGAATTGGAGATAAGAATTTAATACAAGTTCTGAATGCTATTCCAAACGACATTCTTTTGAAAGTTATTCGTTTCATCCCTGTCGCGTGATAAAGCTAGTTGAAGCCAATGGTGCACATAGGCGTTGCCAGGATTTTTGATTGGGGGGGCCCAAACCGCAAATCACATGCAATGACGTCATCAGAAACTTCAAAAGAGGAATTTTTTGTGGAAGCAAAGATATCGTAGAATGGAAGATCAAACGCCATGGCCTGGTGTTGGCATGTAACTAGGAACTCGTTCAAAGGGGAGGGCTTAAACCAATAGTTAAAATGTGAAAATGTTTAAATTGGCAGACGTGTTGAGTAAAGAAGTGTACTGTAATTCAAACGTATCATTGACGGGGTCTGGGGGCGGAGCCCCCAGCTGCTGGGCAATTTTTTGTAGTTTTTTGAAAAAAAAGGCTGTTCTAACGCTATTGGATCACATTTCGCACGTATTCAGAGCCATTTGAAGGCACTAGACTTTTAACATTTGAAAGCCAATTGAAAATATTAAGTTGTTCAGTCCTTCTTTTGCTTGCTATTTAAGTCCAAAACACGTTTAAAATCTTGCAGTTTGGGGTTAAATTTTGTAAGTGATTTGGCCCACGTAGGGAGAAGTAAAGTACATTGCCTCCTGCAATATTTTAGCAGTAAATAACAATCCACTCGAAAATTTTCCTTAAAGATTATTGTTTTGTCATGAAAACAACCAGGTATAGGAGTACGTTTACGGCCAGGGAGCCCAGATCCTCTCAATTCAAAATTTTGTTCAATGAGCATTCCCCTTGCTGTAGCTAATTTTTTTCAAAACTACTTTGTTGCATGAAAACTGGCGAGGTGGAGGTCAATTGTTACTGAAAAATGTACAATAGATGATTACGCCTACAAATCATGTTATTGCCCGAGCCTGATTTACATTGTGTTGGGCCTCTGGTAATTTGGGATTTTCGCAATATTTTCCTGCCAAATACAAGTGAAGAGCAAAAAATTCTTATGTGAGCGCGGGGCTCCTGGCACAGTGCCATATGTTAAATCCGTCCCTGGTTATTGCATACGTTTGTAAAAAATGTTAGATGAGGGCCTCGGTTTGCAACTTTTAGAATAAAAATCCTTAATTTCACTCGGATTATACGATTAAAATGGTTGGCAAACATTACATTGTGGGGTCTCCGGCTCCCTAAATCAATATTTTTATTTGGTGCCCATTTAAATTGGAGACCATTTAAATATTATTGTAGGGGGCCCATTTGAATTGGTTGGTAAAAATTAAATTGAGGGGTCCGGGCCTCCTGTATCAATATTATTGTTGGGGGCCCATTTAAATCGGGGGCTATTTAGATACGATTGTAGGGGGCCCATTTGAATTGGTTGGCAAAAATTAAATTGAGGGGCCCCCTGGATCAATATTATTGTTGGGGCCCCATTTAAATCGGGGGCTATTTAGATACGATTGTAGGAGGCCCATTTGAATTGGTTGGCAAAAATTTAATTGAGGGGCCCGGGCCCCCTGGATCAATACTATTGCTGGGGGCCCATTTAAATCGGTATCAATTTAGATATTATTGTTGGGGGCCCATTGAATTGGTTGGCAAAAATTAAATTGATGGGCCCGGGCCCCCTGGATCAATGTTATTGTTAATTACTGTTGTACACTTGTGCTCTTGTACGCAAAGATGCTAAAAGAAACTGAAACTAAAGAAACAATAGCCTTTTTTGGGACATTTTTATCATTGGTAGCATTTCAATTGGGGGGGGCCTGGGCCCCCTGGCCCCTCCCCCTGGCTACGCCTATGATGGTGCATACGTTGAAATATGAATATTTAATCTTATTTACAAACTCCAAGTAATTCAACTGAGTAATTATACTTTCCCATGTAATATTCAACATTTTTCGTTACATTTTATTAAACTTAAAGTCAAAATTTGGAATTTATTTTAATTTTTTAATGCCTAGTTACTTTTCAACCACCCTGTATATGGTGTCCATACTTAGTGATTGATGCTATAACACAATGCGGTTGAACTAAGTGCAGTGCCAGTGTGACACTGGTCGAAAATCCTCTTTCTGGAGATCTTGTTGTCAGACTTTGAAGGGAGTAGTCTGCGAAAAGTGTACGATGGCAAGTGCAGAAATTGCCCTAGTGTGTGATTTGAAGGTTTGGGTGGGCTACCAAGATAGGCTCTGAATGAATTCAGATGCTAATGAAGCACTAGCCTAATGGAAAAGCTGATTTTGAGTAAAGTGCTACCTCACAATTGTAGAAAAATTTATGTTTAAACTCAGCTATGCAACTTCTGAATAATTTTAATTACTTTTGGTACTATTCAAACCTTACGTGCAAGTTGAGAATTTCAGCAAGCGTTTTCGCTGTTGCTTCTTCAGGAAAACTTTGCTCTCCGTTTATTTCGGCTTGCACTTGCACCCAGTACGAAGTATCTGGTTCTAGCTGGTTCAAGGTGGTACTAAAATGCAAGTATTAGTAGATTTTTCCATTGTGAATTACATTGATACTTTTTTGCTTGTAATATTTAAATTTCTAAAAGTCAAATACACAAATAAATAAAGCAGCACTTTGCACTTTGTCAAGATATCTTTTTTATGAGTTTGCTTTTTTGCGTACTAACAATGATCTGTATTCATGTTTTAATCGGACATTGCTTAGTCCATTTTTAGTCCAAGAAAACTATAATTTAAAACCAATATCGGAGATAAAAATTTACTTACGTTGTAGCATTTCCGGCCACAATCGTCATATCTACGTCATCTTCACTGGAATTGTACGAGACAAAGTAAAACTCCACATCTCCGCCATCAAGGAGCTGCCAAGTGACTACCATTGAGTGTGTCGTAATCTGGAGTAACAGTTGTCAAAAATGTGTACGTTTTGTAGAAAATATAGATTATAAAGTAGCCTTTTGTTAAAAAAATATTTATAGCCGTCTATGAATCAGCTTTTTGAGTATATTTTCTTGCATGGTTAAATAACGAACATCGCTTTGTCCCTGTAGTCTTTTTCAAATGAATAGTTATTTAAAGCTGTTATTTTTTATGTGGTAGAAACTACCAGAAATAAAACGATACTACAGTAGTTACTACTGTATACTACCAGTAGCGTAGCTAGGGGGGGGGGGGGGGGCGGGGGGGGCTATAGCCCCCCCATTGGCATGTTGACCAAAATGCAGAATGGTAAAAAACACCACGTTTTTAGCACTTTTGAGACTGTTTTATGCTCTGGAGTGGACTAAATAGTGATTTAAAACATCTTTTGAAACATATGCTCAGGGGGGGGGCTAATTTGTCAAAAATAAAACTAACAAATAAATGAAAACTTCGAAAAATGGTAAGAAATAAGCGATCAAATTTGATCAAAAGTGTAAAAATGCTAAACATAGGTGTCATCAACAAACATACTATAAACTGAGGAATAGGGGAGGGGGCTTTTCAGTATTACGTAATTTCCGATCATTTCTCTCAAATCTCTTTTCATTAGCCCCCTCCCCCAATTATTTTTCTCTATAAACTGTATACGAAATAGATTACTCCGTGTGAGTTTTATTGAACTATTCGATTTTATAATTTACCAGCATCGAAACAAGAGGACTAACATTTTACCATTAGCCACCTCCCAAATAGCCCATTTATGCAACCAGTTTAATCATGTTTGCACTGCCAATTTCTAAGCCACGTTTTTAAAAGCATTATTTTTTTATCAAAATAGCCCTAAAATGAAGTTATTTTGCAAAAAAACGCAAAATTTTCGAGCGCTGGGGGCTCCGCCCCCAGACCCCCGTGCCTCCGGCGGCTGGGGGCTTTGCCCCCAAACCCCCAGCCTCCGGCGGCTGGGGGCTTCGCCCCCAGACCCCCATTGGCAGCCGGCGGCTGGGGGCTCAGCCCCCAGACCCCCAAACACAGCCCCCCCATTGCGAATTTCTGGCTACGCGCCTGTATACTACTACAAAGCACTTCAAGTAATCTTAGTGAGACGCACTAACGAAATAGAGCGAAACAAGTCCGCACTTTTTGTCAAATCGCGTTTGAGAAGTTGTCCATTTTAACACTTTGAACTCTGGTAGACAAAAATGCTGGTATTGAGAAGGTAGCAAAATGGTTTGTTTGTAAGATATTCACTTACGTTAGTTAGATTAAGTCCACTAGGGGGCGGCGTTACTGTTGTAGCAGTTATTGAAGTCACTTCACTTGATAAGTTTCTAAATTACATCGTCACTTTTATGCCGTCTGTATTTTTGTATCACAGGCACACAGCAGTTTTATTTCTACATTTCATTATGCTATTTACAGAATATGATGCTTTGATAGTAAAATATCATGAGACAGCATAACAAAAAAAAATATATGTACATTGTATCCTGTATTTTTCCTTTGTTTGTTTTTTTTCAGAATATTAAAAAAAACTTTTCTTTGGCAAACCCATTTTTTGTTTTTTTCATCTCGAAAGAGAACAAAAAATAATCCATACTTTTAATACAGTATGAAAACTAAAGCTTGATATTTTGGTCAATAATATGACAGTAAACTTTGTTTAAGTTCAAAACCTAGGATGATTTTTACTGACAACTCTTCAGCAGCCAACTATTTGACTCAATCATTAGAAATTATTTCGACAAAAAACTTAAGTGCTTGGCCCAGCTACCTGTATGCTGAAGACAGATACACTGTATATGATGTGGATGGATGTAAACCGTTGCAGTACATCTGCGAATCCAACGTAAACTAAAAAAATAGCTGTTATGTCTTGATTTTCCAGGTTGCCTGAGTTAGAAGAAAACGAAAGTTCTTCTGGTCTTTTGAGTCGAGTTGCCATCGACCCACCTGTCTTCCATTCAAAGTTTGAGCCTACATTAATGTTAATGCTAAACGTTAAGCAGCAAAGCTGTGGACATTATTACTGTTGTTGTCTTTAGTTTGACCCAAAAGGAAATTGAGCAAAAGTCTTCTGTTTCAACAGCAGACGTTTTATCTACTACACCACTGATCGATAATACAGAATTTTATTGACGTAACTATAGACTAGATTCTTCTCTCGTATTGTCTCTTCAAAATATCAAGGCATCCGTTGATAAGTCTATTTGGTTCTAAAGAAACTAGTCCCTCTTTTTCATGCAGTGGTTTGAATTGGGGCAGGTGCAGATAATGTGGCTCGCAGTTTGAGTCTCTTCGTATTCACACGTTGTATATAGTAGTTGCTAGTAAGGACATTTCCTTGACACTTACTCACAGTTGCATTAACAATAGCCTGCGGATCTTCATACGAAATGCATTGGCCGACATATCGGTCAAAACGACACACTGGAGGACTAAACGAAAAAATCAACCGATTCATTTCCTTGTTCTTGATTTGTAAGTTGGTCGGAGCACTTGGTTCTACAAAATTCAGCAAACGAGAACTTAATGCTTTTTATTTATTTTTTCACATATGAGTCGCAAAAGTACTGTGTATGAAACCAAGATTATATGATGTATTGTACTATACTGTAAATAATGTTCTGTAAAATGATGTAATTATGATCTAAATTAGAAAATATCTTTAAAATTAATTAAACGTCTATTTGTCTTTGCTTTTATGTTGGTCGAAGCGACTTTTTAGCTTACTCCGGTACTGCAAGTCCAAAAAATAGCAAACCATTATATGGTCAACTCTAAACAAACTATTTACCACTACCGTCTTGTCGGTTTTAGCCTCTTAAATTACCACGTTTACATGCAATCAATTCAAAAGTTAAATCGATTTATCTTTTTGTTTCTTTATTTTACGTTACTTTTTTTTGCTCTTTTTATCTATAATAAAGAAACTAAGGATAAAATCGATTTATTTAGCTTTTGAATCGATTGCATGGACTGCACTAAATGTCATTACTATACCTTCCTTCTAAGCAGCAGTTTTACAATCCCATTCACATCTACCTAATGAAACTCCAAGAATTCTACAATGCAAGCCTATTACGCACTTTGCAAAGGCAAAATTTGCCTATTTGCTACACTATACAGCTATAGCCTATTGCACTTACGCTACTGTTACTTGGTAAAAAATACTACCTGTTGCATTACTTACTAGTGGTGCATTCTTTCGTTGTACTCTGGTTATTTTCTGGTGCATCTCCATCAGCAGGAATATTTGCTTGAACTTGTATTACGTAAGATGTTGCAGGTTGTAATCGAACAAATTCAAAAGTAGAAGCTCCGCGAGGTTGAAAGAATACCTGTAGTAGGGATCGAAGCATAGTGTTTAAGTTATTTGCGTAGAAGACAAAGTTATGTATATGGATACTTTATTTCCTGTTTTCTATGTGCAAAGAATAGACAAACCAAAAAAGCATCAACAACCACTCAACCAAGCTTAGTTTTGTTAACTCACATAGAGATTATTTTAATCAATTATTGTAAACAATTTTAAAAACACTACGTTTTACTACAGTAGCTGAGATTTTTTACCGGAGTACTTTTTGAATGAAAGCACAAGGATTGTTTTACGATATTTCAAATTACATCTTTATTACCATATTTCAAACAATAATCAAAATCTTTCACAAATAGGCAATAAATTAGGATTTGCCAAAAACTTTGTTTTTAGTTTTAGAAACTGGAGAATAGTATGAAATGCTTTGATAATGCGGATGGAAATTCAAGACGTGACTATGATATCAAAGAGCACGTTCTTTGCTTACTGCTTGATTATTTGGTTCCTCTTCTGGATGAAATTTGACCGTCCAAGAAGTAGCTTCCTCCACCTCACTCCAAGATACAGTGATACTGGTTTCTCCTACTTGAAGGCATTTTGGAAGCAGAAGCTTTACAGGTTCTAAAAAAAATATCTTGGTATTCGTAATTGCATGTGTATGTTCACGTCAATTTTTATTCGGCAAATTTAAATTGCGTTTTAGATGAAAACCATGGCAAGAAATAAATGTTAAGAATGAGCAAAGTGCATTTCAGTAGCTTCAAATATGCGATTTAACACAGTAGTTGCATTGCACTTCCTCTTACTTGCTTGCATGAAAATACAGTATGTATTTATTAGTTCTAAGGTAATTCTTGTTCATTTTGCAAAAATGAATGTTGAGATTATTTGGACAATATAGCTAAGAAAAATCAAATCAACTGAACAAGCAGCCTTGATGCACCAAAAAAGTATTAATTCACATGTCGCTAAACAAAATATACCAAGGAAGAGAAAATTTAGATAAAGCTGGCTTTGAAAAAAAGTTTTTGGAAAGCCATACTCACTTGTAATTTTATACACAACAGATTCCGGGCCGAAGTTTGTTCGTTTGTAATTCCGAACAATCCCACAGACAAGTATTTTGTAAGTTCTGGTAGGAAACAAATTAGTGATGGTGACGCTGTCTTGGTTACTACTGACGTTTTTAACCTAGCAATAAAAGCAGGTTATGATCAAAATGAGAGTCATGGTTTCGGCCAGAAAATAATTAACGGAACTTATTTTACATATTGAGAAATCAAATCAACTTTTGCAGATTTCAACGGGAGTGCAGAACCGCTACAGTTTTATCAACACGTTGGACTGTTGCTATTAATACTTGAAGTGTCAATAGTAGAATATGATCTCAACAGAATATTATTCATTTTTCAAAACCGAAAACTAAATCATACTAAACGTCAATAATTATTTCGTCCTTTTATGTCTTTTCTTTATAGAAGTACTTGTACTGTTTGATGTAGGCCTATGTATTGAAAATCGACATTTTAATCGTCTTAGAGTAGGCAGCAATATTGCTTACAGAACTCTGTTTAATCTTTCTCGGCGCTCAAGCATGTCTACCACGCTAATTTAAAGACCAAAATAATGAGCTTACTTTTCAAGCTTTTATCAAAAATACACCAACAATTTTATGCTTCGATGTACTAACAACTCCTACAATATGTGAATATCTGCGTTAATAAGATCAAGTGATTTTGGTTCCTACTCATACAATAATCATTCTTCGAATTTGCAAAAGAATATCTAGCAGCTTGGACAATCTACTGACAATCCAATAACGAACGATTCTATTTTACTTGAAGCTTTTATGTGACTTGGGTGCGGTTAGTACGTGGCTGTGGTCAGTACTTAAATTGTAAAATTTTTCTTGGAGGGACGCTTTTGCAGCCTGGACCAAACTTCAGAAGAGATTATGTAATTCCGTTTCCGCAATTGAATGATGGCCAAAAAAAAAAGGTCTTCACCGCAGTTTGGGACTATATTTGGCCGGAATTTGTAGGATTTGTTCGTGCTAGCTGGCTCTTTTTTGTCTGATCATCCAGCGCACAAATCTCGATGGGTAGACGTCTAAATCTCGATGGGGGACGCTAAATCTCGATGGGGGGAAGCTAACTCTCGATGGGGGGACGCATCCCCCCGCGTACCCCCTACAATTTAAGCACTGATTGTGTTTATGCTGCTGGGCCAATTTCTTTTAAGTCCTTCAATAAATAAATTAAATATCACCAACAGAAAGTAATATTAACTCCGCTGCTGATTTTTTAACAACAATACGTTACAGATCCTACCTCAACCCATTGATTCGAGTCTACATCTAAAACTCTGATTCTCCAACCATCGACATTTCCATCAGAGGTTTCCCAATTTACTTCCAAACTTGAAGAAGTTGTTGATGTTATGGTCACATTTTTTGGTGACGGTATTGGTTCTATTTGAAGAAAACCAAAGTTTTTAAAAAAAATTTAAAATGGGTTAGTTTTTATTTTACGGCTGGTGGAAAGAGGTTAGGAATACACTGAAGACTTCAAAATTAGCAGTATTCAGCTAACGACAATGAAGAAAGTTACTTTAAATGAAAATGGTGAAAACAGTTAGATCTCTCAAAGAGCTGGAATCATTTGCGTTGAAAATGGCAAAATGTATCTGTTAACTAATGAAACCCAGATCTACTCTAAACTTTTCATCCACGAAATCCAACGATACTAAAATAAATCACAATCTAAATTAACATTATTTCAGGTGGGACCAAAATTACTCGAATTAACGATGATGACAGCCAAGTCAAAGATCAGCAGAAGCTAAATGAAGTTATCTTTAACTGGCCGTAAGCAAAATGGTTTGGCATACAATAAAAGTTAATAGTGATGATAGAACAGCAGTCAAAAAATGCAGCAAAACTCAACTCAACTGAGCAAACAAAAATTTTACCAGTCTTTTGATACACTCCCCGTTCTGGTCCGATTCTTGTTCCTCTGTGTCTTTGAATTCGCCCGCATACATACACTGCATAGGTTGTGTTGGGGTTCAACTTGCTGAAAACAGCATGGTGTTTGTTACTGGTCATGTTTCTGACCTGCAAAGAATGAAAAACAAAAACAATGAAAGAAAGCTTAAATGCTTGTATGGTAGGTTCTTGGATTGACAAAAATGATGACAGACAAAGTTGATCAGCGAAACATCGCGAAATGTATCCTTATGACTAATTTTATCATGTATGAAACACTCCAGTTGCGTAATGCATTTTCGTTGATGATGACTTTAACTAATGAGATTACGGTTTGGTCGCTATTGATGACATCATCTTTAATGAGTTAATGTTTCTAAAAAAGGAGCGAAATATCGAAGGAGTTAGAATTACTGCAGCAAATATAGAAACGCTTCACTGACATCAAATTCTCTTCACTTCAAGCTCAAATACTTTAAATCAAAGCGTCACACCTCAATCCATTCGTGCTTTTCCACATCGAACAACCTGATTCTCCATCCATCGACTTCCACATCAATAGATCCCCAGTCTACTCCTATACTTAAAGAAGTAGTTTCAGAAACCGTTACCTCAGGTGCTGTAGTTATTGGCCCTAAAATGCAATTAATTTTGTTACGGCGATTAACTCAGCTTTTTTCAATGTATTTCCTTGGCAGTATCTCTTCCTTTTTATTGAAAAGTAAACCACTTTCAGAAAAATATTGCTCCAGAAAAAAAACATCACGACAACTGAGAATAACTAAAACAAGCATCTAAATTCCGTAATGGATAAGAATTGTGATTTTCATGACTAAAGAAAATGTATCCAATTTTGTGAATATTCTGGTTTGTTAGACAATATTTATTGTTATTCTTTCTTAATAGAAAGTTGTCTTTTCCGAGTTGCTATACGCACCATTTTTTGAGAAGGAATACTTTAAAAAATGATTTTGAGTAAAGTGCAATATCCAAAGCTATAGGTAAGCATAAGGTGTAATACATTTTCATCAACAGCAACATTCTCTTGATGAAACGTACGAGATTTTGAAACTTCAGTATCGCAAAATACCACTCTACAGTCTGGTTCAAAAACTTCCAAAACTTTTCGGGTATTTGTCAGTTACCATTGACAATTAAGGAATTTTCCCTTTTTTCCTTCTTTTTGCTCGTTGCGAGTTATTTTTGCTCAAATCTTGCAGCAAAAAATTATTTACTTGTAAGAACTTTGATTTTGCCTTTAGGTGTTATGCGAATTTTTGTGGAATTTCCTAAGTTTCCGAATACTTCAATTTTGTACATTGCTGAAGGAAGTAAGCCAGAAAGGGTGGCAGTAGTCTGATTGCCTGGAATTTCTAAAACCTAAAGAACAGTGTGAAAAAAATTATATTTTTGACCACTCAGATATCAGCTACAACATGTAGCTGGTTAAGTTACTGCCTACTTTTTTTTTTTGAACTGTTTCAAGCAAATTACTTCAGTAGAATATTAAACTCTTTGAATTTTTTGTGAGATGCAAATGTATCCACTAGGCAGGGTGAGTTCTAGCAATCAAGCTAATTAAAATATTACTTCACAAATTGTTTTTAACCAATAAAGACTTTATTTCACTAATTGTATTTAACCAATATCTCAACTTTTTAGTTTATTACAGTTCAATTTCTCTCACCAATTTTCATACTTAGGATGAAACATGTGAAAATATAATCCAACGCAATATGTAACTCAACCTTTTTTCACGAAGTTTTGCAATGGTTTTTGTGAAAAAATCAACACAATTTTGTCTAAAAGATACTACAGCTGTTATGAAAGCAAATAGCCACTATTTATGACGAAATGGTGTTGAAAATTTTTATCAACGCTATTGCAAAACCTAATGTAAATTGTAGAGACTGAACAATTACTTTCCAACAGCTACAAATGAGAGTTCGTGTAATTCAACAATATCGTAAATAAATTATATTCAGCTTACAGTAAACTGTTTCTTTTTTCTTTTTCGACATGCTTTTACTATCCATGATACTACATCGATGCCAATTGAAGACCACCTCAAATCAAGTGAGGTTGAAGTTTTGCTTATGATTTCTACGTCCGGCTTAGGTAAGCGTCCTGAAAAAACAATGGTAATTATTTAGTGAAGTTGTGATATACTCGTAAATGGATTATGCAAAGTCATTTTCTTGGGTCTTTAAAGCTGAAGTCGAACTCCACGCATCTACAAATGTAAATTGCAAAAAGATTACAGTAAGTCAGTAATATTTAGGCTACTGTAGTGTATAAGGTGCAAACTCGTCTTTTTCATAAAAAGCAACTTGGCATATATGAATCACTCGCATAATGGCAAGAGAGGTAATGTTTTAGCGAGAGAATTGTCATCAGATTGAACAACTAGTCACTTATGATCCATTACGTCAAACTTTTGACATATTTTATACAAAAATGTTAGTTTTGCAATATCAAGTTATAGAGCGTTTGCTACCAAACTCGCCGACTTAGGTTCAATTTAGGGGTGGGCCAAACAAGAAAACTGGGTATTTACAGCGTCCTACTTGACGTTCAGCAATAAAATAAACAGTGTGTGAGAAAGACAGGCGGATAGGTGGTAATTTGACTCAAAAATCGCAATGGTTTCTCAACTGTCTCCTGGACGAAGTAACTTGGATAAAAAAAGTTATTACAATATTAGAACTACGAATTCAGTGTTATCTTACTGGTTTTTCCGTATATTACAGTTGGAGGTGTGGTAAAGTATCGTCCTTCTTTCTTAATCACCCCAACAATAGAAATTTTACAACGAGTTGCCCATTTAAGATATTTGATGACATATTTTGTCAAATTTCCACTGCATTTCAATCTCTAAAAATAAATAATGATTATCAAAAATCGACTGAAATGCTTGGTGAGTATTTGACTGAATTACAGCTACAAAGCGACAAGGCATGCAAAGTTCATTTCATCGCTCAGCAACAACAAGAAGTTGAGGACATACTGTAGAAGTACAAGATAAACAAGCTTTTCAAATAGAGGAAACAGGTTTCTTGTGTTAAACTGCGTCTACTGTAGGCTAATAGATCGTTTTTGTGGACTGTTTTTCACTTTTTCAAGGGAGGAGCTGATAAAAGTGAGTGAAATGTTCATAGCTTTAATTTTGCTCATCCATGATTAGAAATGATGTAGCCATCCTAGCGAGTTTCCTTAAACCTTTCCAAACAAAAGGTTTTAAAAACACTTTGAAGATCGAGTTTGGTCATTATGCTAATCTTAAGAAATGCATTGCCTACCACAGTAATTAACATTACTTTCAAAATTTCTCCAGTTTTAGCGTCGTATACTGTGATATTCCAATACGAAACGGATTGGCTACGATTTCCCTTCCATACCAATGTCAGATCAAATGAAGAAGCATTGTGGATAACCACTTTAGGCGGCAAGAGGTTGTCTAAACACATTCAAAATTCACAATTTAGGTTAAGCTACAATATATCACTAATGCATGCCCGCCGTTTGATCAAATGATTATTGGTTAAAACAATCTTGCTGAAATAAACACCATGAGTTTAATTCCCAGAACAGTCAAACTTTGACAAAAGCAAAAGATTTACTTTGTTCGAATGTAAGCAAATACCTACCAACTCCTAGTTAAATAAACAACAGTTTGCTATGATTTACATCTTCCTACAAAAGTACCGTAAAATGATTCTACTGGTCTGTGCTAAACTGAACTAGAAACACGGCTTTACCCCCATCACACCAAACAAAAAGATTCACGTGTTGCTATGTTTATTGAATTCCTATACCTGTTGCTATCTCTGCTTCGTCTCCTGCACCATCAATGCCCCCATACAAAGGTTTCAAAGAAATGATATAAGACGTATTTGGTTCAAGTCCCCGTAGAGTAGCTTTAGAATCATCAGCAGCAAGCAGCATTGTATTATCCTGCAAAAGTCAGCACGATTTAAAATTTAAACCAACAAAAACCGTCTCGATTTTTTGTGTTCAGCTGTTCATTTTACTGCATATTGAAGCCTAAGTTTTAGGAAAAATGTTGTCACAACACTGTGGGACAGCTGCACAGCTGAGTGACTTCTTTACTGCACGAGTTTAGCAAATTTTATCCGTGGAAAAGACACCGTAAAAACCAAATTCGTGTATCATAACCGATCATAAAGTTTTCTATCACTTGTGAGGATTGTCATCTCTATATAACAATTTCTGAGCGCTGCTGAGAAAACCGCGTATTGTTTTGCTGCTTCTACCTTTTTCTGGACCCCTGTTTTTATATGTGATGCTTTTAATGGACGCAAGGTCATGAAATAAACTAACTGAACTGAACTGAACTAACTGTCAAAAAAGCATTTCCCAGCTTTGTAAATAAGCTCCTTCAAAAACTTGGGACATGACTACGGGATGAAAAACAAAATATAATATTTGTAGCGGAACAGAATCATCGAATAGTGCAATATTTCGACAGTGGGTTGTAGCGTCTGACAATTTTTTAACAAGTAACTAAAAGAAAATCTATTGCTGGTTTCTGTTTCAAAATCTCGGAACTTGAAATCAAACATAAATTAAACATTTTGTGATCTCGATGATAGTTGCGCAAGATTTATTAGCTGCAATTTTTTCCTAGGAAATTTTTGTACCTGAAAAGATGATCGATTGCTAACGTTTTGCTGAGAAACATCCCGGTAAGAAAGAGTGTATCCGGTCAAACCTTGCCGTTTTGCTGGGATCCACTCTACTGCTACGGTTGTCAAAGTGGAATTTAAACTTGTGATATTTGTTCTCCCTAGTGGCACTAAAAATATCGTTGTAAAAAGCAAATCCTACGTACCAAAAATTCCCAAGAAGAAACGAACGCTCCCTGTCAGTAAGTGATGGCTATGCTTAGATTCAATGATAATTAGCTCCCGGTTTTAACAAAATTTGGGGCCAAGAAGTGTGCTCAGTGCCCACAAAAGTCTCCCATGATTAAAGACTTAAAAGCAGTTCAAAAAATGGCCAAGTCTTTTCTTCAAAACCAGTTAGAATGTTGGAGTTAGGAGACGCTACGCGCTGTGACGAAAAGTTTTGTATTATTTATGTATTAGGCAGTTTAGCTTACATTATGGTTGGCGTTAGAGGTGGAGCTAAGGTTGGATTAATTTTGAGTTGAAGTTCCAGTTTTTCAGGTGTAATTGATACTTCAAATTTTACTTGGCAAAAATTTTTGTCTGATTGTTCAAACATCTAAAACACATCGTATACCCACACAGCTGAGAATAATCAACTTTGCTTAATTGTTAAATACCGCCAAGTTGTAAGCTAAATCATAACGAAAAGCACTAATATTACAAGGCGTTAATAAAGCTTACAGGTTGTGAATTGTCCGCGGACCGAAGGTGATTCGGAATCATTCATAGACACTGATGAAACAGATATTTCATAAGTGCTGGCTGGATCAAGATTTAAAAGAATAACTGAAGTTGAATCTGAACAAAAGTAATAAAAAATTAGGTGGGAGCTTGCTTAGGCGCAATTAACCCCTTTGAACAACCGAGGCAAATATCTGCTGATTTCAAAAACACTTGCGCCCTAGCTTAAGCCGTTCAAAAAATTGATTTTTGGGAGGTCCATTTGGAGGGTTTTCGGGGGTGGTACCCTCAAATTCTGTAAAACTATTTTGCAGTTAGATATCTACTAATATCAAAAAAACTGGCACTCTAGCTTGAGCTCCTCAAAAATTGTTTTATGGGTCTCTGGGGAAGAAGTGTCCCCGAACTACGTCAAAATATTTGTCTGTAGAAAAACTGGCGCCCTAGCTTAAGACGTTCAAAAAATCGATTTTTGGGAGTCCATTTGGGAAGGTCCTCGGGGGTGGGGGGTTGGTACCCCTAAACTATGTCAAAATATTTGTCTGTTAAATATCTACTGATATCAATAAAAACTGGCACTCTAGGTGAAGCCATTCAAAAAATTATTTTTGGAGAGTCCATTTGTGGGGGTTTTCATGGGTGTGGTATACCCCCAAACTATGTCAAAATATTTGTCTTCTAAAAATCTAGTGATATCAAGAAAATGGTGCCTTGGCTTAAGTCGGCTAAAAAATTGATTTTTAGGGGCCCCATTTTGAGTGGTTTCTGGGGGAGTCGCCCCAAAAAATTTCGGGCGACAAAATTCCGTTTGCAGGTCAACAGCTTTACACAAAAAGTAGATTTCGATGTTTGTGGTTTAGGAGAAGACGAGCGTACAAGCTTTAGAAAGAAAAAAAAGAAAAAGAAAAAAAAACCTCATCGAGGCTGAAAGTGGATTGGTTGTGATAAAAGGGCATCTTTGGACATATCACTCGGTAAAATATTTTTTGCCTTACTTAAGCCGTTTTGAATGAGACTGCTTTTACCGCTAAACTTTTGGATGGTTTTCAGGTCCTAAAACCAAAGTCACTAAACTAATTGCCTACAAATTTGGCACAAACATGCAACTCATTAATCTCAAAACTGCTGCCAAATTTCATGTAGCTAGACCAAACCGTTCTCGAGTTATATGCAAAAGTCTGAAACTTCGCATTCGTTAGTTTGAAAATGGCCGAGTCAAAACAATGGAACACGCGACGTGAGCGTCGGTCGTTCCAAAAAGTGAATCATAAATACAGTACACAATCTTTGCCTATATCAATTCAATCGTACCAATTCAACAAAACAGTCCAAATTTCGCTGCAAACAACATTATTTAATTGATTTGATGAAGGCAGTGGCGTGACCGGGTGGGCTGAAGAAGGTTCCAATCACCTTTAGCCAAATCATACACAAAATTTAATCCCGAATTACAAGCGTTTAAACGTGTTTTTTACTTGACCTGTATGTAAGAGGGGGAGCTAAAGGGAATGGGATATTTAATTCTTTCAAATGACGTTAGAATTTTAGCTATTCTTGATTTCCAAATGGTTCCAAACACGAGCGAAATGAGATTCAAGAGGCGTTAAGGTTAAGGCAATTTTATTCCGAAAATTTGCGGGTGGGGTCTTTGCTACCAAATTCCGTTTGTAATATATGAGTTGCAACAGCTTGCTCAGGACGCCACCTAAATCAGACATTTTTTGAACAAAAAAAATAATAAAAGTTTAAGTTCAAGCCCCCCCTTTAAAAAATCTTTGTTGCGCGTCTGGCTAAAGGCAAGATATTATTGTAAGACAATTTTAATATTTTAATTCGTGACTTGTAACATTATTTACAGTAAACTTCTTTTGAAAGCATGTCTAATGCTATTACTTTTAGAACCAAAAAACTCAATCGTCATTTTATTAACCATATTGTCTTCTTATTGGTATCGTCCAAAGGCACAACAACAATTCAATTCATACGTGTTTTACTATCATCATATATTTCTATTTCGTACCTGTAATTTTAATCCGAGTTTGGTTTGTTGTTCTTCCATTGTTAACTTTATTGTAAGTCAAAAAATAATGACTAATTGCATCTGCATCAATATTACTTGTTAAATTCCATCGTACTTCTACATTACTTTGTGTTACGTCATCAAACTGAAGATTTTCCGGACTAGGGAATCCTATAGAAAATAGAATAAAATTGTTACTGTAGTGCAGTGGAGGACTATTTCAAGCCCGAAACCGGCCGGAACCCGAAAACTAATTTGAAGCTCAAATCATGCCAGAAAAAACCCGAAAGTTAAGTTAGGTCTGAAAAATTTAGCAATGTCGCCAAGTTATTTTGATTATATTTTTGTGCACCTGAGACAAAAAGGACGTCTCAGGCCCATATTAAGCGCGAAATGTTTGTCAACTTTAGGCCCGAACCCAGCCGCATAATTGCAAAGTGTACCCTTTTTTTTGTATTTCAATTTGCTATCTCTCAGACTGGCATCGCTGCCCAAACTCTAACTCTAATGAAAGGTTCTGAAAAAAAAAGAACAAAAGAACGCAGCGCGAATCAAACCCGAGCGTAGGACTCGGCAGACGCGCTAACTAACCACTGCACCACAGAGGCAACGCTACCGATTCGTCGAAGTGCCGTATTTAACTCGAGTTAATGAGAAAAAAGCAATAGATGGTAAATATATTGGTATACTTTGTTAAAATGCAACCCGGTCCGAACGCGACCCGAAAAGACCGGCCCGACTTACAACTCTGGCGCACTGGCGAAATATACGAAGAAAAAAGTTCAAATCCATCACGTCATGTCAAATAATTTGTTTCGTATTTACATTCCAAAATCCAATAAAACTTCATGTAGTTTTAATTAATTCTAGCTACATCTCTGGTCTAAACTACAAAAAATTACCCTAAAACCTACTACCCTTCCCCTAACTCAAGCCCAAACCTTAGACTTACGAATGAATGAACGCATAAATGAATGAAATTGTCCGTGTTAGTACTAACTGCTTGAAGATACTAGATATATGCTAATTGTTAACGCTCATAACCAATGTGGTATACAGCAGTTTCAGAAGAGACAAGTGGCGTAGGCGGGATTTTGTGATGGGGGAGGGCCTTTCTCCCAAAATTATTCTGAAAACCAAAGTAAAAAATGGTCTTCAGCCTTCAGGTTTCGCCGTTTTCAGTTTCCATCCGTCGAGTCCGCATGCGTTGTTTACTCGTCTGCTTCCAAAAAGAGGGGGATGTCGCTGAATTTTAGTAAAGAAATACGTACAATATAAGGTTTTCATTTAAAGAGATACTGTTTGAAATCGGTTTTTTTAAACAAATGAAAATAGATTTAATCCGTTTGACTCGATCCGTGCCACTGGCAACCCCGAGTTTCGAACTTTCGTGAGATTTGAATTTTATAGGATGACTTTGCAAAATTTCTTGCCTATAATCGAACATCGCGTTGCTCAATGCTCATTCTGCAATAAATTTTGCAAATCGCAATTTTTTTGCAGAATAAGCGACGAGATATTCGATAATCAAACATCGCGTTTCTTATTCTGCTAGAAATTTTGATGTCTTGTTGGATATTTTGATGTCATTCTTTTTTGATGTCACGAAAGTTCAAAACGCTGGATTGCCAATGGTACGGAGTCAAACGGATTACACCTATTTTCGCAGACGAGAGAAATAGTGGAACAACGTTTAGATCATCTCTTTATTACTTCAAGTAATTTTCATTTCTTCACTAAAACCAGTCTCGAGCAGTATTTCTTTAACGAAAGTGTGGGTGCATGGGGCATTGGGACACCACTGACTACGCTACCGATTAGTATATAATTGTTGTTGTTACTTCGATTTTCATAATCTTCTAAATTTTATCATATTCTTACCACATAATTCTAGATTGCGCAACTTCAGTGCAATCGACTTCATTCCGTTGTAATCGTTGGTGTGAAACTTGTGTTCTTGCTTTGGCTGGGAAGCGATTTCAAGTAGCTCATTCTCGTTCGATCTTGTTCCCACTCCTATTCCGTAATATTCAACCCCCAATTTCTAAAAATAATAGTTACAAATTTCTATTTCTAAAATTGTAATTAACGTTTATGCTCTCTTTTTAATACAAAAGTATTCAAGTACAACTGGCTAATATCTCTAGTATTTTATCATAATACATTTTTACCTTTCCTTCTCTTTGCCATCTGGTTAGGGTTCCTCTATGATAATCCTGAGACTTTCCATCAGTAATAACTAGCACGACCGTGCGAGTGTGTGGCTGTCCTAACCTAGATCCGTGAGATGGCGTTAAAGCAACTTTAACAAGGTATCTCAAGGCTTCTCCTGTCATTGTCCCTGAAACAAATAGTTCCACCTCCAAATTGAGTCAAAAGGTTAAAAGTGAAAGTTTCATATATCTGTACAGCATACTTTTAGGATTAGTTGTAGTTTGCTACATCTACTTCAAAGTTTTTGCATAGATTATTGCTATTTTTGATAAGCGAAACAGGCTAAAACAGCAAGCAATTATTTTGTGACTGAAAGCAGACTACAACAAAATTATTAGACCATGGAGCCATCGTTGCGCATTAAGCCGCTAGTGAAAGAATTAAGGGTGCGTTTTACCACCAATCGTGGGGGCTTTTTTCATGATTCCGTTACTAAGCGACCAACTCATCTACCGCCCTTTCCCTTTGCACTACCTGGCTGTCCAGCAAGTAAGACAAGGCTTTAAAATATTAATTGAAACTGCATTAAAATAACAATGCTTTTCGAATATAATTATGCAATGCGTAAATGTAATAAGCATGTTTGTAATCAAAACTCAAAGATTTTGGCTGCTTTATTTGAACGTAGATACAGAATCTTGTTGATAGAATTACAACCATCGATATAAATGTAATGCTATTTTCGTACCCATCTCCATATAATGAATGTTATCAATAGCTTCAAATAAAGCCTGTCTGTTTGCGTATTGTTTCAATTTTATTTCTTCTCTTATTGTGCTAGCGAATTGAATCTATAAAATATATAGTATTGTTAAAAATTAAAATCCCAAAAACGCTAACTAAACAATGCCCCAAGTAGGCTACCTTGTCATTAGGCTTCAGGGAGTGACAGGAAATTTAATCTATTGGTCTCGTTTGTGCGCGGCACTTTGCAAATCTGTGCTTTGATTTGTGTCCGGCTTAAACGTATCTTTAACCCAACGATGCACAACCCGCGGCCGCCAATGGAAAATGATGCGGCCGTGTTCTGTATTTCAAATTATACAAGTTGGCGGCCGCGCTACGTCAAAGCAAAATACTTTAGAATAAACGAAAAATAAATTACAATCAAAATCAATAGACACAATGTAAATTGTACAGCAATGGAAAGTTGACGTCAAAATGATGTATAAGAAAGAGTTGTTTAGCCTCTATTACTTTATACGTTTTTAGTGAAGTTTGAATAGGCGTGTGGCTTGTTACTGTAGTATGTTGAAGAGTTCTGATACAACGACGAATCGTGGTTAATGTTCAATTCAAATTTGCTGTAACCAGGGGACTCTAGGGAAAGGCCTGGGAAGAATGAACTTCTTACCTCCCCCCAGCAAAGTCATCTATAGAAATCTAACCCAAATATGCATGCATTTCAATGGAGTAACCAGGGGGATTAAACGGGCTTCATCCTCCCCTTATTCAAGTCAGTGAAATCACTTACAATTACAACATTTAATCCCATCATAAGCATTTAAGCTAGTTTTGGACTTAAACTGTAAGTGAAGGGGGAATTTGAAGGGGCTTGAAAACTTAATTTTGTTGCTAGTTTTCCAATTTTAGCCATTCAGTTATTTCAAATGGATCTAAAAACGTGCAAAATGTGATTCAAACAGCGTTAATATGGTTCTTTTCCCAAAAAAATTACAAAAATTTTGTACCTAAACCCCATGTGGGCTCTGGCGGCTGAATCACTGTCTGTGATATGTTTGAGTCGTACAAGTTAGCACATCACGCCCAAAAATGATACATTTTTCAAAAATATTTTAATTTTTTGATCAAACTCCACTCAGCAAAATCTTGGTTGCGCGCTTAATGTTTTGATATAAATTTTGGACCTAACCAAAATGTGGAGGAACTAAAAAGATTGGGTAATTTAACCCTCTCAAAAGGCTTCCTAATATTAGCTATTAGGTTTTTCAAATGGTTCTAAAACGTGCGAAATGTCTTTCAAACGGCGTTAAAATGGCAATTAAAAAAAAATCTCGTAAATCGTCTTGCAGCTGGGACGCTTCGCCTCAAGATCCTCTTCTACGTGCCGCAAACAAATTTTAGCTTTGGGATCAAGCCCTCCTCTAGCAAAACCTTAATTGAGATACTATTGGAGGCCGTGCTTAGTAGAACTAAACCTAATGTGGCCGGAAAAGCCAAAAAGGTTGTACACTCCTGCTTTAACCAATTACAGTATTGTTCGAATTAATTGCATCACTTCAGTTTTTAAGCAAACTTTTGCTTTTCTTCCTTAAATAACGCTCTAAAAGAATATAAACATTTTGGTGTGATATTAATTCATTTCTAGATGATGTCACATCTCCACTTTGTGACGTCATAAAATATATGACGTCATAATTCTCATTATTTTCTTAATAATCTTCATGAAGAGTCTTTTAGCATTGAAGCAAGCTGGTGTTTACACGTGGTAATTTTGTGACTTTGTCTTCAACGATGTCAGATACAACACCGAGAAAGCGAGCGTCTATTCTTAGTTTATGGGAGCACGCTGAGCTCCCGCAAAGAGAGATTGCAAGGCGTTTAAATGTAAACCAATCCACTGTTTCTCGGCTGATAAAAACAGGTTACCAAAACTGGGTCAGCAACACCACAGAGGAAAGGAAAATGCGGAAGGAAGCGCAAAACAACCTCGAGAGATGATACTTTCCTAATGAGGCAGAGCAAGTTGGACCTGAGAAAAACCAGCTTCGATTTGCGGAGAGACTTAGCCTTTACTGGAACCGAGATTAGTACAAGAGCAGTGAGAAAGCGCCTTATCATGGTAGGAAGGAAAGCCATTAGGCCAGTCAAAAAGCAGCTGTTGACCGACAAAATGAAAAAGAAAAGACATGAATGGGCCAAGAAGCACAAAAGCTGGACTGAAGAACATAGGAAAAACGTCGTGTTCACTGATGAAAGCCACTTTTTTGTGAAAGGCAAACACAATCAATTTGTTCGAAAGAGTGCTGGAGAAAGATTGTCAGCTTCTCACATCAACCACTCAGTCAAACATCCGCAGAAGAAGACGTTCTGGGGGAGTTTTAGTTGGAAAGGCGTCGGGTCTCTGGTTCCTGTGGAAGGAATGATGAACACTGACCGATATATCGATGTTTTGAGGTGAAGAGGATTTCTGGATTTAAAAAGGGTGTTTCCAGATGGTAACGGAATTTTTCAACAAGATTTGGCACCATGCCATTCCTCAAAAAAACCACTAAAGTTTTTCCTTAAAATAAAGTTCAAGTATTGGAATGACCAGGAAACTCTCCCGATTTAAATCCTATTGAAAATCTTTGGGGAATAATCAAGTCTCGGTTGAGGAAAATAAACTGCACACCATCCGGAAGCTTGTGGAGGCAATAATATTAAGGTGTGGTACCATGATAGAGAGATAGCGGAGTAGTGCAAAAGATTGGTGGAATCGATGCCAAATCGTGTTAATGATCTACTGAAAGCTCGTGGAGGTCACATCAAATATTAATTCAAGCATATTTGTTGATTTCGAGCTGTCATATGCTGTGCCTTTTTGATGAAAGAAATGAAAAATGCAACATCTATCAGCATGAGATGTCTCTTTGCTAAGTAATTCATTAGCAGGTGGCATCTTTTATGATCTCGTTTATACCAGCCTGGCCTCAAGTGGTAGTTATTTAAACAAAGTTGAACAACATTTCAGGAAGAATGCTACCAATATATTAATAAGAATTTCAATATGAATCCTCTTAAGCACGTATAAAGTAAGTCGTGACGTCACAAATGCAATGACGTCATCATTTTTAACGTCATATCAACTTACACCAACTTACTTTAAAAAATATAGCCTTAAAATTTTTTCAGATTGACCCTAGCAAAAGTATTACTGAAATTTCTTAAAAAATGACAGTGATGCAATTAATTCGAACAATACTGTAAAATGCAACTGAAAAATCACTATAATTCAAAGCTGCGAATGCGATCGATTTTTATTCAGTTCAGCCTATTTTAACTAGTACGAGTTCAAGTTCTAGTTTTCGAATTTAATTTTTTCGAGTTCAATTTCGGCAAACATATCAAGTTTCTCGAGTTCCGGTTTAGGCTGGCAAAAATACTTAAGTCTACTTTTCGACTTAATCGCTCTCTTTTTGTGTAGCTTACATGCTGTTTTTCTAGGTCGCAAATTGCCATGGCAGAAACAAATGAACGCAATCTCAATTTACACGCATGATCAACAAAATGTTTCTTTTCGACAATTTTTTAACCTTTAAATTTCTTTTTAGTGAACTTGAACAGTTTTATTCAAGTTCAGGTTCGAGTTCGGCAAAACTATCGAATTTTTTCGAGTTCAAATTCGAGTTTGCAGCCCTGCTATGATTGCTTACCACACCAATCTGAGCAGCATTCGGCCCAATTTCTTCGAACGTATAGGTAAAGTTTTTGACGTAGTCTTTAACAATTTTGAAATTATTTGGACGTACACTCCGTGAACCATCCAAGAGAAATACAACATCGACCGGTCGCTGACCGCATTTTTCTAAACAACAAAATAACATCACTGGCAAAAGCTATTTTTGTGAGAGCGAAACGTCTTCACTACTGCATTTGTAATAGTAAGGCCCGTTTCACGATGGCAAAAACAGGTCATACGACCATATTGTTTGGATCTTAGTCGGGATCAAGTTGCAGGGTGACGCGTCCAAAATTTATGCTTTACGACCAAATGCCCGACGACGACCAAGTGTGAAAGGCGTCATTTAAATGAATGCAATCATCTACTCTGACTTCACAGTACTGTCAAGCCGGCTTGGTCGCCAGAGTGAAACGGGTCTAAGCGAATAAGATACATTTGGCTCATACCAAGCAATTATTCCTCGCAAGATTACATAACAGATGCTGTGGTAGCGCTTGACATTGCCAAAATAAGTGTTAATATATTATTAGGACTGTAAATGCACTATATACTTTTAGTGAAATCTTTTGTATTTAAACTTGCAAGCACATAGTTTATATTGTAATCACATTAAAATAAGCTTTTGAAAAAGCGGTGATCACGTATTATTAGACAGGTGGCGACAAAATGCATCAATCCCCACCTGTATTTACGGCCAAACATTGTAAATGTTTTGATAGGAACGGATTTGCAAGACCCATTCACAAAAAACTGGCTATTCAAACGCATTTCTGTGACTTAAGATGGTAATTTGATATTATGTATTTCAGTTTTCAAACGCCTTTTATTTATTTCAGTGTTTCTCATTTAAAATTACTAGGTACATGCTCAGCTCTGAATCTTTAAAAGAGTTACAAAGCAATCTGTTGTTTTGTGTTGTGACCGTCTTCATTTTTGAAGAGTTAAGAACTTTGCAAGATAAGTTTCATCATTGGTGCTGCAACCACTTATAATAATTACGCCCTTTTAGGCTCAGAATTTAGGACGCATTTTTGTTTTTTAAAGAGCAACTGAGGTTAAATGAAGCACAAAATACCTCTATATTACGACACCATTTTTTGGTTCGAAAACAAAACGTCGAAAAAAAATCAATCTTGCGCCATATTCAAGGCCGTAGCACATTTTTAGGTTTTGCAACCTTGTTTTCATTACATCTTTTGCTTTCTTTTAACGCTGGAGCTGTTACTCAAACCCTAACTCCAAAACAAGTTCTGTAGAAAAACAATAAAAGAACACAAACACACAATCGCGCGACTCATGCGTACCTAAATTAATACTCCAAGGCAGAGACGATAATGCCATTTCGCGAAAATGTCAAATATTATTAATGGTATCTTCAACTTGAAATTGGATTGTAATTGAAAGGTTACAAAACCTTAATGTACAACTGGGCCAAAGTGGTAAATCTGTGATCATGTAGGCCTACAGCATTAAAATAAAATACATAATTTCACAAACTTGCCCAACAGCTACCATACAAAATTTCTGCGACTTACTGGCAACTTTGGCATCAGCATGAAGATATGTATTCAAAAATACAATTATTAACAGAAAAAGTTTCTTTGCCATCACAATGTTGAAGCATTTGCTTCTTAATTACAACACCAAACATGAAATTGACAAAAAATGTCTCATTGAATATTTCCTTTTATCATAAGCTAAATCGTTATTTCAACAACCATTGAAATACAACAATAATCTGAAAAACTCAATAAATCAGTTTACTTCTATTTAGTGTTTTTTTTTTTTAATATTCTCATCTCATGCAGCATATCAAAAACGAAGATTTTTTTTCTCTACAGACCATCAGAATGGTAAATTTAGAGCAAAGCCAAACTTAAAAGCACAGTCCCAAGTCCCCGCTTGCAAACACATTTTCAAAATTTTGTGCTATCTAAATTACAATGTAAAATATCGACTTCATATTTAATTCAGATCCAAAAAATCTTGTTGCGAACGAAAACGAAAATTTTGTTTTACTGTACATCACTAAAAAATCTTTATTTTGCCAAAGAAAGCAATGCTACCTAATATTCACAGTGTTAAAACTCCAGAGTCCAAAGTGCCTCTTCTATATTTTGCCAAGGAAATCTATATTTTGCCAAGGAAAGCAATGCTACTTAATATTCACAGTGTTAAAACTCCAGAGTCTACAGTGCTTCTTCTCAATGTTAAATGTCAAACAAAAAAACTGTGAACAGTAATTTTAAAGTATTTGGTTTGATCTGACTGGGAATTGAACCCTAGCATAAATCATTTCAATAGCAGACGCTTTGTTTGAAACCACTGATTCGTCATTATGATTCATTTTTTCGAATTTCATTATTTATGTGGGCCTATTTGAGCACAGAAACTATTACTACGAAGAGTGCGACATGTATTAAAACAATGATTAGCCTATACTGACTGAAATTAACTTTAATCTGTCACCTTTGCACTGACGTTTGTAAAGATGAACTATGCACGGGATTCACTCAAGCAAGAATATTTTGTTATTTTCAAAAGGTGTTAAACGCATCAGATCTTTCAAATCAAATCATAAAGCATACAGCTGCTTTATGTAGCAACATCAGGTTTAGCTTTACCCAAGAGAGATTGTGTTTACCACACACCGTGATGAACGTTTAGTTAATACCTTATTATATCGATGCACAAAAAACCACATGATATATACTTTTTCTTAGTGCTCAGTCACTACGAGGCACGCAACCAGGATTTTGCCAAGTAAGAAGCTGACCCCAAACACCCAAACCTCAACATAGTTAGGGACGAAGATTGTTTTCCAAATCGGCTACCTGGAGCAAAATGAGGCATTAGCATTTCAAATAGATCATTGGCGACGATTTGGCGCGAAGATCTCGGCTGATTGGCAATTTTGCTTATTCTCGGAAAAGAAACAATAGTTTTGGCGCATTGGAATGAAATTAACAGAGCACTGTACATGTAACTTCATAAATCTGTATGGGCTGTTGTAGACATTTTCATTCACCTGATACCTGATTATATGATATCGTTCATACATTCGAAGCTAACGCTAAACATGAACTTAAGAGATCGGTTACCAATGACGTCGCCAGGAAGTGAAGAAGATCATTTTAAGCTTTCTAGCCACTCCGGAAGTAGGATTTTTATTAAAACCACATTTTTTTCCACAGCGGTCGCACTTTCAAAAAAATTTCCTGATTTTAGGCTTGTTAAATCCTTTCTTTCACTTTTCAAATTCGAATATTTTTCAAAAAAAGCGAAATTAAGCCAAAAAAGCACACCCCGAAACAATTTTGCGTTGGAAAGATGTTGTTGCCTGCTGGTCGTCAAAATAATGACGTCATTGGGAAAGCTGGTGAGTGGTGATGCTTACAACATATTGGTTTTATAAACACGAATTCAATTAAAGTTATTGCACTGTATTTGCAGCCATAAAAATCAGTTTTGATGAGAAAATATGCTTTATTTTAGTGCTCCTTTATTTTGGTCTTTGTGTTCTCTCCCACTTCACTTTCATTGGCAACGGCACTATTTTGGCGCCCCTTAGTGTAATATGAATGTTTATATAACTTCGCCAACTCAGTAATACTTTGTGGTGGGCTTTCCAAGTATCTGAGAGTACCTTTGCTGGATGACTGTCGTTGCAGTTTATAACATTCAGATTCATAGGGCAGAATTGACAAAAGATTTCAGCTACAACTGTGCCAGGTAATTTAGTTTATTGAGACTAAACCTACTGTATTTGAAAGTTTGTTTCAATTATGTTACCGTAACATCGTTACTTGATAACCTTTACTAAAGATATCCATATAGGTTGCAACAGATATGCTACTGTGGGATTTGTAGGCCGCAATATGCTTATACAGTATAATGAAATAAATTAAAATTGGTAAACGTTTTACACTATCTTCTCTGCAATATTTTTCCAAAAATTAACTTAATAATTATTAAGTTAATTTTATTATCAATTATAATAGCATACGGATTACCTCTGTATTAAAACATTAGAAACCTCTATACTCAACAGTCTGTTTCACCCGTAGATGATCCCTTGTATGGGTGAAACAGACTGTAAGGTTTTAAAGGTTTTTAATTTTTTATGTTTTAATAGACCTACTGAGGTAATATATTGTGATATGTACTTGGACTCTTCGTTATCGAGCACATTTTGAAACCCTGATATCAACTACTGACTAATAAATTACATACGAATTAAATGAGTTTTGCTAGCAATTTAAAAATAACTCTGATTTGATTTTCTAGTGGGTTAATTTTGCTACTCGATTGTCTTTTGATTCTACGACTTTTTCACCGAGATGCAAAATTCTTCTGCTGTCTGAATTAAGCTAAACGAATAACCATAATGGCAAAAACGCATTTGCCGGCTTTGATCTAGCTTTCAAGTTTTCGGTACAAAGCAATAAAAAATGCAACTCGAAAATATTTTGTTATTTGTAGAAAACCAGAAAACATGATATGACTATAGGACAGTTACAGTGTTGATAACAGCAATACAAAAATAGGTCGGAAACCGCCAATTTTTTCGATAGACATGATTTAGCTTCGTTTATTTCATAGCAAAGCAGTCATGCATTAAAGGTAAGAAACAAGTATTCAACATGCTCTTTGAACTGTTTTCATGACGTATTTTGTTGAAAATTTGAAAGCAATTACTGCAAGAATTTTAGGTCTGAACATAGACTCTGAAGGTTTTGTGGTTTTGAGGTATTCCTAAACATTTTCTATGCAAACGCTACGCTCTTGCAGGTGAAAGTTTTAAATTGACCGTGCATTCTCAAATAAATAAACCAAAACCTGTTACCGTTGCCTGCAAAAACGCTGATACAGAAAAGTGTACCATAAAGCTTGCAAAAATACTCAAAATTTCCAGAAACTGTGCTAGAACGGATATGTGTGGCGGCTTAATCTCGAGCTGTTGCTACATCCGAAGCCGAACATCTTGACAAGACCGACCATACGCGCGTCAACTCGTTCCAAAAATCCAGATACCAACAGCTCGACATTTTTATTCCCGATTTCTCTCGCTATTGCTTTACGACAGATTTTGCGCACGCCGTCACCCTCAGGAAACGCGAAAGAAAAACGATCCGCGAAAACCTTCGAAAATAGCTATTACCACATTAACCAATAATAACCGCAAAAATTTATTTTTCTCAAAGTTTAAGTTAACTGATTTTCTCAATTTAATTTGACCCAAAGCCGGTATCGATTTGGGTCTTTGCAGTTAA
Source organism: Trididemnum nubilum (assembly GCA_963965965.1). Lineage (NCBI taxonomy): Eukaryota > Metazoa > Chordata > Ascidiacea > Aplousobranchia > Didemnidae > Trididemnum > Trididemnum nubilum. The sequence continues at coordinate 24,928,046 of OZ014480.1, forward strand.
CTGTTGGGCCCGATTTAACAGTAGCTGTGAAAAAATCGTGAGCATATATCTATAGTTTGTTTTTCTCCAACTAGACATGGCCTTAAATCACATCACACAGTACAACTATGCAGGTCAGAAATGCCTCTTTAGTGGTATAATTATTTCATTGCTGTAGCGATGCACAAGGCAAAGTAGCATACAAAATACAGTGATTTATTATGAAATAAAAAAGCGATTAAAACTTTACACCATCAAAAAATAAATAGACGATTTGCAAAGTTCGAAGCACTTTGGCACGGAACATGATATCGGCTCACTAGCGACTATGAAACTACGATTGAACAACAGCGTGAGGCTTCCCAACGTCTCCATGCTTCACAGCTTTATTCTGCGATTTGCTTCGAGTACTCACAGTGGTTGCCACTTCATGGTAACACTAAAAACAGCATGTTTAAAACGAAAACCTTTTTAGTCGTTAAAAAAAACTGTTAAAGTTTCCAAAATAGCTTTTGGTCCTTCTCTCGGGCTAAAAACGCTATTTTCACAAACTGACATCGTCGTCTTTGTAGTGTAATAATAAAGACGTTTTCGTGACAAGTGTCGAGCTTAAGTTAAATTTGTGTTGCGTTTATTAACTCATTTTCTGCAGTACTTTGCATTATAGTAAGGGTTTAAGCAGTGCCGCAACTAGAACGCTGTTGTCAGGGGGGCAAAATTTTATTCTGGGGGGGGCGAAAATTTTTGGGTTGGTCTACTTTCCACCAAAATTTTCAGTTGATCTTCAAAAAAAAAAAGGTCATCTAGCCTAACTGTTCCGAACATTTCCTACTTTTCTGTTGCTTTCCAAAAAAAAAGTTCCTTTCTCGCAACAGTCGCAAGGGAAAGGGGACTTTGGGGGGCATGCTGGAAATTTTAGGGGGGCGCCGCCCCCTTTCCCCCCCTAGTTGCGGCCCTGGGTTTAGGCCGCATTGCCAGCCTGAGATAGCAAAGCTACGTGATAAAAGATAGGGTTCCCTCCGGAAACATGCGACAGAGATTATATTTGACGTATAAACGGCTTACTGCTGCTACATTACCTGGTAATCAGTGTGAGACTATGAAGATTTCATTCGATTTACAAAAAATCCCTAAACACTTTCTATCTTTTACAGGGACAATATTTTTCACGTCAAAATTCTATAAAACTTTAAAATGGAACTGCTTGAGCTAAAAGTTTTGGCGTGACCGCTTCGTTGTTAGTGTAAAGAGAATAAAAGATACATTTACGCTTGCATGTAGAGAAAGTTTATGCATTTCTTTTGCTTTAATACACACAACCTACCTTTAAGCAGAAAGGTAGCGCATTTAGTTCATAAATATTTTCATTGCTTTCCGGTGGGCGTCGACATTTCTGAGAAATAAGCAAAAATGATGAAACAAATTTGGAAATTAAAACTAGAATCACATTGAATTCAACATTAATCTTATCAGTATGCATTTCTTTTACAATATTTAAGTCAGCTTTTTTCCCGAGGTTGTGGTATTTTGAAAAACTATCGCTTCACATTGTGCCTTTGTAACTACAAAACGTAACTCGGGTTAGAAGCGTAAGAATTAAGTAACCCGTTATGTAAACAATGCAAAGATATCTTCTGCAGAAAAATTGCACTATTTTATAAAAATTTAAATTGTTCAGTAGTATTACAACGCCGCAAACTCGCAAAAGTAGCAAAACAATTTTTTGGAAATACACCAAAAGCAAAAATTATTAGTATTATTTTTTTTGGAAAAATTTGTTTTTTTGCTCAGGCTTGAACCCCAAAATACCTCTGAGGTTTGGGTCTCTGTCCGCTGGTTTATAACTAGGAAAATGGTTCTTGTATGTCAAGCCAAATACCCATTCTGCGCTTCACTTTTAGCTATATGCACAAATACTGAAATGAGAGGTTTAAGTTATATACCTGACAAACAAAGCAATCTGGATGCCAGTAATTGGACATAGCTTCAATGTACGATCCGGTTATAATGGTGTCACATCCATGACAAGTTCGAGCATGGAGTGTGAAAAAGTCGTCTGTAATAAATCAAAATTTTATTAAAGACTACTGAAAGTTCACTTTTTTATCCCATTTTTATGCCTGTTTTATGAGCAGCAAACGTATCAGCGCTTATGACTTGGCTATTAGGCTAATATATTTAGTAAGCTTAGTTACATTCTAAAATACTAAATGAAGTAATCAAAGAGGGACTAGAAACAAGCTAATCAGTTTCATCATACATTTTCAGTAAAAGTATGCCAAAGTTAGCACGCCGTTCATACGTTGTGCATGGCGTGGAAGAAGAGAAGTTGGAACTTTCAAAAATATTTGCGTATAATAACAGCACTTCAAATAAGCTAAAATTTGTGCCTTCGACTTACTCCTTCCCCTCATCATCATGCCACATCCCTAATTAACTAACGGTACCTAACAAAATCTTTTACATGGTGGGTCAAACATCCCAAATCGCTACGAAAATTGTCTTGAATACATAGATATTGCTGCGAAAAATGTCACATAGAACCTAAAGGTTGTGCTCTGAAAATGATGGGAAAATACAAACCTTCTAGACATACAATATATAAGAGCGACCCGAGGTTTATGGCCCACTCTGTGCAGTATTTTGTTAGCACTAAAATGTACATAAATTTTCTAGTTTGAAATTATTCCAGTGAGGACAGCGTACCCAAACAATATTGTTTGCCGTCTTTGACAATGTATGAATCCATCAGTGGTCCATTGCAATGACAGCACCTAAAAATTAAACTCTCATGTTGAACAGAAAAAAAAAAAAAACATTTAAGCCATAATCTTCTTCCTCCAGAATCCTTCATAGCTTCGCAGAGGTTATATGACAGCTTATTACGTTGCTCCATGCGCTCATTCACAAAAAAATCCCAACTCACAAATATCGCAAAGCTGCAATCCACTATTGTAAATTGTGAAGGCCAAAATGCTGAAAAACTCAAAAACGGAAGGCAAAGACAATTATTATACTTAATGATGGCCTAAATGGCTATGTATAAATGGTATTCCGTTATTATCAATTGGTAGAGTGGTTCTGAAAGGTCTAAGTGAGGGTTTCTATGTCTCTACTATTACCATGCGACAACACCACTGAATTTTCCTACCTGAAATGCTTTAAGTGCCAATGGCGACCAAGTGCCTGAAATCAAAAGTAAAATCAATTAATAAGTTTCCGAATTAAAGTAAAGCTCCTATACTTTCCGTGCATAACATTGAATATATATAAATCAAAACCTTAAGTCCTTTTACTGTCCCTTTGCGGTAATTAACAAATTCATATTTTTTATCAAACTCCCGGCCAAAAGTACCAGCAGTAAGTTTATTGCTTGAATGATGTTTGAATGATAATGCTCTTTTGACTATTTCGATAGACTAAAACAGACTGTGCTGAGCCAGAACTTTCAAGGGTAATATAGCATCACATTGCACATAGGTCTACATCAGTGCTCCGCAAACGGTGGGACGCGAGACCACATCAGGTATGCCGCAGAGTATTTATAACTTTTCTAGCAATACCCGCAACAGATAATTATGGTTTCCGGCCTGACGACTTTTTTTTTTCGGAGATCACCTCTACAATGGCAGAAATCAGTGCTTTCCGGACTGAAGAACTTTCTTTTTCTGGAGACCAATATTGTTTTTAGCATTTGTTGGGTTGCCACTGACTGTTGCGGAGTGCCGCCGAATTCAGCAAGTTTTATAAGTGTGCCGCAGGTCAAAAAAAGGTAGCGAAGCACTGGTCTACAGCATTCTATAAATTCTAATTGGTTAAAAGAGATACCCACTTGAAAAGGCACTTTAAAAAAAGATAATGGAGATTAGGCAAACAGATAGGGCACTTAAGCGATTTCGAAAGACACCAGCTTACTTAACTAATTATGTTTACCTTTATGTAACCTTGATCTGGACGGATTCTGTCACCACAGTAACTGCATGAAGTGCCAAACCATTTAGAACGTTCGGAAAGTGCGGAAGGTAAAAGCTAGAAATGCGAAAACAATTGCTTAATCTGGTAAGAAGCATTTTTATGTATTGTACACTTATTCTTGCGAAACCAACTTTTGTCATGCTTTTTTGTTTCAAGTATGCAAACTACACAACCAGGTAACGAGGTGGTAATGATCAAGCGGGTAATGACCAAACGAGTAAGCTCAATTTGATTCGCTTTAATCTTAAAGACGATTTTATATATCCGGTACATTGTCAGATACGGTTGGCAAAGTGATATAGCAAAAGTAAGGGTACAACGGTACCCTACAAAAATAGGCTCTGATAAACCAGCTGATGTGGTGTATTGGTTAAATGATTGGGTTTTGGATCTTATTGAAAGTGAGACCAGGTTTAATTCTTGCCGAAAAAACCTTTGAAATTCGTAGAGAAGGGCATCCGCAATACGGTGCTGCAATGCTTCAAATGCAAATTCTGGTAGCAAAGCGAGGCTCAGAAATACCATACTGCGGGCAATATCAAGTTTCGAACTGAACCTCAGCTTTACGTGAAACATTAGTTAATTTAGGATTATCAACGAAAAAGGAAAATCAATTCTAAAATATACTCTTTAAGCATGGAATATACTCCTATAGGTTTCAAAAAAAAAACAGAAACGTTATTTCAAAAAGTTACCATCTTTAACACAGAACAGTTCCGCATAAAAAAATAGTTCGTCCTAGTAAAATCAATCACTCTAGACTGCTCCACACACAATTACCTCTATTAGTCGAATTTTCTTTTCATTCCCTTCAACTTTATGCCGTCCAGTGTCGTTACTAACGCAAGGTGTGAGCTGCGATCGTTGAACTTCGGTCCAGGCTGTTGAATTGACCAAAATTTGACCACCTATATAAATAATAGCGCTAGTATTAGACAATAGACTTTCTATCAAAGAAACCAATATTGATGACGCAGCAATAGCGACATCACGAAAGCTAACCCAAATACAAAGGTACACGATTCAACTGTGTGGATTATCATTATCGTCAAATTAAACTGGGGTCATTTTCTGAAAAAATTAACACAAAACTTTCATTTACATCTTGCAGTTTCTTGCGCGGAAGTTGCCGCAGCTCAGCTGAAAATTAGAGATTTTAGGAAAGAATTTCCTGATAAATAAACAGTGTGTTTTAATATTTTTAGGGTTCTACAGCAGTGCCATCAATACACAAAAAACAAACTTCGTCCAAAAAAATGTAGACGATACAATGATAGTTAACGTTTCAAACTAAACACTTCTCATCTGTTAACCTTTTCTATCTGCTTGAATTGAACTTCAGTAATAGGAGCAACAGCAAAGATTAGTACTGTAGATAAAATATCACACATCGAAAATATCATTCATCAAGTCGTTTACGGATTTTAATACCTTTGGCATTTCGAGCGATCGCAACTGCTATGTCTAACTCGGTACCGCTGTATTTAGTGTTTCCTGTTGCGTACTCGTATTCCGAATAAACTTTTCCTCTGCGTAAAAAGCATAAAGATTTCTATAAAGGAAATTGTAGTTGCTTAGTAAATTGCTTCGTTTGGGAGTCAATTTATTCATTAATCGCTCGTGCGTATGATCCAGGCACTCTGCATCTGTATCACTACACAACCCAGAACCCTCTTTTTTAGATTCTGTTTGTAAGTCTTTATAAAGCAGTAGATAAATAAAATATCATATAGAGGACTTGTTTTTCTGATGTTGGAAACAGCCATGATCAAATTATTATCCAGGTTGCAAAATCTTTGATGGATTAGTAATTGGAGGATATTTATGCCGTGAAATTAGCAAAAATAGTTACCTTGTAACTCCCATTTGAACTTTAGGTCCGTTAAAAATTAAAGTTTTTCCAGCGAGACCGGTAGGTTCCTCAGTGCGAGAGCAACATTGACAAGAAAGAAGATCATTAGACCACGTTGATTGCGATAAAGCAGATTGAATGGTTAGGCAGCTAAAGAATAAACCTGTTTCATCAAATTTGGTGAAAAATATAGAAATTTGACTGAAAATAATACGCGATTCGAGTTTGATTTTAAAAGTCGCTTAAACCAAAAATTGAAAAAGCATGACGCTAGTATGCACAAAGCGTATAAGTACCCAAGCAATAGTACAGACATTAGACAATGTACACACGCAGTAAGTGAAGAAACAAAAAACTCTTTCTCTCAGTCAACAGGCTTTTTATAATATCGAAGATATTAGTTCTAAACCAATGAAGTATTTTACGGCAGTGCTGATAGCATTTAATGTAGGGCACTTGCAAATGGTATCTGATTGAGTGCTTCATAGCCTAATTATCTTATATTTACAAGGCGATGATGAGCTTGTTTAGGGTAAATTAGCATCGGTTTAAGTAATTTAAATCCTTTCGTTTTCTATTTCTGAAAAATTGCAGCTTGCTTGAAGTTATCAAGCTGGGAGAATTATTGTTAATGGCTTATCCAAGAACACAGGCTGTCCACTCACCTTTGAACAAAAAAATGAAAGCAATTTACAGAAAAAAATTGTAAAAAAAATGAAAAAAAATGACAAAACTTCTCCATAATTCTTGCCACTATTTGAAATTTTGCAACCATGCTACATAAACAGAGTGCCTTGTACCTAAGTTAACCGCACAAACACTGTCTATCAAACAAAAACAATGTTTTTGAACCAATTAAAGCCAAGGATACAAACGGCTTAAAACAAAAACCGCAAAGATTTTGAAAAACGCATATCAACGTCTGGGGGCTTCGCCCCCAACACGCATTTTACTAACGCATAAGAGCAGTGGTGCTCAGCCAGCACCTCTTTGCCAGGTTTCATGTGGTTCTTTTTTACTAGTCCTCTTATTTCTACCCTGTGTTGCAAGAAAACTATGAGGAAAATTTCACGATTTCTTTCAACTTCATTTTTAAACATTTTTCACCCTCAAAAGCATCGCTAAGAATGGTGGCACCCGGGGCGGGATTTCGTGGTGGCACTCTTTATCGGCCAAAATATAGGTGAAGACCAAAAAAAAATAGGTCTTCGCTGCAAAACGAGTTGGTGTTCAGTTTGCAGTCCGAAAGTATGTGATGACCAAAAAAAAAAAAAAAAAAGGTCTTTGCCTACCAATCAGTGGGTTTTCGGTCTCAAAAGAAAAACAAAAACAAAATGGTGACACCCGAGGCGGGCCGCCCCATCCCCCCTAGCGACGCCACTGTTTACCCTTTTATCTTTTGCAAAAAAATTCAGCATTCCAGCCATAGGCGTAGCCAGGATTTTTGATTGGAAGGGAGGGGGACCACAAATCACACGCAATGACGTCGTCAGAAATTTGCGAAAAAGGAACTTTTTGTAATACTAAGATATCGCAGAATGGAAGATCAGAAGTCGTGGTCCGTGTTTGGCACGTAAACAGGATTTTGCTAAAGAGAGAAGAAGACTTAAGCTGAAAGTTAGAAAGTGCAAATGTCTAAATTGGGAGACGTGTTGAGTGAACCAGTGTAACCTCAACGTATCCCAAACGGGGGTCTGAGGGCAAAGAAATAGCTATTTTAACACTATCGGATCACATTTCGCAAACTAGATTTTTAACATGCGAAAGCCAATTGAAAAAATTAAATTGTTCAATTCTTTATTTACTTACAATTTAAGTCCAAAACACGTTTAAAATCTTGCATTTTGCGTTGATCTGGCCCAGGTAAGAGGAAGCACGGTATCTTGCCTCCTGTAATATTTTGGCCGTAAATAATAATCCACTCGAGGATTTGCTTAAGAGATTTTTGTTTTGTCATAAAAATAACCAGTTATAGAAGTACATGTATGGCCAGGGGAACCAGGCTCCCTTAAATGCAAATTGAATAATTTGTTCAATGAGCATTTCTCCTAGCTAATGTTTTTTCAAAAGTATTTTATCGTGAAAAAACTGGCGAGGTAGAGGTGAAATGTTAATGAAAAATAGTACAAAATACGATTACGCTTACTAACCAGGTTATTGCCCGGGCCGGATTTACATTGCGCGAGGGCCCCTGGCACTTTGGGAATTTTCGCAAAATCTTGCTGCGAAAAAAGGTGAAGACCAAAAAAAGTCCTATATCTGAGCGCGGGGCCCCTGGCACTGTGTCACATGGCAAATCCAGCCCTGGTTCTTGCATTGCGTTCTTAGAAAGGTTCGACGAGGGCCTGGGGTATCAACTTTTAGAAAAAAAGCCCTCAATTTTACATAGGTTGTACAATTAAATTGGTTGGCAAAAATTCAATTGAAGAAGCCCAGGCGTCAGTATTATTGTTCCTTAATTACGGTACTGTAGCATGCGAAAAATGCAAAAAGAAACTGAAATTGAAGAAACAATAGGCTTTTTTGTTACATTTTAATCATCGGTGACATTTCCAATTGGGAAGTATGACCCGCCCCCCCCCCGGCTACGCCTATGATCTATGATTCCAGGTGGAGTAATTTATGAGATAATCGTGGTGGAAAATGCATAATATGCCGCAAAGGAGAACGTTAACCCTTGTTACGTAATGAAATGAGCGCAATCAAAAAATAAATTTTTACCTGTTGCATGATCGAAAAAGTTATCTATTACGTTACATTAATCCAACCATTATGCACAAAAGCTTATAATTCTTGCAGCTTGGTAGAAGTTACTAAAGTTGCCTTTTGTAGCACAAGGTAGGTAACGTAGTTCTGTAGCCTGCAGTATTTTTTGTGCGTTCCACAAAGGAAAGAATTTCGAATATCACCAACTGTATCATGATTTTAGTGGAAATAACGTCATTTAATAGAACCATTTTACTGACCAGGGTTTAGTTATGTTTTTGCAAGTTAAACATTTAAGCTCGTACAAAGATTTACCGTACGTGAGATGAATGCCGTCACAGTGAAATTTTGGCGTAGAAATTGTTACAAAAAACTCGGAAACTAACTTTCAATAGAAGACGAAATGTCCTGGTAACTTAACATACCTTAGATTAAAAATCGATTCTGTAAAAAAATACAGTTCAGGGGCGGATCCAGAAATTTTTGCAGGTGAGGGGTCCGCTCAAGATATGATATTTTTGTAAGCGTTTTTGTACGGTTTTCCCTTCCAGTTAAATAGCTTTAGGTGCAACCAGTAACCAAGTGCTACTCTAAATAAAATTTTTGTATACTGCACAGGCTGTTAGTTTGGCGTGGCGCGTAGCCAGAAATCTGCAATGGGGGGCTGTATCGAGAATCTGGGGTAATGCGCCTAGCTGCTGGAGACAAGGGAGTTTTGACTAGCGCGCCTTGCTGCCAGAGACTACGGGGTCTGGGGGCACAGCCCCCAGCGCTCAAAGATTTTGCAGTTTTTTTTGCTAAAGTAACTTAATTTTAGGCATATTTTAGCAAAAATCAATGCTTCTAAAATGCGGCATAGAAATTAACAGTGCAAAAACATAATTGAACTGGCTGCGTAAATGGGCTATGATGGCAGTGGCTAATGATATAATTTCAGCCTTATTATTACAAGCCGGTAAATCATAAAATAAAAAAATTAAAGTTTTAACCTAATTCGACTGCTTCAAAAAAAAATTTTAGACAAAAGTTGCTCTTGTCGAAACATAATCATGAAAATTAAAAAAGTTACCGAAATCACTACTTAGCTTCCCTCATTTTCCTCACACAAAGCAAGGCTATAAATCCCCCCAAAATATAAATAATAAATCACAAACAATGGTTTAATTCATACACAGTTGCACTTGAAAAAAATTCCACAATTAAAATTAACATTCTTCACAAAAAGTTGAAAAAAGTAAAAATAGGTTTAAAAAAATGAAAAAAAAAAAATGACAGAGGTTAAAAAAATGAAAAACGAAAAAAAAAATGACAGTGGACTGCCTGAAGAACACGATAACATGATCACGGCAAGCAACAAACCAAGAACGCGCAATCTGGGGTTTGATTTTCTTAATCTTTTTAAACTTTTTAACCACGTTGCCGACACATGTTATAAACAAAAGTGAAAACTACGTTTGAAATGTTTCAAAAAAAAAAAACCAAAAAACGAAGCTTCCCTAGTACGATTTTCTACTCTAAATCCGTTAATAAATCATTCATAAATCAGTGGTGAAGACATCAACACTTTATCTTTCTGTTCGAAACCGTAGTATGTACTTGCATCATTCTAAAATTTATCAAAGTTAGCTGTGATTAGTTTAACTCCGTACGTTAATAAACCATACCAATTTAAGGCATCCCATGGCTTTTGAAATACGATTAAAAATTGGTCTTCATGAGAGGAAACTTCAAATCCGTGAAAGTCTTTGATACATCGACCCACTATTTCTCTGTATTCGATAAAAAGGCTGCGAAAAGCAAAATAGCTCGAATGTTTTGTCAATACGTAGTCAACAAAAGGGTGTGATGATATAAACAGTGATAACAAAAGCCACACCTCATTAAACAATCGGCAAAATAATTCAATATAAACAACATTAAATCAAAACCATAATCAGCAGTCAAAGCTCTGGCAAAGCCAAGTAACCATATACAAAATGAATATACATAATACAAAAATAAAACTTGGAGTCAATTTCGAATTATTTCTCCATTAATTTCGAATTACTTGCACTTTCACTGCAAAAAGTTTCCAAGCTTTCTGGAAACAGTTGGCAAGCTTCTAAAAAGCAAAATAGTTTCGCTTTTAAAACCTTAGTAGCACTTTAACTTTTCGCACGAAAATGCATACATGATCGCAATGGCATGCAATGGCTTACGTCAACTCTTAATATTTGGGTATGATATAGCGAATATGATGTGCAATTCTAGCATGCTGGAATAGTTAAACTCTCAATTTTGAACAGACTTAACCTTGATATGGTAGCTTCCGAGCATTTTTTCCATAATTCATCCAGTCCTTGCATTCGTAATGAAACAATCGTTACTATGCCACTTGGGCCCCTCCCTTTAGTAACAAGCGGTGACAGAACAATCTAAACAGAGATTTGAAACGTTTATTGCAAAACTGCGAAGTATAAAAACGCAACTGCAGAAATGTATAGTGAAATTATTAAGCTCAAAGAGCATACAAGCGCAAGGCACAAAAAAAATTAAAACCGTTGGAAAAAATGCATTAAAACAATTGCGGAAAAAAAGCCTTCAAAATTTACGCAAAAAAAGATTCTTGATACAAAAATAAAGTAGATTACAAAAAGTTTAATGTTTCTCGTTTTGAGTTTAACTTAAAACATTCCACTACTAAGATGTACTAAAGACATCTTCATCATCAACAACTTTTTTTGCTTCGACTTCAACAATAAACAATTAAAACACGCCAACGAAGTACGATAAAAACGTTATCTCGCATGATAATAACTATTCAAAACTCTCAGTAGTGTCTCGAGTAACTAGGCCTACAAATTTCAAAAGTTTTTTTTTAACAACGAACTGGCAAAAGTTTTTTTGAGCTTCCGTTCGCATCACATTTAAAGCTTCAAGTCAAACTAGTCTGTTGCACATCTGCTTTGGTTTTCAGATCTTATCAGCATTGGAAGCTTGCATCTCTCGTCAGTGTTTTACTATTCAGCACTCACCAATTTTCTAAGCACCGGTTTTCATCAGTTTTAATTCTGCTCTGAGCACAAAACAACGTTTTGAGATTGCATTCTTTATGTTCTCATCAACAACCATAGCTTCAACTTTCATAAGTGCCTTAATTTTCAGTTCTCTCATAAGTGTCTTAATTTTCAGCTAAGAGCGTCGGTTCCCATAAGATCTACTTCTAACGTTGCTCATAACACGTAGTAGTTAGTGCCTCCGATTCCGACCACAACACCGCTTATTGAAAACTTTACATTCTGTAGGTTAACTTTTTTAAAACATTGCAGTCATAAGTCAATCAAGACAATGCAGTAAAAACAAATTTTTTGGCAAAAATTAGATGCAGTCTTTTTTTCATAAAAACACATTGCAAACTTACTCTTGTTTCTGGGGGAAGATTACCACTAGATGGAGAAGTATTCATCATTACTTTTGCTGTAGTTGTTGGTCAGTTCCACAGTCAGAAGTTTTCTAAAACCATTTTTTTCCTTTTAAAATGCAATTTTGACTCAATTTTAGAAACAAATTCTTTTCTATGACATAACAGTGGTCACATTTTTGATATTTTCTCAAAATACTAAAAATTAAAATTTGGTAAAAATATAAGTTATCATAGTCACGATAACTAAAGCAGAAAGCATTTTTCTCCTAAAAAACCTCTCAAAGACTCAACGTGCACATTATTATTTACTGCACTGATAGCTACAGCATCTAATGCTGCACTTGCGATCAGGATCCTAGCAAATTCAATCAATGATCTGACAGAAAGATTGTCGGCAACTGAAACCATAGGCAAGGAGTTCAATTATCGGTCAATACAAACCAACGACAATAATAGTATTTACAGCTTTCCTGCTGAATGTTGAACATGAAAAGAACAGCGTAAAGCCTCTAACGAGCGTTGCGGACAGGTGGGCACTAACTTTGCTTGATGTGCAACTTCGTGTGTGTATGCGGGTTTGGTTAGTGGAAACAAAATAATAACGGTAAGCGAAAATCACAAAATTTTAGCAATTATTTTGGATCCACCAAAGTACAAAGTACCAGAGTACAAACTTGGGCAAACCTTGGAGCTGTTTGAAGCAGAGCCGTTGAAAGAGGGAAAAGGGGTTATAGATTGAGTCCCCACGCCCTAGGATTTTTGAGGGCCAGCACTGACTTAAGGGGCACGTGCAGGTCTTAACTTGATCTGAAGGCTTGATAAGTTGATGAAAGCGAATCAATGTAAATTGGGGAGTACAACAAAGCCAAGTTGAGTGGAGACCTTTTTTCGATCTGTTTTCACCTAAAAATTGGGAGAAAAACAAGCCCAATTTCAATAAACACCTTTTTTTGGTCTTCAATTTAAATGCAAAGGGAAAAATAGCTGTTCGGTTGAGAAGCACTTCTTTTTTTTTGAATCTGGAAGCGAAATTTCTCTCAACGGCCCTGGTTTGAAGAATTGGTAACTATACTAGCCATTTCATGCTAAGAGTAAACCAGTTTTTTGTATCACCTATAGTATGACGCTCAAAACTCAATCTATAAGTTTGAGTGAAATTCGTATTCTGATAACAAGATTATGACGTTTTGACATGGCCGATTTAACTTTGAGACGTTTCGGCAATATCGGTACGCTGTTTTACTGTCCCACTAAAATTTAGACTACAAATCCTTGCTCGCTGGTTCTGTCCAAGGCATTAAAGCGCAGGTGTAATGGTATTAGCGTTTATGCCAGTTCTAGATCAATCTTAAACGTATTCTTATTCTTCAAATTCTGACTTTTCGATGCAACCACTACGAGTGACATTCTTTCCTTCATACATGCTTATCAAAGTTTATACTTAAATAGGAAATACTTACACCCAATACACGATTTCTTTGACTTGCCAAGGTACGATATATCTACAAAGCGCAGACTAGGCAAATTAGTCTGTTGTGTACATCTTAGTTGCTTCTTCCATTCAGTCGCTCAGCACTTGCAAAGCATGTCCTTGGTAGAAAAGAACCGTTGAAAAAGCCATCTTTTACAAAGCATTTTTACCAGTTACAAGCTAGAACATCGCGAATTAAGTAACTAAATTGAAAAACAAAGGCGTCACTACCGAATTCACATCATTTCGTGGGTGATTGCTAATGAATGCAAAAATTTTACTCCGCTCGTCTCCAGTTATTGTCTGGTGCTAGCCCTAATTTAATAAGAGAAGAAATTTGAGCACTTTCAAAAGGAAAAGCGATCTTTTCAGTCACTGCCTTAGCTTTATTTCACTGAACACAACGAACAATAAAATTTCCACCATTTGCAGTAATTACATTACAAGTTTTCACAATCATAAATGACGTCAACAAAACGTATATCAAATAATATTGAACTACTGGCAGCATACGGCATATATGTCATTTAGTACATGTACACCGCAATTTTAAGCACACCAACAACTTTAAAAACCACCCAACATTATTGTTTTTTGAAACATGATTAAAATATAAATCACCAAAGCGAAGGTAAAACTTTTGAGAGTAACAATTACAACATTATGGCTTTGGAAACGATGCTAAATAATTTTTCTCCCATTGGGGCCAAGCATTATAATTATTACAGTAGTCCTTGACTAAAAAATTACAAACTCAACCAACAAAGAGATTTCTGTGTGCTTGTAGACAAGCAGACAAAAGTACCTGATTAATATTTGAGTACATTGCTAAATCATAAATATTTTTCTGATTTTTTTGATTATGGACCTAGAATTTTCAACGAATATTAAAAATTCCGGTCAAGACCTCTAATGACTTTAAAAATTGAATAGCTAACTCATCCAAGAATTATATTCAAAGCATGAAAAATATTTATCCTTTTTTGTTGAAAAGTTAAGGTTTGGGTAAGGGCTTGCAGCAAGGTTTGTTTGAAGAAAAAGTTTATACTAAAGTTCGAAATTGAGTTTAAAGTAACACAAATCATTTTTTTAGTGGAGTGTAAGGCTGACTGCTCATTGTCACAAACCTATGAAAATACAATTTAGTTAAACATGTTGCATGTTTTTCTGCATACGTGCTCCAATATTGCATGTAAAATGACCACGAAAATTGAAACGACCAAAAGTGATTCATTACAATCTGGTGCTTAAAAGCTTAGTACCAGATATCAAAACTTACAAGCACTAAAAACTTTTTTTTACTACAAGCATAATCATAAACACCAAACAACCCAGGCTTAGGCAAAGCAAATCGAAAACAAAAAAACATTTGTGAATACAATGCACTAAGTTATCATTATCAAGGTGTTAAAATCATAAAGAATAATCTGCCCTGTACTCGTCCTGTGACTGAGACCCAATTTCAATCTATCTCTGAGAATTTTTGTTTGATTAATTATTGGTTTGTCGCAATTCGGTGAATTTATAGAAAAAATTGTTTGTCATTGTCTAATCAGTGCTCAAGCCAAATTACTGGGCAATTATTATCTTTTGTCAAAAAATAAGCTGTTAATTAACGCATCTCCCAAGGCCGTCATAAAGAATCATTATGTTTGTGTTAAAAGATCTTCTGCATTATTTGTTTTTTAATTTCTGGCTTTTGGATGCTAGAAAAAGATGATCTACAACGTGCTATCACTGCTCTGTAACTATTTAATCGTGCTTAAACCTTGGTAGCAAGTAGTGATTACAAAGGATTGAAGCGAACAGTGTCATTTTTTTATGAAATGTGTTTTGCTGCTTAACTTGGGCAAAATGTGTTTTGCGAGATTTGAGTACTGGCTGTGTGGAAACAGTCATACAACGGGAAAGAAAGGCTCTGGTAAGGTCTTCACATCGATCTAGAGATTACTTCTTTCTCTGTATTTTTTGTTCGTTTATATTGCAATAAACTTGATCATTAAAAAATCATTGAAATCAAGAGTGCAGCTAGTTCAAGGAAAGAGGGATTGGGGGAGTTAGGAGTAGTTCTCCTACACGTTATTTACGTTGGATAAAAAACTCTGCTTCACTGCCATGCAGAAAATTACAAAACAGTTTTGGTTTTAGGTGTTGTAGCAGATCTCAATTTAAGATTTACCATTTAACAAAAACTGTTGTCCAATTAAAGCACAAGACTCTACATTAATTTAGCAGAACCAGTTTATGCCATCTAGTTTTGTTTCTTTGAAAGGTTAGCAAATAATAAAAATTTAAGGGAATGACGATTTAACCAAAAAATTTTAAGTTCAAGAGAAAACGAAAATGAGGAATATTCATTCACAGATTTTTCATTTACTTTTCGAAGCATTTAAGTTCAGATTAGGTTTGGCCCATGTCTGGGGTAAGTTTTAGAATAAGAAATTAAGTTTGGGTAAAATTTGAGTCAAAATTAATAAAAAAATTGACAAAAATTTTTGGCAAAAAAATCTCTAAAAAATAATCAGCCAGTTCTGTAGTAATGATCAAAAACCTTGAACAAGTTCTGTATAGAAGTCAAAAAATAAATGAACCACTTCATGTGTTACATAAACATGTCTGTCATGATAGCCTACCCACAAAACATAGCAGCCTAATACAGCAGCTGTTTCCAGGAATATCATCTCTTGTCAGCTAGGTAGGCTTTCGACTCTCAAAATTATCGCTGTGCTACATTGAACAGCTTACAACAATCATTAGAGTCATGGCAAACCACTTAACAACCAAAGCTAGAAAAGCTGGCACCCATGGGGATCCCCTGGAGATAATTAAACAGTCGGCAACAAAATCGACAGGCCAATATATCTGCTAAATAATTTTTGCATACAAGCCTTGCAATAGTAAAATTATGCCTTTGAATATTGAAAAAAAGTTCTAAACTTTGAACATTTGACCAAAAAATCTGACCAAAAACTTCAAAAAAAATTTCCCATACTGCAACTGACATGTGGTAGAGGTGCCATCCGATACACATATTGACAACTGACATAGTTACATGATTTAGTGCTTGCTACAGTTCTTAATCACAATTCAGGTAAATAATGATGAATTTAAGATTTGACATCATAACTAGTTTCCTAAAAAAATCACTTAGGCACATCTAATGATGCACATAAACTATATTTATACAGGTTTGCAATCTGCAACTCATGAATCAAAAGTGGTTAAAAAAAAACAGTCAACGAGAAAAAACAATGAAAAGGTGTCTGAGGCATTTTACAAATAAATTTCCAACTGTTTTCACTAGGAAAAACAAAAGTGTATTAAGAAGGGGATATTGATTGCTCTGGGTTCCACATTTTATGTATATATGTAAAACATGCTTAAAACAATGAATTATAATTTTATTATAATGTCAAGAAAAATTATAATTTTATTTACCGTCAAATTTAGAAATCCTTGACAATCTATTTCACCCATACAAGATCATCAGAAAAGAACTTTTTATTCAAGAAGACAAGAGGGAAATTATGTTTTCAAGAAAATGTTTAATATTTTCGCTAGGGTTTTGATTCTTACATCTTCATGATATGGTTAGTCAACAAACAATGGATTTGGTAGCATAGCATTAAATAAAGCAACCATGTCAATCATGATCTGTGCATTTTTAATTTTCTACAATTGTTAGTTGGTCATCTGGCCAATCAGTAACGTGCTTGTCTCTAGAGCGTGAGGTCAAAAGTTCAAATTTCTGGCCAGTCAAAGTAGACACAGTGCTGCCAATGGCTCTCCACTGCTGCAACATTTCTTTAAAAGAAGCTATGTTGTCCAAGAGCAATGAAGCGAGACGAGTCCTGTAATCTTCTTACATGCTTCTGTGTAATTCAGCAAGTATAATGAAACAATTTAATAATTGGTACTTTTTCATGTAATAATGTAATGCTTTTTCATCATGGCTTTTATTGGGAGCTACAACCATCCTACAATTTCAAATATTGTTCAAACAAGAATAGATCAAAGCAATGTCATAATTCAGTGAAGGTGTATTCAAAACAGCCATTCATTTTAATAGAAAATCGCAAAAACCGTTTAGTGTAAGGAAAAAGTCTCTTGAGACCCTTTGTGATTCATGTGCTTGAGCAGCTAGCTCGTCTTTAATCACAGAAATACATAGAAAATTGTACATTCAATATGCATTAGTTATCTATAAAGAATGAGCACTTTTACATGCTTCCACACAATAATACAAATACTTCTATTCAACAACATCATGCTTGAAATTTCTATAAAAATTTGTGCCAGAGTTCTTCTGATGCCATACATAACATGGCTCAGATAAGATATGCAAAATTGGTCAACAATATAAACTTTATCTCCATAAAATCCTTTTCATAAGTTACCTACTACTAGACATTGATATTCTGTTCAAATGGCCTTAAAAAATGGAATCCACATGCAAATTTTAAGTTGTTCATGCAGTTCCTTTTTCAATAAAAGTCAGATTGAGAGTAAGCCAAAATTTGATTTATTGTGAAAGGTGTCTGCTAGGTTTTAGTGTTTGCCTGCAATCTGTTCCACTTAAACCTACTCATACTTGGCTCAGCAGTACAAAAGGTTGCTCATGCCTAATTTAAGTAAACCAAACATCACTGCTACAGTCAGGCAACCACTTTGCAAACATGCCGAAAATGGAATGTTTTGAAAACAACCTATTTTTCTCAATAATTCATTAATCATTAGGCTAAGTTCACTTTACAACGAAGTCACTTTTTAAGGGAGTCACCAGCAACCCCTACAGGCAGTGGCATACCCAAGGGGGGGTTTCGGGGATCACCCCCCCCCCCCTTTTGGAACTCAAAGAGCAACATAATTTTGTTGATATAACACAGTTTGTAACACTTTGCTATATTTACTTTTAACTGAATAATCACTTAAGGTCAGAATTGTGGTTACCTAAGATGATGCTTTAGGGCTGTAATTTGATCCATCATGTCTTTACTAAGCAATTGATATTTTTGCATTTGTTTCACGTACAATATCGCTGACAGAAACATTGCGTAACTATGTGTATTTGATATATCCATGGATATTGAATAATGGATACCTGATCATAAACTTCTGAGCAGAACAGAGCTTGATACTAAAAAGAGACAGATGGCCATTTAGTGAAAAAATTCACCCATGTGTAAAAAAAAATTACTAAGCCAAATCAGAAATACACTTTGCAAAAAAAAGCAAACAAATTCGCTGTTAGAAGATGAAACCCGCTACAAAATTACATTCAAATGTTGAGATTTTTAATCTGCAATCATGTTAAGGAATTAAAAACAGCTTTGTGACAAAGCTATCATTTTCAAATGATTTTTTCTATATTTTTGCAGTAACTTTGTAGTATTTAGGTGATTTTTGCTGCAAAATACATCAAAAAACAACCCATTGTCTATTTCAATGTAATCAACCTTTATATTAGCTTCAACCACGGTATTTTAGCTTTTTTTCATTCCACGGTAGAGTCGTGAAGAGAGTTGGATGAAAACCTTTAATCTAAAACAGTCTTTTTCAATGCTACCTATTTTTCAAGAAGTGGAAATGATAACTCCAACAGCATTTATTAGAAGCTATTTAGAAATTGTGTACCACTAACAAATTTTTAAATTTAAAAACAAATCCACTTAAAACATTTAGGCCAAATATGCAATCTTTCACCATTTAAATGTATTTTGGACTAAACCAGTAAGTATGCTGGGGCTGAATGGACTGAGCAAAAATAAATTTTCTTAAACTCTTTCAAATCTTAGTAATTTAGCATACTTTTTAACTGCTCTAAAAACGTTCAAAATGTCATCCAAATGGCATTAAAATGGCTGTATTGTTTCCAAAAAAAATTGTAAGAATTGCCCAGCAGCCGGAGGCTTCGCCCCAGGCCCCCATACATGTTATCTTATTTAAAATGTCAAAAATGTTTAAAATGTCATCCAAATGACGTTAAAATGGCTGTTTTTTTTTTTCGAAAAAATTACAAGAATTGCCAAGCAGCTGGGGGCTTCACCCACAGGCTCCCACAGTGCTTATATACTTGTTCTCTCGCAGACAATCTTCACAACCAACAACTTTCAAAATTGTTATTACAGGGTTTTTGAATAAACAAATATTGTAACGAAATGCAACTAATACCGCGAAACCCTCATTGACTATAATATGTGCATTATCATTAATGGTTAAAATAAATCAACTACAATTGGGTCTGGTTTCTTTTTGAAAAATTGACCACCCCCTTTTTAAAAATTTCTGGGTGCACCCCTGCTTACAGGATATGCGAAAACTTTAGAGACAAGTTTAAAAGCCTAAACTAATTAATTATTGAGAAAATATAGAATGTTTGCATAAACAGTCCATTTTCGAAGTGTTTGTGAAGTGGCTACCCATAGCACTAAAAACAAAGATACTTGATTGTGTTTCTGTGGTTAATATCTACCAGTATCTGATCAGAATACACAACCTATTAAAGATTTTTTTAGTAGGTGAAGCCTAATGCTGAATAATAAATCTATTTGGGGTCAAGCAGAAACCAAACAAAGACTATAAAAATTGGTAGTCCATGGCTTCTTTGCTTTTGTATTTAGGGACAGTGTGAAGTCTCCACCCTGTGTCAGTGGGCAGAAGACAGGTAGCAGCTTAACTTGAAATACCAGAAAGGTGCCTTTGTTTGCTGTCTGTCTCCTGGCCAAATCAACATGGTGTATAAAGATATAATCATCAGTAACTATAAACTATAAATGATCTGATAATCATGACCTACCGTACTGTAGTAGGATAATCGTAACACAAAAAACAGACCACATTAGTCAGTCAGACATCTATAGTAGCAAATATCAGATACCGGTATGTCTAATGTAGAAAGCGTATAAACAGAAGATTTTAGTCTGATAAGTTACTGGTACTCAGTACTATAGCCCAGTGTTCCCACAAGGCCGATTTTTTTCAGCCAATCAGGAATTTGTTGGAGCAAGGGCAAAAAATTTTTGGCAATATGGTAAAGATAGCTTTAAAAAACTCAACAAATTAGTGGAAATATGACATTTGGTACACTTTATTACTCGATTGGTTGAATACGAAAATTAGGGCACATAAATGTCTTTTTAGAGCTTTGGTCAAGATTGTTTCAAGAAAATTTGAACACTCGCCGATAAATAATACTATAATAATAATAACATGGTATTAGTAAACCCCTTAAGATACTGGATAATACAGGAAGTCACCAGCATATCGACCAAAGGGGCACAGTAAAAAAGCAAAACAGTGTAGAAGAAATGAATGCAAAAAAGCACTAAGCTGCTGAGTGAAGAGTAACGACAAACATAACAATTAGTCAAAACGTTAGAGGAAACACTGCTATAGCCTACAGTAATACAAGCACATGGTACCTTTTTTTACCTCAAGAAAACAGCTCTGAGCTTCCTCTATTCCACTTGATGTGATAGTCCAGTTTCTGTGAGAGAGTGGTAGTGGTAATTAGGTACGGTACCGATCCCTGCCTGATAACTTCTAGGTAGTGACTATTTCGCCGAAAATTTTCAAGTTAAAGAGAATAAAACGAAAATGAGAAATATTCATCCACGCTTTTTTCATTTGCTTTTTTAGGGGTTAAGATTAGGGTTTAGGTTAGAGTTTGGGTTAGGGTTCGATTTGGGAATAGTTTGAGAGTAACGATTTGAGTTTGGGTTAGATTTGAGTCAGAATTAATAAAAAAGAAGATAAAAATTTCCGGTGAAATAAACTTAAAAAGCCTTCCTAACTTCTATTCTTCAGAGTTTCAGTGCTGATTGAGATTCGGCCAACTGATTAGTCTAGTTTACTTCCGCAAACTCATTATTATACACTGTTATAGTCAAAAACCTAAATTTTAGAGTGATATGGTGGAAAATTTGTTTTTGTTAACCTGCATAAATTATCCACACAATCTGCAAATTTGCACAAAAAAGCATCCCGTTGTCTTGACTGAAATTAATCATGCATAAAATGACATCATCATGTTGCCAATCAACAATGTAGACTTATTAGGCTACAACCAAAAGTGGAGTCGAGAACCCAACGTTCGAGGCCAAAAACTAAAAAAAATCCAAGGACAAAGAACGAATTTTAAAAGACAGACCCTCTTCAGGTCAAGAACAGGAATGGTCAAGGCCAAGGACACAATATTCTATACCATGGTATTGGTAAGCAAACCTTCCATTATTTTTAAACGTGAAAAAGTTTAAATAGATTCTGCTCGAAATTGGTTTTATTGACGAAATGAGAACTACTTGAGGTAATAAAGAGGTTCTCCAAACCTTTTTCCAGAAATCCTCTTATTCACGAATATACGATTTGATCCGTTCGACTCCGTGCCATTTACAACCCTGCATTTCGCAATTTGTGACCTCCCAAAAGGCCTACTGTAGCTCAGTACTGGTTGACTAGGTCTACAAGTAGCAGCAGCAGTAACCAAGTTTTCAGATTTGGTTTGGCTACTCACTGGGGTGGTCCTTAAATATATTGTAAAAATTAAGCAATAAAAATTATGATGGGAACCGAAGAAAATGTGTTCCTTTTAGGCTAAAACCATCAGTGGTGTAAAAAGTGCTCGAAAATTGTAATCAAGTAAAAGTTTCGTTACTGACAAAAAAACTACTTGAAGTAAAGTACACAGTACTGACCAAAAAAAGTACTTGAGTAAAAGTAGAAAGTAGTCGGTTTAAAACTACGTATTTTTAAAAGTATTCAAGCAAAATAAACAAAATATCCAATCGACAAGTATGACAGACAACTGGTCGATACCTTCAAATCACTGCCACGAAGCGCTCGGTCTTCTAACCCCTCATTTTCTCAAGAAGTCATGAATTATTAATTTTTGCAAGCTTTTGTTATTATATTCAAGACAATTAATCAAAAAGAACAACAACAGCAAAATTTTGAGACTTGAAAATCATGGCGCGCAGAATTTACATGGAATCTGATTAAAAACAATAAAGCCTTATTTAAAATAGAAAAATTTTTAAACGTGTCGGACTTAGCTATGTCCATCATCAGTAAAAGACAAAATCTTATTCTTTACTTTTTACTGATGATGGACATAGCTAAGTCCGAAACGTTTAAAAAATTTTCTATTTGGAATAAGGCTTTATTGTTTTCAATCAAATTAAATAAAACTGCCTTGCAATCTGTACCGAAAATTACATTGAATCATTTTACAAAATTTTTGTTCAAATATTCATGGTCATTGCTAAATTATGCTAAAATTTAAAAACACTCTAGACGTGTCTTATCAGTGTATAATAATCTACTGTATCTACAGGGTGGGCCAAAAATTTGCATCATAGCTATTTCAGTGTATTCCGCAATAACCTTTTGTGGATTAATTAATCAAAATAATTGTGGATTTTTTTAATTGAATTTATTTCACAACATGTGAGGGTAGGAGAAGCCAAATGAACATTACGTCACTAAATCACACAAAATCATTGTACATAGCCCATTTACTGTAGATAGTCAGGGCCTGTACTCGAACGAAATTGATCGTCATATTGAAGACATTTTGTAATAACATTGCACAATAAATCAAGAGTACCGTACAATAACGTTTATGGCATATATGCAGTGGTGGTCATTGACTTGGGGGGGCCCCGGGCAAGGAGACAAAAAATGGGCCCTCCCTAAGCAACACCTAATGCTACTGAAATCGTGTAGGATCAGCGCTACCGGGTTGGTACTTAGCACAAGCCTGTCCCCCCCAAAAAGTTCTTCCTTAACCGATGTAGGCATCTAGCCTACCATCAGTTTTAGTTCATCTAAGGGTGAGCACAACCAAAAACTCTTACAACTAGCAGATCAGGATCTGAAAAAGTGAAAGTGAAGTGAATATTAGTCAACTGCTCATACTCGCTGAGCCAAAGAACCATGGCAAATACCATACGTATCTAGCAGTGTCATAACACTAATGAGTTCAACTTATGATGGACTTCCAATTCTCGAAATTTTAGACTTTTGTGTTTTTGGTATGCTATCAAGCATAAATACACTAAATTGATTCATCACAAATCATAGAACTTCGCAAAAAGTTCTTATGTGTTATGCACATACAGTCTATTCTTTCTTATACTTGAATCTCAATAAAAAATATTTGTAGTTAGCACAGCATTCAGCACATTAAACTTAGTAGACCTATGATATGGTAACTAGTGAAACAAGACTTTGGCTATGCTACCCGCGATAGTGACATACTGGAATTCAAGAGTGAAAAGCAGTGTCATAACACGTTACTTATTAGGCCTAGCCATACATGCTCAATACCATAAAACTAGGCATTTTTAGTGGAAACTTTCAAGTGGTAAGCAGTAAGCACTTTATTTTACTGTACAGAATGTAGACTCAGACGTTATGTCATATCTCAACATGACAACAGCCAACAATCAACAGACACTCAAACTGGGTGACATGCAAAAGCTAAATACAAATTTTGAAGTTACAGTACCGTGTAGTAATAACACTTTGAAAACTCAGCACTTAACTGGCTGCCTTGCATCTAAAAAGCAGACATGAAAGCACTTGGAAACTTAATATAAGAGCAGCAAATACTTTAATCTTCATAAACACTCAAACTGAGAGGGAGGTGCATAATGAATACTAACTGATTCCTACTATAACGAATAAAAAATAAGATAGTGCAATGGGCAAAAATTAGACAGAAGTCACTACTACACGATCTAGCTCATCATGAATCAGAGCTAACCACGAACTTACTTCATTGCACCCTCAATCCCATTTTGCATCTTGGCTAGCAATACCGGTACTCGCTTTTCTCAAAAAATAAACTAATATAATGATTACATACCCTTAAAAATCAGACAGTACAGTAGACTGTAGCAGAGTCTACACTAGATTATAGTAGTCTTAAAGGCGGTGAATCATCCATCCAATTTCGGTGGTCTACAAAAGCTAAAATTGAACTATAATTTTTGATACTTTTTGTTTTGATTTTGGGGCTGCGTTTGCAAAGATATTCAACAAATACAAAAAGATATCCCCCGAAAAAAGTTTTTGGAAACTCTGAGTTTTGATCTTCCCGCCAAAACCACAGTTCTCTAAACTATTATGCCTACTGTAATTTTATTAAACTATTAGGCCTAAATATCTTTAAACTATTTAGAGATAGTTAGGCCTAAACTACTTAGAAATAAACTATCTCTAAACTATTAGGCCTACCACAGTTCTCTAAACCATTAGGCCTACTGTGGTTTTGGCGGGAAGAACAAAACTAAGAGTTTCCAAAAACTTTTTTCTGGGGGGACATCTTTTTGTATTTGTTGAATATCTTTGCAACCGCATTTCCTAAATTAAAACAAAAAATATCAAAAATTATAGTTCAATTTGAGCTATTGCAAAAGCACTGGAATTGGCTGGATGATTCACCGCCTTTAATGTGTTAACATGCTGAACAGCTGAAATTTAAATGCTTTTGACGTAGTACATCTTATTGTGCTTCCCAAAAGCGAAAAAACAAAAAAACAGCTCTTGCTAGAAACTAAAAATAAGGTCAAAAAGGTACTAATCACTAAGACAGAAACTAAAAAATAAAAAGTCAAAACTGACAGTGGGGAATACTAAAAACAGTACAACTTTAGATTCAACACTGAACATTGGAAAAATTGCTCAAGCTCAATAGATTTATGCCTATGTCACACGTTGTACAGCACAAACAAAAAATTTCTAAAATGCGGTTATCTGCTAAGCTGATAGCATCAGTTAAGCACTGTAGATATCAACATCCATTTCCAAAAGCAGTCTTATATGCAGCAGCTACATAAATATCCTTGTAGAGAGCACCACCACAATAACGATAGGCAACTTTGCTGCTTTTATATGTTCTTCACGGCTGTAAATTGCAAAACTGTACTTACAGACTAAAGCTCTTGTACAAGCAAAACTCTAAACATATAAACATACTGGTAGGCTCCCATCTCATTCAGCAGTAATGGTGTGAAAGGATTTCTAAACCATGTAGGTCGGTAATATTGGAACTAAAATTAAGCAATAAGCCAATAATGGAATAAGCATACGAAAATTACGAATCTTTTAAAGCAAACGTTGTTGACTCACTCTGTGGCCAATATAGTTTGTTATGCAAATTTGCACCAGTATTTGTTTAATAAGAAAATAGCCTACCGGTTCTAAATAGCTTTGTAGATATTGCTTGCTTTCGTTGTTGCATTAAATAGGCTATTACTATTACAACGTGACATCAATGTGACACTGCCAGTTAGTCTTATCAGTAGATTTCCATGAACTATAAAACAAAAAACGCAGAACTAGCAGCATAGCATTATTCTCACAGAACACATGTGACTAACATTACCAAGGCTGTTTGTGAGCTACGGTACCTTACGTACACTTATATTCATTATGTGATGTTAACATGTTACCCACTATTTACAGTATGTTTTTACTCAAAAGCACTGTTTCAAAAGGCTGGCATACTGCATAGGCCTACTGACAAACCGCTCAACAAAGAACCCTCTGCTAAAATCCCCCAGTAAAGAGCCCTTTGCAAAATGGGGTCGTGCAAGTCTAAAGAGCTCTTTGAAAAGTTGTAAAGAAACCATCCACACATGGCCCTCTGCAAAGGGGCCTTCCTTAAGAAGGCGCCCTGCATTGAGCCTCTTCCATAGCCGAAAAGAGCCTTTTGCAAAGAGACTATCCAAAAAGCCCTCTCATGATCTCAAATGATGGGTCTTCTTCATAGGGCTTCCGCAAAGGGGCCCTCTTCATACGGCCCCCACAAATGGGCCCTCTGTAAGTGCTTCCCATAAAAGGCTCCCTACAAATGGGGCCCTTATTTACAGAAGAATGTACAAATAAGGGCCTTTCCAAAAATGTCCTTCCAATAAGGGCCCTTTGTAAAGGCCCCCCAAAAGGAGCCTCCACTGGGACTCTCCACAAAGGGCCCCTAATGCCTAAACCTTAATGCCGCTACAAATTAAGGTTTTACAGTAGGCTTAAATGTGCTACAAAAGTTTGGGGAACATATGTTACGTAACTTTTTTTGGGGGGGCCCCTGTAGCGCGCAAAATCAAGTGGGGGGGCCCCGGGCAACCGCCCGGCTTGCCCATGCTAATGACCACCACTGCATATATGGTGTGTGATTTTTGACTCACTCTGTAGAATTTAGCAATAGAAACGTTCAGTTACCATTGGACGCATTTTTGGCAAAATTTATTTGTCTAATTTCTTCTTCCATGAGTTACTTTTAATAGAGTAAACGTCTATGTCAGTATGCGGTGAAGAGCAGACACCAAATAACGAACGTGAACAGGTGCGTAGCCAGAAATCCGCAATGGGGGGGCTGTTTTGGGGTTCTGGGGGCGGAGCCCCCAGCCGCCGGAGGCCAATGGGGGTCTGAGGGCGAAGCTCCCAGCCGCTGGAGGTTTAAGGGAAAAGCCCCCAGCCGCCGGAGGCACAGAGGTTATGGGGCGAAGCCCCCAGCGCTCGAAAATTTTGCATTTTTTTGCAAAAATAACTTCATTTTAGGGCTATTTTGATTAAAAAATAATGCTTTTAAAACGTGACTTAGAAATTGGCAGTGCACACATGACTAAACTGGTGGCATGAATGGGCTATTTGGGAGGTGGACAATGGTAAAATGTTAGTTATCTTGTTTAGATGCTGATAAATTATAAAATCGAATAGTTCAATAAAACTCACACGGAGTAAATCTATTTCGTATACAGTTAAGAGAGAAAAATAATTCCGGGAAGGGGGCTAATGAAAAGAGACTAGAGAGAAATGCTTGGTAATTAACTAATACTGAAAAGCCCCCCCCCCCCCAACTATTCCTTAGTTTATAGTATATTTGTTGATGACATCTATGCTTAGCATTTTTACACTTGCGATCAAATTTAATTGCTTATTTTTTACCATTTTTCAAAGTTTTCATTTATTTGTTAGCTTTGCTTTTGGAAAATTAGCCCCACACACTGAATATATGTTTCAAAAGATGTTTCAAATCACTGTTTAGTACACTCCAGGGCATAAAATAGTCTCAAAAGTGCTAAAAACGTAGTGTTTTTCTCATTTTGCATTTTGGTCGACATGCCAATGGGGGGGCTATAGCCCCCCCCACCCCCCTGGCTACGCTACTGAACGTTGAAACTAAAACTGTCTTGAACATTGAACTGCTTTTCGCCAGACGCCCAGACTGGATCTGATACGTACACGCACACGTTAAAAAAAAGGCATTGATGCAGTCGCTGTGACGGTCTGCCAGAGTCTATGGTCTGACGGGTAAAGTTAGAATGAATATTATCAACCATTCCAGTCACATCACATGACCAATCCAATTTTGATAAAAACACCCTTTTTTGTCTAAATTGGGGTTAAGGGAATCAAATGGAGTGTATTTAATCCCCTCAACTCTATTTCATCGCCCCAAACCCAAAATAAATGAAAAAATGGGGGATTTGCCAAAATTGGCTTGGTCACGTGATGTGACTGGAAAGGTTGATAGTATTCATTCTAACCTTACCCTGGTCTGACCTGTGACGCAAGAGTTGCCAGCCGAAAAAGAAGCAAAAGACATATAACTTAACTAAATTGAACAATTGCTGGTGGAAAAGTCAACCATTCTGATGAATTTGTCGTTCAAATTTAAAATTATAGTACTTTCTACTTTTGTGAATCAAAATACTACTTAAGTAGCGTTACTTCATTCTAAAAGTACTCAAGTAAAAGTAAAAGTAGCCACAAAAAAAACGACTCAAAAAGTACTCGTTACTGAAAAAAACTACTTGAGTAATCTACTCAAGTAAAAGTATTTCGTTACTTTACACCACTGAAAACCATAGGTGGTCAAGTTAATGCAAAACGTTAGCTTCGTTAACCCCTAGTCCGTTAACAAACTTCACACCTCCGTTAAACGTTAATCCGTTATTTTCAGCTTTAATTAACGGAAGTTAAAAAAGTCCGGTAATCCGTTAACATTTTGCGTATAATTTACTTTTTTTTATTTACTCGCTTCTAGAACACGTATTGACGTTGTTGAGCTGATTGTAAGCAGGGTATCGAACCGTTTCAAATAACGGTTCGGGTTCAGGTTTAGCTCCTGCTCAAAATATTTTAGCGGTTCAGGTTTGGTTCGGGTTTACTTGAGCACCATTTTCGAGGTTCAGGTTTGGTTCAGGATCACTCAAGTAAAATATTACTGGTTCAGGTTCGGTTCGGGTTCATTGACTTAAAATTTAACTGTCGTTGCTCGTTTCGTCCAGAAAAAAAAAAAGGAGAAATTGCTGATCCTGTTGATGATCACCACTGCTCTTATTGAGCGTGTATCAGCGCCAGCGGCATCCGGATATGGAAAAATATATTCTTACTTTTGTTAGGGGTTCAGGTTCGGTTTGGGTTCATTTGAGCACAATTTTGAAGGTTCAGGTTTGGTTCAGGTTCAGTGAAGTAAAATTTTGCTGGTTCAGGTTCGGTTCGGGTTCACCAAAATGAAACGGTTCATTCGGGTTTACGGTTCGACACCCTGATTGTTAGGAAATATTTATTGCTCTGGCGGTATTTTATGTTTTGGAAGTTACATTTTACAGTCTAAGCTAATTTCAAGATAAAAATAAGTTCAAATGCACAACGAAGTTGCGATTGGAAAACCTTTGGAAATTGTGAACAGCGATAATTAATAGGCTGCAGCTTATTATTTGCCACAAAAAAGCTCCTTTCTTTGCTTTCTTCTATAAAACTCGTGTTAATACGAGTAGGTGTTACCAGTGCAAACTGATTTGTACCAGTCCGATGAATGAATGGTGCAAGATATTACCGACAAAAACCTTAACGGAAGTTAACAGAACTTGACGGAAGTTACTTTAGTCCGTTAACAGGACTTAACGGAAGTTAATTTGGTCCGTTAACATGAAAAAACTTTTTAACGGATTAACGAGTTAATGAAAAAGTTAGCTTCGTTATTAACGGATTAACGATTAACGGACTTGTGCCCACCTATGGCTAAAACCATCATGTGTGATAAGTTTCCGCGATAGAAAAACATTTAGAGGTTGCACAAAGGCAGTAAAGTTTTTCATAAATACCCAAATTTGCAAAGATAAGGGAGAGTGTTAGCAAAGATAAGGGAGACTGTTTGCAGAGTGTTTGCTGTTCAGAAGCAGTAATGTTTTGGGTGTAACCAGTAGCGTAGCCAGGGGGGGGCGGGGGGGCTCGAGCCCCCCCATTGGCTTGTGAAGTATGCAATATCGCACGTTTTTGGTGCTTTTGAGGCCGATTTTTTGTAAAAAATTGAAAATAGCCCCCCCCATAGAAAAACAGCCCCCCTCTAACCTTTGAATTTCCGAATTTGGCCGAAAAATCAGTCTCAATTTCGGTGAAGACCTTTTTATTTTTCATTTTTTACTATTATTATTACTGGGCAGCGGTGCAAGGGAATCTGCTACCGTTAGGTAGAGTCCACCTACACGTTGCGTAGGCCTCGTTCGGGCCCATTGCAACAGTAGCTGCTGTTATTGTTATTTTGTTTGCTTACTGGTCGAACTCAGAAAGCCTCCCAGCTTCCTTTAAGTACGTGGCCAGTTTGTTAATATTACATTTCGTTACCACATTGTGAACAGTGGTTTTGGTGATTCCAAAATATTTAACACGAATATCTTGGTAAAGCTTGCAATTGCCTACATGATGATTTGGTGTTTCATCCTCTAGGCAACATTTTGGACACAGAGAAGACTCAGCACGACCAGTAGTTTTCTTGTGTCGCTGTAGATTGCAGTGCCCAGTTAAAACTTGCACTACTCTATTTAAATGAGGCCTCTTAAGGTTAAGAAGACGTATTGTTAGTCGTGAAGACATCCAACCTACAGACTCCTTCATCCTCAAGCATTCTTTCCGTTTATTCCACATAGATTTCCATCTATCTGTGGACCAGTCCTTTACCGTGCTAACACAACTGGCGTACGGGACTGTAATAAAAGGTTCAGGATCATGTATTTTTGATCTAGATCCTGATTTGGCAACATAGTCGGCCACTTCGTTACCATGAATCCCTGCATGTCCCGGAATCCAGGCAATACTGACGTGGTTTTGTTTACCTAATTGATTTAGGTTTCGAATGCAGTTGAGGACTGTAATTGATGTTACAGTGCACTTTATGAGTGCTTTGATAGCTGCTTGACTATCAACCAGCACAACAATACTTTGATTGTGCATTTTATCCAAAAGCAGGTTCTTTGCCACTTCTGAAATAGCTAAGACTTCTGCCTGGAACACAGTGCTGTAAATTCCAAGGTGGAAAAATGCTTGTTTTGGAGAGTTGCTTGGGTATTCTGCATAAAAACCCGCTCCTACTCTCCCATTTAGTTTCGAGCCATCTGTGTAAACCTTGACAGTGCTCTGGTTCAGAACGCTTTCAAATCTGATGGCATTCTTTTTGTCCATAATTTGACATTCGAAATTTCTCTCAAATACCTTTGTTTTCTTTATTCGGTCAGCTGGCATTTGCATCAGAGGTAAGAATTTCCTTGCCTCATTGCAAACATCAACATGGCTTTTTGTTTTTCCAAAGGAACCAATTGGGTTGACATGCCAGAGCCCACTAACAGTGATTCTGTATGACCCTCGCACTGCCTCAGCCAATAGAAATTCCTCAATGGGAGTTATGTTGAGCAATATTTCCAGAGCACCAGTAGGGGTGCCAGGAAAAGCTGATGAAATCATCAGGCAAGCAAGTCTCTGCACCTTTGTGAGTTTCCTCACTAGATACTTTTTATTGAGACCGCCAGCCCAGGACACACATGCATACGACATGATTGGACGTATCATAGCTGTGTATATCCATTTCATCATAGATGGTTTTATTCCCCACGTTTTACCCACAATTTGTCTACATTGTATTAATGCTGTAGTTGCTTTGCGGGTAATTCGGGTAATATGAGGTTTCCAAGTTAGCTTGCTGTCTAGAGTAACATCCAACAGCCTTGCTTCCTTGGAAAGTTCAAGTTTTGTACCATTCATTGACAAGGAACCCAAGTCTAGATTCCGTTTGTGAGTGAACAGTACTATCTCGGTTTTCTTGCTGCTAAACTGTAGCTCTTGTTTCAAAGCCCAATTTGCAGCAATATTTATTGCTTCCTCTGATCCAAAGCATATCAGCACCAGTGACCAACACTGCTAGATCATCGGCATAGGCTTGAACATAAAAGCCTCTGCTACGTAACTCTAGCAACAGGCTGTTTAAGACACAGTTCCATAGAAAAGGGGACAGGATACCACCTTGTTGGTTCCCCTTTACTACTTCCCTTTTAACTTTATCACCATATAATTCTACTTGGACTGTACGATGTCTTAGTAGAGTCTCTATCCATGAGGTGGGAATCTTAGACATGCCCAGCCCTCGCAGAGCCGCAACAAAGCTACGGAAGGTGACATTGTCGAAGGCGCCGACAATATCCAGGAAAATACCCAAAGCCAGCTTTTTTCTAACAAGGCAATGCTCTACACGGCGTACAAATTCATGCAAAGCAGTTTCCGTAGAAACTCCAGCACGAAAACCATACTGCGATGCAGAAAGCTTTGCCTGCACGTTATTATCTTCATTAACATGATACAGAACTAGCCTTTCCAACCATTTCAGTTGAAAAGAAGTTAGAGTGATCATACGGAAGGATTTAGCTTCAAAATAGCTTTCCTTTCCGGGTTTGGGGAGAAATATACCTATGCCTTTTTTCCATGCCAATGGCACATAGCTGTGTCTCAGGCATGCTTGAAAAATGACATGGTAATATTCTTTCAGTTGATTCCAACCTTTCTGTAGCAGTACAGGATAGAGCCCTTCTGGCCCTGGTGCTTTGAATGGTTGAAATTCGTTAATAGCTGCTTCCATACGCTCAAATGAACATATGTTTGCAATCATTTCAGTGTCTTCAGGTCTCATGAATGGGTTCTCCACTAAGTCGGACCTGGTTGCAAGATTTTCTAACTGCTGGCTACCCGGTGATAAGATATCCAGCAGATAGTTTAAAGTTTCTAGTGGAGACTTTGTGAATTCTCCGTTGTGTTTAATTACGTTGCTAACACGCACCGTTTCATTCCTTCGAATAATCTTAACCAGGCGAGCCGTTGGTGTTTGACTATTCATGCTTTCTACAAAGCTATGCCATGAATCGCGCTTTGCTTTTCTGGCAGCTTTTTTGAAATGAGATAAGGCGAGCTTTTGAGCCTCCCAATCTTTTTCTTGTTTTGTTTTAATGGCTTTTCTCCAAGCTCGGCGAGCCTCTTTCCGAAGACTTGCAAGCTCAGAATTCCACCAAATGTTATCTTTCTTACGAAGCGACTTTCGCATAGGGCAAGCAGCTTCATATGATTTAGTAATAACGGAATGAACCTTGTTTGCCAGCACATCAATGTCTTCTTTTGAGGAAGGCACTGGTACTGGTCCTAAAGTTCGTTGACTCAATTTTTGTTCGAGTTCGTTTACATACTTGTTCCAGCATGTACTACGAACATTACGAAACATTTTAGCCTGTTTTTGGATCCTGCCTTTAACCTGGAACCTAATATACATGTGATCCGAGAATGATGGCACGTTGCTAACATGCCAGCCAACCACTCGGTTCCATGCACACCGGTTCACTAAGGTTAAGTCTAGAACCTCTTCCCGCGTTTTAGTTCTGAATGTTGGTTTATTACCCACATTACAGAAATTTAGGTCTGCACTAGCACAATATGCTAAGAGATCCTCTCCTCGAGGGTTTATATCAGAGGATCCCCATGTAGTGTGATGTGCATTTGCATCGGTTCCTACAATAATAGGAATTTGTTCATTTTCTGTGAATACCAACAAATCCCTCAGTAAATTGGGCGGTGCTGGTTCTTCGGCTGCCATGTATGCTGATACGAAAACAAAACTGTCTCCCTTTCGGCACACATTGTTAACTCTAATTGCCACTATATCCTCATTTGAAAACATCGGGATTAGAGAACAACAGAGATCAGGAGTAGCATAAATGCACGCCCGAGGACGATTACCCTTTTCAATACCTTGAAAGAGGTTTCATCCTCGTAGCTTACTTCTGATTTTAGTGGCATATGTCCATTAGAGTGCATCAATCCCCCCTCATATTCAAAAATCATGTTCTACCTAGCGTTAAAATGTTGCACTTGGGCTAGAAAGAAGCCATTTAAATTTTTTTGAAATTTTATTGGTGCCTAGGGGTCCCACCGAGGGGTCAAAAATCTCAAAATTTGTCAAATTTTGAAAAAACTCACAATAATGCTACAAACAGCAATTTTAAGTGATCCTATTGTTGATAATTCCATTCAGGATAAAATTTTGCACAAGTTGAAACTTTATTCCACGTTTTTGCACCAAGAATAAAGCAGCAATTAAACAAAATCATTGAACTGGAACGAAATCGCTACAGCGAATTTTTATGTTATTGCCCATAACTTAATTGTTTTAGTAGATAAAGACATGGTTTTTTTTGCGGTAGGTTTATCTACTGGAAAACTATGCATATCTTGGAAGAAATATTGCATGAAGGTTCTCAGTTTATGCAATATTTGCAAGTTTATCATCAAAGGTTTTTGCAAAAAAAGTCTAGTTTGCAAAGTAAGGTACATATAGGCATTGCTTTGATGCTAACTGTCAAGTCTAACTCTACCTGTGTTATGCCTCGACTACCCAAAGCAATGCCATAGCATGGGTATTGCATAATGCATACTGTGCCTGATTGGAAGAACTAGAGTACTGTATAGCATCAATCACAATGTTGCATGCAAATAAATAATTAAGTAAAATGCTAAGTGCAATATATTAGTTCATGTGTGGTAATTTGCACGACATTACATTCTCAACATTCAAAAAGTTAGCAAGGATGAGATCTACATTAAGCACACCCTCAAATACAAAAAGAACTCGTAAAACAAGAGCTATGTTTGGGCTAGGAGAAGGATCACAGAAGCTGATGGCACAATTATTGGCTCTGGATCGTCACCATCACACCAAGTCCTTCGCTGTTTGCTGTATCGTTATCAACAAGATATATCAGAAAGCAAAAGCGAGGATGCAGGCGGCTAAACAAGTGTTTGCTCAAGTAAGCATCTTTTACAAGAAAGCTAACATTCACATGAGATCAGAAATAAAAGCTTGTCAAAAAATGTTAACTGTTAGACAACAATGTTAACTAACAGCTATTCCAATTGCAAGACGATCAACAGTCAGCACCTAAACTAAGCTGCTGCAACAACACCTGGAATTGGACAATACATTCCAAATTTGGTAACCTAATGCAGAATCATTGATCAAAGATTTTGATGATCTACAATTGTTTCATTCCATGAAGACGGACAGAGTTGCATCATGGTTCTCGTGATAAAGATGAAATGCTGCAAGATGAAATGCAAGCTGCTCAGAAAAGAGGCAGCCAAACAGCAAGTCAGCAAAACTTCTTCATCTACTCAAAGCACTTTGTTTTCTGGTAGCCTGAGAATCTTTAGCAGTAGTAAAGACAGTGGCAGTTAAACTGAAGCTTGTAGTTACTAATGCATGGAGAAACAAACCAAAAAATTCTTTCACTATTGCAACTCATAAGTACGTTGGAAAGCTGGAACAGAAACTTTTATTCCTTCCGACATTTTATCTTCACCAAAGTTAGTGGCTATGGCAACATGAATGAAAACAACGCCAGCTCAACAATTTGCATTTACCTACATGTGCTTTTATTGAAGGAACTGATTGAGATCCTGCAAAAGTTAAGCTGTCATATGCTCATGCAGACACATCTCAAAGAAAAATTAACAAAATCTGTGTAAATGAAGAATGTCTCAAAGTTGCAGTGAGAACAAGAGATGAAGCCAAGCTACTTTGTGCTCCATTATTTACCACTGGCGCTCATGGCAAAACTGGAGAAACTGTGAGCAAACAAATTACTGATTTGCTCATTGAGTGGAATTGCAATACTAAGATTATCAACACGGTATTTGATAATACTAGTAGCAATACAGGACACTTACAGTTCTCAATATGTGTTACTCTCCAAAGCCATCTTCAAAGTGCTTTAATATGGTCAGAATATCAACATCATGTTGGCGAAGTTATTCTAACCCACGTTTTTAACGACTTAAAAGAACTTAACTTTTGCAGGATCTCCACCAGTTACTTCAATAATTAAAAGCATGTATAAATGCTAGTTGTTGAGCTGGTGTTACTTTCATTCATGTTGCCATAGCCACCAAATCTAGTGAAGATAAAATGTTGATAGGAAAAAAAGCTTCCGTTCCAATTTTCCAACGTACATATGAGTTGCAATAGTAGGAGAATTTCCTGGTTTGTCATTCCATATATCAGTTGAATTGCCACTGCTTCACTACTGCTCAGACTCTCATGTTATCAGAAAACAAAGTACTTGGCTCCGATTAACAAGTTTTGCTAACTTGTAATTGTGCCATCAGCTTCTGTGATTACTTCTCCCAGCTCAAATACAACACTTGTTTTACGAGTTATTGTGGTACTAGAGGGTGTGCTTGTAGAACTCATTCTTGCTAAGTTTTTTATTGTTGAGGATGCAATGTCGTGCAAAATACCACACAGCTACTAATATATTGTACACAGCATTTTACTTAATTAACTTAACCAAACCTTATTCTGCATCAAATTATCTAAAAACAAAATATTTTTTTGGTATTGACTTCTTGATTAGTATCCAACATTGTGATTGATGCTATACAGTACTCTAGTTCTTCCAATCAGGCACAGTATGCATTATGCAATACCCATGCTATGGCATTGCTTTGGGTAGTCGAGGCATAACACAGGTAGAGTTAGACTTGACAGTTAGCATCAAAGCAATGCCTATATGTACCTTACTTTGCAAACTAGACTTTTTTTGCAAAAACCTTTGATGATAAACTTGCAAATATTGCATAAACTGAGAACCTTCATGCAATATTTCTTCCAAGATATGCATAGTTTTCCAGTAGATAAACCTACCGCAAAAAAAACCATGTCTTTATCTACTAAAACAATTAAGTTATGGGCAATAACATAAAAATTCGCTGTAGCGATTTCGTTCCAGTTCAATGATTTTGTTTAATTGCTGCTTTATTCTTGGTGCAAAAACGTGGAATAAAGTTTCAACTTGTGCAAAATTTTATCCTGAATGGAATTATCAACAATAGGATCACTTAAAATTGCTATTTGTAGCATTATTGTGAGTTTTTTCAAAATTTGACAAATTTTGAGATTTTTGACCCCTCGGTGGGACCCCTAGGCACCAATAAAATTTCAAAAAAATTTAAATGGCTTCTTTCTAGCCCAAGTGCAACATTTTAACGCTAGGTAGAACATGATTTTTGAATATGAGGGGGGATTGATGCAATCTAATGTCCATGGTTCTTGAGCCAACACTAACCCGGAACGTACGCTTTTTGTAACTTCACACATGTTATAGCTTGCTGCTTTACATCTGTGTAGGTTGATTTGCCAACACTCTAAATTATGTAAGGATAACTTAGGTGCCGTAATGGCTTTATTTGATTTATCAAGTTGTCCGCTGTAATCCTGAGCCATTCTTATCTTAATGATAGATGTACTCAAGTATAGCGCTTTATTCTTAGAACAGCTGATATGGCTACTTCAATACAACAGAGAAAATCTCTGGCTTCGGCTTCTCTGCTTCTCTGCATCTGCCGAAGTGCCAGGCTCAGCTGTATCCATTATTGCCTCACAGGTTTCATCACCCTTTGGCGATCGTGATGACGTCTCCAGGTTCTGAAGCTGCTTGGCACTTTTCTTTTTTTGGAACTGAATCCGACGATAACCAGCGTATGGGTTGTAGTTCAGTTCCTTCAGCGTGGTTAGCGAAGGTTCCCGAACGGATACTACATGTAGCATCCCTCCGTTCCCCTTCGCTGAATGCTTTGTTTCCAAATCCCTACGACTGATTTTCGCATTACAACGGGAAACCAGCGTAAGGGTATCGGAAATGCTTAGACCTTCATCTTCTAGCAACCAGATTCCAAAGGTTTTTGCTGGAGGCAAGTCTTTAGGGCCTTTTGCATCGTAGCCTTGATGAACTACCAAGGACGGTACAATAGCCTCAATCACTTGTTTTGCCCACTCCAAGGTTTTCTCATCCTTGCATATCATCAGCACCTTACCTTGAAAGATAAAAGTGCGTTCGATACGGACAAGAAAACCCGGATCGGAACGAAGAATCATTTTGGTGATGGCGCTTTGAACTTCACGTAGATCCATGTTGTCCATACCACCATCTCTTTCTGACTCTTTTCTTGTGATGGTTAATTTTTGATTACTGGCCTTCACAGCCGCAGCATAGCTAGCTGGGGTGCTTGTGCCAGCCATCGTTTTCTTGGCTTTGCCTCCTTGCATATCATGAACGACATCATGTCGCCCACGCTTCTGCGGGAGGTTTGTTGAGGAGGACAGAGAATCCGAAGATTCCCTGGCTCGTTTAGTTTGGCCGGAGGAATGGTCAGAGGACTCAGGGTCATGGTCAGCAAGTGTCATATCAGCCAGACCCCTCATTACCCGCTTCTTTTCCCTTCTCTTCCGGTTTTTTTCATAGTTTTTCCCCCGTTTCACCTCAGACCTGCAAGCAACATCCGAAGAATTACTTGGATTCTGAAGCTCCACAGGGGGAGTTGAAGTGGTATTCGGTTTTACAACCGACCATGCCACTTTTGCTGTACCCTCAGCTTCTGAGACAAACTCCTTTAGCAAAGGAACCTTCTCAACTTGAGGGCTCAGGTTTGATGTTTTTTCGGCATCTGGGCTAGATGGCGCAGATGGCCGAGTGCTTTCTTTGTTGGCATTGTCACTCAAGAATTCACTGATTCTTGGTTGTGACAGTGCCACTTCTTCTGAATTTAGGGGTGTAATCCGTGTTACTTTCTTTTTTCTATTAACTGACATAATTCATTTAGTTGGTTTTCTTTAAACTGGGAAAAGTTCCAAAGACCAGATTATTCAGACAGACAGAAAGCTACGAACTTCTATTTCTATCGATGGCAACAACCCAACACTGCAAATGACGGACTTTTCTCTGGAGTACTGGCCTCGGCGGAGCCCCCCCAATACAGCTGCAGACCCCTACCCAGGTGCCATCTGGAACTACAGGTGCACGGGGATTTTCACAAGCTGATGGACACGAAGTCCTATGTTGGCTAGACTAGGACCAGCATCCTTTCTATCTTGTGGCCGCGACACGGCAGCGCGTTTTATCCGCTGTACCTTATACTCGCATTGACATTCCGCCGCAATATTGACCCATTACTACCGGTTCCATATCAGCCCGCAACCTCCTGTTGGCTTTAGAGTCAGGGGTTGGAAATTAGAAGGCAGGACTTCGCAGTATCAGGCCTTCGCTTGCGCTATTGCCTGGTTGCTAGTTCCTGCACTTTTTTATTTTTTGGAGAACACCAGAATTTGGGCGGAAAAAACCTTTGAATTTCGGATTTCGGCTGAAAAAGCAGACTCAATTTCGGCGAAAACCTTTTTTTTTTTTTTGAGAGCACCTGAATTTGGGCGGAAAAAACCTTTAAATTTCCGAGCTTTCCGAGAAATTTCGTCTGAATTTTCGGACAAACCGTGTGAAACTGATTCAAGAACAATGAAAATTCGGGTCAAGGTCGTTTGCACTTTTCTCACTCTTTCAAAATAGCCCCCCCCCCCTTTTCCAAATCCTGGCTACGCGCCTGGGTGTAACCCTACTTATTGTATGTAGCCAAGTAAGTAGTGTACTGTCTTTATTCTCACTCAGCAAAAATTATGCCTATGATATGCTTTGCGAACACCAACAGCATCGCTGAGGCGAAATGCATGTAAAACTGAACTGATATCTTCATTACATTTTTCAAATGGCCAGACTAATTCCCATATAAGTGCCACTGCCACACCACGTTCTGCAGTTGCACGCGGGACTTGGATTTTTTAACCAACTTTTTTTCTGCCATCAATGAGCCTAATGATTCACTTCAAGGATCTAAGTCAATTGATAAAAATTTTTGATCCATTTTATTTTTCGAAAAAATCCAATTAATTGCGTTTAATCAGCAAACCGCCTTTTGTATTTGTTATTTCTTAATGGCACGTTTGGTAAACTTTTCATCTTCGTAAAGAGCTGCAACCATTCGTCATTTCATGTTATCATGCACCTTTGGTTCCCAAAAACCTAAGCCACTAATTTCTTAGACGTGAGCCAAAGCCGATCAGAGAATTTTTTTCATTACGGTTGCCCCAATTCTCTTTTCAATGTGATTTTGCCGTGTTTTTTACAAGTCCAAGATTTTTTTTAGCTTACATTTTGGCAAGTTTAGTGCAAATACAAGAAATGATGCTTTGGTCTATGCTTGCCGTTATCAGTTTACCCTGCAGTTCTAGTGTATGGTAAACAGATTATGGCGAGCATAAGTTAGGGGCGCCATAATGAGTTCTATGGCGCTTCTAACCAACTTCTGATTTTTTCAATGTTTTGCGTAAATGGAAATCCCAGAACCAGATTCTTACTTTTAGTGTTTGAGACATGCATGTCAAAAAACATTTGACCCTGTAGCAAAAACTTTTTCAGCCTATCCCCATTCCTCTGAGGCTCAAACGATGCCATTTCCTGGAGACCAACTGGTCCCATTAGGAATTGGGGCAATCTTGAGCAGATGTTTT
The DNA here is from genome assembly GCA_963965965.1 of Trididemnum nubilum. Classification (NCBI taxonomy): domain Eukaryota; kingdom Metazoa; phylum Chordata; class Ascidiacea; order Aplousobranchia; family Didemnidae; genus Trididemnum; species Trididemnum nubilum. The sequence goes on from OZ014480.1 coordinate 24,968,139, forward strand.
GTGCAGATGCCAGAGGTGATGATAGGCAGGTAATAGACGTGTGAGAATAAATTTGAATGAGATTGAAAGTGGTTCAAGTCATTAATCGAAACTTTTTTTTTTTACAATAGAGTTATGTTCAGAATATTACGGGCTATTATTTTTTAAAATTTCTTAAGATGATCTTTCAAAGGCTTTGATCAGTTTATTATTTTGGACCAGGGATTTCTATACAACATTGGACTTGCCAGATGCCACTCTTATACCGTATCCACTGTTCCCATTGATTCTACTCTCTAAAGTTTCCTTTTGACCAGAAGAAAATTTTGGTACTTTTTTCATGAGGGTCTATGGATCAGAGCATTTGTACTGTCCATATCACAGAAGTCTTTCAGGTTATCTTTTTTGTTACTTGTGGTAGTCTTAAAGATTCGCTTACAAGTTTAATAACTATCAAACAATCCGAGTAACACAATATTGTTTTGTAGGGTATGAGGTTTGAAATTTATCCAGAAATTAATACTTGGCAACTTAAATGATTCCAGTCAAACTTATTGAGGCTATCAACTTCCGACCACAGGAGAAAACACTTAAAAAATGTATGATATGTAATAGCCTTGTACAATGTCTTTCCAGTTTCTAAAGTGCTCAATGGACATGGGCCCCCAGCTAAAAGTATGGGAAGTTCAGTTAAAAATTAGAAATTTAAAAACCCCACTACTGGTTGTTTCCCCCTAATGGGTATGTCAGTTGTGGTCAGGGGTGCCGAAACCCGGGGGGGATGGGGGGATATATCCCCCCAATAATTTGACTGTATACCCCCAATAATTTGAGTATGGTCTACATCTGCATCCCATCCAATACTTTGACTCTGGTGTGAACAGTAGCGTAGCCAGTTTTAGTCAATTCCAGAGCAAAAAACAGTCTCAAAAGAGCTAAAAACGTGGTATTTTTCTTATTCTGCATTTTGGTTGACAGGTCAATGGGGAGGGTTCTCCTGGAGTTGACTAAAACGTGATTTAAAGCATCCTTTGAAACATATATTCAGGGGGGCTAATTGTCAAAAATTAAAGTCACAAATCAATGAAAACTTTAAAAAATGCCCAAAAACAGACAATCAAATTTGATCGCTAGTGCAAAAACGCCAAACATAGGTTTTATCTACAAATATATTATAAACTCAAGAATATGGGGAGGGGGGGGCTATTCAGTATTAGTTAAGTACCAATCCCTTCTCTCAAATATCTTTCTATTAGCCCCTCCCCCCCCAATTATTTTTCTTTATAAACTATAGACGAAATAGATTACTCCGCGTGAGTTTTATTGAATAATAGGATTTTATGGTTTACCAGCATGTAAACAAGAGAACTGCAATGTTATCATTAGCCACTTCCCATATAGCCCATTAATGCACCCAGTTGAATCATGTTGCGCTGCCAATTTCTATGCCACGTTTTAAAAGCATTATTTTGTATTAAAATAGCTCCAAAATTAAGTTATTTTTGCAAAAAAATGCAAACTTTTGGAACGCTAGGGGCTCCTCCCCCAGACCCCCGTGCCTCCGGCGGCTGGGGACGGAGCCCCCAAACCCCCAGCCTCCGGCAGCTGGGGGCTTCGTCCCCAGACCCCCGGCGGCTGGGGGCTCCGCCCCCAGACCCCCAAGAGAGCCCCCCATTGCGAATTTTTCGCTACGCGCCTGGGTGTGCATTTGAGCGCAGATCTACACTAGAATTCGGGGGGAAAAGTACTCCAGTTTTGATGAAGACTTTTTTTTGGTCTTCACCTGAAATCGAAAAAAGTGTTCCATTTTTGGCGAAGACCTTTTTTTTTTGGTCTTCACTTAATTTGTTCAACTGAAAAAAATCGTGGTCGAGGTTCATCTCCCCCAATGTTGAAAATTGGGCAAAATTAGGGTAAAATTGCAAATTATCCCCCCCAATGCTCAACAAAGATCGGCACCCCTGGTTGTGGTGGAAGCTAAACAAACCAAAAACGATAAAAGACCTCATTACACCAACCACGATGCGTGTCTGTGAAACGTTGTGAAAAACACTGTTACAATTGAAGCATGTTTTGGCAAAAGTTGATTAGTCGCATTTCGCTGTTTCGAGTAAATCGCGTTTAAAGCTCTAATTTTCCATTTGGCCCTGTTGTCAAGAGCAACATATCAAGTTATTTATTACCGAAAATTAATTGAAACTCAAAGCAATTTTTTTCTCAGGGAAATCAGTTTTAGTTAACAACATATAATCTATGACAAACTCATTTTTTGAAAAATGACATTTATTAACTTTTGCCACAACGTGGTTCAATTTTAAGCACTGTCCTAAATACAAAGCGGCATTTAACGTCACAGTCATCAAACAATTTGCGTTAAATGTGATTTCATTAGGTTGATGATTTCTCGGTTTATACTTGACTTCGTGTCGTCATTTTGATACAATTTCGGTTCTTTGGTTGAGAGTGCTAACCGGATTTGCTTGTAGCATCGCAATTTTTTCTTCTAAACAAAGGTTACATCTGTTAGAACCTTTCTGATAGGGCTATGCTAGTCCCGTGATATATAATTGCATATACAGTAGCATACAACTATATAAAATTACAGTTAAAGGTTAAAAGCACAACAGTGTGTTTCGTCCTAAGGACTCATCAGGTGCTACTGTAATCTGTAAAAGAATTGTAAACTGAAACGTCAAAATCTCTAAAAGCTAAAACTGCATAATATTGAAGAACCTGCCGAGCTAAAATACTATTACAGACTGCAAGTCGTAGTGTTGTTGAGTTAAAATGCCGCACTGATTAAACAACATTGGTTAAAAAATAAAAACTATGGTCGAACGTTTTTCAGCTTGTATTTGTTTTTGTGCCTGCATTTCCCCGTAAGCTCTGGTCTTTTGTGAAGCGCAGTACATTTGTCAGCTAAAAGAATTGCGAGTTTCTCGGTCCGGCATAAATTGCTGGATCGAGACCCGGGTTGGTAAGCAGTGGCTCGATCAGTAATAGACCATTTGATTTGCCGATGTTGTTCTTGACATTTTCGCTAAAAGGTGGATTAAACCATACTATATTGCGCTTGCGATTTCTTCTTCTTGCGCGGGTATCTGTAGCATGGTTGTCGTAAGTAAGTCCTCCATGATAACCTCTTGTCTTCATGGCGATATTGTACGGAGTGGCGGCCTTTGCAAATTCCTCACAGTTGCAAGAAAGCTCAGATAATCGCTTGGACAACATGCTGGGCTGTTGTTTTTTAATCATTGGCGGATGATTGGATCCCGCATTGACGCAGAGAGGCTGGTCATTGGGTTTGCGACAAGGCCAGTACTTTTCAGATTTTAAGTTGGATGTGACATCCAGGAAGTCAGTTTGAATAAGTCCTAACTCCCAGGCAATATGTAGATTAGGGTCCTTGAAGAGCTTCTCAATTTTCTTTCTAATTTGATCCGTTTCCGGACCTGAAGTTGCTTCAAGGGTTGCCAACTGCCAAGCCATCATTCCTGTAGAGGCCAATGACTATTTTGTCTCCAATGACAAACGATAGATGGTGCAGCATGTAGAGGCCCACTAATTCGCACACTTCAGCACCATCAAAGGAGCCCATAGCGACATCAAATTGTGGACTGTTCTTTTTGGACCAGGCCCTACTGTTTGAAAACAGGATAGATTGACGGCAGTACATGATAATGTTCGCAGTGTGTTCATCGGCATCAACATAGTTCTGTGCAAATTCAAGCGATTTTGTGAGTAGATCTTCAGTGATAGATGGATAGAAGTCTACGATGTCAAACTTCAGGAATTTGCATTTGTGCTTGCGAGGGATTTTCTGGAACCATGAGATGACTGCTGAGGAATTTTGCCACTGCATGAGGCCGGTTGATGCTCGAATGGAAGAATTGATCCGATCGATTAACTTCTTGCCAGGGCCTGCGAGAGGGGGGTTCCGGGGGGTACATCGTACCCGGGCCCGGGCTCAGGGGGGCCCGGGCTTAGGAGGCCCGGAAGAGTGGAGGTTGTCGCGACAAGTTTTAAACAAAATTTTTTTCTCTGTCTTGCCCTCTATCTGTCCCTGTTATTTGGGCAAAATATCAAAAAATCGGACCAAATTTGAGTGAAGACCTTTTTTTTTTTTTGCTCTTCACCTAATTTTGGGCAAAAAATCGGACCAAATTTAAGTTTGTTTTTTTTTGCTCTTCACCTAATTTTGGGCAAAAAATCAGACCAAATTTTGGTGAAGACCTATTCAAAGTGATCTGTACGTTCTTCACTCAATTTTGGGGGCCCGGCGTCTATCTCTGTACCCCCTGGAAAACTTTCTCTATGAGGCCCTGCTGCTTGCTAACGATTCCAATCTCGGATTTGGTGGGATTGATTAGACGACATATTTTGCTCTGATTTTACTTAGTATATCTTCGAGCACTGTTTCAGAAGATTGACTATCAACAATTTTCTGCAGTAGTATATGAATAATCTCAAATTTTCGATGTTCATGTGCAACCTGTAAACTTTAATTTTTCTATGAGATACAGTTTTTCATCGAAAACAAAGAAATTTAACCCGGTTCCCGTATAGGTTTCCAAAATTTTGAAACAAGAACCACCTACTACTCACTGCTATACCAGTTGGTAAGTTATGGTTATTAGCTAATCTCAGATCTGTAATCAAAAACTAGCGCAATGATACAGTACGAGTACTGTAGACCTAATCTAATACCCATAACTTATTACCAGCTGGTATAGCAGTGAGTAACCTAACCAAATCTGAAAACTTTGCTATTGGTACTGGTACTGGAAGACCTGGACTACCATTTTACTGATCTACAGCTGTAGGCCTTTTGTGATGTCACAAAATTGCAAAATGAAGCGTTGCGAATGGTAACGAGTCAAACGGATTAAATGGTAATTTCGTGAATAAGGAGAATGGTGGAAAAAGGTTTGGAGCACTTCTTTATTCCCTCTAGTATAATTCTCATCTCTTCAATAAAACCAATTTCGAGCAGTACCTAGATAACTAAGTGTATTGGGTACCATTTGGGCTTCCAATTGGGGCCCTATTGAGCAAACACGCTGGGCCCCATCCCTACATGAAATTGTGAACCTAGGCAATTGGTCGGATCCAACTCGGCTTCACAGTTGGGCAACTCAACCAGATTCCAACTTAATCCCGGTAATTTGCTGCCCATTAATATTTTATGAGAACTGCTTTACGTTCCTAGGCTGCCCGCATGAACACTTAAGCACGGTGTGAAAGTGTTTACCCCATAGCGCACTGGGCAGTCAAGGAAAACAAAGTAAGGCTTATGGGGTGTCAATAGGCAGCTCAGAAATTAACTGATAGATTTTTCTATGACGTTTTAAATGCAGTTTAACTATTAGTTTGTTAAAGCAATTTATTGCAAAACAAAAATCAAACACAAACTATATGAGAGCTTGCAGAGTAGCAACCCCTTTGAACGCCCGACGCAAATATCAACAAATTTAAAAAAAAACGGCGCCCTAGCTTAAGCCATTCAAAAAATTGATTTTTGGGGGGTTTCCGGGGGTGGCAACCCATACTATGTCAAAATATTTGTCTCTTAAATATCTACTGATACCAAAACAAACTGGCACCCTAGCTTATGCTGTTTAAAAAATTGATTTTTGGGGGATTCATTTGGGGGTGGCACTCCCAAACTATGTCAAAATATTTGTCTGTAAAAATCTACATATTTAACCCTAGAAAGCCGGATTTTTTTTCTTCAAAAAAGCCCAAAGGGGTCAATTGACCCCTAGCACGTAATTTGCATTTCTTGACCATTTCGCTGATGAAATAATCCTAGTTTATGTTTTTTCTGAAATCAGTTGGCAACAAACGAATTCAAACATTATTTAATTAACTCTCTTTTCACTCTTTTGCATGTTTAGTGTGGCTTAAAAAAGCATTCAGAACGTTTTTATCCAAAAAACTTTATTGCAAAACCATGGTGAAACAATATGACATTAAACAATTTTTTTTTCTTACCAATTTTGATTCTCTTCGGTTAATAAATCATAAAATAATTGCAATTATTTTTCCTTGTAGACGAGGGAGAAACGATTTCCGAACATTACCAAACCAAACGGAAGTGCGTCAAAACCAGTGGTGCCGATTTATGTAAAGCATTGGGGGGGATAATTTGCAATTTTACCCCAATCTTGCTCTATTTTAAACATTGGGGGGTTGAAGCTCGAGCACTATTTTTTTACATAAGCAAATTAAGTGAAGACCAAAAACAAAGGTCTTCACCGAAAATTGAAGAGTTTTTGACCCTAAAATCAAGTGATGGCCAAAAAAGTCCTAAGACCATCCATCGCTCAGATGCAGACCATAGTCAAATTATTGGAGAGTGGATGCAGATGCAGATCATAGTCAAATTATTGGGGGAATGCAATCAATATATTGGGAAGATATATCCCCCCGGATTTTGTCACCCCTGGTCAAAACTATTCCAAATGACTGACTACAGCTGCAGCTGTCAAGGCAGTGGATTTGTAAGTACCTGCTGATAACCGCAGCTAACCTACAGTATATGAAAAATATTATGGTAACTAAAATGCTTTGCATTGAAGTTAGCAATTGCATTACAATTACGTAAAAAACTAGCCTTGGCGTTCTGACCTTTAGGCCTAAACTAACTGTGCAAAAATTGCACAAAACTCACTGGCTTACCAAAAAATGGAATATTAGTCTAAGATCTATTCAGCTACGAACATGCTTTAGTAGGGTGGTCCTTATTTCAAAACTTTGGAAAACTATACGGGAGCCGGGCTAAATTTGTTCGTTTTCAATAAAAAACTGTATATGCAAAATATCTCTGGAGAAAAATTAAAGTTTACAGATTGCACACCAACAGCGAAAATTTGAGATTCATATGCTACAGTATATACAATTCTACATCACGAGACAAACACGGTTCTATCAGAACGGTTCTAATAGAAGTAACCTTTGTTTAGAAGAAAAAATTGAGATACAACGAGGAAATCCGGTTAATACTCTCAACCAAAGAACCAAAATTGTATCAAAATGTTGACACAAAGCCAAGCAAACCGAGAAATCATCAATCTAATGAAACCACATTTAACGCAAATCGATGATCACTGTAATGTAAAATGCCGCTATGTATCTAGGACGGTGTTTAAAATTTTAATAGTGTTTTTTACAATGTTTTACAGACTCGTAGCAGCGCATTAGCAGTGTTCAATAGCGTACGCAGGAATTTTGAAGGGGGGGGCAGGAAATTTGAAAATAATGAAGACCAAAAGAAAAATTTCTTCACTCAGAATCAGTCCGTTTTCCTGTCCAAAATTACGTGAAGACCAAAAAAAAAAACAAAAAAAAGGTCTTCACTCAAAATTAGTCCGGTTTTTGGCCCAAAATTACGTGAGGACCATAAGAAAAAAAAAAAGGTCTTTGCCCAGATTCTGTCCTTTTGTGTGCTAAAACTTTCTGCCCAAGTTACAAAGGGGGGGCCATGCCGCAATTTTGCATACTATTCTATGCTAATTATATTATCCCGGCGACCCAAAATGGGGAGCCATGGCACCATGCCCCCCCTAAATACGCCTCTAGCAGTGATTGATTAAGATGCTCAGCCTCCATAGTTAATGCTTATAGTGTTTTGTACCAGCTGCGGCTTCGCACCATCGACCCTAGTTGCAGCCCGTGGCTGGTGCGTACGGCAGTTCACCCTATGGGATAGCTTGGGCTCGTGCCCGCCACCAGGCTTCCGGTGCGAGGAGAGGGAGACGCGTAGCTGGTGTACTGAGGTCTTTTGCTGTTTTTGTTTAGTTTCAACCCCATCTGACATACCCATTAGGGGTAGTCAACCTGTAGTGGGTTTTTTAAATTTCTAATTTTTAACTGAACTTCCAGTACCTTTAGCTGGGGCTCATGTCCATTGAGCACTTTAGAAACTGGAAGACAGTGTACGCTGAACAGGTCAATTATACATGATATACTTTTTATATGTCTTCTCCTGTGGTCGGAAGTTGTTTGCCCCAATAAGTTTGACTAGAATAATTTAAGTTGCGTAGTATTAATTTCTGGATAAATTTCAAACCTCATACCCTACAAAACAATATTGTGTTACTCGGATTGCTGGATAGTTATTAAACTTGTTGAAATACTTAGAGAATCTTTAAGACTACCACAAGTAACAAAAAAGATAACCTGAAAGATTTCTGTGATATGGACAGTACAAATGCTCTGATCCATAGACCCTCATGAAAAAGGTACCAAAATTTTTTTCTGGCTCTAAAGGGAATGTTAGCGAATAGAATCAATGGGAACAGTGGATAAAAGAATGGCAACTGGCAAGTCCATAATAATAAACTGAGCAAAGATTTTGAAAGATCATCTGAAGAAATTAAAAAAATAATAGCCGTAATATTCTGAACATACTCTATATTTTAAAAAAGTTTCGAATAGCTTGAACCTTTTTTTAATCTTATTCAAATTTATTGTCATAACTTGACTTCTGGCATCTGCTTAAAACATTTGCTCAAGATTGCCCCAATTTCTAATGGGACCAGTTAGTCTCAAGCAAATAGCATCGTTTGAGCATTAGAATGGCGATAGGCTGAGAAAGTTTTTACTACATGGTAATATCACTAATATGTTTTTTGACATGAATGTCTCAAACACCAAAAGTAAAAACCTGGTGCTTGCATCTCCATTAAAGCAAAACTTGAAGAAAATCAAAAATTGGTTTGGAGCTCTAGAATTGATTATGGCGCCCTAACTTATGCTCACCATAATCAGCTTACCATACGCCAGAACTGCATCGTAAACTGGTTATGGCGAGCATAGACCAAAGCATCACTTCTTGTATCTGCACTAAACTTGCCAAAACGTAGAAAAGATCTTGGACTCGCAAAAAACGTGGCAAAATCACACTGACAAGAGAATTGGGGCAACCGTAATGAAAAAATCTCTGGTCGGCTTTGGTCACGTCCAAGAAACTAGTGGCTTAGGTTTTTGGGAACCAGAGGTGCATGATGACATGAAGTGAGAAATGGTTGCAGCTCTTTCCGAAGATGAAAACTTTATCACGCGTGCCATTAAGAAATAACAATTGGTAAAAGTGGTTGGCTGATTAATTGGATTTTTCCAGAAAATGAAAATGGATGAAAAATTTTTATCAATAGACTTTAATTCTTGGAGTGAATTATCATGCTCATTGATGGCAGACAGAAAGTTGGTTCAAAAAATCCAAGTCCCGCATGCAACTGCAAAACGTAGTGTGGCAGTGGTACTTATATAGGAATACGTCTGGCTATTTGAAAAATGTGATGAAGATCAACTTCAGCTACACATGCATTTCGCCGCATAGCACACCACAGGCTTGGTTTTTGCTAAGTGAGAATAAAGACAGTACACTACTTACGTGGCAACATACTATGAGTTGTGTTACACCCATAATATTACTGCGTCTGAACAGCTAACACTCTACAAATAGCGAAGCTCTTATCTTTGCCAAACTGGGTATTTATGAAAAGCTTTACTGCCTATCCCTCCAACAACTTGACTGTATCCCCCCAATAATTGGAGTATGGTCTTCATCTGCATCCCCTCCAATAATTTGACTCTGGTGTGCATCTGAGCGCAGGTCTCCACTGAAAAAAAGTGTTCCATTTTTAGAGAAGACCTTTTTTTTTTTTGATCTTCATCTGAATTCGGGGAAAAAAGTGCTCCATTATTGGTGAAGACCTTTTTTTTTTTGGTCTTCAGTTAATTTGCTCAGCTGAAAAAAATCGTGGTCGAGGTTCATCCCCCTCAATGTTAAAAATAGGGCAAAATTGGGGTAAAATTGCAAATTATCCTCCCCAATGCTCAACAAAGATTTGCATACCTGCCTTTGCGCAACCTCTAAATGTTTTTCTATCTCTGAGATTTTTTACACACGGTGGTTTTAGCCTAAAAGAAACACATTTTCTTCGGTTCCCATCATAATTTTTATTGTTTAATTTTTGCTATGTATTTAAGGACCACCCTAATGCTTTAGCCTTCAACATGCAATCATTCCTTCGTATATACTATTTATAGAAAGCATAGGTGGGCAAGTTAATGCAAAACGTTAGCTTCGTTAACCACTAGTCCGTTAACAAACTTCACACCACCGTTAACGTTAATCCGTTATTTTCAGCTTTAGTTAACGAAGTTAATAAAGTCCGTTAATTCGTTAACATTTAGCGTGTAATCTACGTTTCTTTTTATTCACTCGCTTCTAGAACACGTATTGACGCTGTTGAGCTGATTGCAAGGAAATATTTATTGCTGTGGTGGTCTTTTTGTGTTTTGGAAGTTACATTTTACAGTCTAATATAATATCAAGATAAAAATAAGTTCAAATGCACTAACGAAGCTGTGATCGGAAAATCTTTGGAAATTGTGAACAGCGATAATTAATAGACCTATGAGGTTGCACCTTATTATTTGCCACAAAAAAGAGCTCTTTTCTTCGCTCTCTTCTATACAACTCGTGCTAATACGCAACAAGTGTTAGCGGTGCAAACTGGTTTGTACCGGTACTATGAATGAATGGTGCAAGATATTAACGATGAACACCTTAACAGAAGTTAACAGAACTTAACGGAAGTTAATTTAGTCGGTTAACATGAAAAAACTTTTTAACGGATTAACGAGTTAATGAAAAAGTTAGCTTCCCAGGAGTCGACCATGAAGGACGTCAAGATATTGCAGCAAAGTTAGCTTCGTTATTAACGGATTAACGATTAACGGACTTGTGCCCACCTATGATAGAAACTAATAGCCACAATAAACTGTAGACTACTTCGTCTAAAGTACTAAAACCTTATCTTGATTCCGAATACTTTGCTAGCTCTTGGAGGCCAAAACGTCAACGATTCTGAATTCAAGCAGCAGTTGTTCCACTAATTCATTTACCTATACCTTCAGCATTCACCTAGCTCCAAGAAGCATGGTACTTATCAAGACTCGAAATAGGAGAAATTTACAATACTTATTTATTGCGCAATTTACTTGAAACAAGATGGCCGAAATTTGAATTTTAAGAGGAAAACATAAAATTTTTTCCCCTAGACTTTTTTAACCTGATGAGTTGCTGCAAGTATTGCAATGGAGTCAAGCTGTTTAACTTATTTTTTGAGATTTTTTCTCCGTTTTTCAAAAATTGCGTAGAATACCCTTTTAAGTCCCACAACAAAGCTGTAATTCAAAGGTTGTTTTTTGTTTGCAATACAGGCATGCAGGCAAGGTCTATAGGCTTAGCGGGCATAGAAAGCAAGGTAGGCATAGTAGACACAGTAAGCTAATGAGGTTGATCAAACTTAGTAGGCTTACTGTAGTGAGCATATTACCGGTAGTAGTCCCGGCGCCAGTGTTGCGCGCTTTGGGGGCATAAACATCAACAACTTTACACAAAAAATAGATTTCGATGTTTTGTGGTTTAGAAGAAGAGCATACAAGATTTAGGAAGAAAAAAAGGAAAAAAGAAAAAAACCTCATTGCGGCCAAAAGTGGGCTGATTGGGATGAAAGGGTATCTTAAGACTTATATCTGTGTGAAATATTTTTTGTCGTACTTAATCGCTTTTGAATGAGACCGCTTTTAACGCCAAACTATCGGGGCGGTTTTTGGGTCCTAAAACTGAAGTCACGTCAGCAATTGCCTCAAAATTTGGTACAAACTACAATCATGTAAATCAATAATCTCAAACTGCTGTCAAAATTTCATGTAGCTAGACCAAACCGTTCTTGAGTTACAAGCAAAAGTCTAAAATTTCACACTCATTAGTTTGAAAATGACCGAGTAAAAACAAAGATACACGCGACGCGATCGTCGGTCGTTCCAATAATACACCCCCTTCAAAAATTTTAGAGATGCAAAATAGGCTGTTTTTTTTATTATTCTCCCTTGTAGTACGAAGAGTCCTATAACTAGTTCGATTATAAGCACCAACAAAACACTTTTCCACAAGCAAATTTTTTTTTGTAGCGCACGTACTTTGTTTCTTGAATAGCTGCAACATCTGCAACAGATTTAGAAAAGTAATAAATGGATTTAAATTACGTTGTAATATTCCTTAAATGCTTAACTTTCAAAATTGACGAGAAAACTTTACCAATTTTGGTGATAGGCTTGAGAACGCAAGGTTTACGATACCGTAACTCTTTTGAGAAACGGGGGCACTGGGAAACCCCAAGAAGAGCACCCATAGAGCTCAACCACACCCTACAATTTAGAACAGGAAAAAAAACAAAAAACGCTCTCACGGGGGTTTGTAATTCAATCTCTTTCCAAGAAATGGGCCAAGGTGGCACTGGCAGAACAGCTGCTGGTAGGCCTACAAAGTACAAACCCTTGTAGCTCGTAAGGAATCTAGAGAATGTGAAGCCTAAATGATGGAATGTTTTTTCAGTTATAATCAACTGTTCAATGAACAGAGGTGGGCACAAATCGCTAATCCGCTAATTAGCGAAGCTAACATTTTCAATAACGGTTAGCGGTTCCGCTAACGTTCAAAAATGTTAACGGTCTGGTTATCAAAGCTGTTTTTTTAGCCAATCCGCTAATGCGCTAAAAAAAAAAATTGCAAACGTGGTTTTAATGAAGCATAAGGTCTAAAATTTACCACATTTAGCCGTTATTGCTAGGCAGAGAAATATGTACTTCGAGTATACGAAGTAAGGCTTTTTTAGCATAGTCGTTTTAATGTATTTAGTCTGGAAGGCGTGTGAAAAAGATTGTGTCATTTTGTGCTCGTGAGCGCCAGTTAGCGGGAAAGTTTAATTTGAGAATTGCAAAAATGAAGTTTGCAGATACCTACCACAGCAGTCGTTCGAAAAATAGTAAGAGACCGACTAAGAAGAAACTTTTTGAACCAAAAGTATTTTAAATTACGGTATTGATTTAGTAAGTTGACTAAGCTATATAAGTTTTACTACATAAAAAATGTTTTAAAACTGAAAGTTTTCATCTGAAGCAGTGTAGGCCTAGTTTTTCATCAATTTTGTCAAAGCCTTGGTTTAAAATAGGCCTGTACAAAATAATACAGATTTACTGGTTTATTTATTTATGTACTAAGCTACATAATGGTCTGATGAAACTTCCCATAAGTATGGGTAATTTCAATTGATCTAAAGTTGTGACAACTGGCAATCTTTAGCAGGCCAGAATTAAGCTTTTTGAACTGTTGAAGAAAGAATTTACAGTTGTAGACTAGGAACAAGTTTATCTATTAGTGTAAATGCAAAGAAGACCAAACTTTTCTGCTGTAATGCCACAACTAGAATTATCATGATAAAAAGTTTAAATATATACCATCGGCAAGCTAGAAATGAAAAGTCTATTTCCCCTTAAAAGTTCAGTGTCTATCCTGTCTATAACAGCCTTGATAACTTCCCATGGCTGTCAGACTTCATGCAGCAGTTTCATTTTAAAACTCATTTTTTGGACTAGCCTACGCTGCAAAAACATTATTTGCATGATGAATTACTTACTAATTGTATAATGCAAAATTGCAGCTTCAGAATTTTTTTGTTTTTTGTCTTGTTTCAGAGGCCCAATTGAAAAGTCGGCCTGTTGTGATTTATTGCAGTTGTTGCTGCACAGTTTGTATTTTAATTGATACGTTAATAATTAAAAAAAATTGTTAACTTTAATTTGATGATAACATGAATAACCGTAAATCAAGAAGCTATTTAGCAAGAGACAAATTATAAGTAAACAGTCAGTCACAACTCAGTAAACCAGCCCCGGCGCCAGAGCAGCGTGGCTGGGGAGCAGAAAAAATATTTAGGGGACGCAGATCAATTTTACCCTCAATTTCGGGAAAAGCCAAAAAAAATCTCGCTCGGGGGGCATGTTCATTGCCTGGCGGGGTGCGGCGTAATCTAACGGTGCAGGTCTCGCTTCTTGCCCTCAAATTCAGGTGTAAAGACCAAAAAAAAAGAAAAAGGTCTTCGGCGCGAAATCAGAGGCTTAGTCTTGGCGTTCACTCAAGTTTTTTGTCCTGAAACGAAAGTTTACTCACGCTTGGGGAGCACAAGCAGTATTTTGGGGGGGGTCACAGGCCCCAAAATGCACTTCAGTGGCACCGGGCCTGTTACTTTCTTCCAGGGCAATTTCCTAGCTTGGGGGGAAAAACCGTGATTTGAGGGGGCACGGCCCCGAAATGCTCCCCCATGTCGCCGGCCTTGCAGTAAACGGTAGGTAAGGATTTGTTGCGACGCTTCCTTTAGGCCTTCTCATTTTGGCAGAAAGTATAATGGTACATTTTCTGGTAAGAAATGTGCTAAGTGGCTGTGATTTTGAAGTCATTGAGTTTCATTTCTACTGAGCTCAGGTAATTTGGGTTTGCAGCTACTTTGAAAAGTCAACTTGCGATCAAGAAGAATCGAGATGCGAGACAAGCCTACACACAAAAACCATTTCAGTACAGCTCAAGTGCAGTTAGTAGTGCGCGACTAGATAATGGGCTAGTTAGTAGCATGCGAAATATTGTTATAGCTTACTTTTGGCTTTAACAACAGTTCTCTGCATGACTACAACAATAGTAGCTCATCTCAGGTCCGATGGCCTGTATCGTGGTAACTCAAGCAAGACAACAGTTGGAAAGGATTGGCAGTGGTGGAATATCGTACCGTGGGGATAAAATAAAATTGGAAGTTTGATTTTCATTATTTTCTCTGGTAGAGTGCATAAAACTTTGCCAATGGATTGTGGACATTAGTTTTCAATAACAAATGACTATAAAATTTGAGTTCTATCTGTCTATACTATAACTTTAAAATTTGTCTTGATAATGTTTAACTAATTGCTTTGTATAAAACAAGATGTTTATGTTTGTGAATCATTCTGATTGACTTTAACTGTGAGTATTATGGTGCCTTGTAATTGCATCACTTTTTAATGTAAATAGAATTTTTTTTTGTTTTTTGTTTGGTTGTTTGTTTGTAAATTAAATTGCATTGTTTTCTGTTAGTCAAAGGTGGAGTCGAGGACACAAGGCTCGAGGCCAAGGCCAAGGACACAAAAAAATCCGAGGCCAAGGACAGCCCTTCCGAGGACAGACCCTGTCGATGCCAAGGACAGGAATGCTCGAAGCCAAAGACACAGGCGCAAGAGTTCTCCAAAAAAAGGACCTCAAAATTATTTTTCAGGCGATCTCCAGAACAGGAAAACAAAAAAGGTCTTCGCAAATTTTCCGCAAGGTTTCTGGCGTTTTTCAGCAACATTTTTACGGTTCAAAAAATAGTGCTGTCCTCGAGTCGAGTACAGGGCAATTTTCGAGGACTTGAGGCTTCAAGGCCAAGGCCAAGGACTTTAAAATGTGTCCTCGAGGACTCCACCTCAGCTGTTAATGTCCTAATTTTTCTGGTGCTACGCAACCTCGTTCTGATGTAAAAATATGTATGAAACCTAGATTTGGTTTAGCAAAAGATGTGAATATTCGTTTGGCCAAAATTTTCTAAATTTCATCTCGTAACTCTGTAATTTTATTCATGAGGGTAGAAGTAGACTTGAAGACTACTTTGGCCACTTCACTACTTCCCTATTGCCAGTAAATATTATCGTCAACATGCTTTGCTTGTGCTATAATTGTGATTTTAAACTTCGCTGGCTTTGATGTAAACTACCACTACTACTATTAGCATGACCATGCGATTTAAAACTCTGATACGATTACGCGATATCAATTTCTGATGGTAAACATCGCTTCGATTTTGCAATGTCGGTTTACAAGCGAAAACATATCAAATGTGATGTTGATTTCTGATAACGAGCGTTTAACACTTCTTTCCTGCCCTGATGACTCTTACATTGATAAAAGCATAGGTGGGCACAAGTCCGTTAATCGTTAATCCGTTAATAACGAAGCTAACTTTTTCATTAACTCGTTAATCCGTTAAAAAGTTTTTTCATGTTAACGGACTAAATTAACTTCCGCTAAGTTCTGTTAACGGACTAAAGTGACTTCCGTTAAGTTCTGTTAACTTCCGTTAAGGTTTTTATCGTTAATATCTTGCAGCTTCTTTGTGCATTTGAACTTGTTTTTTACTTGAAATTAGATTAGATGTAAAATGTAACTTTCAAAACACAAAAAGTCCACCATAGCAATAAATATTTCCTTGCAATCAGCTCAACAGCGTCAATACGTGTTCTAGAAGCGAGTGAATAAAAAGAAATGTAAATTACACGCGAATTGTTAACGGATTAACAGACTTTATTAACTTCCGTTAATTAAAGCTGAAAACAACGGATTAACGTTAACGGTGGTGTGAAGTTTGTTAACGGACTAGTGGTTAAAGAAGCTAACGTTTTGCATTAACTTGCCCACCTATGGATAAAAGTCGAAAACAGCTCAATACGCATTAGATATTGAGGGTTGAAAATTCCACAACAGCTCACATACTGATTTGTAGAGCAAGTTTTTACGGTAATCACTGCTGCAACTAATTCTGACTTTCTGTATTTAGATAGCCAAAACTGCTTTTTCTTGCAATACTTGCAATGTATTTACATAGCCAAAAAAATCCGAGGCCTTAGCCTTCGATTTCTTTTTTTTTGAGTCCTTGGCCTCGAACGTTGTGCCCTCGACTCCATCTCTGTTCTCCGGAGGCTTAAACATAGTCAATTAAATTCACATTCACTTTTTCATCACTAACGCCAGGTTTAGCTCAAATACTTAGCAGAAATGCAGTAGCCAACCGATACTCAGCAGCAACCAATGACAAATTATACTTTTCCGCTAACAGTCGCTAGAGTGCGAGTGGTGACACAACCTTGCATGCTAAACGCTTTTTTTTCCAAACTCTATGTATAAGGACTATGTTTTTAGATCAGTAATTATTGCCAGAAATATCGTGCTTCGATATGGTTTTCTCGCGTTGGTAATCACTCCAGTCTTTGACATCCTAATGCTGGCCTTGTACAATCACGAGCCGTGGTAGAAGTTAATGTGCTTATTTCAGTCCTGTACTTCTTTCATTTTTTTACTTTGTTCAGTAATATGCTATCTCGGGCATGGACCTAAAACCATGACAATACCTTGCTATTGAATAAACTTTTGGAATTTGGAAATTTCTGAGGTGCAATATGGAATGTTTAGATTTGGCTGATCAACTGAAAAACGCGATATTAAAAGGATTGGAACTAGTGGCGGCTCGTAACTTGAAAAGTTGGGGGTGCTGCAAATAAGGACACTTTAAACATACAAATTAATTGTAGTTTGTATAAATAAGCTATTGCTGTAAATTAGAACGACTTATATGCGTATTTTAGCATTTTTTGGGGAAGTTTTTCACCCTGGTTTTTCAGAGCTTTCATTTGTTTATTGAAACAAGTATACAACACGAGTGAATTTTGCAGTTCAAGCAAAAGGCCATATCATAGAGGCTCAATACTTGATTCTGTTGATAAAAAAAACAAAACATGCGTATGCTTGCTTCCACGTGTCAGTCTACAATGAGAATCATTACACTAAAAACACAATTCAGACAATCGTATCAGTGACGCCACTATCGATAAAGGAGTTGCCAAAGGCTCCTCCCCAGTAACGCAAATAAACTGTTTGACAAAAAAATAGAAAAGAATTATTCAACAGAAAACAGCACACAAAATAAAAGCAACAAAGCTCAAATCAACAATCACGTTTGATTCGCGGTCTACCGCGTTTGCGAGCGAGTTAAAGTTTCTGGCAGTCAGGGTGAACATAAGTAGGTTTCAACCGATCAACTGACACAGTTTTTGAAGCATTTGCAATCCCAATCGAAAAAAGAATTTTAATACAGTACGAATTGAAATTACGTTGAAGAACATGAAACTTTTGGAAAATTGGTACTTCCAAATCTCAAATTTACAAAGTAAACACTCTGACCGATGTGACCAAATTTTCCGATGTTGCTAGACAGCAATAATAGAATCTTCCGAAGTTGATGTTATAAAAACTATCTCTTTGCCATATAATTCTTTTTACCGAGTACATTGTTTTCTTGTCATGTGTTAAGATTTATGGTTGATTGTGACAAGTAAATTGCCAATACAATGCAATAAGTTAATTGTCCCACATAATAATCAATTTCCATCCTAAAGTTGTCTCACATAATAATAGACTCCAATCATTAAAATTGAAAGCATAATAAAAAATTGCAGTATGGTTGTGTCTAATCAGTTTTAACGATCAATTATACTTTGGTGTTGTACACTTGCACGGTAGTAAATGATCAGCGAGAATCCGGACCAAGTCTCCATAAAATCACCATATGGAAGAGCATTGAATTCACATAAGCAGCAAACCCTGTCTTTAGATTAAGATTTATCATACAATCTGCAAAAAAATAATAATAATCGCTATTATGGCAAGCTATAGTACTGCAAAAACAAACCACACATATGTATTTCTCACAAAGTGCTGTAATAACCAAACACTACTAATACAAATAGTGTATAGTACTGTAACTTAACTAACTGTATTAAACAAAAAACCTGTCTGAAAATTACTGAGGTGACACATTCAACTTTATGAAATTCCAAAACTGGTATTGAATAAGAAGAATTAACATTGGATTGTGATATCCAATTCCAAAAATTGGATATCACCATTTCTTACACAAAATCAAATATCTTTGTACATTTTGCACAATGAAATATCTAGTAAAATCAAAGCATGTTTTTTCTAGCATGTTTTTTGTATATACTTTCATGCTCAGTGTTTGTTAGGCTTTAACATGCCGCAACATAATTAGCTCAATAAAAACAGCAAATATCAGTTCTGACACATTCTTTACTTATTTGTCAACTCAGAAGCACTTTAAAATTAATATAATCCACTTTATTAGAACAAAAACAATATTACATTTTATTATTCTACAGTACAGAAGAAGACATTTTTTAAAGTTTATTTTCAATATGATTAGCAAAATTATTGCAAAGATTTAAGTTTTCTCTTATTACAACAAGCTCTAATTCAGATTAACATTAGCCAATTAAGTAATCATTATCATATGAAGTGAATTAATCATCTGGCTATTAAGTTATCATTCAGTGCTACTTTTTGGTTTTGGTAAGTTAAGTACGTAAGGAAGTAAGTAAGTAAATTTTATTTTTGAACTCAGCTATTAATAAATTTTGTTATTAAATCCCCATTTTAACTAATTTAAAATTTGACCTAATTACAATGAGAAGAGTTTAAATTCAACTGATTCGAAAAAATGCTTGAAAGCATTAGCCAGATTGTATATCATAACATTAACACAGTAAATATCACTTAGGTATAAAATTAAAAACCCTAAAGACGGTTTCGTCTGTAATTGAGATCATCAGAAAAGTTTTATTACATTTAATCATAGATGGGCAAGTTAATGCAAAACGTTAGCTTCGTTAACCACTAGTCCGTTAACAAACTTTACACCACCGTTAACGTTAATCCGTTGTTTTCAGCTTTAATTAACGGAAGTTAATAAAGTCCGTTAATCCGTTAACATTTTGCGTGTAATTTACATTTCTTTTTATTCACTCGCTTCTGGAACACGTATTGACGCTGTTGAGCTGATTGCAAGGATAGATTTATTGCTGTGGTGGACTTTTTGTGTTTTGAAAGATACATTTTACAGTCTAATCTAATTTCAAGATAAAAACAAGTTCAAATGCACAAAGAAGCTGCAAGATATTAACGATAAAAACCTTAACGGAAGTTAACAGAACTTAACGGAAGTTACTTTGGTTCGTTAACAGCACTTAACGGAAGTTAATTTAGTCCGTTAACATGAAAAAACTTTTTAACGGATTAACGAGGAAATGAAAAAGTTAGCTTCGTTATTAACGGATTAACGATTAACGGACTTGTGCCCACCTATGCATTTAATGAATTGATCCTGATTATGGGTAAAAAAGTCCGGGGGTTTTAAATTTTTAATGTTTATATCTGATATGTGACGTGTGCTGTGTTATGAGTTGACTGAAATTACATTGTACCCAGTAGGGGTTTTAATCCAATCTAACCAGCACTGACATTATAGCCTAACACATATCACCTTAGGAAAACAATTCCTGTTTTGTCTATTTTACAGTTATTCTCAAGCCAGCATGACAAGTCTAGCTCAGAAATTGACTCTGGATTAATCTTTTTTTTTTAACTTATTTTCATGTACTGTGCTGACCAGAGGTGGAGTCCTCAAGGACGTCCTTGGCCTCGAGGACACATTTTCAAGTCCTTGGCCTCGAACCCGCAAGTCCTTGGCCTCGAGGACACATTTTCAAGTCCTTGGCCTCGAACCCGCAAGTCCTTGGCCTCGAACCCTCAAGTCCTCGAAAATTGCCCTGTCCTCGGCTCGAGGACAGCACTATTTTTTGCACCGTTGAAAACACCAGAAACCTCGTGGAAAGTTTGCGAAGTCAGTTTTTGTTTTCTACCATTGGAGATCGCCTGAAAAATGTTTTTATTATTATTATTATTATTGGGCAGCGGTGCAAGCGAATCTGCTACCGTTAGGTAAAGTCCATCTACACATTGCGTAGGCCTCATTTGGGCCTATTTTAACTGTAGCTGATATGCTATTGTTGTTTTGTTTGGTTGCTAGTAAAACTCAGAAAGCCTTCCAGCTTCCTTTAAGCATGGGGCTAGTTTATTAACGTTACATTTCGTTACCACATTGTGAACAGTGGTTTTGGTAATTCCAAAATATTTTACACGAATATCTTGGTAAAGCTTGCAATTGCCAACATGATGATCTGGTGTTTCATTCTCCAGGCAACATTTTGGACACAAAGAAGATTCAGCACGACCTGTAGTTTTCTTGCGTCGCTGTAGATTGCAGTGCCCAGTTAAAACTTGCACTACTCTATGTAATTGAGGCCTCTAAAGGTTAAGTAGGCGTATTGTTAGTCGAGAGGACGTCCAACCTACAGACTCCTTCATCCTCAAGCAGTCCTTTCGTTCATTTCACATAGATTTCCATCTATCTGTGGACCAGTCCTTAACCGTGCTAACACAGCTGGCATACCTGACTGTAATAAAAGGTTCAGGACCATCCAGATTTGGCTACATAGTCTGCCACTTTGTTGTCATGTACCCCTGCATGTCCAGGAATCCAGGTAGTACTGACGTGGTTTTGTTTATCTAACTGATTTAGGTTTCTAATGCAGTTGAACACTGTAATTAATGTTACAGTGCACTTTATGAGTGATTTGATAGCTGCTTGACTATCAAGCAGCGCAGCAAAAGTTTGATTGTGCATTTTTACCATAAGCAGGTTTTTTGCCACTTCTGAAATAGCTAAGACTTCTGCCTGGAACACAGTACTGTAAATTCCACGGTGGAAAAATTCTTGTTTTGGAGAGTTGCTTGGGTGTTCTGCATAAAAGCCCGCACCTACTCTCCCACCTAGTTTCAAGCCATCGGTGTAAACCTTGACAGTGTTCTGATTTAGAACGTTTTCAGATCTGATAAAATTTTTTTATCCATTATTTAACATTCGAAATTTCTCTCGAATACCTTAGTTTTCTTTAATCGGTCAGCTGGCATTTGCAGCTGAGATAAGAATTTTTTAGCCTCATTGCAAACATCACCATGGCATTTCGTTTTTCCAAAGGAACCAACTCGGTTGACATGCCAGAGTCCACCAACAGTGATTCTGTATGACCCTCGCACTGCCTTAGCCGGTAAGAATTCCTAAATAGGAGTTATGTTGAACAATATTTCCAGAGCACCAGTAGAGGTGCCAAGAAAAGCTGATGAAATCATCAGGCAAGCAAATCTCTGCATCTTTGTGAGTTTCCTCACTGGATACTTTTTGTTGAGACCGCCAGCTCAGGACAGACACGCATACGACATGATTGGACTATCATAGCTGTGTATATCCATTTCCACACAGATGGTTTTATTCCCCACGTTTTAGCCACAATTTGTCTACATTGCATTAATGCTGTAGTTGCTTTGCGGATAATTTGCGGAATATGTGGTTTCCAAGTTAGCTTACTGTCCAGACTAACACCTATAACAGCCTTGCTTCCTTGGAAAGTTCAAGTTTTGTACCATTCATTGACAAGAAACCCAAATCTGGATTCCGTTTGTGAGTGAACAGTACAATTTCGGTTTTATTGCAGCAAAACTGTAGCTCTTGTTCCGAAGACCAGTTTGCAGGAATATTTCTTTCTTTCTGTGCCATACCTCTGATCCAAAGCATATCAGCGCGAAGGACCAACACCGCTAGATCATCGGCATAGGCTTGAACATGAAAGCCCCTGCTATGTAACTCTAGCACTAGCAAAACTTTTTTTTGAAGACCTTTTTTTTCAGATCGCCTCAAATAAAATTTTTTTTTTGGGAACACTTCGCCTGTGTCCTTGGCCTCGAGCATTCCTGTCCTTGAGAGGGTTTGTCCTTGGAAGGGCTGTCCTTGGCCTTGGCCTCGGAATTTTTTTGTGTCCTTGGCCTCGAGCCTTGTGTTCTCGACTCCACCTCTGGTGCTGACAGTACTTTAAAATAACACCCCGCACCCCTTCTAGAGTTGCTTTAAATTACTCAATTTTGCATTATAAGAGGGCTTTTAGACAAAAAATGCAGACTTATTGAAGTTAGATAGGCTGTAGTGAACTTTACTGATTCAGTACAGTATCCATTCACCTCCGACCTTGCGTTCCTGATTCCTCTGGCCTAAATCATTCAACTATAGACTACAAAACAAGTGTATGACACCACTATAGTAACATATTCCAAAAAAGTAGGCTTATTGATAAAGCTGCCAGAACCTAAATCTAGTCTACATGACAATCTCCAATAACTCAGCTACCGTAAATGATAGTTGATAGTGTGAAAGAGAGCAGACTAGGCCTACAAATTTTTAGGGACTACTGGTAATTTAACTGTAAAGTAACCTGATAATAGCCAAAAAGCAAACTTATCGAACTCATTAGTGGTACGGATATGATTTCTTGGCCTGCCATCCTATCCTGTATCTGCCTAAGCAATGTTACTGGTAGGCTACATAAAAACTAGGAATATGTTTCCACATACAGTACTACACCAGTATCATTAATAAAATCAGTCTTTTTGAACAGCCTATTTTCACAAACTAGCCTATTTAAATCTAATTTTCAGCATTAGGAACTAGGCCTACCACACCAGGTACAAAGTAATCCTAGGCTCTGGCAGCCTGGCTATCTTGATGAAGATAAATCAGACTAGCCTATGCAATAGCAAAAACAATTTGGCTATAAACAGATTGAGAAATAAGCTAAGCCTTACTCAATTACGTGTAAAAGCTTTTCACTAAGAAATCCTAGTCTAGGTTTAGCCTTACTCAATTACGGTACAAAATCTTTTGACAAAGAAATCCTAGTCCACCTACCTGTCCACTAGGGTGTACCGAAAAAAACCGACCTGCTCCGATTTACTATAACTTGGCAGAATGGTGCATTTGGGTGAGAAAACTCGTGTGCTAAAATTTTAAAAAATTCCAGCGTCGTTTGACGCCCTAGAAGTGACGTCATAGTTTTGGTGGGAAGCCACGACCCCAAAATCTACTAAAATTGCCATATCTTGAAAACTACTTAAGCTAGAAACGTGGTTAATAGCTCATTGGATGCAGAATGTAGGATTTTATATCACACTTTAATACAACATATTGAGATAAGATGAGTGGTTTAAGTGTAATTTCAAAAAAACTGATTTTTTGCAATATTACGGGTACAAATGGAAACATGAACATTAAACAATAGCGTTTCACTAGATGAAGTTCACTTGACGCTCAAATTACACGTAATTCTGCATAACAATGGTACAAAATGCAGTATCAATAGGTTGTTTCAGTTTCTTTCTTTCGGATATTGAAGAGTTTGCTTTGGGTGATCTTATCACTTATTAGTCTATTACACCAAATAATAAAACGATTCTCCTATCAAGTTCTATTGCAAAGGGTCAAAACTTTTCAAGATCTGTTCGTGACATGGATTAAACTTTTTTTCATGCTCATGTTGCTGCTGTTGCACGTGCTTTTTTAACTTCTGGCGACATGAACGGTGCACAGTTGTCTGATCTTTTTTACTACGATGCAGTTTTGGAGCAGTAGGAGAAAAATGGATGTTTGTGACAAGAGCCAATGCTCTCTCTGCTGCATCATTTATGGTAGGTAGGTTTTCGATCATTGCTTTGACTGCTGCAAAATCAGCATTTTGCGACCATGTTTTAGGATGTAAATTAATATTGGAAGCAGCCGGAAGAAGCTTTGAAAGTGTGTGAGAGTCTGCACCAATCAAATCTTTTAAATGTGTGGTAGAGGTCAAATCTGGCATTTTTAATATTCCCTCAACAATTGTCCCTTCGTTATCTTTGTGTCTGCAAGATTTTAGTTTTCGCCAAATTTCTGTTTTCTCCATCAGTGAAAGCTTTTCGTTAAATAGTGAAAAAACTACATGCCTTTCTGAAACATACCAAAGGTGACGCTCCAACTTTTCTTGTGCCGAGTTTGCAAATTTCAGGAACAACAGTTGAAACAAGTTTAGAGTTCTTGTTTCTGTGTATTTCATGGATTCAAATTGATTCCACAGTTCCAAGTTATGAATAGGTGCATCTGCCATAACTGATGCAGAGCACCAATTTTTTTACGTAAAATAGTGGAAGAAAAGATGCCAGTGAAGTACTGTAATTTTGTCCATTGTATTTTGAGTAACAAACCCCGTTTTTACCAGCTGAGTTCCATATCTTTTTAACTCAACGTCCAGGGGCCCAGCTGATCCAGGCCTACCTGGCATTTTCATATTTTACAAAAATTACCAGTCTTCCTAAAGTTTTTCTTTTGTTTTTGAATTAGTGGATTCTCGAGCAGCAGTTCTCAAATATTCTTCACACTCTTTGCTTACAGCCCAAAACGTTTCTTTTGATTTTTACGTTAATAATCTTTGCTTTGGTTGAATTGTTGTAATTTCTTTCTTCTGAATTTTTAAGTGATCATGTGATAATTGATTTTGTTCATTTACCAGTTTAAGCAACTTTGCAGTGAGTCTATTGCTGGATTGGAAAAGAAACCAAGCTTTAATCCACCATGCTTCAATTTCTGTAACAGTTTGCTTGGCTTCTTCTCTTTGACTAGACTGCCTGCTTGTTTTTTCTAGCATATTCTTTTGAATGGTATAAAATCGTAACAGAGCATTTTCAGTTGTATAGGTTTGCTGGTAAAACTAATAAAATTTTCCAAAACCGATCTTTTGAAGGCCAAAATTTTGTTTGTTTTCTAGCGTTAATCATGTCCAGTTACTCACAATTAGTCTAGACTTTGAATTATATTAGCATAAACAACCTAAAACATATAAAACATTTAGTGAAAATGCTGTACCATTACATTACAGCATGCACCAGACTAGTGGTCTTGGTGTAAATTAGTTGTGAGTGTGACATAAAGCAAAGTAAGCTTTTAGATAGGCTACCAATCTTATTCTTCCTAAGTCTATGCTAAAAACTGACTTGCAAATTATGAACGAACTTGGCTTGATTACTGCAACATACGTAGGTTAATAGTTAATAGTTTGTATTAATGTCTTTGCACAAACTATAACAACTAGTAGCCAGCTGGCCATGATGCAAACTAACTAGTTACATATGAGTTGCCTACAAATAAAGTACCGTACTAATTCCTGCTGACAGCTGAAAATTAGAATCAAGCAGATACCTACAACTTATAGATACTTAATATAAGCTAATGCAATGGTGTAATCAAACTTTTGTTTTTTGGCACAACAAATTGACATAGATACAAGGTAAAGAACACCTACTGTAGCTTGCTAAAACAACAGGCATGGTATATATCTATATAAGAGATAAGTAGGCTTAATGCAAAATATTAGTTTTTTTGAAATTACACTTAAACCACTCATCTTATCTCAATATGTTGTATTAAAGTGTGATATAAAATCCTATATTCTGCATCCAATGAGCTATTAACCACGTTTCTAGCTTAAGTAGTTTTCAAGATACGGCAATTTTAGTAGATTTTGGGGTCGTGGCTTCCCACCAAAACTATGACGTCACTTCTAGGGCGTCAAACGACGCTGGATTTTTTAAAAATTTTAGCACACGAGTTTTCTCACCCAAACGCACCATTCTGCCAAGTTATAGCAAAATCGGAGCCGGTCGGTTTTTTTCGGTACACCCTACTGTCCATTAAGCTAAGAATTTCGGTTGAGTTAGAGATAACTTAAACCTAACCCACAAAAGCTTACTGAATATTCAGTTCTACAACCTCGTATTATAGGTCAAGTTTTTAACTTAGGTTAGTTGGTGCAGCCAAGAAACCAGCACAAACTGCCTTGGTGATTACAAACTAAAAATTCCCCTATTTTAAAAGCTTTTTATGTTTTATTTTTGATCTGGAAGTAGAGCTGCGCAAACTGCAATACAACTAGCAGTGTTGCCATATTATTGGAATGAATTGCATTATCCGTTTTTGAATTTTAAGGTTGTTTTTTTTTTCAACAACTGAGCAAAATTAATCAAAAGTTTTTACATTTTTTATTTTCTAAATCAAAAATTGAAAAAATAAAGTTTGTTCTTTTGGTTGGGGGTGCTGCAGCACTGCAGCACATACAGGCGAGCCGCCCT
Organism: Trididemnum nubilum; assembly: GCA_963965965.1. NCBI lineage: Eukaryota > Metazoa > Chordata > Ascidiacea > Aplousobranchia > Didemnidae > Trididemnum > Trididemnum nubilum. The sequence continues at coordinate 24,994,705 of OZ014480.1, forward strand.
GATTGGTCAAGTAACGAAATTAAGTTTTTGTTTTTTCGTCTCTTATAGTATTTTTATGGTTAATTAGTGGATTAGCATATGAGCGTTAGCTTCAGCAAAAAAAAATTTGTGTTACCGAATTAGCATTAACGAAGCTAATCTTATCAATTAACGGAATAGCTCTTAGCGGAGCTAATTTTTGAGTTAGCTGTGCCTACCTATGTCAATAAGTAATGTCCATTGTCACACACCAAATGACAAGAGCCTGGTGAAACAGGGTTGAAACGGGTTCGATTACTTTCTTTTGTTTTAACGCTAATCTCGAGTCTGCGTCGGACTTTTCTATGACAAGATGAACAAGAAAACGAACGATAATGAACAATGATGAGCGATGTTGAACGATATTACAGTTGAATAATTTCTACAAAAAAAAAAACAATGCTTATTTTACCACACAAAAGGCAAATTTTATCACAGCACAGATATCCGTTACCAACTCTACAGTACAACGTCACAATACTCACAAACATCAAAACTGAATCATGAGCGTCGGCAAGGGGGGGCAGGGGGGGCTATGGGCCCCTCTGGATTTTCACATACACTCTCTTAATCCTCCCAATTTTCAAAAATTCTTCCATTTTTAGTAGTTAATACGGCTCTATTATAATTGCACCCTCCTGAAAAATTTTTTGCCGACACCTATGCACTGAATGCTTATTTCTTATGGCAAATGAAATATTTAATCGGTGTCTTATTAAACAAGCAAAGAAAGACAGTATTGTCCAAATTATTTGAGCCAAAACAAAGAAAGACATTCAAAAATGCAAAGGCGACAAAGAAAACATTCAAAAATGCGATCAAATACGATATGAAATATTCAATATCCAAATTCAATGTTACTGAAATCAGTATAACGTACGATAGCCTACTGTATAACTTTGCAGTGTTAACTAGTTGGCCTACAGCAATCATCAAAATAAATATGCAGCTTTATAGAATGAAGTTTCAGGTATTATACATCACTGCACAAGTATCAGTTCAGTAGCCGTTCAGTAGTTTCAGTATTAATTTTCGGTAGCAAAAACATCATATCAAAATAACAGAACAAGTAGGCTACGTACCGTTTTGCGTAAAATCAGAGAATGATAATCCAAGAACGGTAAACTACAAACTATCAACCAAATTCTAGCTCAAACTTAGCAAAACTTACTAACGGCTGAAAAATACATTCAGCAGCAACACAAATTATACTGTCAAATCATACGAAACCTTTTATGCACTACCAGAGCTCAACATATCCTAGCAACTAGTAGCAGTAAATAGTGCCTTTCCAGGCGCCTTCGAAACACAAACAATAAGTGTGAGAAATCAACCGGTGCAAAAAAGGAAAAGGGCAAAAACAAAAAAAAAAGGGTCAGTATTTTCCAACCACTAACCAGTCACTAAAAGCCTTTTCATCAGTACAGTTAGCTCCTTCCATGTAATCACTGTATTGCTTATCCGACGCTATGTCTAATTTTTATTTATTGTTGCCCTTCATGCATAGTCCCGTGTAGCTTGTTATCGTATGTCCGTTGTCCAATGCTCACATACCCTTCAGAAATAGGTGCTATGGAACTAATGTCCCATACTAACACGCAACGGTAGGCTTCGTCTAGTTTAGCACATGCTGCTGCTATATAGCCGCACATGTTTGTCACATTTGTTTCCTGTATTCCTTTCTGTTACACGCCAGGCCCTGAGAAAAGATCTGTAATCGAAACCCGACATATAGGTGCAAACATAAGGGCACAGGGACATAAGGGTGCAAGGACGTAAGGGCACAGAGACGTAAATCTGCTATCTGCGCTAACATTTTTGTGCGAACACGCCTTCGGTGTAATAGAGCGTGAAAATGAAAGACTAATTGGAACGACCGACGTTCACGTCGCGTGTTCCTCTGTTTTTACTCGGCCATTTTCCAACTAACGAGTGCGAAATTTCAAACTTTTGCTTATAACTCGAGAGCGGTTTGCTCTAGCTACATGAAATTCTGACAGCAGTTTAAAATTAATGAGTTGTATGTTTGCCCACAATTTCGAGGCAATAGGTCACGTGACTTCGGTTTTAGAACCCGAAAACCGCCCCGCAAGTTTGGCGTAAAAAGCGGTCTCAGTCAAAAACGGCTTAAGTACGGCAAAAAATATTTCATAGGGTTATATGTCTCAAGATACCCTTTCATCACAACCAACCCACTTTTGGCCGCGATGAGGTTTATTTCCTTTTTTTTTCCTTTTTTTTCTTCCTAAATTTTGTACACTCTTCTTCTCCTAAACCACAACACATGGAAATCTAATTTTTGTGTAACGTTGTTGAGCTGCAAATGCAATTTTTTCTCCGAAATTTTTTGGGGCAAATCCATCGAGAACCCCCCCAAAATGGGGCTCCAAAAATCCATTTTTTGAACGGCTCAAGCTAGAGTGCTACTTTTTTTTGATATCAGTAGATATTTAGCAGACAAATATTTTGACATAGTTTGGGGGTGCCACCCCCCGGGGACCCCCCAAATGGACCCCCCAATAATCAATTTTTTGAATAGCTCAACTTGGGTGCCAGTCTGTTTTGATATCAGCAGATATTTAACAAACAAATATTTTGACAAAGTTTGGGGGTACCACGCCCCCAGGGACCCCCAAAAATCAATTTTTGAACGGCTCAAGCTAGGGTGCCAGTGTTTTATGATATCAGGAAATATTTAGCTGACAAATATTTTGACTCCACTTTTCCGGAGGTTCCATAATCAGATATTTTTGAATAATTGCTGATTTTACGGTAGACAAAAAGTACTTTTGAGCGTCACAGCATCAGCTATGCGTCGGTCGTTCACTGGGTTTGCTGGCAAATTCTCATCTAGCTTTATTTTGCTTCGTAGCGGAACAAAAGAATGCTTAGCATATAAAGTACAACCCTTAAATGAATGCGTTTAAAAATAGTGGAATGATTGCGTTTGAAAACGACCGCTGATTTGGTTAAGTAAAGCAAACAAACTTATTAAAAATGAACATTTCTTTTTAAATGTTTGTTCAAGATTAGTGCACGTAGACGTAAAAACAATTCAAGGGTTGTGGTTTGAGCGATAACTGAGAACTGACGGCAGGAAGCGAATTCAAAAAAACTTCTTTTAAAACTTAAGTTTCAAAAATTAAATAAAATACTCATTAATCAAGTTCGTGTTTCTGATTACATAATTATTTCCATAGCAGAAAATGTTTGCGCAGATTGCAGATTTACGTCTCTGCGCCCTTATGTTTCTGCACCCTTACTTATGTCATTGCGACCTTTATGTCTCCGCCGCAGTGGTGGCCTTAGGAAAGGGGGGGGCCCTGTGCAAATTAAATTGGGGGGCCCTTTTCTTTACACACTACTTTAACATGTTTTATCTGCACTTACAATTAAGCGCAACAATGCAATGCATAAATAACAAGACCAGAAGACCAATGCAATTGCAACCCTAATTAAATCAAATGTTTGTTCATAAGTTCCTCTCATCTAGATTATCAACTCAATTAATTGCAGTAAATTAACGTAAACTTTCAGCAATTGCTTTCAGTATGCTTGTGTTATTACAGAATATGTTTGAGTACTTAGCAATAATGTTTGAATGCTTTATGCTGCTTAGCATATGATATACTGTATACGTTAGTGAAAAACCTATTACTGCAAGTTGCTGAAAGCAGTTGAAAAAAACAAGTGGAAAAACGACTACCTGAGTCATAGGCGTAGCCAGGATTTTTGATTGGGGGGGGGGGCCAAAACCACAAATCACATGCAATAACGTCATCAGAAACTTCGAAAGAAGAATTTTTTGGTGGGGCAAAGATATCGTAGAATGGAAGATCAGAAGTCGTGGCCTTGTGTAGGCATGTAACTAGGAACTCGTTCAAGGAGAGAGCTTAAACCAATAGCCTAGTTAAAATGCGAAAATGTGTAAATTGGGAGACGTGCTTAAGTGAAGAAGTGTACTGTAATTCAAACAGAGGTGGTCAGTAACGAAGTAGTTCTACTTAAGTAGACTACTTAAGTAGTATTTTCGGTAACGAGCGACTTACTTAAGTATTTTTCATTTCTGATACTTCTACTTTTACTTCAAGTAAAATCCTCTCGAAGTAACGCTACTTGAGTAGTAAAGACTTTTATGTAAAGTAGAAGTAAACACCTAGCCAATCCTTTTTGATGATGATTTGACCAATGACCACGATTTGAAGTTTTTTTGTTTGTCTCATTATATCTGGCAACTCTGCTTATCGAAAACATGTTCGTACAGGACGCGAAACAGAAGTCTGGTACGCTGTGATTACAGTCTATGTACCGGTAATGAGCCGCAATTTTGAGGTTTGGCAAGGTTTTCTGGAATTTCTTTGTTTTAGGTGGGCGCAGTATTATTGTGTACTTTATTGTTTGTTAGGTTTTCCAAAGAAGTATTGCAGATAGATACCGGTAGTTGAAAGCCTTAACTTAGGCCTATAGCTGCCAATATATAAGTAAATATATAATGTAAGCGTTTGGGCTACTACCGTAGTACCAGCATTGATAAATTATAAGATTTAGGCTAGCCTGTATTTAAACTATCTTAGCAGCCTACTGTCATTTGCGTGACTGTCATTTACCGCTCTAGAGGCATGCGAGCTATACAATTAGCCATCCGAGCAGAGTAATGCATTGTTTAGATCAGTGCTCTTCAACCTTTTTTTACGTGGTATACCTTTTGCGATTTTCGAAAACTTTGTATACTCCACAAAAAATTCTAGCCCGTGTAAGCGGTGTAGACTTTTTTTGTAGATCCGATTTTTCATGCTTAGATTTGGGCGAAATTGGACCGAATCTAGCCCGAATGTAAGTGGAGACCATTTTCTTTTTTTTTTTTTTGGAGATCGCAGTTTTGTTTCGTATACCCTCTGTATACCGAGTACCATATTTACCGTTTCGCATACCAATTGGTATATCGCATACCCGGTTGAAGATTTGTACGAATTAGATGTTACAAATCTGTGGTGACCTGCTGATTGGCTTACTTCATATTGTACATAGCAGGTTTAATCCAATAAAAGTTTAAATGGATTGTTGAACTCGACCGTTAGGTAGTGTACATTATTCCACCTCACAACGTGTACAATAAGTACTTTGTTTTACTGTACAGTACTACGAAGCTTATTGAATAGTTACGACGATTCATTTACAGGTCATCTAGGGTAGTGTGTTTTTGCGTTGCATCAAATACCAGGTGTTGACTCAGTCTCACTAAAAAAAAAAGCATACCGAACCCTGATTAGCATGGTACAGTAGACAAACTAGACATGCGCATTACTCCTGGTTCATACGAAAAAGATTAGCGGTTAACGGCGTTGCGTTTACTGCGACCCGTCTGGGGTTCAATTCCCTAGCCGGTTAACGAACAGTGTTGCTAACGACTCGCCATCGCTGCGACATTTCTTCTCAAGCTGTGTTGTCCAGGCGCGGAGATGAGCCCAGAGTCCCTACTAAATCGTATTCGTAACACGCTTCGGTGTAATTTCAAGAGAATAATAAAACTTTGATTTTTTGATATGCTACCGTAAGTATGGCTTTGCTTAAACACTGATCGTAAGCGTCACAACAGCAAACCTTCGAAGAATAAACAAACACGTGAAATTCGAAATTACTTTCTACTTTCATTACTTAAGTAGAATTCATTTTGACTACTTTCCTACTTTTACTTAAGTGGAAATGCTTCGCCATACTTCTACTTTTACTTGAAAGGCATTTTTGAGTAAGTAACAATACTTCTACTTAAGTAGATTTTTCGACTACTTTGTCCACCTCTGAATTCAAATGTATCACAGACGGGGGTCTGGGGGCGAAGCCCCCAGCCGCTGGACGATTTTTCGTAATTTTTTGGAAAAAAAGTAGTTTTAATACCATTGGATCACATTTTGCACATTTTCAGAGCCATTTGAAAGTACTAGATTTTTAAAATTTGAAAGCCAATTGAAAAAATTAAGTTGTTTAGTCCTCCTTTTGCTTGCAATTTAAGTCCAAAACACGTTTAAAATCATGCATTTTGTGGTTAAATTTTATTAGTGATTTCGCCCAGGTAGGGGGAAGTAAAGTACATTCCCTCCTGCAATATTTTAACAGTAAATAACAATTCAGTCGATTATTTTCTCTATAGATTATTGTTTTGTGTAGAAAACAATCAGTTATAGGAGTACATATACGGCCAGGGGCCCAAGCTCTCTCAATTCAAAAATTTGTTCAATGAGCATTCCTCTTACTGAAGCTAATTTTTTTCAAAAGTATTTTGTTGCATAAAAACTGGCGAGGTGGAGGTGAATTGTAATTGAAAAATGTACAATATAGTTATGCCTACAAACCATGTTATTGCCCGAGTCGGATTTACATTGAGTTGGGCCCCAGGCACTTTGAGATTTTTGCAATATTTTCGTGCCAAATACAGGTGAAGACCAAAAAAGTCTTATCTGAGTGCGGGGCTCCTGGCACTGTGCCATGTGTTAAATCTGTCCCTGGTTATTGCATTACATTCATAAAAAGGTTAGATGAGAACCTCAGTTAGCAACTTTTAGGATAGAAACGCTTAATTTCACTTGGGTTATACGTTTAAATTGGTTGGCAACATTAAATTGAAGGAGCCATGGCCCCCTGAAACAGTATTATTGTTGGGGGCCCATATAAATTAGAGGGCCACATAAATATTCTTGTAGGGGGCCCCTTAAAATTGGTAGGCAAAAATTAAATTAAGGGGCCCTGGCCCCTGGATCAAAATTGTTGTTGGGGGCCTTTTTAATTATTATTGTAGGGGCCCATTTAAATTGGTTGGTAAAAATTAAATTGAGAGGGCCAGGGCCCCTGGCTCAATACAATTGTTAATTACTGCTGTACGGGTGTACTGTTGTATGCAAAGATGCTAAAAGAAACTGAAGATGAAGAAACAACAGTCTTTTTTGTGACATTGTTATCATGGGTAGCATTTCAATTGGGGGGGGCCCTGGGCCCCCCCTGGTTACGCATATGACCTCAGTAGCCTAACACTAGCAAGCAAAAAAAAAGAGTAGTAAGTTGACTTTACCAGTAAATTTTTATTATCTGTTTACTAAATCTGACTTAAAAGTTAAAAGTAATATTGTCTTGGAAAGGGGGATATGTGTAATAACACTTGGAACAAGTGCATCTTGAGGGAGGGGGTACATATGTAATGACACTTAAAACAAATGCATAAACTTTTTATCATAATTTGCTATAGTTTTTCATAATCAAATTTTTCTGCGCGCGATAGGTCAAATGGGGGGGCCCCCCAGAAGTGGGGGGGCCCCTGTGCATTTGCACACTTTGCACATTCCTAAGACCACTACTGCTCCGCCGTTATATCCTGTGAACTTTTGTTTTCGCTCTTATGTCGTAGAACGATCTGCAATGCAGTCGCACAATATGCGTCAGAGGTTGTGTCGAGGACACAAGGTTTAAGGCCAAGGACACAAAAAAATCCGAGGCCACGGCCAAGGACCGACTTTCCGAGGACAGACCTTTTCGAGACCAAGGACACAACACGCAAGGGTTCTTCAGAAAACAAAAAAAAAAGCTTTTGCGCAAACAAATCGCAAATTTTCCGCAAAAATTTCAGGCGTTCTTTGAAAAAAAAAGGTTTTCGCACAGAAAATCGCAATATTTCCGTGAAATTTCAGATGAAGCAAAAAAAGGTCATGACTTTGGCCCATTTTCAACAAATCAAAAAATAGTGCTATCCTCAGCCGAGGACAGAGCATGTTTGAGGATTTGTAGGCTTCGAGGCCAAGGAATCAACCTTGGAGGCCGAGTCTTAGGACTGCAAAATGTGTCCTCGAGGCCAAGGACCTCCTCGAAAACTCCACCTCGGGTATGTTTACCTACTACTCACAAATTCCTACCCTGGCCATAATCGTTTACATCATCCTCCTTCACTAGCATCCCAAAGCTCTATTCCAATTTTTAAGACTATTCATAACTCGTCATTATTGGAATTCCAATCAATCTAAATCCCTAAAACCCAAATTCTAGAGGTCTTCTATTACTCTCGAGTTAAACTTTTCTAGTTGGCAAAGAACAATCAAAAAAGGTCAGGAAACAGGCAGGTATATTGAAACTGAACGAATCTGTCCCCTTCAGCTTCTCAACTACGGTAAATTCCAATTCTGTTTCAACCGACGAACCACCCAAGTTTCCATTTTACGCACATTTATGATGGTCAGTGATCACCTGTCTTCTAAGCTGTTAAGAATACGCCTTCCAAATATTACATTCTCACCTATGATAAAAGACCAAGACTTGAAGTTGGAGCAATTTTTAAATCCTATTCGTTTCACTGTACATAGTCGGCGTCTAATTCTTACATGGTTCACGACTACTTGTATCCTTAAATTACTGAACTAGCTATGCAACTTCACTGTATCGCGACTAGTACATCAACTATTATACACTATGTCTTATACTTTACAATCGTGCTGCAGTATTATTGCTTCGTTGAATCATTACTTAATTTACATATACCGGTACTTTTTGCTTTGAAAGACATTTGAAATACTTTTATTGTGCAGAACAACAAATAAACCAGCGCAAAATGTCTACATTATAATAAATTATTGAAAAAAAAGACAAAACTTATTTTAATAATACTTGATATGCCATGCTTCGGACTGCCAAGAGGGGGGCAGGGGGACAATGACCCCGGGCATAGGCGTAGCCAGGATTTTTGATTGGAGGGGCCCAAACCGCAAATCACATGCAATGACGTCATCAGAAACTTCGAAACAGAAATTTTTTGTGGGAGGAAAGATATCGTAGAATGGAACATCAAAAGCCGTGGCCTGGTGTTGGCACGTAAGTAGGAACTCGTTCAAAGAGGCGGACTTAAACCAATTGTTAAAACGTGAAAATGTCTAAATTGGCAGACGTGTTGAGTAAAGAAGTGTACTGTAATTCAAACGTATCATTGACGGGGGTCTGGGGGCGAAGCCCCCAGCCGCTGGGCGATTTTTTGTAGTTTTCTGGAAAAAAAAGCTGTTTTAATACCATTGGATCACATTTCGCACGTATTCAGAGAGATTTTGAAGGTACTGGATTTTTAACATTTGAAAGCCAATTGAAAACATTAAGTTGTTCAGTCCTTCTTTTGCTTGCTATTTAAGTCCAAAGCACGTTTAAAATCTTGCATTTTGGGGTTAAATTTTGTAAGTGATTTCGCCCAGGTTTGGGGAAGTAAAGTACATTGCCTCCTGCAATATTTTAGCAGTAAATAACAATCCAGTGGAATATTTTCCTTAGAGATTATTGTTTTGTCATGAAAACAATCAGTTATAGGAGTACATATACGGCCAGGGAGCCCAGGCCCTCTCAATTCAAAATTTTGTTCAATGAGCATTCCTCTTACTGTAGCTAATTTTTTTCAAAAGTATTTTGTTGCATAAAAACTGGCGAGGTGGAGGTCAATTGTTACTGAAAAATGTACAATAGATGGTTACGCCTGCAAATCATGTTATTGCCCGGGCCGGATATACATTGTGTTGAGCCCCTGGTATTGTGGGATTTTGCATTATTTTCCTGCCAAATACAAGTGAAGACCAAAAAAATTCTTATGTGAGCGCGAGGCCCCTGGCACAGTGCCATGTGTTAAATCCGTCCCTGGTTATTGCATTACGTTCATAAAAAGGTTAGATGGTGGCCTCAGTTAGCAACTTTTAGGTTAAAAACCCTTAATTTCACTCGGGTTATACGATTAAATTGGTTGGCAAACATTACATTGTGGGGTCTACGGCCCCCTGAATCAATATTATTGTTAGGGGGGCATTTAAATTGGAGACCATTTAAATTGGGGGCCATTTAAATATTTTTGTAGTGGGCCCATTTAAACTGGTTGGCAAAAATTAAATTGAGGGGCCCGGCCCCCTGGATTAATAGTATTGTTGGGGGCCCATTTAAATGGGAGCCATTTAGATATTATTGTAGGGGGCCCATTTAAACTGGTAGGCAAGAATTAAATTGAGGGGCCTGGGTCCCCTGGATCAGTATTATTGTAGGGGGTCCATTTAAATTGGTTGGCAAAAATTAAATTGAGTTGCCAGGGCCCCTGGATCAATATTATTGTAGGGGGCCCATTAAATATTATTGTAGGGGGTCCATTTGAGTTGGTTGGCAAAAATTAAATTGAAGGGGCCCGGGGCCCCGTGGATCAATATTATTGTAGGGGGCCCATTTAAATTGGGGGCCATTTAAATATTATTGTAGGGTGCTCATTTTAATTGGTTGGCAAAAATTAAATTGAGGGGGCCCAGGCCCCCTAGATCAATATTATTGTAGGGGGCCCATTTAAATATTATTGTAGGGGACCCATTTAAGTTGGTTGGCCAAAATTAAATTGAGGGGGCCCGGGCCCCCTAGATCAATATTATTGTATGGGGCCCATTTGAGTTGGTTGGCCAAAATTAAATTGAGGGGGCCCAGGCCCCCTAGATCAATATTGTTGTAGGGAGCCCATTTAAATATTATTGTAGGGGGCCCATTTGGGTTGGTTGGTAAAAATTAAATTGAAGGGGCCCGGGCCACTCTGGATCACTATTATTGTTAATTACTGTTGTACGCTTGTACTGTTGTACGCAAAGATGCTAAAAAAAAACTGAAACTGAAGAAACAATAGTCTTTTTGAGGTGTTTTTATCATTGGTAGCATTTCAATTGGGGGGGCCCAGGCCCCCCCTGGCTTCGCTTATGACCCCGGGCCCATGGACTTCAGGGGGCCCATCAAGATCACCCTGAAAAGTGAACAGCCATCGCTGCTGTGCAAGCTATGCGCAGATATTGTCATAACATTGGAGCAACGCTTTAACTCAAACAGGGTTTTCTGCTAACAAATAGATCTTCTTTTGTTTGGCAGAGGACTGTGCATATGAATATTATTAAACTTATTTGAAATAGACCAAAAACAGTAATCAGCCATTTTGGGGTAAAATCAGCTCGTTGAGTAGTGAAGATCATTTTCTTTATGGAGAACACTTCAAATCCGGAAAAAATAATGTTAGCATTATTAATCTAAAACATCTATAATAAACCAATTCATAGAAATTTTTAATCCCTTGCTGTAATTGTCGCTATTTAGTGCGAAATCGTCTTATTGAAAACTCTAATTATGCTTACGCCGCTGGGTAATTAAATGAAAAACCAGGACGAGTGGCTTCTGACGATAAATTGAAATACTGTGTAAAGAGGCCCAAAATTTAAGCTGTACCAGAATCCACGTTTGGCTCTCGGCGCCCTTGGGCATGCTACGAAATTCAGATTCACTATTATCAAATTCGAATTACTTTAGCAATACTATTTCTCCATTAAGCCTTATGCAATTATTCACGTAAACTATTTATTGATTTTGTTTTTTACATTAGACAGTAAAGACTTTGACAACGGAATCCTTAATTCAATGAATTTTAAATAATTTCTCTCTATACTGGTGCTGATTTCTAAGGGGTTTGTGATGTTGGGTAAAAATGTCAAATATGAAAACTACCCGATGTGCTTAATTACAGTTTGACATAATTTTAAATCCACCATAAATGATGCTTTGACCATGGGTTTGTAGGATCCATTCTTTAACAAACGCTAAAAAATCAAAAGAAATCTTGACATCGATACGACAAACGTATTAAACAATTCATTCGAAATAAAGCAAAATCAACTGAGGGCTTTCAGCGCTATAACACAATTGCAAGTTGATTCTAATCGTACTATGTATGCGTGTAGTATCATTGTCAGTTGATTTTGATGGCAAGTCAAATAGCAGTGCAGAGTTAGAATAAACAAAGTTCTATTTTAATCTTAAAACGTATGTAACTTAACCTTGATGTTTACAAGCCACAATGAAAATTATAAACATACTCTTCGTAAACACAAACAATGTACTCTAAAAGGCATTAAACAGTCATGCAGCTCGTTAGTTGCTCCTGTTTCATTACTTGGTAATTGTTCGTTTCGTTTGCATTCATTTCTTGATATCTGCAAAACAAATTATGATTTGAAAACGAGTTGGTTCATATAGTTTCATATAAATACATAAGCGAAATACTGGCTGTACTAATAATAAGCGAAACAGTTTGCCAGGCTGACACAGTTTTCAAGTTTAACTTATATTTTAATATTTTTACCATTATAGCCAGATTTTATCAAAATAAATCGAGTTAATTCGTTTTTCTCTTTGTGAGGGAAGTACATTGCAAATTTAATAAAGAGGCTAATAACTGACAATTGCACGCTATCATTTATTTCCTGCAGGCCTGTTTCATGTGGTGCTAGCGCGATCACTAGAAGAGTAAATCTTATTCAACTAAGATCTACTCTCCAAAATGATGGTTGCTGTAGCGCGGGAAAAGGCTTGTTGAAACAAATGATATTATTGTCATTTATAAGCCCGTTTATTCGACTACAAATGGATCTCATGACAAAAAGGAACATCAAACATTTTTTTGGTTATGGCAGCAGCACAAAGTTGTTTTATGCTCGTAATGCATATCAAAACAATCAAACTCCCAAATAAATTATTATTTAAGATACCATTGCAAAGGAGATTTTTTGGAATACCTTCTACTCCGGGCCAGCAAGTTCGTGCGTTAGAGCATTAGAAAATGTCGTATGGTATTTTTGAACAAAAAGATTGCTGTTTTGTATGAGCGCGAAAGATTGCGCTTTTAAAAACTTTATAGAATTGAAAGAGACGGCTTTACAATGGCGACTGAAATGTCATCAAGCAAACACAACTTATTCACCAAACAAGTATCTGAACATTTTTTTTTGCAATTCCATTTTTTTAGCTATTGTTTTAAGAGCATTTATTTTAATCAACCGTACATTTTAAAGTTGCAGACTCGGTCGACGAGTTTCCTTAAAAGCACTTTTCATTCGTCTTTGAAAAAAGCTTCTTTAGACAAACTCAAACACTACTGTAGTGTTTCCCCTTAACATTTTCTCTTCATAGCAAAGCTTTTTGGCATTTCTACACAAAACACTTTTTTTGTGTTTAGCTTTGATAAACGGTTTCGGAATCTCAACTGGTTTTTTATATTGTACTGAAAATTTTGTTTTAGAAAGGCCAAAAGGTTTAGCTTACGTTTAACCGTAGAACTCCGAAACGGAATGAAATAACATGCAGTAATGTTGTATAAAAACGGCTTTCTTTACAATAGAAAACTAAGTAACAATACCTGAAGTTATCATTGCAGAAATTATTTCGTACCTGGATTTTCTAATCCTGGAGGCAAACAAGATACTATACCATCCCCAACAAATCCCGGATTGCATCTGCATTGATAGGATGGTGATGAACCGATAAAAGGTTTAGGAGGAATTATGTTAGGTTGTGAAGCTCCAAAATGTTCATGTGGGATTTGTGGAAATTGCTGTTGACCTGAAAGTTGAGGAGGAACGCGAATGTTACCTGCTGGTAGTGGATTTAAGTTCAACCGAAAAAAATCTTCCACCAGATCTGGGCTGCTTGTATGAGGAATCTCACCAGTTGGTGGTCTTTGTATTGGCAATGGCCCAAAGTTTTCAAATATTGGATTTCCTCCATTAAAATTTGGTGGAATAAATGGTAAACCATTTACAGGAGTGTGACCGCCAAACGGAGGACCACCAGAAAACGGATTGATGCCAGGAGGAGGAAAACCACCTAAGTAAGGAATTTTTCCTGGAGAATGTGGTTGCCCCAATGAAGGAGAAAACGGAGGAATAAGAAAATTACTGTCTGGTTGTGGCGTACTAAATTGCCCAAAGTTTGGCCCAAACTCAGGAAAATTGATGTTACGGTCTGTTTCAAGATTTTGGGAATTAGGATTCATCCCAACACGAAGGCTGTCGATATTGCCTTTAGGTGGTTGCATAGAGTTTCCTAGTGAAGGAATGTTGACAGGTGTTTGTGTAGGTAAAGGGATGTTTGAAGAATGAAAATTTTCCTGAGGTGCTGGAGATTTTGTCAAATTGTTTGGAAAAGAGCTAGAAAAATTTTGAATCCCATTCTGATTTGAAATGGAAAGATTAGTAAAAGTTTCACTAGTTGTTTTTGAAGGAATAACAGGTTCACTTGAAGTCTTTTCATTCTGCGGCATTCTTGGCGCTTCATTTAGGCTTTGATCAAACTGTAGTTCGAACGACGAAGAATTGGAAAGTTTCTCGCGTAGTTCTGGTCTAACTTTGGACAAAATTGCGATCAGGTTTCGGATCGCTGCATCGTCCAACCCTCGTATCGCTTCCAAATTGTTACTCAGCTGTTCAATTAGATCTGAAGGTGTTAAGGAATTTATTCTTTTGCTACCAGTATCAACAGACAGCGACAAAGATTTCTCTCTTGTAGCATTGGATTCATCGAGAATTGAATTTGCCCTGATAAACTTTATATTTTCTGCAATGGTACTAGTTGAACCAAGAGTCGAAGTTTCCTGAGCAGCAGTTGACTGTTTATAAGACAGTGTTCTTCCTTCTGCAGTTAAAGATGCGTTGTTAGTGGTATGCTGGATATCGGACTCAGTGCGAAAGATAGCTGTAGTGCTTCCATTACTTGGACTAACGGAACTTATATTTTCAGTACTGGCTGTAGTTGCACCAGATGTAAAAGATGTCGAAGTTTCGTGAACAATAGTCGTTTCATTGTGGAAAGAAATTCTTACGTCTGAAGTAGAAGGTTCGTTGTCTGCAAAATGCGAAATATCTTCTGCAGAAGGTTGAACTGTAGTGATGGGGCTAATTCTACTTGATTTACCTTTCATAGTTTCATTATAATACAAAATTTTGTTCAGCGGAAGAGCAACATCAGGAACAATTGCTACAGGACCAGGTAAAATATCAAGTTCAGCAAATTCTGTAATGTCTTTGAAAGCAGATGATTCCTCAACTTCTAATGAAAGAGAAAAGTTTTCGATACTGCTATTGTTGAAGCTGGTGTCTTCAGAGATATTAGGGTTGTTATTTGGCAATTCTAAAATTATGTCTGTTTCATTTGCAGGAAGAGCAACATCCGGAACAACAACAAGCATCGATAAAATATTTTTGAGAAAAAGTGAATTAGTTTTGGTGTCGTTTTTTGCTTTAACTTCTGTTTGATTTTGGTCCACAAATAGTGGTTTGAACAAGGAATATGCAATCTGTTTTTGTGGATCTTCACCGTCGCCGCTCAGCTCAGGAGTTTTTAATTCTGGATCATTTTTTATTTGATTGTCAACACTTCTAGTTTGTCTGTGGTTTTGAGCGGAAACATTTTGAATTATAGAGTTTGAATCTCGAGCTTGAGGAGCAAGTGGAATCTTTTGGGGCTGTAAATTAGCTCTGGATTGTTGACGATTTTGTTGTTGATTTGCAACTTCAACTGATCGTGAACCAGAAACCGGCACACAGGACGCATCCGGATGACATTCAGTTGCACATAAACCCAAATGACGTGGGGGCTCTGAAATGCATGGGTAAAAAACAAACGATAGGGTAAAACTGATTGTAAAAGGCTTAGTTACAAACCTACACCAAATTTTGTCGAAACGATATGCTGTTTTATTACGTAGAAACAAAGTAATGTGCTGTAATAATTGGTCTTGTGATGTCAAAATTGGAATTATTGGTTATGCTCAAACCTCAGAGTCTTTCTTTTTATGATTCACTGAGCCTTACGAGTTTGATACCGGCACACTGCAGTTCATGTGAGAGTAACTTTTAAGGCTTCAACACAAAACTTCGAAGCGATTTTCAAGCTTCGTTAAAGCCGTGATTGTGAAAGTAGAATTAAAGTTGAAATTTTATTCGACTGTAACTACAGAACGTGGATCTTTAAAATATCTTGAAAGGAATCATTTAGTTTCCAAAGATAAATACCAAAACATTCAACTTGCTCATTTTGTGCCGTAAATACTGCATAAATTTTCAATCATGAAAGCAATTGCCTCGTATCAACCGGTGTTGAAGTTTTTCAATATGCCAACATTTCACACCTAATTTAGTTGCTTGCGGTTTTGGTAAACATGATAAGACTCCATCTCCAATAAAATCTTGATTGCAAATGCACTGATTTGGTCGTTGTTCAAAGCCCACCACGTCGACTAGTTGACATGTAGCATTGGGATGACATTCTGGTAAACATTGGTTTATTCCACCCAATTCGGGACCAAGATTTGGATCTGCAAAAGTAATTTGCCCAGCAGTCATCAAACGGTGTATTTTATAGTGCTGGCATTTTTTGCGTCATCTTCAAAAGGAAAATAAGGCGTCCTTTAAAGCGCTCGCTCGTTTGTATTAACCAAACACTCTGAGTCTGTGTAACCAAACTAACAGAGCACTTTTTTGAGCTCGTTTGCAAGTCTTTTGTCAGGCTGGGTCACCGCAACGGGTAAACTGCTTGGCCTCAAATGAAAATAAGTGTAAAGTGTCTCTCCCAAGGTCTTAATGACGCATTGCCAGTGCACATACAAATGGTCAAAGTATTCGCGAACTCGACCCCCAATTCTCTATATCAGAGTGATTTTTTTACCATTTTCTTAGCACAAGAAATACAAAAAGGCGTTTTTTGGGTTTATGAATTTTGACTCTATTAAATTTTGCTAACGCTCCAAGAAATTTCGCGTTTGATTTTTGTTGGTTAAACTTGTCGTATGTTTAACGCTGTCGTGCAAGAGACATATTATTAAGTATAAACGCAGCAATTAAAGCAATAAAATTGTTAAACATTGATCACGCTACAATCATGATTGTCATTACAAAAGACGTTAACCCTGGTTTTGAATTTGTTAATGATAATTTCCCCTCCACAAGAAAAAATTCTTTGAAAAAGCGGCTTTGCACGTGCTTTCAGTTACTCTTTTCATGAAACAGTGTTCATGTTTCGGTAAATAATACTAAATTTCTAACTTACTTTGCAAGCAGCGACATTGCCCACCAAAAGATTCAGCTTTGCTGCACCTCTGGCCAACAGGACAAGCAGGGTTGCAAAATTTGAAAGCTAAAGTTACAAGCAAAGTGAGAAATATTATATTGATAAAGTTACATAAACAACTGACACAACCCATAGCAAAATATTTTTTAAGTAAGAAAGTTGTTGCTGCCATTGGAGAATTTGTATTCGTGTGCATTTATTGAAAATACTAGCATTTTCCTCCGTTATGAATAACATGCCGGTACTCTTTTGAACAATGATAGCTACTTGTTGTGTCCTTCTAATATATGTGGACAATATACAGTAGTTTTGATCAACAAAATTAGGTACGGATTTCTTAAAAAAATCTGATCTCATTCTTAAGATGCAAAGTAAATAAATTACACTGCAATAAACGGAGGTAGTATGTCTAAGGGTAACAACTTTCCACGTGTCCAACAAGAATAAAAAATGCAACATCACAGTAGGCTATAGTGCAGAAATTTTCGATTGTTTCGAACAGTAAATTATTGCGATGCCATATTTTGGTGCTATTCTATTGACTAGTCTTTTCTCCAGCAATTATTCTTTATTCCACCAAGGTAGTAGTAAACTTCTTCCATACTAACAGTTTCACCTTAGCAATTTTTTAAGAGGTAAATAGGCATAGCAATCTAATAATTTTAACCCGAAGTATTGGAAAACTTTAGAGTATAAAACATTTAACTTACGATCAATATTCTGCTGAAAGTTTGGTTCTTGAAACTGTAGAAAATTATTTTCAAATAGATCATAGTTTCGACATTCGGATTCAAAAGGAGGCGGAGAACTGGCAGGTGGAGGAAAACCAAAAGGAGGAGCTGAAACAGGAGGAAAAGAAGAAACCGATTGGATTTGTAAAGGAGTAGATGAGAGCAAACGAAAAAGAAACAAGAGAACCGCGTCCCTCTTATCTCCAAATCTCTCACAAGATCTTAGTACTGGTGCAACACGACTCAGTCTTTGGTTTGTTCTCACGTATGGCTCCAACTGATTTATTGACACCGCTGTTGAAGAGTTTTCTAGTATAGGTAAAGAACGAAGTCCACTTCTCCCACTTGGAAAATAGATTAAAATTGATGGAAAAACATCAGCAAACAAAGGGGCTAGCTCCAAAATGCAATTGTGGGAAAAACTTCCATTTGAAAGCTCCGTTAGCAAAAATAGGGTGGCAAAAGTTTCCTCTGATAAGTGGCTTACACTGACTTCTTCATTTCGTCTCGGGATATCTGGAAAACTTTGAAACTGACCAGAATTGCTCTGAAACTGAATGCATGAATAAAAAAGAAGCACTAGCAAAATATACTCGTTCATGCTTACTTTAGATTAATTTAAGGTAAGGTGCTGTATTGTTTTTGTATTTTCATTGAATTACCTTTTTCGTTCCAACAGTATAGGTTGTCATCTTGTTATGAGTAAATATTCGGCACAAAAATAAATCTTCTCGTCTATTTAAGGATGCATGTCTTATTATTTTGCCAATGTCCCAAGGTAAACGAAGAGAAACTGTAAACATCATGGTCAAATGCGCTTGGTCTACAACAAAAGAAAACCAAAAGGCAAAATCGGAATGTGACAAGCATCTAATCTACAATACTTAAATACTAATGTACACAAAGGTATTTGCAAACCATTTTTTAATCTATTGTTCAACACTGTTTGTAGCACTGATATATAAAAAATCTGAGCTATTGTTGCAAAGCGGAAAATTGCAGTAACCGAATTTCTTACATAAAAAAAACAACAAAAAAACTCTAAGATAATTCTTATATCTGATTCAAATTAATGTTAAGGCTTTGACGATTGTCCGAATAAAAAATTTTTCAATTCTTGTACTGTTTTATTTTTCTGTGTCTTCATTCTCTCTGCAGTTTGAAAGATCAAAACTATTATTATATAAACAGCAAAGCAGGTGTTTTGCGCAGAGGAATTTAGTAAACAAAAACAATATCAAATTGTTAGTTAAAATAAACGTCTCTAAATAGCTTCATTTGCTTACGACCTTGAAGCTTCCAAACCTACCAACATTGTCTACTGCTACCAAGGGAATTTTATATCAAATACAGTACAGTAATTTTGGTTTATTTAAGTTTTGTTTTGAAACTGTGCTTACTCGTATATGTAGAAAATTGGCAAAACAGCAAATATCAGTGCAAAAGTCTATTGTTCATAATACAAAAAGCAATGTTGAAATTACAAAACTACAGTATGATTGAACACATGTGATTTACAAAATTTATAGATATGCCGTATTGGAAAAGAATACAAACTTTTTGTTTAAAAATCATTTTTCAATTACTTTTAACTTGGGTGCTCATATGCACAATCGATTTTGCTGCATCTTAAGCTTCATTTTGCTGCTCAATAACTTAGAAAATGACAATATTTTCCCACTGAATTTCAAAAGTGTAAATGGGATTGAACAAAGAAAAAGATATTTCACGATTTACATACACTTGTGAAAGCAAACGTTTTACAATTTATTTGTGCAGAATTGTATACTTAATGTTAGCGTTGGCAAAATGCCAAAAAGTTTGTGAAAATGATGACCAGTGAATTGCTATTTTTTCAAACGATTTATCCCTTTTTTCCCAGTAGAAAAACGGTTATTCTTCACTGCATTGCGCTTCCAACGATCGTCTTTCATGCACTGAAAAAGATTCTCAGTGGAAGCAAGTTTTATAGTCATGATGTATTGGGCCAACGTTCTGGCCCATTCCAGCCCTAAAGCTCATATTTAGTTCTTTCTAGGCGCAATCCTTCATTTGTAATACTCGAGATATTGAAAGAGTCTGTTAAAGAGATACCGCTCGAGATTGTTTCATAGAAGAAACGAGAAATACTTGAGAAAATAAAGAGGTGGGCAAATCTTGTTCCACTATTCCCCTTATCCGCGAAAATAGATTTATTTCGTTTGACTCTGTACCATTGGCAATCCTGCGTTTAGAAATTGCGTGACGTCAGAAAAAGTTGACTTTGCAAACTTTCCTGCAGAATAAGGAACGCGATGTTCGATAAATGTTGGAATGCTCGTGGAAATCTCTTAAAAGGATAGAATTTTGACTTTATTTTATTTATTTGAAATAGATCTTGTTATAAGTCTACGATCATCGAAAACTGCATTATACTGCATCTAGGTATTGCGTTACTATAGTTAACAATAATTTCATTTTTTTTATGTCGCTTTGCTTTTTGCTGTTATGCTGAAGAAAAAGCAGGCAAAAATGAGAAAAAAAATACTGTAGCACTGCAGCACAAAGCCACAGTTTCAGAGGAAATTGCTGATTTTGCCAGCACAAGCTATTTCTATATTTTAGTGTGTGATTCAGTTGAGCTAATACTACCGAAATTTGTCAAGACTGAAGAAAGAAAAACATTTTTTTGCATTTTTAGGATTTTGTTGAACATGCTTTTTTCACAAATGCCCCCTATAGGCTAATTACGCTTTTGGCGTATTTACTGTCCAAAATTTCACACTTAACTACAATATTTCGTGTTTTATTTTGATTACTCGAGGAAACCGTTAATTTTCCAATGCAGTTTAAATTTTGTAAAAGCATGGAGAAAAACTCAAGTAACGCAAATATTAAAAACTGTGTTGGAGTTTTTGAGTTGAGTTTGCATGCTAAATATAGGACATCGCTAAAATTAGTGCTTTCAACTATTTACTAGCCCAAAATTTTGCGCTAAATATTGTTTTTATGGGTTGAATTTTTCGTAATTTTTAAGAAAACATTGTTAACTTTTGTAATCAATTTGAATTTTGAAAAAAGGTTAAATATTCAAGTATGTTTTGAGAAATTCGATTTTTGTACCACTTATCGGTTATTTTTCATTATGTAAAAGTTAATTAGGAGATGCAAGAAATTTTGGACACTCTCTTGTCTCCATTATTTTGCGCTAAAGCTGTCCGCTTAACTTATATGTTAATTAAAGTGACATTGGGCATGCTGCTGCATTAAAACGTCAGGGTTGCTAATAAAAGTTTTAATTATGGAGGCTCCTATTTGGTATTTGAAGTAGAACATCTCTGAAACGGCTGAGCCAAGCAAAATGGAATCAACGCCGACCTAACTTAATAGGATGGTCCTAACTTTAGAGACCACCAATGATTTTGCTTTCAATCTTCTTTTTGAA
This sequence comes from Trididemnum nubilum, assembly GCA_963965965.1. Lineage (NCBI taxonomy): Eukaryota > Metazoa > Chordata > Ascidiacea > Aplousobranchia > Didemnidae > Trididemnum > Trididemnum nubilum. The sequence goes on from OZ014480.1 coordinate 25,015,795, forward strand.
ATAAATTCTTCGCAAGAATTATCTCATAATTGTATTTTGTTGAAAATTGTAATTTACAGAATTTTAATACAATATCAGCTACAACAAAAAGGCATTCGTTCATGCCGAAGGTCACAAATCTCCAAACATAGTTGAATGTAGAGCAAATGCATACAATAATTACAATGCACAATAGTAGACTTTTAATTTGAATTTGTGTCTCTGGACAATCGCATGTTTTTTAAAATTTGGTTAAAAATTTTCAAAGAAGGTTGTTGACGCATGGCATATCTTGTGACAGCATTTTGCTGATTATCGTATTTTACGGAATGTTAATGCAATATCAGTTACAACAAAAAGGCATTCGTTCTTGCCTAAGGTCATAAGGTACCAAGCATAGTTTTTAACTTGAATTTTGTGTCACTTAGTAACTCTTTAACTTGAATCGCATATACTAACTAAAGTTTCTCTAGAAATTTCCAAAGAAGGTAATTGACGCAATCGTGACTGTGTGAAGATCTTTAGTTGTCCTCGGCTGAATGCGTTCTGATTTTTCACGCTCCTAGATGTTTAAAAATTAATATTTGAATATAAACTGAACGGAATGCATTGTTAAATTGTTTACAGCACAAAAGATAAGAAATCATGCCCCTTTTGCGACCTCAAACAAAAGTCATTATTTAGCCCTGTAGTTGAGCGATACGATGGATGTCACGTATCGATATTAATATAATTTTACGTTTTGAAATCGTGCAACGTTTAGGTCAGTGATTCCCAACCTTTTTATAACGGCGGAATGGAAAAAATTAAGCAAATGTTCACGGACCGGCACCAAAAAATCATGATGGATATAACGAATACCAGAGCAGTTATTACATTGCGTTTGTTATTTAAAGCAAAATTAATGGCACATCAAAATCCATTATTTCGGAAAATGTTGCTCATTTAAACAAAAAAATTCAACAAAATGTCAATCAGCTTAAACAATAAATGTCAATTTATGAATCATGCGCACAAGGAATTTTGCTAAGGAGGGGGTTGAACCCAAATGTAAATTTTTTTGCCTAAAAAATGCTTCAATTGGTTAGCGTGCTGAGCAGACTGATGCAACTTACACGTGTCAAATACGGGGGTTGGGGGCGGAGGCCCTAGCTAACTGGCCGCTGGGCAATTTTTGTGATTTTTCAGCAAAAAATTAGCTATTTTAATGCCATTCGGATTACATTTCGTACCTTTTTGAACCCATGTAAAAGAACTACATTGTTAAGATTAGAAAATCAGCTGAAGAATTAAACAGCCCAGCCCCTTCAAGCTCCCCTTACTCACAGGTCAAGCCCAAAACATGTTAAAACGCTTGCAATTTTGGGTTAAACTGTCTAAGTGACTTGACTAAGGGGGGTAAAGCCCATTTAGCTCCCCTTATAGTTGTGCAAATGCTATAGACACATAGTATAAAGTCAAAGTTATTGAGAAATTTTCTGCTGTTTCGATGCTAAGATGAGAAACATGCGAGGCAGCAAAAAAGTTTCTAAAACATGCGACTAGGCTTTAGCATCAATTCAATTTCTTTGCTTTGTTTTGATTTAACTTAAGTCGAGCTGAAGATTTTTTCTCTCGAAACTTGCTGGTTGAAAATTCCATCAGCAACTTGATTGTTTTAGACTTAAACGAATATTTGTTTTCAAGAGGTCTCCATAATTCTATTTTTCTATCTCTTTTTTTTTCATTGCCCGCTTTTCCGTGAGGGTTACGGAAGCAGCTGCTCGAAATTAAGTCGCCAAACATCACGGTCTTCCATCACCTCCATCATTTCACTTCGATGAAAATCAAGTGATTCCGTCTTAAATCTTTAATGTAATTGATCCATCTTGTTTTATTTGTCCAAGGGGTCTTTTTCTACTTGCTTTGATAGCTAACGCTTTCAATCCGCAGAAGTATAGCGGTTTCCAGAATGGAGACAAGGATTCTTTTATATGTCTTGACTGCGAAGTGGAATCGCAACGTAATTGAATTAGTTTTTCTTTTTCGTTTGGATTACGGTTACATATGCTGAAGTCTTCGATAAATGGTAAAATGGAAGCGGAAAAATGCTAGTTTTATAGACTAAAAGCTGGCCAAACATAGAATGAGTTTTATAATTAACCAAAACGTTGCAATGATGTGTGGATAGAAGATATTCTGCAGACCGGCAAAAAATTTACGCTGACCGGCGGTTGGGAACCACTGCTCTAGGGAATAATGAGCCACCTTTTCTTGTCTTCTCCGTTACTTAATATTTTCAACTTTATAGTTCGATTCTTCAAGTTCCAAATCAGAGAGGTAGGTACGACCAAAAAATTGCAAATGACATAATACCTTAAGCTACTGTATTAAAAACTTTTACTGAAATTAGCGTTTTACGTCCCCCAGACTTGCTGCATTGCTTTAAGGTACTATGATTTTACTTTTACAGGTGAAAGCTATGTAGGTGCTAATCAAGTTTGAAATTTTCAGCTTTTGAAAACGTAATACAGATAGGATTGTATACTAGACTTCGAAACAATACTCATTATTGTTTACATTGACATTATTTGTTTCGTAATTTTCTTTTTTGTATTGCCTGAGCTATTGGCAAGCTTAGACTGTCAAAGTAGAATAAAATTTATGTAAAACATCCCAATATTTTTAAAATTAAATATTTTAAAGTACTGTAATTATATTATCGTAATTTTTAAAATTGAAAAAAGTATTGGCAGCACTTTCACTGCAGCAATTACTAACAGTTCATCGTAAGCAGATGGTAAAATCGACATAATCTTGTTTTACCAACTTTTTTTTAGTTAATGGTACATACTAGCGTTTATGTTCTACTAATCACATTTGCGCTGTAATTCATAGAAATCATGCGATCATAATGGGGACAATAGAGTTCACTAAGCACGAAACGTTATTTGACACGTTTAACTTCTTTATCTTCGCCGTATCTTGTGTAAGTAGATTTGTTGCTTGTTTTTGATTGTCGTGCATAAGCGGTCGCTTAGATGTTTAAGACATTGTACTGATTAAATATCGTATGACATTTAAACGCAGGTAAAATACTGTTGGTAAAAAGGACAATAAACAGGGAAGGTCTAGCCAAATGGCCACGTTTGGTAAGTGAACCAAAATATCTCGGAATATAGAAAACTGAAATAAGTTGTGATAACTCTCAATTGCATACTTTGATAACATTTCACCTAATTTTGTTTTTAGTTTCAGTGAATCTTTACACAATTTAGAGTAATCCTCATAACCATATTTATGATTGCACTGTTGCAGCACATATCTATATTTAGAAAAACAATAAATGTTGAGCGAAAGTTTGCCTTATCGCTTACCATCCCCCTCCTCATATTACCTTAATGTCAATGGCCCTGACCAGAACACGTACTATATATATGGCATGACTGCAACTGAAACAGATTAGTTTGCTTTTCTATTCCTTGAAGTAGTAAGAATTTTAATGCATACTCTTCAAAGTCGTTTGGCGCAGAACAATGAAGTTCAGGTTTGGTGTGGCTTTGATCGCTCCAAGTTTGTTTCTATTCTTTTTCGTTCAAATTACCGTGAGTCAAAATGCGGAAATCGATTTGCTTAATGCAAACTTTGAGACTTTGAGAATGTACAGTCTGCTGGTTAATAGTTCTTTGACCTCGGAGTGTATTTGGTATCTTAGTCCACTTTTTGGTGAAAACGCTTTGTTTTCTTCTTTACCATCGACAACTACTGAGTTTAGTACTCGTATGAATTCCAACTTGGGACAAATGCCTGTAGTCCAAGACGAACTTGTCCAATTCTATCAAAATTCAGAAGAAGAAGACCAGCTTTCAATTGCCTTGGATAGATGTGTGAGATATCGAGACAATAATACCGCAGTTTTGTTCTTTTTATACAACTTGTTAAGAAGCTACGAAAAACAGACCACGATAATATGCTCCAGTCAAAGTGACGTTTCATCTGGAATTTCGGAGTCATCAATTAATTGTAAGAAATATGAATTTTTCTTTATGAATCTTACTCTATACTAACACTTTTCGAAATGTAGTTAAGCATTTCTTTTCAATTTCTTTTTCGTCCGTAATTTTTTTTACATTTCTCCTTTCTGTCGATTGCAATTCTCTTTAGCATACTATTTTTAAATAATAAGTCAACTGTGAAGTTTTTGACGTTTGCGGGCCAGAGTTTTAATGTTTAATCGTTTACCTTGTCATCTGGCCTAAACGCTACCGTGCGGAAGCTTAGGGAAGAGCCACTAGAACGGTGACTACTTAAAAACAAGCAATGCGAAAAAGTTGTCTTCCTGCAGGAATCTTTCGATTTTTACTGGAAGACAACTTTTTCCCATTACTTGTTTTTAAGTCGATTCCTGCGGGAAGACAACTTTTTCGAATTGCTAGTTTTTAAGTAGTCGCCGTTCTGGTGGCTCTTCCCTAGGCTTCCGCAATGGTAGCCTTCGGACCAAATAGCACTTAAACGATTAAATAATATTTTTTACAGAGTAGGTTTGCAAATTTACAAAAAAAATTAATTATTGTTTGGAAATACTTAATGTTGAAATTTGAAGTTATATCGAAAAATCGGTTTCATTTTTGAAATTTTAATTTTTCCAAAATTTTAACATTTTCGATTCAATATTAATTTGTAAAGTTTAATCCAATCTATGTGCTGTATTTTTTCATTATTGTTATTTTTTTCAGTAATTCGGTTCTGTTTTCCGGAATGTTCTACAGGTCAAGAATGCGTTTTGGATGCAACCACCAGTAGCCTATCCTGTCAATGTCAAGATATTGGTAAAACATACAGCATAAACTGATAGCTAAAATCCGTAATTAAAACCTCAATACGGTGCCAAAACAAGTGATGCAAATTGGCACTTGAACCATATATTTTCATTAATATTTTACTTAAGAGTGATTTAGTAGAAAATTTACTGCCAGCCAGATGGTCGAGCAGTAACGCGTTCGTCTCTGGAGCGGGAGGTCTGAGGTTCAAATCTCGAGCCTGTCAACTCGGATACAGTGTTGCCAACGGCTTGCCACCGCTGCAATATTTATTCGATTGGAGTTGTGTTGCCTGGGCGCAATGACGCGGAGATGGGCCAGGCAAACTTGTTACATGCTTTGGCGCAATACAGCAAGTATAATGAAAGATTTGAATTATAAGTAAAAATTTTTTTAAATGATTTGCAATACGTTCCAAGCAGGGTTAAAATTACCGTGAAAAGAGAAAAAAATTTTAGTCATACGTTTCTAAAGTACCAAAATATTTATTCGCAACCGTGTGTGCCAGTGTATGTAAATATATCACCCAGCTTTAATCTTCGGCAAAGTCAAGCGTGTATTGCAATAACAACAATTTCCGGTGTTTTAGAAGCTGTTTAATCGGATGCGAGAAAAGTAGCTTAATTAAGTGTAACTAGCATTCGACAATCTATTACCTTTTCAAGAGGCCGTGCGTGAAGATCTGCATTAATTTCAAAGTCTTCATCAATTAAAAAAGATTCGATATCGTGGAACAGCAAAAGTTACAAGCTACTAACTACTTTGGTTTTTCGATCGGTAGAATAACACATTGGCATATCATGGCGTTTACGTAATTGCAAATACAACAACAGATAACTCATGTTGCGCTGAATGAAATAAGCAGCGTTATCCTAGCAATGTGTTTTAGCCATTACTTAATTTAATATACCAAAAATATCTCCATTTTTCACATTGTCCTTCAAAATTGTTTTCTTTAAGTAAAGTTACCCTTTTCGCATAAAGGAAAGATTATAGTCAGAACCCCATTCTATGGTAATTTTCTATGTTTGATTTTGAATTAGAGACGCGCTCAAGCTCTAATAGTAGCAATGAAGTTAATTTACACTATATTAGAGCTACGTTAAAACCACTATTAGAGATAGTTGAGCTATTATTGGAGCTATTAGAGAGAAAGCTACATATTAATCGAAAATTTGCTTTCGTGAAGCAGTAATATTATAGGTATGCACAATTCTGTTAATCGTTAATCCGTTAACAGCGAAGCTAACTTTTTCATTAACTCGTTAATCTGTTAAAAAGTTTTTTCATGTTAACGGAACAAATTAACTTTCGTTAAGTTTCGTTAACTTCCGTTAAGATTTTTATCGTTAATATCTTCAGTGGCGGATTTAGGGGGGGGGATGGGGGGGATGCATCCCCCCCCACCAGCCTAAAAGTAACGATTTTGGCCGAAAAATCAGCCTCTATTTCGAATAATTCGGCTCCATTTCGGGATGCATCCCCCCCCACCAGCCTAAACGTAATGAATCCGGCCGAAAAATCACTCTCAATTTTGGTGTTTTTTTTTTTGGAGAACACCTGATTTTGGGCGAAAAAATCGTTTGAATTTCCGATTTCGGCCGAAAAATCACTCTCAATTTTGGTGAAGACCTTTTTTTTTTTTTTTTTGGAGAACACCTGATTTTGGGCGAAAAAATCGTTTGAATTTCCGATTTCGGCCAAAAAACCACTCTCAATTTTGGTGAAGACATCCGAATTTTTGCGGTTTTGTGCTTAAAATCCCCCCCACCAAAATTTTCTGGATCCGCCACTGAATATCTTGCACCATTTGTTCATCGTACCGGTACTAACCAGTTTGTACTGGTAACCCGTGTTGAGTACTAGCACGAGTTTTGTAGAAGAAAGCGCAGAAAGGAGCTCTTTTTTGTGGCAAATAATAAGGTGCAGCCTCATAGGTCTATTAATTATCGCTGTTCGCAATTTCCAAAGATTTTCCTATCGCAGATTCGTTAGTACATTTGAACTTATTTTTGTCTTGAAATAAGATTAAACTGTACAACGTAACTTCCAAAACACAAAAAGTCCACTAAAACCATAAATTTTTTCCTTACAATCAGCTCTACGGAGTCGTTACGTGTTCTAGAAGCGAGTGAATAAACAGAAATGTAAATTACACGCAAAATATTAACGAATTAACGGACTTTATTAACTTCCGTTAATTATAACTGAAAATAACGAATTAACGTTAACGGAGGTGTGAAGTTTGTTAACGGACTAGTGGTTAACGAAGCTAACGTTTTGTATTAACTTGCCCATCTATGAGTAATAGTGTTTAGCATTGCGAAAATTTTAGAATTTTATTTAAGAAAACTACACTATAACGTGTTAGGATGGTATTAGTGACTTGTAAAAATTTTGATACAGCTAGTAATAAACTTTAGTAGTGCAACCTGTACAGTATGATGAATTTATTACTGCATAAAAATTTTAACAGCTCAACCTACAACAATAACTACAACACAAACGACGAGGATAGCAACAACAGAAACTACAACGACTTCATCAACTTCACTCCCGACTCCTGGTCTTCCGCGTCGAATTTGCTCCAATTTTCGTCGTCGGTTTAATTTTTTTGCTTTTTTTTCTCGAACTCCGGCCCCTAATCGTGAGTTGATTTTACAAATTGCACTTCACTCATCTTTTATTGGCATCAGTTTTAAACCAACTTACTAACGTTTAGTTTGCTATTTTTTCAAGGTTATTGCTGGTTGTGTGATTTTGATTTTATAAAAAGAAAGAGGCTATTTCATCGAAAAATTTAATGTAAATTTTTATTTATTCTGACCAAAATTTAACCCAAACTCAAATTTTCACTTTAGAACTAACCACAATCAAAGCTAACCCTTTTCCAAACCCTAACTCAAATCCTAGTCTTAATCCTTAAAAAAAAGTAAATGAAAAATGCGCGGATTTTATTCTTCATTTTTGTTTTGTTCTTTTTAACTTAAAAAAAAGTTAGGTTAAATGGTCACTCTCTTTTTTGAAATGCTTTAGCGCTTAAAATTTTTTGAATCAAACGTTTGTTTGTTTCTTTATTGCTACATCAAGAAGAAAATCAATGGTAAAACAAATAAAAAATCGCAAAGTTTTAATACCCAACAAGAAATCGCGTAGTATTTTTAAAAATAATTAAAGTTTTGAATATGCATTTTAGCTGCGGAATTTTGCTTTCCTGCTTGCTCCAGAAGAGAACAGTGCGTTCCCAACCTAAGAACTGGAAATTGTGAATGTTTATCGCTGGGTGAGCACTGTTGTTAAACATCACTTTAAAAACTTCCGATCTTCGCAATTTCCTTTTGGTAAACCGATCAGTAGTCGGGTGGATAGAGCGTCTGCTACTGAAGCGGTAGACTCGGGTTCGATTCCCGGTCGGATCAAACTAAAGACTATAAAAATTGGTACTCACAGCATCCCTGCTTGACGTGCAGCAATTAAAGGGACAATGTAAAGCCTCCACTGTGTGTGGCAGACAAATGGGCAGGTGGCAGCTTGACTCGAAGACCAAAAGGTCCCTTCGCTGTCGCCTGGCCCAGGCAACTTGGTGAATGAAAGGTAGTTACAATAATCATCACAATTATGATTCAAGCTTTTTTCATTTTCAAAAGGGCTGAGTGCGTTTTGAAGTAGTGCTTTTGCGGGTATATAAAAATTCCTGTAATACTCAAATGAAGCATGTTTTGGCAAAAGTTGATAAGTCGAATTTCGCTGTTTCGAGTAAATCGCGTTTAAAGTTTTAAATTTCCATTCGGCCCTGTTGTCAAGTGCGACATATTTAGCTATTTATTACTGAATATTGATTACAAATTAAAACAATTTCTTTCTCAGAAAAATTAGTTTTAGTAAATAAATTAAAATCTATGAAAAACTCATTTTTTGAAAAATCTCATTTATCAACTTTTGCAACAACATGCTTCAAATACTCCGACTTACATGCGTCACTAGGTTTTGAAACGATTACCCACTTAGACGTGGAGACAGCATTAAGATGTTGTCAAATGAAATAGGATTGTAAGACGAGATGTTTCGGTGAACTATTAAATAAATTAGTTCCGCCTATTTCATTTTAGGAATAATTTAACTTGTTTTAGTACTATTGTAAAATACAATAACTTTATATCTAATAGATATGTTTAAATTGTCATTGATTGGCGGTCTAATCAAACTTTCATTTAGAAGCAAATTTCAAAGTCTCTTAGCGATTTCGTAGACCGTGTGAGCAGAAACAAAAGAATTTGACACAGCACCTTACAGCTAATAATATGTATTAAAGATCTTCGCTGAAACAATCAAAAGAGATCACTGGCTTCCGGTACGATCCTTAAACTGGCGATGCGTTATTCTGTTTTTGAAAACAATACTTTTATTTTTCGTTGAAGCCAAGTAGTCTACTCGTTGTGTGGAGACCCAGCGTGACAAAAAGCTTACAAACAGAACCCAAAAAAGAGTGCTCAGCGTTGATGTGGTTAAATAGACGCGGTGTACTTTGCTCATACAAATGAATTAATGAGCTCAAACAATATTGTTATTAGAGCTAGATCGTTTTGAAATACTGTTAGTACTTGTGATTAGAGGCCAATCCACTAAAATTCTCATTAATCTTATTTCAATAGGATGGAATAAAATCTTTAAATGGTTTTCAAAGTACGTGTACACCATTTTTTTAGCCTTTTCGTATCGAAATCCGAAGCAAGTCAAGTCAAGTCATTTTTTATTTTTGTCTGTAACTGAAATATTACGGTAACAGAAATCACATACTCAACAATATACGATAATAATAAACAAGGTTCATGTACCTCTTTGAATCAATAGTCACGACAAGGAAGCTGCGAAAAGACCTCAACGATCATCGAGTCTTTTTTTTGTTTTGTTTTAGATCCAAATAGATGTGTCGATTTTCCCCGCCCTCGAGGACCAGTTGGATCTCGAACTGTTGACAGTTTGTATTATTTTATTTTCTAAGCAATTATATGTGCATTATGATTAAAAGCATCCAGCCAGGATTATGTGCAAAATATAAGGAAACATCTAAAACGTACAGCATTTGTATCGAATTATTAGTTTTCTACAACCTATTGATTCTGAGATTTTTCTTTTCAAAGTTTAGGAATTCTCCCCAACATTTTTGCCAATCAAAGTCTAATTTCATGAATTTTGGTTATTGCTTTGATCTTTATCGGATTTATTGTTGGGTCCTTTGAAGATTTTGGTAGCCTTAAAAAAGGCTGTTTGAAACTCAATTCGAACGGTTTTCGCCTCGCCCGTGTCAAAAATCAAAGCGGGGACAAAAAATTGTAGTAGAAAATTGCGGCCTTTTGTAGTTTTTTGAGACCCCAAACTTTTCATCTAAAAGAGAAAGCCGCATTTTTCAACTTTAATTTATTCTCGCACTGATTTTTGACACGGGCAATACGAAAACTGTTTGAATAAATTTTGAAACAGTCTTTTTTAATGCTACCAAAATCTTTGAAAGATTCAACGATCAATCCGATAATAATCGAAGCAATTTTAAAATTTTGTATCACTAAAAAGCTATTTAAATGTTGGGGTATCTTACCTTGTAAAAATAGTTCGGTTGTAACACTAACTAATGATGACACCTTAAAGGGGGCCTTCATTTGAAATAGGCTATTATTTAAATAATCCGGAATATTTTTCTGAACACGTTATCGAAAGTTCCGTCCTGAAATTCCTCACCGTTCTTGAGATATCCTCTAAAATCCGCTAATACTCCGCTAATCCGTGACGTCACTTGCCCGAGTTTGGCTGAGTTTGTATGGGCTGTGTAAGGTATAGAGTAGGTAGGCAACAGTTTTGAATAAAATAGGGTATAATTCACTTAATTTAGACAAGGATAAACATGTTGCCTACCTACTCTATACCTTACACAGCCCATACAAACTCAGCCAAACTCGGGCAAGTAACGTCACGGGTTAGCGGAGTATTAGCGGATTTTAGAGGATATCTCAAGAACGGTGAGGAATTTCTGGACGGAACTTTCGATAACGTGTTCAGAAAAATATTCCGGATTATATAAATAATAGCCTATTTCAAATGAAGGCCCCCTTTAAAGCATTCAGGTGCTTTTAAACCAGTTGTGAAAGATGCCTTAAACATTATATTAGAAATAATGAAATTTTAACTGGCAGCACTTTTGGTTACATACATTATTTACATTATTTTGGAAAAGATAAAACTTTAACTGGTAACACTTTTGTTGGCATCTGCTAAACTTTGAAATGAAATATCTCAAAAACAGTAAGTCGTAGACAGCTGAAATTTTGGTGAAGATATGTTTTAGATTATTCATTATCTTTTGCACATAACTCCAGCTGGATATGCATCATTGGAACAACCGACGCTCGCGTCGCGTGTTCCTTTGTTTTTACTCGGCCATTTTCCAAGTAACGAGTGCGAAATTTCAGACTTTTGCTTATAACTCGAGAACGGTTTAATCTAGCTACATGAAATTTTGACAGTAGTTTGAGATTAATGAGTTATATGTTTGTACTAAATTTCGAGGCAATAGGTCACGTGACTTTGGTTTTAGAACCCGAATACTGCCCAGCAAGTTTGGCGTAAAAAGCGGTCTCAGTCAAAAACGGCTTAAGTACGGCAAAAAATATTTCATATGGTTGTATGTTTGAAGATACCCTTTCATCCCAACCAACCCACTTTTGGCTGCGATAAGGTTTTTTCCTTTTTTTCTTCCTGATTTTTGTACGCTCTTCCTATTCTAAACCACAAAACATCGAAATCTAATTTTTGTGTAAAGTTGTTGAGCTGCAAACGCAATTTTTTCTCCCGAAATTTTTGGGGGCAACTCTACCGGGAACCCCCTCAAAATGGGGCCTCAAAAGTCCACTTTTTGAACGGCTCAAGCTAGAGTGCTACTTTTTTTTGATATCAGTAGATATTTAACAGACAAATATTTTGGCATAGTTTGGGGGTGCCACCCCCCGGGGATCCCCAAATGGACCCCCCCGCAATAATCAGTTTTTTGAACGGCTCAAGCTAGGGTACCAGTCTGTTATGATATCAGGAGATATTTAACAGACAAATATTTTGACATAGTTTGGGGGTGCTACCCCCCAAGGGATCCCCCAAATGGACCCCTCAAAAATCAATTTTTTGAACGGCTTAACTTAGGGTGCCAGTCTGTTTTGATACCAGAAGATATTTAACAGACAAATATTTTGACATAGTTTGGGGGTGCCACCCCCCAGGGATCCCCCAAATGGACCCCCCAAAAATCAATTTTTTGAACGGCTCAACTTAGGGTGCCAGTGTGTTTTGATATCAGGAGATATTTAACAGACAAATATTTTGACATAGTTTGGGGGTGCCACCCTCCCGGGGACCCCCTAAAAATCAATTTTTTGAACGGCTCAACTAAGGGTGCCAGTCTGTTATGATATAGGAGATATTTAACAGACAATTATTTTGACTCTACTTTTCTGGAGGTTCCATAATCAGATATTTTTGAATAATTGCTGCTTTACGGTAGACAAAAAGTACTTTTGAGCGTCACAGCATTAGCTTTGCGTCGGTTGTTCACTGGGTTTACTGGCAAACTCCATTCTAGTTCCCTTTAATATTCTGTTAAATCTCTGCACTACAAGATTATTCCGGTTTTGTGAGAATTACTGTAATTATCCAGTTTGATCAAATATTCCCTATGTCTGACCTAAAATTCTAAAATCGAAGTTTGGGGCATTTATTGGAAAATGTACAGAATTTGTACGTTTTATTGAAAACATTTATTGAAAACATACATTTATTGAAAAACGTACTAATATTTTGCAGGGTCTACATTCCACTTTTCTGCGATTTAGCACGCTTAATAAATTTTGATTGAAATTTGAGTAGCAAAGAGTTCGCTTTGATTCAAACTAATATAACTCTGAGTGTGTCAAGAGTGAAGACTTGTTAATCGTTAATTTCATTTGCTCTAAGACTTCCCATGCAAAGTATTGGTTTTAACAACGTTTGTGGAAAAATTACTGTTGCAAATATGTATTTTTTTGCAAGTTTCAGCTTGAAACAATGTGTAGAGTACTGCAGCTGTGAGCCTGTAAACAAAGAGAGGAGGGAAGTTCTGAGATTGAGAATAATAAGCACTCGTCCGTAAAGGCCACCCAAGAAACCTGACTTTGAGGGAAATTTTAACAATTAAAATGTTTTGGCAAAAAGTCCAACCTATTTGTCTTCTTTTAAGTACAGCGACAGTAAATAAGAATGAAACTTGACCAATATTTTGCAGGGTCTAGATTCTGCTTTCCTCAGTGCAGGTATGGTTCCACCTGCAGGCCACTTTCAGGCTCACTAGGAGTTAGCACAAGATGCGAATGCGAACATACAACTGCTTCTAGATCCAGATATTTTATCCCAATGATTTTATTAAACAGTTAAGTATTATTAAGATTGGTTAGTAACAAGCTACTGTATCTGTTTCGTTAGAACCACTGGTGAGGAGGTTAATGCAAAACGTTAGCTTTTGTTAACCACTAGTCCGTTAACAAATTTCACTCCTTCGTTAACGTTAATTCGTTATTTTCAGTTTTAATTAACGCAAGTTAATGAAGTCCGGTAATTTGTTAATATTTTGCGTGTAATTTACATTTCTGTTTATTCACTCGCTTCTAGAACATGTAATGACTTCGTAGAGCTGATTGCAAGGAAAAAATTTATTGCTATATTGGTCTTTTTTGTTTTGAAAGTTACATTGTACAGTTCAATCTAATTTCAAGACAAAAATAAGTTCAAATGCACTAACGAAGCTGCGATAGGAAAATCTTTGGAAATTGCGAACAGCGATAATAGTAAATCTATGAGGCTGCAGGTTACTACTTGCCGTAAAAAAGCACCTTTCTTCGCTTTTTCTTTAAAACTCGTGCTAATACGCAACAAGCGTTATCAGTGCAAATTGGTTTGTACCGGAAAGATGAATGATTGTTGCCAGAAATTAACAATGAAAAGCTTAACGGAAGTTAAGGAAACTTAACAAAAGTTAATTTGGTCCGTTAACATAAAAAAAACTTTTTACCGCATTAACGAGTTAATGAAAAAGTTAGCTCGTTTTTAACGGATTAATGATTAACGGACTTGTGCCCACCTATGGTTAGAACCCATTTATACTGGATGAAAATTTTGGGTAATTAAAACTATAAAATGCAAAACTGAAAATTAGCAACACAATCCTGAAAGTTTTTTATCAACTGAATTTTACACAACTTCAGAACCAAACTAAAACAACAGTAAAGTCCAATGGTTACTCAGCGGTGGCATCATCAAGCTGTTTTTGAAAAACGGCTGGGGTATCAGCCCTAAAATATTCTGAAACTTTTTTTTTTATTAAAATAAAATCAATTTCAACTCAAATAGATCATCGGATATTATCTTCAACTATATAATAAAATTGAAATACAAAATACGGTTGAGCATATTAGTAATTGGTGCTGTAACCATTTTTCAACAAAACAATAACTAGCAGCACATGGATGCCAGTTTGAAATGAAAGGGTTAGAATCGAATCCGTGGTTTCAATTTTACTATTGATTCGTGCTGTTTTTGCTTTACTGGTTTGTAGTTACCACTTTCAGCAATATTAAAAAAGGTATTACAGTGCATCCTCGATTATTATGTCAAGTTGGGCAATCTTTTTTAAAAATCTTGGCTGGATAAGGATTTGACCGGATAAGAAAAACTATCATAGGGTACCCACCGCTTACCACCTACACCACTCAAAGATCCTAAAGAACGAAAAAAACGAAACTAGTATGAGAACAAACTTAGCCGCAAAACATTTTAAATACAAGATAAGAAACGAGCTTCTTGACAATATTGTTTGTTGGCTTTCTCGTTTTTTCCCACTGTAAAACGTGTAGATTTTAGACTAAATAATTGAATGTACCTATCTGTTGAACCCGGCCGGTTAAACGAGGGGCCAGTTAATTGGGGGTCCAGATAATCGAGGATGCACTATATCTGAAAAAATCACTTTTTGAGAAGCTGCTCTGTGTTATTTTATGTAACCCACACTAGGCCTTATAATTTGAAGAGTGATTCCAAAAACCCTTTTCTGTTTACACCAGTGGTTCCCAACCTTTGATGGCCTGTTGCCCCCTTCTAGAGTCTGTCAGCATCAGTGGCCTCCTGCGCGGCTAGAAAATTGGCTGTAGCAATATCAAACTGATTGAAGACCAAACTTATAGGTATTTTTCCCCGAATTTTTGTTGAAGACCAAAAAAAAAGGTCTTCATCTCAAACCGTAGGTATTTTTCCAGAAATTTTTTGAGGGATTTTCCAGAGTTTTCGTTCACCTTCATGACCAAAATAGATATTTTTTCGTCCAAGGCCCTGTGGCCCCCTGCTTAATGTCCCGTGGCCCCCTTAGGGGACCATTGGCCCCCGGTTGGAAACCACTGGTTTACATGTTTCACTATATTGAAGATAAAATATTTTGAAAGTTGTTGAGCAAATATATTTAGACTTTATAGGATCGGAAAATTTGGGCAGAAAATGCTCCTGGTATGCTCGCAAAGCGCTTAATAAAGAAGGTGCTTATATAAAATGGATAACTAAAAATTAACGCAAAGTGCAAAATTGTGCGCATTTTCAAAGCGTCAAGCTTTCTACATTAACCCTATTTTGCACGGCAGAGAGACAAAAATCTGAATTTCGAAATAAATCTCTTCCGAGAAAATTTTTTCCGCAAACCAACTTGACTTTGAGGCAATTCACAAAAAAATGCTTGAAATTTGCAGTTGTTAAGGTAAGAGAAAGTTCCCCAATTTTGAGGTTTGCCAAAGCTACATCACCAAATTCGCTATTTTTTTGCACATGACTTAAAGCTTAGATGAAGTCACGAAACATTTTTGTGACGTAATCACTTTAAATTTGGTAGTTTATGATTTAGTTTCAAAAAACAAGCCTCAGGGCAACATTTGAACCGTCTATGAGTTTAATGAAAAAATGACGTGATTTTCGCTAAAATTGGCCGAGATGTCACTGCGAAATTTATCACAAGAGACAATTCGCCGAGATGTCACTGCGAATTTTATTCACAATTTATCACACGTTATCGACCCCAAAACCAATTTTTCTGGAAAAATTTTAGTGAACACCAACTTACATGACAAATTTAGTGTTTCCATAACCTTGTCAGTTTAGCAGTTGGATAGGGGAATAAACAGCTGGGGTAAAATAGAGTTAAGTATACAATAATAAAAAATAATAAATAATAATCGATCTTAGATGCACCAATGAAGATTATTTAATAATTTGCGGGTTATCAATTTTCTATTTTCTACACCATTTTAACTTAATTGAACAAATCAACTCAATTTGCAAGTTCAGGGAAGTAATCTTTGAAGTACGTTGTAATTATAGCAATTTGTTCGGCTATTTGTCTAAACTTTTCCTCTATAATTTTGTTAATCTGCGGATTAACGTTAAACACATTGGGATATTCGATCTTCAAGCTACATCAAAAACTTCATTTCGAATGCTTATTGAGTTATTATAAGACGTAATTTATGTTTCAGGATTGACCCCGAATAATTCTCCACCAGACCCTAATAGCTGCGCGGCTAGGTGTCCACAAACAATCTCATGTATCTTTAACCCACGACTTTCTGCAGAGCTTGAACTTCTCTGTATTTGTCCTGACGGGAGATTATGCACAAATTCACTTCTTGGTCGGTAAAATGACGTACAAAGTTTATTTAGAATAACGCACAATTTTCTACAAAATTGATTTCGACAAATTTTATTTTGAGAAAATGACTTGACGTTTGTATTTCTTTCTAATTAATTGGACTAATCAGGTTTACATCAGTCATCCTTTAACTATTGTATAACTTACGGCTTTTGGCTCTAGTGAATTGTATTGTTATTTGTATTGCACTGTTTTTAAATAAATACTCATTTCTGCATTATTGTATTTTTTTCAAGTTGTCGACGCTCTAACTAATGCTGCAAAGTGGACTACAAGTATTGTACCGAAGCTGGCATAAAAAACCATCCAATAATAACAAAAATAATAAAAAAAGATTATTTCACCGTAAATTTTTATCTACTTATTCCTTAAATCTGACTTAAACCTAACCCAAAATCTGGTTCAATCCCTAATCTCAACCAATAAAAAAATGATAAAACATGCAAAAATAAATTTTTCTGATTTTTGTTTTATTTTCTTTAACCTGAAAATTTTTAGTGAAATAGTCACTACCAGATATTATAATTATTCTCAATAGAGTTTATGAATAACTTGAACCAATGCCACCTTAGGACAAGTCAAGCCAGCTAATTAATGTTTGCAATTAAAAATCTGAAAGTAATAAATAATTCTTTTATTGTGCTCACTGTGTTACGCCGAAGCGTTTAACGAGTTTGCTGGGTCCATCTCTGCGTCATTGTGCCCGGGCAACACAGCTACTTTTGAAGAAATATTGCAGTGGTGGCGAGCCGTCAGCAAAACAGTGTCCGATATAACCGACACGAGCTTTAAACCTCAGACCTCCATATCGAGAGACAAGTGCGTTACCGCTCGATCAACAGGCCGGTTCCTCACCTTTTTGTGTTATGATTCTACAATGAACACGTACCGGAACGAAGAATCGGGCCTGAAGAGTGCACGATAGAAAAACACTATTTTTTAAGTAAAATCGAACTGTTTTGGGATTGCGCTGAAGTTGTGAAAGCGGTAACCCGTTCGTCTCTGGATCGGGAGTTCTGAGATTCAAATCTCTGGCCGGTCAAATTAAACACAGTGTTACCAACGGCTCGCCATCGCAGCAACATTTCTGTAATTAATTAAATGGGATTAAAGGGAGATGTGTTGCCCGGGGGCAATGACGCGTAGATAAGCCCACGTCACAAGCTTTGGCGTAATACAACGAGTATATGGAAAGATAGAATAAAGAGTAATAAATAAATGAATCCCTTGCCTTTCACTGACAATAGTTGCAAAATAACAACATTCGCAGCCTTTTTCATGAGGTTTTGCTATAATGTTGATGAAAACTTTCCACACCATTGCGTCATACGTATTGGCTATATATTTCATTACAAAAGCTTGTATTACAAACAGTACTTCAATTGTTGGGGGACGCGGGAGTACGCATCCCCCCATTGAGAGTTAACGTCCCCATATCGAGATTTAGCGTCCCCATATCGAAATTTAGACGTCCACCCTTCAAGATTTGAGCGCTGGATGATCAAACGAACAAGAGCCAGCCAGCACAAATAAATCCTACAAATTACGGCCGAATATAGTCCCAAATTGCGGTGAAAACCTTTTTTTTTTTTTTTGGTCTTCACCTGATTTTGGGGGAAAAACACTTCAATTTTTGTCGAAGACCTTTTTTTTTTGGTCTTCATTCAATTGCAGGGACGGAATTACATAATTTCCATTAAGTTTGGTCAAGGCTGCAATAGCGTCCCCCCATGCAAAATTTTACAATAATTTAAGTACTGATCACGAATATTATTATTTTATAAAAGCATTCATAACAAAGATGATATCTTTTATGACGAAATCGTGTTGATTTTTTTCATAAATACCATTGCGAAACCTTTTGTGGAAAGGTTGTGTTACCAGAGTTTTAATCAGTTAGTTTGAGCATAGACTCTTTATTTAGTAAATTAGAAACAGACGAGAGGATAAAATGAGAACGGCAATGAAGAAAAAAAGTTTGCTCTTGTTGAAAAGTTTTTTTTGCGTTCACCCGTATTCGACTGATTTGATTGGACATAGTCATAGCTCAAGTGAACCGAGAAGAAAAAAGTCACTCTCAAAGTCACGACTGATTGGACGAATCAGTATTTTCTAGAAAAATCAACCGTGAAGAAAAAAAAAAAAAACTGTCAGTTTGCAGTCTTCTAAAATAGAGTCAATGGTCTGAGAAATGAATCAGCTGCCTTGAATAAGACGCTTATTGTATTTAATTTATATCGCTGTGTTTTACTTTTAGGCACAGACAAGCATTTTTAGTAACGCCAGCGGTAGCGCTGGACTGGTACAATAAGATTAATATTAGGCCTTAAAGTGACTAGGCCCTACCTTGGCTTGTGCTAGATGTGTGTCCGTCACAAGTTACAAAAATAAAGTAATAAATTGCTGATTGTGTGTCCTTTGCTGTTGTCCACAAATAGAATCGGGATCGATTTATACGAGTGAGTCAAGTCTACATTGATATTTAGGAATTTGGCTGAGTCTCCCATTTTCATTCAGTAAAAAGAAAATTTGATTTTTGTTGGATAAACAGCGTCGTTATATTTTATCGTTTCCACTGCAACAAGTTGAAGTATTTTTCCTCGAGAGGGCGTTAGCAGCTTACTTGCTTCAACTATAAATAAATCGGTCATTATATAAATGTGGAATGAATGTTTAAACTTAGAGACGGCGTAGGGTTATATGAAAAAAGACGCGGTTTAGTTTTCCTATTGCCGTGCCAATTCCTCTTTTTTATTTACTTACTTAATGTCTGAGACAAAAACGTTCTTTTAACAAACTATAACTCTGCATATCTGGCATTTAAAAAATTTTGAATGGCTTGCACAATAATTGCTGCTGTAGGTTTTTATGCTACTGCTTTAGTTTTGCCTGCCCATGATATAGGAATATTCCCAACTCATATTACTGTAGACTATACAAAGACATATAGTGCGGACATTTTGTAGGTTAAACGGTATACTATAGGGTTGCATAGTAAAATACTGCGTAAAATCGCTCTTTTTAATGTTATTTAAACAGTACAATTGCAACATTTTTAATTGTGATTTAATTTTAAGATTACAAGATTCGCATAGGCTAGGAAAAACTTTTGGTGGATAATCGGTACCGGCAAAGTCCAAAGCATAACAATTTTGTTAAGTCATAGAGCTCAGTCAATTTCTTGACCGAACTACCACCAAGCAAAACAGTCGTGCGAAAAAAAAAAAATCTTCTCTGTAGCAAAAAGAAATTTGAGAGTAAAATAACCCTCCATGCAATGCTCAGGATAGCGCTATTTCGGTCAATACCAAACCTCGTCAGCTGAGCTGGCATGAATCGAAATGAGTAAAAAACAAAAATTTTTCTCACTATTTATAGAATTTCCAGTCGCCGAAAACAGGCCAAGCCAAAAAAATATAGAAGGCCGAAACAAAAGAGCAAAAAATCGGCAAAACCAACAATAAGCTCCGAAGTCAAAATTATCGTTTCGCCAGCGATCAAAATGCAAATGAAGCATTGAAATCCGCTAAGAGTTTTAATGAACCGATCAAAAAATTATGTAAATTAGCCGTTGAAATCTGCCATGAATTTTAACTAAAAACATTATTTTGGAAGCAAAAATGTGCTTAAAAACTGAAAAACTTAGCAAGGTACCAAGGCCAAACAAAAATTAACAGCCAATAGCTGAAAGGAGAATAGCAGGGAATCAGGACGACAGGCGATTCTCAACAACCAACTCCAAAAATCAAACCAATTAGTGGATAGGTCTAAAAATTCATCAAGAAAAGATGGGATCAGCCACAAAATAGGGGATCACAAACATCAATTCCGTCGAAAAGACCTGGGTGGCAGTAATCTGCTCAGTCGCATTACTGCTAACCGAGGATCACTATTAAGCCATCATAATTACAAGATTCGCATAGCCTATGCGAATCTTGTAATTATGATGCGAATCTTGTAATTGTGATGGCTTAATAGTGATCTTGTTTTTCCTAGCCTATCTTGTTTTCCTATTTTTCCTAGCCTATCTTGGAATCTTGTTTTTCCTAGCCTATGCGAATCTTGTAATTATGATGACTTAATAGTGATCCTCGGTTAGCAGTAATGCGACTGAGCAGATTACTGCCACCCAGGTCTTTTCGACGGAATTGATGTTTGTGATCCCCTATTTTGTGGCTGATCCCATCTTTTGATGAATTTTTAGACCTATCCTCTAATTGGTTTGATTTTTGGAGTTGGTTGTTGAGAATCGCCTGTCGTCCTGATTCCCTGCTATTCTCCTTTCAGCTATTGGCTGTTAATTTTTGTTTGGCCTTGGTACCTTGCTAAGTTTTTCAGTTTTTAAGCACATTTTTGCTTCCAAAATAATGTTTTTAGTTAAAATTCATGGCAGATTTCAACGGCTAATTTACATAATTTTTTGATCGGTTCATTAAAACTCGCAGCCGATTTCAACGCTTCATTTGCATTTTGATCGCTGGCGAAACGATAATTTTGACTTCGGAGCTTATTGTTGGTTTTGCCGATTTTTTGCTCTTTTGTTTCGGCCTTCTATATTTTTTGGCTTGGCCTGTTTTCGGCGACTGGAAATTCTATAAATAGTGAGAAAAATTTTTGTTTTTTACTCATTTCGATTCATGCCAGCTCAGCTGACGAGGTTTGGTATTGACCGAAATAGCGCTATCCTGAGCATTGCATGGAGGGTTATTTTACTCTCAAATTTCTTTTTGCTACAGAGAAGATTTTTTTTTTTTTCACACGACTGTTTTGCTTGGTGGTAGTTCGGTCAAGAAATTGACTGAGCTCTATGACTTAACAAAATTGTTATGCTTTGGACTTTGCCGGTACCGATTATCCACCAAAAGTTTTTCCTAGCCTATGCGAATCTTGTAATTATGATGGCTTAATAGTGATCCTCGGTTAGCAGTAATGCGACTGAGCAGATTACTGCCACCCAGGTCTTTTCGACGGAATTGATGTTTGTGATCCCCTATTTTGTGGCTGATCCCATCTTTTCTTGATGAATTTTTAGACCTATCCACTAATCAATTTTAAGATTGTAATAATATTTTATTGCAATAATTTTTTATTGTTACTTGTACTTCCAGTATACTATTATGATTTTGTTACTATTACCGATACAAGGCCCCAATCAAACCAACTCATACGGTCTAGCGAAATACAAACGGGTGGTGCGAAAGAAGTGAGAATATTATATAATGAGCTTTTGAAGCAATGTAATGAACAGTCAATCATTAACTTTATGCAGGGGGACTTCATTATACATTACCCACACTCTAAGCCGTTTGCAATGCTTTTTTGAAGTCTGCAGAATAACCAAGAAAATAAAAACTATCTAGAAATACATACTCAATTGCTTCAATATATATATTGTAATGATGCTTTTCTGTTCTTAGGAATATGGTTTCATTTGAAACTATTACAATTATAAACAAATCAAGCGGTTTTTCCGGGGTTAAAATACTCTGGAAAGATTCAACTTGACAATCATCAAAAGCTTTTTCCTAGTTAGATGTCACACCAGCTACTTTACTATATGTCACAGAAAGCAGGTGATCTTAAACAGACTTTAGGTTCCTAAGGGGCAGTTTCAGTGTTTTTTTGCTTCATTCAAATATAAGCGACTCAGCAACTTACTCATGTTGTGAAGACAAACAAACTTAAAACTCTACGTAGAAAACACCTATACCATTGCATGGAAACAAATACTTAGAGTTTAGACGCTGACACAATTCAGCGCCGCAATTAAACACCACCCAGCTATAGTGATTCTTTTGTCCTTAACGTGAGATCTACGAGATGCCACATTTAAGATCAGTTTCAGTCCAGTGCTGGTTATCATCATTTATTTAATCAATAGCACTCAAAAAAGCAACTATATACAATACACTAATTACAAATAGATTTATAAATGAATGGTTTCAAAAAATAGCTACAACGCAAAACGTCAATTTAGGCAACGTTTTAAATACAACACAAATGATTGCTTCTGACTCGATTTCTTAAAGTCGTAAGCAGAGTTTTTACTCATCATTAAACTCGCCATAATTCTTAGTTTTCTGAAATTTAATCGCCTATTTACAAACTAAGGTAAGCACATAAGTCGCCAAATAATATTCAGTTTACGTTCTGCAAGCAATTCTTGAAAACGTTCGAATGCAAAAAGCGCAATCATGCAAAAATATTCCACCAACCGTTATCAGCTGCAAACAAAGAAGCATTCTTTAGCAGTAAGTAAAAATTACTGACCCGCAGCAAAAACAAATTTTGACAGGTTCAGCTAGGTGGAAACCAAAAACAAAAAATTTAAAAGAGTTTTTTTTGCTAAAAGCGGCAATCGCTAACATAACTAGATGGGAGCTTGCTGAGTAGCAACCCCTTTGAACGACTGACGCAATTATCTACAGATTTCAAATGAACTAGTGCCCTAGGTTAAGCCATTCAAAAAATTGATTTTTGAAGGGATCCCGAAGGGGTGGCACCCACAAACTATGTCAAAATATTAGTCTCTTAAATATCTACTGATATCAATATAAACTGGCACCCTCGCTTATGCTGTTCAACAAACTGAATTTTGGGGGTCCATTTGGGGGTCTCCAGGGATTAGCACCCCCAAACTACGTCAAAATATTTGTCTGTTAAATGTCTACATTAAAAAAAAACTGGCACCTTAGCTTGAGCCCTTCCAAAAATTGAGTTTTGGGAGGTCTCCAGAAGGGTGGTACCCCAAACTATTTAAAAATATTTGTCTATGAAATATCTACTGATATCAAAAAAAACAAAGAACTGGCATACTCGGTTAAGCCGTTCAAACAACTGAGTTTTGGGGGATCGTTTTGGGAGATGGCAACCCCAAAATATGTCAAATATTTGTCTGTTAAATAACTCCTGATATCAAAAAACACTGGCACCCTAAGTTAAGCCGTTTAAAAAAGTGATTTTTGGGGGGTCCATTTTGGGGGGGTCTCCGGGGGAGTGGGGGCACCCTCAAGCTATGTCAAAATATTTGTCTGTAAAGTATCTGCTGATATCAAAACAAACTGTCACCGCTGCTTGAAAAAATTGATTTTGGAGTCCATTTCGGCTTGTTTCCGGTGTGTGGTACCCAAAATTGTGTCAAAATGTTTGTCTCTTAAACTTTTGCTGATAACAAGAAAAACTAGTCCCCTAGCTTGAGCCGTAAAAATTTGATTTTTGGGGAGTCCCGGGAGGGGGATATTCCCAAACTATGTCAAAATATTTGTCTCTAAAAATATATACTGAGATCAAAAAAACACTGTCACCCTAAATTAAGCCGTACAAAAAATTGATTTGTGGGGGTCCTGGGAGGAGGGGATTGCACCCCCAAACTATGTCAAAGTATTTGTCTGTTAAGTATCTGCTGATATCAAAAAAAAAACTAGCGCCCTAGCTTGAGCCGTTTTAAAAAGTGACTTATTGGAGCCCCATTTTGGGTAGGCTCCCTAAGGAGTTGTCCCCAAAAATTTCGGGAGACAAAAAAATTGCGTTTGCATCTCAACAACTTTACACACAAATTAGATTTCGATGTTTTGTGGTTTAGAAGAAGAGCGTACAAGGTTTAGAATAAAAAAAAGGAAAAAAAAAAGAAAAAAAAAAGAAAAAAGAACCATCGGAGCCAAAAGTGGGTTGGTTGAAATGAAAAGTATCTGAAGACATATAACCGTGTGAAATATTTTTTGCAATGCTTAAATTGTTTTTGAATGTGACCGCTTTTTTACGCCAAACTTGGGGGAGGTTTTTTGGTCCTCAAAACGAAGTCACGTAATTTATTGCCTCAAAATATGGTACAAACATGTAAATCATTAATCTCAAACTGCTGTCAAAGTTTCATGTAGCTAGACCAAACCGTTTTCGAGTTATAAGCAAAAGTCTGAAACTTTGCACTCGATCGTTAGTTTGAAAATGGCGAAGTAAAAACAAAAAAACACGGTACACGAGCGTCGGTCGTTCTAATTATGAAATCAGTGCTGCGAGACGTCATACAAGAAATAAATTATGGCATGGTAGGTTTTCCAAAATGCAAGATCATGCAGTACTTTATTGAGATTATTTTACGTGGGGTATTTGACCAACGCATTTTACACGTAAGGGGACCAAAATGATTCTGTATCTAACCAGTGGCGGATTTAGGGGGGGGGATGCATCCCCCCCCACCAACCTAAACATAACGTGCATATGCATAATATTAAACATTAAAAAAAAAGCAATCAGTGAATACTCGATAGGCCGGGTGACTGCGATATAATTTTTGAAGCCATTGGGGGGTGAGGTAAAGCGGGAAAGGAAAAAGTTATTTTTACAGCGAACTTTTTACAAAGCAGAAATAGTTTTTTACAGGTCCGATTGATTTGAAAGCGCCAAACTAGCAAAATTCACAACTCGCACTTTTCAACGATAAAGGCATAACACAGCATGAGTTCAATTATGGCGCATTTTCGCTCAAACCACACGCAATACCAGTAGCGTAGCCAGGGGCGGGGGGGGGGGGGGAGGCTATAGCCCCTCTATTGATATGTCTACCAAAATGCAGAATGGGAAAAACACTACGTTTTTAGCACTTTGGAGACTGTTTTATGCACTGGAGTGGACTAAATAGTGATTTAAAGCATCTTTTGACACATATGTTCAGGGGGAAGGGGGCTAATTTGTCAAAAATAAAACCAACAAATAAATGAAAAGTTTGGAAAATAGTAAAAGTAAGCAATCAAATTTGATCGCAAGTGTAAAAATGCTAAACATAGGTGTCATCAACAAATATACTATAAACTAAGGAATAGGGGTGCGGGGGGGCTGTTCAGTATTAGTTAATTACCAATCATTTCTCTCAAATTTCTTTTCATTAGCCCCCCCCCCCTTAATTATTTTTCTCTATAAACTGTATATGAAATGGATTACTCTGTGTGAGTTTTATTGAACTATTCGATTTTATAATTTACCAGCATCTAAACAAGAGAACTAACATTTTACCAATAGCCACCTCCTAAATAGCCCATTTATGCCACAAGTTTAATTTTGTTTGCCCAGCCAATTTCTAAGCCACGTTTTAAAAACATTATTTTTTAATCAAAATAACCCTAAAATGAAGTTATTTTTGCAAAAAAATTCAAAATTTTCGAGCGCTGGGGGTTTGCCCCAAACCCCCATTGGCTTCCGGCGGCTGGATGCTCCACCACTCCCCAACACAGCCTCCCAGTTGCGAATTTCTGGCTACGCGCCTGCGCAATGCAGTAGTGCGGTTTCGCGCAAAAAGTGTGTCAATTTGATAGAACATCAAGTAAAATGTCTTCTGGAATGTAGTTTTATTACATTGTTAGTTACGGTATGCTGAATGAACACTTGAACAAAATTGACTTTTGACAATAGAAATATCAAAGTCCGATGCAGGAAGTTTTTACTCATTCTGTGTGAGTAGCGCAGCCAAGGGAGGGCGAGAGGGGGCTTCCCCCCCACCATTGGCCTGTAGAACAAAATGCAGAAAAAGAAAAACACCACGTTTTTAGCACTTCTGAGACTGGTTTTTGGACTAGAATGGACTAAAACGTGATTTAAAGTATCTTTTGAACCATATATTCAGGGGGGCTAATTTGTCAAAAATAAAACTTACAAATCAATAAAAACTTTGAAAAATGGCCAAAAATAAGCAAACAAATTTAATATAGCTTATTGCAAATGCTTAACATAATTTTTATCAACAAAAATATTATAAACTCACGAACAGGGGGGATCTATTTAGTATTGGTTAATTACTAATCACCTCTCTCAAATATCTTTCCATGAGTCCCCCTCCAATTATTTTTCTCGATAAAATATAGTCGAAATAGATTACTCCGTGTGAGTTTTATTAAACTATAGGATTTAATGATCTACCAGCATGTAAGCAAGAAAAAATTTTACCACTAGCCACTTCTCACATAGCCCATTTATGCAACCGGTTTAATCATGTTTGCACTGCCAATTGCTATGCCACGTTTTAAAAGCATTATTTTTTATCAAAATAGCCCTAAAATTTAGTTATTTTTGCAAAAAAGATGCAAAATTTTCGATCGCTGGGGGCTCCGCCCCCAGACCCCCAAAGCAGCTCCCTCAATGCGAATTTCTGGCAACGCGCCTGTTCTGTGTAGATGCAGACGGTTATGCTAGCGAAAGTTTAATAAATACGATTTTTGACGCAGGAAAGACGAAAAGAGCGTTTTATGTTACTAATTTAAATTGAATTGGTTAAATCAATGACATGAAACTAGTTTTATGTCATTGGTTAAATATAAAAAAAATATTTTATATACTGGTAATGTTTTTGGGATGGGACGGATCAAAAATATCCCCAACAAGTTCGCGCGAGGTCAAGAACATTAATCATAAACATGCAAAATTTTGAGATTATACACAATTTGTGCTCATAAATTTTATCATCCTCCCCACCAAAATTTTTTAGATCCGCCACTGTATCTAACTCATAAAGCAAAAGTCTTAGCAACATCAAGTTTGACATGCTCGTTGGAGTTCGCCAAAAGTTTCCAAAAAAATTGAATTTAAATTGATGACGTCATCACTGTGACGCCACAGCCATATTTTTAAAAATGACGTCATTTTTGCGATGACGTCACAGCTAGTTCAAATTTAGCACAATATACTGGATCATAAAATGCTGATGTCAAGTTTGTTACGTGCCAAAAAGTATTATGACGCCATTTACTGTAGGTTAAATATTGGCCAAAAATGCTCAGATTTCGGAAAGTAACTTCGGTAAACCTCAAAAATCGGAATACTTCCGGTTATCTTAGCAACTTCAAACTTTCAGGACTTATATGTATTGAAGTTTGACTCCAAAGTTGACAAGCTGATTCGAAATAAAAGTAATCTTTTGTTTAAACGGATGTATCACAAAAAACAAGAGGGGGTAAAATTGCCCTCCGTGTGAAATAGAGTTAAATATTAATCAAAAATTAGTTATAAGAATGTGACGTTTTAAATTCTGAAATATACCATTGGTCATTTTTAAGATTGAAAGCTGTACAAATTTTGCAGTTTTTTACCAATTTTTGTGTTTTTAGAGTTCCTTACACAAATTATTTTTATGGAAATGGTAATCACAAATTATGTATGAGAATGTGACGTTTTAAATTCTGGAATGTACAATTGGTCATTTTTAAGTCTGAAAGCTGTGCAAATTTTGCAGTTTTTACCAATTTTGCAGTCTACTAAAGTTCCTTATAAAAATTGTTTTTTGTTTTAAAAGACAAGAATGATTTTCTCAAGTACAAGCTACTAATTTGTATTTGTAGTTTGTACGCAAGTCGATCAAATTCATTGTTTCATTAATTCAATTGCTTATTTTAAAAAATAAAAACTGCTAGAGCGTCTGCAAGTGAAACAGTAGTCTTGGGTTCGATTCCCGATTGGATCAAACCATAAATTACTTGGTATTGCAGCGATTTTCTGCTTAACGTTCAGCAATAAAACGGAGTTTGAAGCCTCCACCATGTGTGGTAGATAGGTGGGCAGCAGGCAGCTTGATTCGAAGACCGAAAGGTCTCTTTGCTGTCTACTGGCTGAGAAAAATGAGTGACTGAAATACTAGTAGTAGTTACAAAATAGTATTTTTTCTTCTTCTTCTTGTAATTGCAATTGCATTTTTATTCACCAAGTTGCCTTGGCCAGGAGACAGTAATAAAAGAGTTATTGCGGTCTTCGAAATCTGATTGCGCTTTTTCACTACTATTTGCTCAGTGTTGGTTGTGCCTCTTTAAATATTACAACTTACATTATTCTGAAAGCTTTTGTTCTTAATAATAATGGTTTGCTTTAAATTCACAAACTTTCTTACGCAAAAAAGTGTTTAGTTGTGTCAAAACTTGTCACTTAAGTAAAGGCTATTGGATTAAGTACTCTGATTTTGTCTATTTAACTTTGTACAAATGGTTGTGCTAGCAGCAAACATTGGAGTTGAGAGTTGTTTAAGATTGAAAGAGTTGGAAACCGACTTTTTCCATTCCTCGAAGTCGGGGTCGAAATGGAAATGCACACTGAAACAGGAGTTAAAATCGTTTAAGACTTTTAACCCTATTTGTACCGGAGGGGGGGGATGGGGGCAAATTTGCTACCCTTTTAGTTTTTTAGTTATTTTAATATAGCTTCTAAACTAAAAAAAATTTGCTTTGATGCACCTTGACTTTGAATTAAATTTAATAACACACGTTTTCAGAAAGTTTGGGGTCAGCCCATGGCGACCTCAACAACAGGCCATGATATCGTGCAAACGGCGGCTATTTGTGGAGGCTGGCTCTAATTTTGCTCACGATTTGTATTCTGCACACGGCACGCGGTTTTACTCTATTTTGCCATGCTCTGCATGCTCACTATAGACTCGCAGTCAACGAAATGGTTTTTTAAACTGATAGATTGGTTGACTACAGCAATTAAGCATAGGTGGGCAAGTTAATGCAAAACGTTAGCTTCGTTAACCACTAGTCCGTAAACAAACTTCACACCTCCGTTAACGTTAACACGTTATTTTCACCTTTAATTAACGGAAGTTAATAAAGTCCGTTAATCCGTTAACATTTTACGTGTAATCTACATTTCTGTTTATTCACTCGCTTCTAGAACACGTATTGACGCTGTTGAGCAGATTGTAAGGAAATATTTATTGCTATGGTGATCTTTTTGTGTTTTGGAAGTTACATTATACAGTCTAATCTAATTTCAAGACAAAAATAAGTTCAAATGCACTAACAAATCTGCGATCGGAAATTCTTTGGAAATTGTGAACAGCGGTATTTAATAGACTTATGAGGCTATAAGGCTGCAGGGTATTATTTGCCTCAAAAAAGAGCTCCTTTCTGCGCTTTCTTCTATAAAACCCTTGCTAATACGCAACAAGTGTTACCAGTGCAAACTGGTTTGTACCGGTCCGATGAATGAATGGTGCAAGATATTAATGATAAAAACCTTAACGGAAGTTAACAGAACTAAACGGAAGTAACTTTAGTCCGTTAGGAGAACTAAACGGAAGTTACTTTAGTCGGTTAGGAGAACTTAACGGAAGTTAATTTTAGTCCGTTAAAATGAAAAAACTTTTTAACGGATTAACGATTTAATGGAAAAGTTAACTTCGTTATTAACGAAGTAACGATTAACGGACTTGTGCCCGCCTATGCAATTAAGTAGTAGATTTTGTGGTAAAGTTGTAACAGTTGACGACCCAGTCCGCCAGTTAGTAGAAAATAAATTAAATTGCAAAAATAGAGTTTTGCTTGCAGTGTAATCTACTGATCTGGTTTAGATTAGACTTGACCAATTGCATCAAAGAAAAGTTTTGCCTGTTTGCAGGTCTCTGTTAGCTAAAAACATGATGCAAAAAGCAATAGGCTACTATAAGTTTTAAACTACATCTTGAGTGCCAGTAGCATATAGGTCTGTTAGTTGAAATCTACTGAAAAACGTTAACTGCATTGGGACATCATGCACAAGCTGCAGATAGCCGTTTAGGTAGAACCGGTAGGTACCCACTAGGCAGTTCAAAACCATATCTTTTTGCTAGTCTTTAGTGTACGGTTTACCAGTTCCTGGCATACCTTAGCTTTACTGTCCTTTAAGAACAAATGAGGATTTTTGTATGTACAGTCTTGTTACAAATGCCACCGCCTACTATACCGATCATTGTTTTTGCAGCTAAATTAGATCAAGTATATCAGATATCTTAATGCCTAGAAAATGTTGAGCTTACGCATGTCGCTCTAACTATGATTGTGAAAAAATTAACACTGAAGACCCTGGTAAAAAACTATCGGTGTATCGCTTGTCAGCCGATACTGAAGAAAGAAGAAAATGGATATAAGCAGTGCTAAATGCTAATCTCACTGTAAGTAGCTATACTGTTTAATGTGAACTCCATTGGCCAAAAAAATTTTAAACTATTGAAGTTCGGGGTGGAAGCTTAGACCAAAACATTTTCCTTCTATTTGGCCAGGAGTACTATCCTCCCAATTTTCAACTCCTTTAGCACCGGAACGCACAACAAAGCGAACATCAAGTGCCGTTAGAAATTCAGAAGATAATATCTAAAATTTTTTTTTGTGAAAAAATGCCGTTTTATTTTCGGTTTTAAAAGATGAATTGATTATCCAGCTCAAAAAGCTCCCTCAATCAATTTTCGCAGTTGCATTGGATAATAATGAAACTGCTTTGCTGGACGATATGTTACAATAACTTGCTAATGTGAAGGCATTTCGTGACTCCATGCACAGTGTTCTGGATTTAATTCAGATACTTTTTGCTATGATGTGCTAATGACTGCAGCATACTTTTTACTAAGCTGCGGTAATAACTATAGATTACTTTTTGCCGAGCTGTGTCAATGACTGTAGCGTACTTTTTACTCTGCTGTGATAATAACTGTAAATTACTTTCTGCTATGCTGTGTCAATGATTGTAGCATACTTTTTATTATGCTGTGGTAAAAACTGCAGGTTACTTTTTGCTATGCTGTGTTAATGACTGTAGCGTACTTTTTACTATGCTGCAGAGGCGTATGCAGAATTTTTTAATGGGGGGGTTAAAAAATGACATCAAAAGTTTGTTCGCGATCTATACTTTGGCAAATAAATAACTTAGCGCAATGTCAAAAGATGGAATCAAAGTTACACAGTGTGTAATGCAAATCAAACTTTTCAAACAAAAAACAATTAAGCATTAGGCATACATCTAGAATTAACATCATAAGGTTTGCAACTGAACGATCAAGAAAAAATTGCTCAAAACTAAAGTGGCAAAAAACGCACATAATTATAAACAGTACAAAGTTGCCAGGTGCATACCCAGAAATTTGCAATAGGAAACTGTGTTTGGGGGTCTGGGGGCGGAGCTCCCAGCGCCTGAAAATTTGCATTTTTTTTTCAAAAATAACTTAATTTTATGGCTTTTTTAGTAACAAATAATGCTCTTAAAACGAGGCATAGAAATTGGTAGTGTAAACCTGATCAAATTGTTTGCATAAATTGGCTATGTGGGCGGTGGCTAATGGTAACGTTTCAGTTCTCTAATTTACAAGTCGGTAAATTACAAAATCATAAGTTGAAAAAACTCACAAGCATTTATATTCTGTAGTTGATAGAGTGAGACAGTTAGGGATTGGGGAGAGGGGAAGTAGTGGTGAATAGGACAAGATTTGAGTGGATTAATAATTAACTAATACTAATTAATTAACAAATACTGAAACCCATCTCCATATTTTTGTTGAAGTCAATTTTAAGCATTTTCAGCAGTTAAATTTGCTCATTTGGCAAGTTTTTGAAGTTGCTACTGATTTGTAAGTTCTATCTTTGACGAATTATCCCCCCACAAATTTTTTTTAAATGTTTTAAAAGTGGCTTTAAATCATGTTGGAGTCCATGTCATTGCAAAAAAATCAGGCTCAGAAGTGTTAAAAACGTGATATTTTCTTAATTGCGCAATTTAGTCGACAGACCAATAGGGGGGGTTAAATCTGCGTACGCCCTTGCTTACGCCCTGCGTACGCCCTTGCTATACTGTGATATTAACTGAAGATTACTATGCTTTGACAAGCGTACTTGTTGCTGTGCTGTGCTTATAACTATAGGGTACGTTTTGACAACTGTTATTAGCTTAGTTTAGTATTGTTGCGATTTATTAGTGAACTGTTTGAGAAGTTTTTTAATATCAGTTATTTTTAATACAATTTGATGGTTTTAAGTGTACTTTGTGAAAGAGGATTGCTAAACCATTGATTATAACTATAAAAATCATTAAATCAGCAATTTTGTAACAATAGAGAATTTTCGCTGTCAGCCTCCACAAACAGCCGCCGCTCGCACGATGTCATGGCCGGTTGTTGAGGGCGCCATGGGTTAGCCGGACAACCGAAAGTGACGTCATTTTTGCCTTTGTCAGAGACACCTAAGGAGTTTCATGCAGTTTTTAGCACAATGCGTAGTTATCCTTTCGCGTATTCTATTCTTTATACTACGTATTCATTGCGGATGCTAATCTTTATATGGAATGAAATATGTCATTTACTGATAAATGCATTGCATCACCATTACGTCATTGATGACGTCATAATTCAAAACTATTGTTTTTTCTGCTGTTTTTCGAAATAAACTGCGTTTGCATAAAAAAATTTTCTTTTCATCAGTTGTTGAATGATGTCATGAAAATAATACTGCAGTATTGTAAAATTTCGTGAATTATACTATTTCTCAGTTAGAAAAATTACCAATAATTATCAGCACAATAGAATAAAGATGAAGTCATCATGCATGTGACGTCATCATCTACGGTGACTTTATCAGCGATGTCTGAAATAACAAAAGTCCAAATTGAAAATAATATTTCGCAACATTTAGACAAATTTGCATGCTGTCATAAAGATTTACTGGTTTTGATGACGTCATCATCGTTTTCGTGACGTCACAACCCCCAAATATTTATTTTAAAAAATCTAAACAAAAATAACTTCAACAAGCAAAAAATCTTCTATCACTTATCAATCGGTTTTTAGACAGGGAACAAATCCCCCCCGGTACAAATAGGGTGTAAAAATAGCACAGTAGATATGGGGTTAAGAAGCCAAGATCAAAGTTATTGTTATCTTGATTTAACCTAGTGGATGCGGCAGTCTTTTTGCTATCAAGCACAGTGTCTACGTTATCCATGCTATCTAACCACCTGTCAATGACATATTTGCTGTCCAATGACCAGTCAGTATCCTTTTTGCTGTCGAGCAACTTGTCAGTATTTTTTCTTTTTGCCGTCAAACAACCTGGCAGCATCTTTTTTGTTGCCAAAGGATCTGGAAAAATTCTTTTGTTGTCGAGCGACTTGGCAGTATCTTTTTTGCTGTCGATTGACTTTTCAGAAGGCTTTCTGATGTAAAAGCAACCTGTTAGCATCTTCTTTCTTTGCTGCTAAGCAACATTTCAGCGTTTTCCCTGCTGTTAATTGGCTTGTTATTATTCACAATTCAGTTAAGCAACATGCAAGCGACCTCATTGTGCTTTCGTGACATAGCAGCATTTTTTGTGATATCAAGTGACGCGTCAACTTTTTTGCTTTCGAGTGAACCTTTATGAGCGTACTTGTTGTTGTGAAATGATAAGTCAACATCTTTGCTGGCCAGTTATCATTTTTTTGCTGTTTTCAAGTACCGCACAGTCCTGTTTTACAGAGGTGGAGTTCTCAAGAACACATTTTGAAGTTCTTGGCCCCGAAGGTCAAGTCCTTGGCCTGGAAGCCTACAAGTTCACAAAAATGCGCTGTCCTCGGTTAAGGACAAAACTATTTTTTAAATTGTTAAAAACGGGCAAAGGTCATGACTTTTTTTCTTCGCCTAAAATTTCCGGAGAATTTGCGATTTTTTGCGCGAAGACCTTTTTTTATTTTTTTTGGGAACGCCTGAAGTTTAGCGGAAAATCTGCGAGAAGACCTTGCTTGTTTCTTTTTTTTTAATTTCGGAGAACGCCTAAAATTTGGCGAAAAGAACTTTATTTCTGTTTTTTTTCTTTGGGAGAATACCTGTGTGTTGTGCCCTCGGTCCTTGGCCTTGGCCTCAAACACTCCGGTCCTTGGCCTTGAGAAGGTCTGTCCTCGGAAAGACGGTCCTTGGTCTCGAGCCTTGTGTCCTCGACTCCGCCTCTGCTGTTTTATATTGCTGGGAATGTCCGACTCATCTTTGTTGTCATTGGATATCTCAGCATCGTTTTTAATTTGGTTCTGGTATATGTCATCATTCTTTTTTACTTCATGAGAATCGTCAGGAGTTTTTTTGCTGTCATAAGTATCTGAATCTCTTTCGATATCACGGAATGTATCTCTTGTTTGAAGTGACGCGTGAGTAACCTTTTTCAGTAACCTTTTTTCTGCATCCTCTTTGCTGTGCAGAGCACTGTTAGTTACTTCGCTTTCATGCGGTAGCAATTCAGTTTCCTCTTCGTCCTTCAGTGGAACGCTGAAATCCTTGTTGCTGTCATGTGATGCTCTACCACTTTCTTTGTTGCCGAAATCTTTTTTGTTGTCGAATGGCAGTTCAGTGTCTTTTGTGATATTGTGCAGCAGTATGTCGTCGTCGTCATCGCTATTGCAAGCCTTGCCAAAAACATCATGTTTCTTGTCAAGTGACTTAGAAATATCTTTTTCTTTGTTGTTGATCATGCAAAGAACTGCATCGTTTTTGTTTTTTTGTAATATAGCAGCATTTTCTTTGTTGAAAATATTTTTTATGCTAGAATTATTTTTTGACATCAGCAACACACATGCTTTACTTCTAACTTTACTTCTCGGAGTGAAGATAGCATCGCGGCTGCCAGAATTAGCAAACTGGTGTTTGTTATTGAACTCATAGCGATGTTTTAAATCTCTAGCTTCCTTCAGTATGTCACCACGCAAATCCTCCATTTTAAAAAAAGTTTCAGCATTAATTTCAAGTACCTCAACAATCAAAATTTTTTGTGATTCTTTTTTGAAAAGCTTTAGATTAAACTGAGACTGGGATGCCTTTATTTCAGCATTTCGTTGTACCTTTGAAAATTGTTCGTCCGTCAAACTACCGAGAGCTATCTTAAGCAAGTATGAACTTGACGATCCAATCAACACCGTTTCGTCATTCGAATGTAACTTTTCTTCAGCTGTTAGTGAAAAATTGCTTGCTCTATAATTACCTTGACAACTTTCAGTTGCTTTCGGCTTTTTGTTTTGGGCACTATGGTGCAAATGTAATAAACGTGACTGGCATTCGTAAAAAATTAGGTAGCAGAATAAAACAATACACAAAAGTACAATAGGAATAACATTTTGTTTGTTTTTGTGATATATAGGTAATAATGTTGGAATTCGTCCAATAAGAAGAAAAGCGTACACGTGATAAACTAAAAAAGCAAAGAGAAAGGAAATACCAAGTATTATTATTGGAACATAACCGAGCCTTTCTTTCATCGCCTTGAAAATTGGAGTTAGCAATTCACGTGCGGCAAAGATTAACAAAAATTTAACAATTTCAGTTTTTATTGATTTCTGATTTAGCGCATTTGACATTCTGCAACCAATTTTTACTACTAACCAAAACAAATATAAACCAAAACTTAGCAAATAATACTGTAACAAAATTAGTATAACATTCTTTAACAACGAATATAACTATTATTACCAATCAGTCTGTGCAATCACAAATAATTCTAAAACAATAATTCTAAAATCACAAATAATTCTGAATTGAACTATTATAATTATCTCTTGCAACATTGTGATTACTTAATATTTTTTCGGTGGGAAAAACTGTGTTATGATCTGGTACTAATTTTCGATTCCTTGCCTTTTTACGCTCATGTTTGTACCTGTAGTCCTAGCTATACTGACGAAGAATAAAAGACGAATGTCGATTCCGAAACAGTAAGTCTTAGGCTGTTAGTCAAAGGTTTGATTGTGCCTATAAGACTCTGTAAACTGTCTATAGCTTATCATTAATTTTCTAGTACATTGTTCTTAATTCTAAAACAACTTTGCCAAATTTGAAAAACTAATATTTTAAAAATCTAATTCAAATAGCATAAACCTAATTAGCACTATACTAATAAACACTCTAAGGCTCAGGCGCGCAGCAGAAATCTGCAATGGGGGGGGCTGTTTTTGTTTGAAATCAGGCAAAGACCACAAAAATGTCTTCCCATAAAATTGAAACGTTTTTGTGTCCAAAAACAGGTGAAGGCAAAAAAGGCCTGCACCAAAATCCAAACTGTCTTCAAGTTCAAAAACAGAACCATATGTTGTTCATGCCAATGAGGGATGGCTATTTTCTCTACCAGTGCAAAAATCCGGCTCAAAAGTGCTAAAAAAGTGGTATTTTCCATCTTCTGCATGCCAATGGGGGGCTGTAGCCATTGGCATGCAGAATAGGGTTTTATTTTTGGACTTGGCTACTGGTTAGGCTGCAATTGCAATTACACTACCTGAAGTAGTATCTAAAATTTAGGAATTAATAAATTTTGAGAATTTCATAAAAAAATGTCCGACTTGGATTTAGCAAGTGAGTTACTATTGTTACAAGGCAAATTTTTCAGGGTATAAACCAAGTATTTGCGTTTGTCTACCACATTAAGGCTAAGCACCATTTTTTGGTTCTGTTTGCAAATCTTGCAGCTAGTGGGATCACCGTAGATACCGTAGATTGATTGGATCTGTTGGGAAATAGCGTGAAGTGTCTTTCTCAAAGACCCAAAAATGCATTGTCAGTTCGGGAATCGAACCGGGAGCTAGCAACCACTAATCTTAAAAGTCTGTAACTTGACGTTCTACCGCTTTAGTTATTGCCCGTAACTTATGAAATTTGCTACTTTTCATTTTCTGTATTAACCCTATTTTTCACAAGCTATTCGACCAACGCATTTTATACAGAAATGGGAGAGGAGGGGGCAAAACGCCACTCCATTTGGCTCCTAAACCAAAATTTATTGGAACACCAAATCGGGTTGGTGTTCACTAAATTTGTTCAGAAGGATTGATTTTCAGTAGATGATATCCTGATAGTGACGTCACGGACAAATTTTTGAAGTACGACGTCATTTCTTTCAATAACGCCATTTTGCAAAAAATGACGTCATTGCTTTCAATGAAGTTACAAGAGCTTCAGACTTTGTATACTGGTATATTTTTTGATTCAGAATCAAAAAATACTTCAGCCAAGGTAGTTACGCAGCAAAAACATTTCATGGCGTCATTGAAGTTAAAAATTTTTGGCTGAGAGCTGGGAATGGTATAGAATGAAAAATGATTTTTCCATATTCCATACTGGCAATTTTCTTTCATTCCATTTCATTCCATTCTAAAAATCTTGCATTCAATATTCCATTCTATACTAAAACTTTCTTCCATATTCCATGCCATACTTCCAAACCAAAGAAGTTTTAGACCGAAAGCAACGCAACGCATAATTTGCACCTTTGCAATGTTGTAAGCGACGCACTCGCGAAGGTGCGCGTAACATTAAAAAGATGCCACTTACGGTGCCTGATATTCACAGGGTTTAATAATTACCATGCAAGTTTGCATTCACACCTGTTAAGAAACAATCGCGTGGCCCAGAGGAGCTCTAAGGCCTTCACCGGTTTGGTCTGCTTGCAAAAAATAACCAGAGAACTTTTCAACTAAAATATGAGATTGTATTTAACAGAAAAAAAATAACTGAAGTTTGGTAAGTTGAATCAAATTAGAAAACTAAAATTGCCATGTGTTAACAGTACGCTTGAAAATTAGGAATGAAAACTAAAACCAGGTGTCGGGTCAGTCATTTCTTTCTTTAGAGATTGCCATCAGCAAAAACTAAAAATCGCAGTAACGTAAACAAAGAATGATCAAATTATATGCAAATAAGGTGTAATTTTGCGACGCAGCAAGCTGAAATTTCCTGCTGCTCGCAACAACGCATGAAGGTGAAAATTCGAGTCTTGGTGAAAAAATAACCCTGTAACGAAACACAACAAAGATATAGGTTCGATTCCACGTAACTACAAGTAAAAAAGGACTGTGCTGAAACAACACCTACTGTAAAATCTGGCATAACCAAACTAGTAAGAACTTTTACCATAATAGAAATACAAGCGTTATCACCAAAAAGAACTACAAGCTTAAAGGCGGTTAGGAATCCAGCCAATTCCAGTAGTTTACAGCAATAGCTAAAACTGAAATATAATTTTTAAATCTTTTGTTTTAATTTTTGGGGCTGCGGTTGCAAAAATATTCAACAAATACAAAAAGATGCCTCCCTCCAAAAACGGTTTTTGAAAACTCTGAGTTTGTTCTCCCAGCTTGAATTTTCAGAAAAAGAAGGGGGTTTATCAAAATTGTATTATTCAAGTTCTCTTTTTCCCGCGAAGTTCAGGCTGTGAGGATAGATTCAGGGTTTCCAAAAACGTTTTAGAGGGCATTTATTTTTGTATTTGGTGATGATATCAGATTTTTGCAACCGCAGCTTCAAAATGAGAGCAAAAAATTGCAGAAGTTATAGTGGCCCGTTGATCTGAGCGGTAACGCGCTGGAGCGGTAGGCCTGAGGTTCAAATCTCGGGTCGGTCAACTTGGATACAGTATTGTCAATGACTCGCCAGTTCCGCAACTTTTCTTCGAAAAGAGCTGTGTTGCCCGAGTGCAATGACGCGGAGATGGGGCCCACAAACTCGTCGCACGCTTCGGCGTCATACAGTGAGTATAACGAAAGATTTGATTTTATAAATTTAGCTATTTCAATCTGCTTTAATTGGCTGGATTGCTGCACCCCCTTTTAACACAAAAAATAAAAAAATTAATCTCAAATGGGGATGAAATACCAAATACAAATTTTCGGGACGATTGAAGAAGTAAAAAAAAAACGACTGGCAAATTGTCAATCTCAAAATGAAAAAAACATGTTGAACGTGTCAACGCAGACGTCCATATATATTTTTCTTTGAATAACGTGCGCGAGATTTAGATTGGAATTGGTATGGAAACATGAAAGATTGTCTTCCATGCTTGAAATGACATCTTCCATATTCCAAACCGAAATTTCTAACGGCTCGCCGCCGTTACAACATTTCTTCAAACGTCGCTGCTGTGATGCCTATCGCAGTGACGCGGAGATGGGCCCCATCAACTCATTACACGCTTAGGCGTAATACAGCGAGTATAATGAAAATTTGGTTTGATTTGAATTTCTATTCCATAACATGCCGTTGGCTAAAAGTTTTTTGAAAAGTTTTTGGATATTCAGATTTTGGAAAATGACTTCAGAAAACTTCAAAATTGGCACTTTTCTCAATACCTTAGCAACTTTAAATTTTCAGAAGATATTTGTGAATATTAACTCAATGTCAAGTTAAATTCAAGTAAAAATCTCTTTTACAAAGGGATTTAGCACGAAAAATCGTAAACATGATTGATGCAAAAATGCCCCCCGTGTAAAAAAAAGGTAAAATCAAGTTAAGACCTTACGTAAGAGTCAAATAAGAGTTGCGAGTAAATCTTCATTGCATAAAATCAGATGTAAAACCAGGTCCTGAAAAATACAATTAGAAAGGTGAAAAAATTTTGCCTTTTTTATTGAACAAAAATATCCATTTTTGCTTGAAAAGTTATTTTAATCTTGTTTAAAAAAGTTTTGGCAAAATTTGTAAATTAAAGTAGCTGAAAAAGTTTGTTTGATAAAATAGATTGAAAGCGTATTATCTTAAAACTTGAGCCAAAATGATTTTGCGCATAATAGTTAGTAAATTTTTATGGAAAATTAACCACTAAAATTTGAAGTCACTCAGAATCAAGGAAAACGTCCAGTTTAAATTTTTTTGTTCACTTCATTTGAGTTTTTTTTTATTTTTAGCCTAACGTTTAATATAACCGATATTTTAGTGACACTATCACTTAGGCTTTAATCTATTTTTACAAGGGCTGCTTGAAGAACACATGTTAAACCTAGGGTGGGTAAAATGCTCCTTCATACCTAACTTCCAAACCAATATACATGGCAATACCAAATTTGGCTTGCGGGTTGGCGTCACTAATTTTTTTTAGAAAAGCTGGTTTCGAGATGATTGCGTGAACGTAGTAATGACGTCAAGACATTTTTTTGAAAAATGATGTCATTTTTTCAGTGACGTCAGAAGCGGTTCAGATTTTACACATACATTTTTTTGTTACTTCATCATAAACTGCCTGAGTCAGATTGATTACGTCCCATAAATGTCTTCTGACGCCACTTCGTACTATTTTACATTTTTGGGGCATTTTTGCCCCCTCTCGGTTTTTTGTGATAAATCCCTTCAACAAAAAGATTTTTACTTCAAATTAACTTGAACGTGAGTCAAATTTTATTGCAAATAACTCCTGAAATTTTCAAGTTGCTAAGATAACGGGAAGTTTGCCGATTTTGAGATTTCCCGAAGTCACTTTGCAGAAACTGAGCTTCTTTGGCCAAAAATTTGACTAAAATGAAGTCATAAGACGTTTTGTGACGTAACTAACTATTTTGACTTGAACATTTTATGATTCAAGATTAAAAAAACTATGGACAAAATTTTGAGCTGCCTGTAAATACGTCATTGAAAAATGACGTCATTTTTCAATGATATGAGCGTGACGCCATATTTGTGACGTCATCAAATAAAAACCAATTTTTGCTGAAAATTATCATGAGCAACAATCCACATGCCAAATTTGGTGTTTCCATGACTTTTGGTTTAAAAGTACACTACATAGGGGTGAGGGTACAAGTCAAAGTTTAAAAAGAAGAAAAGCTGAATGTTTTGTTTGGGTTTGTTTGGCGGTGTTTGGGCTGAATTTTCCCATGCAAAACTTTTTACTTTTCCACTCTTTAAACTTGCTTATCTGGGTTCCATTTCCCATTACATCGAAAAAAAACTTCACCAGTTTATTACAACCCACTTACTTTTTTACAGTTCTACTATTTTTGTGGTTCTACAGTACTATTTGTTGATAATGGCACAAGCATAAAGCCGAAGAGTTCGAAATACACTAATCTTAATCACATTGGCTGCAATTTTTATGTTTGAAATATTAGCCTTCTCTCAACCGTATCGTTTGCCAAAATTTTACGGTTTGGTTACAAATAATTCCGCACAATTCTCAAATCTTTTTGAACAACTAAACTGCAGGAGTTTTTCTCAAGAAAGTAAAATATTTTTACCGAATAAATATACTGTGAATTGGGCTATGTACAAAAAGGACTTCATAACTTCAGGCAAAGAAACCCAGGTAAAGTCCCAATTTTACGTAAAGCTTTTTTGCATACCTTCATCTTTCACACGCAATGTCTTTTTCTGGACAACCTTTTCTCGCATAAGTAACTAGGGGTAAAGTAAAAGATACAAAAGCCAAATTTAAATCAAATGTTTTGTTGTGCTCGCTATATTACTGCCGAAGCGTGTAATCAGTTTGCGGGGCTTATCTTCGCCTCATTGCGCCCAAGCAACAGTGCTTCTTTCGAAGAAATGTCGCATCGATGGCGAGCCGCTGGCAACACTGTGTCAGAATTGACCGGCCGGAGATTTAAATCTCAGACCTCTCGATTCAGAGAAGAACGTGTTACAGCTCGACCAACTGTCAGGTTCAAAAGCAAACTTGAAATTGTAATTACGTTTTTTTACCACATTGACTTCTCCAAATGACAGCGAAGGGACCTTGCGGTCTTCGAGTAAAGCTGCCATCTGCTTAACAACTGTCTACAGCGCACAGTGGCGGCTTCATATTGTACTTTTTAATGCTGAATGTCAAGCAAGAAAGCTGTGAACACCAATCGTAATCTTTGGTTTGATTCAAAATTAAAACATTTCCAATGCCAAACGAAACAAGCAACGACAAAAGTACTGTATATTAAAAAATATTATTCTTTACACAAGATTTGAAAACCGCAACTGCGCCAGTTTTGGACGCATAGTATGCTTTTTATCATTGGTTAAAATTTCATGCAGCACTGATTACTGCAAGAGGCATTCTCAGCAAAAGAAGACATAATATTGTAGTTTTGATAGTTATTTAATTTTAGTAATTGGTTGGTTGAGATTAAACATTTTCTACTTTTGTTTGGTTGTCGATTTCTATTCATTGTGACAATACTTTCCCTGACACTAATCATCATTTAACATGGTCTTGTAACATTTAACTTTTAACGTTCCTAAGAGTTAACTGAAGGTACAAAATTAAATAAATTTATGAAGAGCTCACGTTGAATGTGGGCCAGACGCTACATGAATAACTACAGTTTGTAGCTGTAATGACATTTTAAAAATCTTTGAGATTTTCGATCAAAATGTACATATTTTTCTAATATCTGCTAATTTTGACAATTTCAACTTTGGATTGAATCTAAGTTGCAGCTCTTCTTTTTTTCAAAAAAAAATGAGGCTAAATAGGATTGTATCTTAGTTCTAATTCGAAAGGCATTACCATTCTTTTCAAACAAGATTACAGTAGTACCTGATGAGTCCTTTGGACGAAACAAACTGTTGTGCTTTTAACCATTTACTGTGATTTTTATAGCTGGAAGAAATGTGCTATTCAAACCCATCTTCTGAAATGGAAACTGTTATGGTCCCATAGAAAGATTTCTATTGCTTGATTAGTTAGATTAAGGCTTGATTTGCTCCAGTACTCAGACGCGTAGCCAGGATTTCGCAAAGTGGGGGGGGCTTTTTTTGAAGCTTGAAACAACAGTAAACAAACTTGACCAAAATTTTCATCAGGTTTGAATTAAATTGATGCAGTTTTTCTGTAAAAATCAGGTGATCTCCAAAAAAAAAAGGTCTTCACCGAAATTCAAACCGTTTTTCCGGCCGAAATTAGATGATCTCCCAAAAAAAAAGATCTTCACCAGCTTTGGATGAGCTCCACAACAAAAAAAATCCACTGTTCTGCTCCAAATAACGGCAAGTCCTACACAACTTCTACTCCCCAATCCCGTTGGCGAGGCTGTTTTTATTTTTGGAGGAAAAATCGGCCTCAAAAGCACTAAAAACGTGTTATTGTGCATACCTTTCAGGCCAATGGGGGGCTCTAGCCCCCCCTTCCCTGGCTACGCAATTGCCAGTATCTTTGCTTTATCCTCACCAAGACAACTTTGGTAAATAAAGATGAAATAATTTAGTCAGTTACATTACAGTCCTTTGTTAAAAGCTTTTAGATGTAAGCAGTCAAAATTACAGGGTCGAGGACTTAGGTACAGTAGAATGTTTAACATTCAATTAAGTATTTTGTTAGGATGCTTCCACTAATACCGAGCAATTTTTGCACTTATCATTTCTTCTCAGATTGCTCTGATCAATGTCTGACAACAAGGTCACGAGAAAGTGGAATCTCAACCAGCTTCACACTAGCACTGCGCTTAGTTATACCGCATAGCGCGAGCTTCACTAAGCATGGACAGTTGGACACCATACATGACATGAAATAAGCAACTCAAATAAATTTTGATTTTATATACGCCATATAACATTACATAAGCAATTTATTGTGATTTATTGCTTATGTGATGTCACATTAGCAATTTATATAAGATAAATTGCTTATGTCATCTTAACATAATCGTATGACATCACATTAGCAATTTATTGTGATAAATTGCTTGTGCAATGTCATATAGTTATGGTGTCCATGCTTACTGATATTTGCGCAATGCGGTTGAACTAAGTGCAGCTCAGTGTAATACTGGTTGAGAATTCTCTTTCTGGTGACCTGGTTGTCAGACATTAATCAGAGTAATCTGAGAAGAGGGTGCGATGGCAAGTGTAAGAATTGCCCTCGAGTGTGGTTTGAAGGTTCGGGTGGGCTGCCAAAGTAGGCTAATTTTAAATTCAGATACTGATGAAACTCTAGCCTAATGGGAAAGCAGATAGGTGAGTAAAGTGCTATCTCACGTGTATAAAAAAATCAGAAAAAATTAGGGTAAAAACAGCAAAACAAAGAATACACATGAAAGATAAAAATCGTTATGATGTGATAACAGT
The DNA here is from genome assembly GCA_963965965.1 of Trididemnum nubilum. NCBI lineage: Eukaryota > Metazoa > Chordata > Ascidiacea > Aplousobranchia > Didemnidae > Trididemnum > Trididemnum nubilum. The sequence continues at coordinate 25,059,869 of OZ014480.1, forward strand.
GTCAACCAGAAGTCGGACTTTGCTTGAGTGAACTAAAGAAACCTGGATATGAACAACTGGTTTAAAATGAGTAAATTGCTAGCGATTTTTTGGATAACATTTTACCGTAAATATCAAGCTCGATGAAGCTAACCCTATTCTACATGGGTATTTGACCAATGCATTTTATACGGGGGCAAAAATGTCCGCTATCCAACCCTAAAAATTAAAAGTCATGAAAGCACCAAATTTGGCATCCAGGTTTGTGGTCGCCAAGCTTTTTCAGAAAAATTGGCTTTGAGTTGATGACGTCATTGTTGTAATGTCACGGCCATATTTTTGAAAAATAATGTTACAGGCGGTTCAAATTTTATACTTAGTTTTTTTTAAATATTGAGTTACAAAATGCCTAAGTCATAGTATTTACGTCGCAAAAACGTCTTGTAGCGTCATTTTAGTTAAATTTTGGCCAAAACATGCTTATAATTTTTAAAGTTACTTTGGGAAACCGAAAACAGAAAAATTACATTTACCTTGGCAACTTGAAATTTTTCAGAAGTTTTTGTGATGAAATTTGACTCAAAGTCAGGTTGATTGGAAATAAAAAAGTTGTTGTTGAAGATATTTATGACAAAATTAACGAGAGGGGGCAGAAATCCCCCACCTCTACGTGTAAAATAGGGTCAGCAACTTTGAAATGTCACCCGTAAAGATTCACTTGGGTGATTTTGAATGCTTGGTTTTTAAGTTACCTCTTTATAAACCAATTTGAAGTGTTAAGGTATTTCATGCTCTAAGCAGAAATAACAAAAAGTGGAAAAGATTACAAAACAGTTTAATTTTTTTTTTTACTTGCTGCAATGTTGTTTTGCTGGATGATTATATCGCAAACCGCGATTAATGCGTCAAACCAAAACAATTTTTGATTTGTGAAACACTTTTGTACTTTGGAGCATAAAAATTGGTCTTGAGAAACAGTTTCACTAAGAATAAAAGAGCCAAAAACCGAAAACAGAAAAATTACTTTTAAAATTACATTTACATTTATAAATTACATTTAAAGAGCTAATGATCAAAGAAACTATTTTAATTCAACAACATAGGCCAGATATTAACGTCGATGACTCTTCTCTGCCTCTCTATGTTTTCAATAACTGATTTTTATTGCTCAATGCTTTATTATAATTCCCTCTCTCTGGTTTTCTATTTTTGCAATATATGCCAAATATTTTATTTTAAATATATATTTTATACTGTAGTATACTGGTAATTTTATTTTTTTTCATCGCTTTCATTTTGGTATCTCGGTGTTCTCATTGACTACATTACGTAAATTTTCTTATATTTTCTGTTTATGACGTCACATGGGTTTTGACATTTTTCATAATTACCTATTTGCTGAAATAATTTTTAATATCGCATTTTGCATTTAATTGAACGGTGAAAGGTGCTAAAAAAAATTTTGGCTGTAACATTTCAAATTCTTTTACATCAATTATTAGCTTAACTGGTCTTGGTTGTCAGTCCGTCGACATTGCTTTCAAGAAACGACAGATCAAGGTAGGATTTTTTCTTAATTTATTGGGACTTTTAGTTGGTGTTCAATATTCCAGCCGTTCGGGACTTTTGGCAATTTTTGGTAATTTAGAATTTGTTAAAAAATTTACTTTTACAATTTCAGTCACTGGTTTGCTTGATAACGTAAATGTTGGATATGCCTGCATTACTATAGGGATTTATGTGGATAGAATAGTGTATCTGAAAGTGAGGGTACACTGGCTAATTACAAGCATTACCACATATAGTCAGTTGCTAGGTAATAGAGTGATGATTTGAAGAAAACTGGTTACTGGTATCTTTCAATTTGTGGGTGACTGCTCGGATTCTGTAATTTTTGTTTGACTTTACACTGTCTTCAGTAGAATTGGGCTGTGTGGGTTGGTTTCTGGATGTGCTTTGGCGGTTGAGCGGATGAGTGTGACTTGGTTTAGATTCATTGCCCTTACAAATTGTATACTTACTACCTTGGTTTGGGCACATTCTTGAAAGCAATGATGTCTTCACACTGCAGAACTACATAGCGTTAATTTTGGTATTTTTTGCCAGTTTTGTTCATTCTAACTTTGCAGGTTACCTATTGCTCTAATTTTTCTTGCGCATTATTTACAGATTGACAATGACTTAAGCAATTAGTCGAAACGTCTCTTTTTAAATAAAATGTTTACGACAGCTTTAGCTCTTTTATTCTTAGTGAAACCTTTGTACTTGTTTTGTGCCTTTTTGATTTGTGAAACACCGCTGTAAAAAACCTTTGTACTTGTTTTTAAACTTTTTCTTCCGCTGCATACGATATAGCTTTGATTATGAATGTGATGCAGATGCATATTTGATTATGATTGAATGTGATCCATGACGTTTCCACAAGGACATTGATTATGAATGTGATGCATATTTTTTTTCACTGAATCAATTTTATCGAATATTTTTTCAGTGCAACATCGTTGTTACCTTATTTTACGAAAAAAAGACAAAAGAAGCTTTTTATTTTAAAAGAAAAGAGCTTAAGTCAATTCATTGAAAAATTAACAACTTTGAGTGAATTTATTAATGCAACTGCACCAAAATTTTGGCATTTTTTGACAAAATTAAATCTATGTGACGTCTTAAAAGTTAGTGTTTTTTCCTTATCACTTTGATCGTAGTATTTCATATTTTATACATTTTAATGTCACAAAACTAACTTCAAACAATTTTAAATCACAAGTCATTTTTGCAAAACTTGGCCATGACGTTTCCACAATGACCACAGTAACTAAAACCTATTAAAAAAATAGATAAATACCAACCCTCGTTTCAAACTTGAAGCTTCCAACAAACCATGCGACCTTTATTTTGGAAGTTTGTTTGGAGAAACGTATTTACCTCTTCTTCTCACTTTCTGCGTGAAATGCAAAACAAACGGCTTGTTTAATAAAGTTAAAGGAAGCATGATTGTGAGCCGACTCAAGTATCTTATCCATGATTGTAATACCAAATTTGAGTGCCTGATTATTATTTTTTTTTTATTAAGCTAAAACCAATTAGACTTTATAGTGGCCTAGAATGCAAGCAAAAACTAAAAAGTTTTTTTCCGTTTATGCAACCATTAAGCAGCACACATTTGTTAATTTTGTTTGGAATGGGTTAAGTTTTTGCTTAAAATTATCGATTTGGAGTTTTGGGCGAAGGTCGAAAAAGTCAAAAATACTTTGTTGGTTTTAAAAAGTTCATTGGCGGTACAGAACTTCAGAATTGGTTTGATTAAAATGTTCATGTCTTCAAAGCTTTCTATCTGGCTCTTGTCAAGAAGAATCATCAGAATGAAGAGCGCATAAAAAAGAGTGGCTATTAATAGGAAAAAGCCGAGCCGTGATTGGCTGAAAAAAAAAAACAATGAGAGAGCGTCATTATTGCACAATCTTTAAGCTGTACACGAACTTTTTTGTCGACCAAATGGCGGGGTTGGAAGTTTTGATAAAAATGGCTTAAAGAGCAGATAGATGGAAAGGAAAGTGGCCTTGGGCAAAATAGAGAATGTACTGTCATTATAATGTTGAGCACAGACAGGATTTTGTAAAAGATGAAGTCCAATGGGTAAATAAACGATAGATGAATGCGTTAACGCTTGACCAACTGGCCGGTTTGTACTGAAGTTAGTTAGCACAAAACACTATTCAATAATAGAAAGATTATTTCGCCGTTAATTTTTATCTACTGATTTATTTATTCTGACCCAATCCTAAACCGAATCCAAAATCTACATCAAACCTTAATCTTAACTCTTAAAAATCAACGATAAAAATGCGCGGAATGCGGATAAACTTTTCTGATATTTGTTTTTGTTTTGCTTTTTAACTTGAAAGTTTTTGGTGAAATGGTCACTACCTCATGTTTATTATTTTTGTGAGGATTTAAGAATAATTTGGACCAAAGCTGCCACCTTGTGATAAAAGTCAAGCCAACTAATTAATGTTCGCAATCAAAAAGCTCAGAGTAATAACAATTTTTTCAATATACTCACTGTATTACACCGAAGTGTGTTGCAAGCTTTCGGGGTCCATCTCCATGTCATTGCGCCCGGGCAACACAGCTATGTCGCAGTAATGGCGAACCGTTGGCAACACTGCGTCTAGTTTCAACAACTCGAGATTTGAACCTCAGGCCTCCCGATCGAGAGACGTGAGCGTTACCGTCTGACCTACAGGCCGGTTTATCACTTTTTGTGTTGTGACGCTGCAAAAAGCAGGTACCGGAACGAAGAATCGGGCCTGAAAAGTGGACATGGAAAAGTGCTAATTTTCTTTAGTAAAGGTGAACTGTTTCAAAATTGCTCAAGTTGTGAAAGCGGTAACGCGTTGACTTTGGTTCGAGAGGTCTGAGGTTCAAATCTTTGCCGGTCAAATTGGACACAGTGATGCCAACGGCTCGCCAGTGCTGGAACATTTCTTCGAAAGGAGCTGTGTTGCTTGAGCGCAATGACACGAATATGGGCCCTTATGTATACTTTGGCGCAATACAACGAGTATAATGGAAAATGAAAGAAAAAGTAATAAATAGAATAATCTCCTGCCTTTCATTGACAGAAGTTGCAAAATAACACCATAAGCAATCCTTTTATATGAGGTTTTGCAATGGTGTTGATGAAAACTTTCAACTCCATTGCCTCATAAATATTAGCTATTATTGCATCACAAAATTTTGTATTAGGAATACTTTTGCTTCATAAGAGTCTTCATAACAGTCGTAATATCTTTATGACAAAATGGTGTTCATTTTTTCCAAAAAAACTATTGCAAAATTTCATGCAAAAAACTTTACGGTATCGGTTGTGTTTACAAATCAATATGTTGGCTGTTTTTTTGGTAAAGAATATGTATGCTAAAGCTGTTGTAGGCTTACTTGCTGCTCTTTAAATTTTATGATTTTGAAGTCGATATGCAAAAATTTGGCCCAATCGCCCTCTTATTTTGGTGCCAAGAAATTTTGGTTTTTATGCACAAAACAGCGTCGTAATTTGATTACTGGCTACAGCAAAATTTTGATACAGCTAGTTGTAGGATTTAGTAGGGTTAGCTGTGTGATGATTCCACTATTATATAAAAAAAATCTAACAGCTCAAACTACAACTACAAGTTCAACACAAACGACGAGGATGGTATAACTACAGAAATTACAAGGACTTTTTCAACTTCATTTCTAACTCTTTCTCCTCCGGGTCGTATTTGCTCCAATTTTTTTCCATCGGTTCAATTTCTTTGCGTCTTTTTCTCGAACTCCGGCCCCTAATCGTGAATTGATTTTACAGCTTGCGCCTCACGAATCTTTGTATTGGCATCAGTTTCAGATCAACTAAACAACGTTTAATTTGCTATTTTTTAAAGATTATCGATAGCTGTGTAGTTTTGATTTTATAAAAAAAAGAGACTATTTCATCGAAAAGTTTAATTAAAATCTTTATTTATTCTGAGCAAAATCTAATCCGAAATCAAATTCCTGATTTAAAACTAACCCCAATCAAATATATCCCTTTCCCGAACCCTAACTCAAATCCTAATATTAACCTTCAAAAAAGTAAATCAAAAATGCGCGGATGATATTGTTCGTTTTCGTTTTATTCTTCTAAACTTACAAAAAGTGCGGTTAAATGGTTATTCTCTTTTACAATATATTTTCTGGTTCAAAAGTTTTCGTATCAAATTTTTGTTTGATTTTTTGTTCTTAGCCTAGTTTCGACGTACTGTTTAATTTTACAATATCTTATTGTTGCTACATCAAGAAGAAAATCAATGATAAAAGTGATAAAAAATCACAAAAGTTTAATACCTAGCAAGAAATCTCATAGTATTTTTTAAAATAAGTGAAGTTTTGAATATGCATTTTAGTTTCGGAGTTTTGCTTTTCTGCCAGCTCAGGAAGACAACAGTGCGTTACCATTCCAAAAACAAGAAATTGTGAATGTTTATAGCTGGGTAAGCACTATCATTAAAATATCTCTTCAAAAACTTAAGACTTTTTAAATTCCCTTTTGATAAACCAATTATTATTCAGTATTTTTTTAATTTTTAAAAGTCAGAGTGCGTTTTAGTGTTTTTGAAGGTATACAAAAATTGTTCTGAAATTATTTTGGAATAATAACCTTATCTAATACTGTAAGTATATTAAAACTGTTATTTGTTGGTGGTCTTGCCAAGTTTTCGTTACGAGCAAATTTCAAAGTTTTTTAATCATCTTGTAGACCGTGTCAGCAGAAACAAAGCAACTTGCCACAACTCCTGTGGTTAATAATACGTATTAGACATTTGCGCTGAACCAATCGAAAAAGATTGCTGGTTTCCGGTTTGATCTCCAAACCAGCGATGCGTTATTGTGTTCTTGAAAACAATACTTTTATTTTTCATCGAGGCCAAGCAGTCTACCCGTTGTGTGGAGGCCCAGTGTGACAAAAGACTTATAAACAGAACCAAAAAAGAGTGCTTAGCGTTGGTGTGGTTAAATAGTCACAGGGTGCTTCGATCATACGCATGAATCAATGAGCTCAAAGAATATTTTTAGAGCTCTAGAACGGTTTGAAATACTGTTAGTACTTGTGAGTAGACGCGAATCAACTAATATTCTCATCACCCTTGTTTCAATAGAATCGAATAAAATCTTTATTGGTTTTTAAACTAAGTGTACACCATTTTTCTAGCCTTTTAGTGCCGAAATCCAAAACACTCTTGTTTTGTATTGTTTTTTTTGTTTTTGATCTAAATAGATGCGTCGATTTTTCCCGCGCTCGACCACCTGGATCTCGAACTGTCGACAGTTCGTATTATTTTATTTTACTATCCAATTATCTGTGCATTATGATTAGAAGCATCCTGCAAGTTCTAAGTTAATTTCATTTGCTCTAAGACTTTCCTTAGAAAGTATTGGTTTCAAAAACTTTTGCTCAAAAATTACTGTTGCAAATATGTATTTTTTGCAAGTTTCAGCTTGAAGCAATTTGTAGAGTAGCTGTGAGCCTGTGAACAAACAGAGGAGGGAAGTTTTGAGATTGAGAATAATGGGCACCCGTCTGTGGGGCCACCCAGGAAACCTGACTTTAAGGGGAAATTTAAACAATTGAAATGAATTAACAAAAAGGCCAATTGATTTGTCCTCTTGTAAGTACTGTGGTAGTAAATAAGAATTAAACTTGACCAATATTTTGCAGGGTCTAGATTCTACTTTCCTCAGTGCAGGTATGGTTCCACCTGCAGACCACTTTCAGACTTACAAAGAGTTAGCACAAGATGCGAATGCGAGCATACAACTGCTTCTAGATCCAGATGTTCTATTCCATTGATTTTATTAAACAGTTTAATATTATTAAGGTTGGTTAGTGCTGGCCCGGTGCCAGAGTAGCGTGACTGGAGGGGCATAAAAAATGCTTGGGGGGGCACAGATGAATTTTCCCATGAAAAAAAAGGTCTTTATCGCAAATTAAGCCCGGTTGATAAAGTTCGTTTGCCTCCCTTTGGGGCACAAAAGGTTCTTAGCCTGGCGTGGCGCAACGGAATCTTATGGTGCGGATCTCGGTTCTTGCCCGCAAATTCAGGGGTAAAGATCAAAAGAAAAAGATCTTTGGCTCAAAATTTTAGGCTTCGTCTTGGCGTTTACTCGTGTTTTTTGTCCTGGATCTAGACTTTACGCGCGCTTGGGGGTACAAGTAGTATTTTTAGGGGCACAGGCCCCAAAATGCATTATAGTGGCGTCAGGCCAGTTACTTTTTTTTGGGGCACAATTCTCGCTTGGAGGACTCATTTCTCGTTTGGGGAGCACAAGCTGTGCTTTGGAGGGGCACAGGCACGAAATGCCCCCCCTGGCGCCGGACGTGGGTAAGTGATATGCTACCTGCTGTGTTAGAACCCATTTATACTAAATGAAAACTTTGGGTAAATAAAATGAATGTAAAACTGAGAATTAACAACACAATCCTAAAGGTGTTTTATTAACAAAATTTTACTTAGCTTCAGAACCAAACTAAAGCAGCAGTAAAGTCGAAACTGTTACCCAATAGTCGAGTCATCAAGTTGTTTTTGAAAAACGGCTGAAGTATCAGCCCTAAAATATTCTGAAATCTTTTTAATAAAATAAAATTAATTTCAACTCAAATAGGTCATCAGTTGTTATCTCCAGCTACATAATGCATCAAAATATAAAATACGGTTGAGAATATTTAGTAATTGGTGCAGTAACCATTATTCAATATAACAATAATTAGCAACACATGCAATTCAATTTAAAATGAAAGGTTTAGAATCGAAATCACGGTTCCATTTTTACTCTTGATTTGTGCTGTTTTTGCTTTGCCGATCAGTAGCTACCACAAACAATAACATTAAAAAAAGGTATTATCTAAAAATCACTTCTTGAGAAGCTGCTGCGTGTTATTTTATGTAAACCACTCTAGGCCTAATAATTTGAAGAGTGATTCCGAAAACGCTTTACTGTTTACGCGCTTCAGTACATTGAAGCGAAAACATTTTGAAAGTTGCTCAGCAAATACGTTTAGATTTTATGCAATCGGTAAACTTGGGCAGAAACTGCTCCAGGTATACACTCGCAAAGAGCTTCATAAAGAAGGTGCTTATATGGATAACTATCAGTTAATGCAAAGTGCAAGAATGAGCCCATTTTCACTGCGTCAAGCTTTCTACATCAACCTTTTTTACACTGAAGAGAGGCAGAAATGTGTACTTTGTGATGAATCTCTTCCGAAATAAGTTTTTTTCTTCAAACCAACTTGACTTTGAGATAATTCACAAAAAACTGCTGAGAATTTGAAGTCATTAAGGCAAGGGGAAGTTCCCCAATTTTGAGGTTTGCCAAAGCCACATCACCAAATACGTTATTTTTTCGCTCATAATTTTAAAACTTTAATGAAGTCACAAGACATTTTTGTAACGTAATCAGTTTGAATTCGACAGTTTATGATTCAGTATCAAAAAACAAACCTCTACGCAGCATTTAAACCGCTTATGAAGTTAATAAAAAGAAAAAAGTTATTTAAAACAAATGAGGTTATTGACGTTAATTGGCCGTGATGTCACTATGCTGACGTCATCGACCCCAAAACGAATTTTTCTGGAAAAATTTTAGTGAACACCATCTTACGTGGCAAATTTAGTGTTTTCATAACCTTCGGTTTAGTAGTTAGATAAGTGGAATAAACAGCTCGTGTAAAATAGGGTTAAATATACAATAACAAAAAATGATGAATAAATCAATATTAAGTGCAAATAAGCATTATTTAATAATCTGTGGGTTATCAGTTTTCTATTTTCTACACCATTCAACTTATTTGAACAAATAAACTAAATTCGCAAGTTTAGAGAGGTAACCCTTAAAGTACCTTATAATTATAGCGAGTTGTTCGGATATTTGTCTAAACTTTTCCTGTAAAGTTTGATTAATCTGCGGATTAACGTTAACCCACATTGGTATATTTGGTCTTAAAGCTACATCAAAAGCTTTTTTTCGAATACTTATTGCGTTATTACAAGACGTAATTTATCTTCAGGATTGACCCAGAATAATTTTCCACCAGACCCAAATAGCCGCGAGGCTAGGTGTCCACAAACAATCTCATGTATTTTTAACCCCCGACCTACTGCAGAGCTTGAACTTTTCTGTGGTTGCTCTGACGGAAGATTGTGCCCAAATTCACTTTTTGGCCGGTAAAATGATTTACAAAATTTACTTGGAATATGCGTAATCAATTTTCTACAAAATCAACTTTGAAAAAATAAATTAACGATTGTACTACTTTTCAATTGATTATATTGATCAAATTTCACCAGCTGCACTTTAATTACGGTTTTCGATTTCGAATGATTTATACTGCTTTTTATATTGTTAGTATCTTTAAATACATACGCATTACTGTATTATCGTTTTTAAGCAGGTTTTGTAAGATTAAGGTTTGTAGTTTTTTTTTTTAGCTTTTCATTGCTGCAATGTAGGTTAATATTATACTCCTTCAGAAATCAGTTTAAAACAGCATGCAATTACTTAAGATTTGCCACCAGTTTGCAAGCATAAGATACTGAATAAACACAAGTTTCTAGTTTATCATGGCTCTTGACCGGTTTCGGGTTTGGTATATCGCACGGCGGCAATGTAGATGAGGCTTATGTCTAGAATATTCTTCGTAAAGTGTAGAAGTACTATGCCAAACTCACCCAATCCGTCTTTTTTGGACTCGATGCTCTCTTCTACTTGAAATATAGCATTTTGTGATATAGTAAATACAGTAACAGATTCTTTCATTATATGCTCGCTGTATTACCCCGAAGCGTGTAATGAATTTTCGGGGTCCATCTCCGCGTCATTGCGACCAAACAAAACGACCCATTTGGAAAAAACGTTGCGGCGGTGGCCAGTCGTTGACAACACTCTGTCCGATTTGACCGGTCAAAGATTTAAGCCTCAGATCTCTTGCTCCAGTGACGAACACAGCACTGCTCGACCAACTACTTGATGTGATAAAATAATAGTCAGTATTCACGTTGTGATGAATGTATACGTAACTAGTGAGCGAAAAAATGCAGGCTGCGCTACTCGTTTTATTCAATTAGAACTCTATTTGGGATCTTGCTTCATGGTCACCCGACTGTCCTCACACACTCAATACTAAACATTCAAAAAATGGGCCTTCAACAGTTTCCGCAAAATCAGTAAAAAATCTCCAGAAGTGAGTCTTCAAGAGTAACGAAAATCAAAAGAGGGCTCGCAAAACACAATTTACCCACGTTAAAGCAGTTTAAAATTTCAACACATTACACTAATGACACTTGTCCCTAAATAGTTGCTACTCACTACTCATTACTAAAATATGTTTACATAAGAAGAACAGGGCACGTGGTAAATCGACGTTTTCTTAGCACCCAAATGACCAGTAACAAAAACAAAAGGTGCTCAAAAAACAAATGATGCATTTAGGTTTTCTAACGGAACAAAGGTAGCGGTAAGTGTTCACAAGGACAGTCAGAGTAGATAAGCGATAATTAACAGCTTATTTCTATCAAAGGATTATTATGCAGTAAAGAAAAAGTTATTCGACTATGGTAAAAACCATAGCCAAACGAATGCTGGTTAATAGCGTTTTGAAAAGGTATATCGTTTTCTTTTTATCATCAACATTGATACTGTGCTTACTGAGATCTGCCGGTTGAACTTTGTCTATTTTTTGCCCGTTTTCGGCCTATAAAGTTGGGTTTATCTGATCGACCTCAAATTGCTTGCTGTGTCCAAAATTCACTATCTAGGTTCAGCAGTTTTTTAGTACTGCTGTAACAACCAAATCAAATAAATTTTGATGCTCATCCATCAAAAATGACCGATTACAAAGAAAAGAAAATGCGAGCGCGCGTGAAGTCTCAACCAAGTAAAAGATTTAGAAAACAAGAACATTCATCACAAACGTTAAAAAAACAACTAAATAAACGAAACATACAGTAAAATGAATATAAAAAAACAAACACGTTAACTGAGATTTAGGAATGGTTTTAGTCAAAGATGTATGATATACTGCACTTATTTGCAGTATATGGAGATTAGGGTTAATGTTTCAGCCCTTTACAAAAACAAATCATTTTTTGACGGTTTTCGGCCTCTAAAATTGCGGTCACATAACCAGGCGTCCCCAAAATTACTTTGCAAGATGATGTATTTTTCTATTTGTTGTGTCTAAATCTTAGATTTTCAACTTCAGTTGTTTTTGAGGTACAAAGCAAACAATAAATTTTTACCACATAAATTTCTGACGCAAAAATATTCTTGCAGCTAAAGGCAGTCCAAGTTAGTCAAACAGTAAGAATGAAATCATAGTAAACAGCTAAACTATCGCAGCTTACAACTGTGCAGTCGGCAGCGTGACCGAGAGGGTAAAGAGGTCGTTTTACGGTGACCCTGATCGTATGATCGTGGTTCAAGCAGCACCCTAGTTAAGTTGTTGCGTCATTGGATAAGACGCTTTAAGATGATTATTTCGGATTGGTGGCTTTGAATAAGCAGTAAATTCAGTGGACCAAAATTCGAGGAAATCCACAAAAATATTGTGTCACTGGAAACTCCTATACGCAGGTGCGGATTTCTCCAAGCACAAAATAGTCATTGCATTAAAAAGTTGCCGATCATCCAATGGTTAGCGTCTGACGCTGTACCGATACAGGTGGATAAATATGCACTACAACAACAATGCCTAAATATTTACAGAATATTTTCTCTCTTTTCAGACATGAGGCAAATTTTATTGTAAACAAATAATTTAAATCCATTGTATGTCACTTCCTTACATATCTGATTTCCCATTAGGCTAGTGTTTCATCAGCATCTGAATTCTTACATAGCCTATCTTGGCAGCCCACCCGAACCTTCAAACCACACACGAGGGCAATTTTTGCACTGTTGTGAGGAAGTTTTGCAAAATGTGAGGAAGTTTTTACAATTGTGAGGAAGACTTTCACAACTTTAAGGAAGTGCTACCTCACAATTGTGAAAAAAGTTTAAGTTCCAATTCTGCTATGTAACTTCTGAATTTTCAAAGCACATAAGAGCAAACAAAAATTTATTTGTATGAGCGTTGACTGGCTTTGTATATAGCAATTTGCTTTACTAGCAAGTAGGTTATTTTTGGCTTTTGGGGTTCAAAATTTGTAGTAGGCAATTACACAGTTATGTATGCCTAATGATAACAAACATGTTTGAAATATGCATATAGCGTACTATTGTTGTAAATTGCTAAAGTGATGTCACATATAATGTCCATGCTTAGTGATGCTAGCGCAATGCAGTTCAGAGTTGTAAACGGGCCGACTACTTTAGGCCCGAACCCTGCCCGAACCCGAAAATATAAGCCCAAAACCCGGCCCGAACCCGAAAACTAATTTGAAGGGCAAATCATTCCGAAAAAAAAAAACGAAAGTTAAGTTAGGTCTGAAAAATTTAGCAAAGTTACCGAGTTTCAGTAGCGTAGCCAGGGGGGTGGGGGGCTATAGCCCCTCCCCATTGGCATGTCAACCAAAATGCAGAACGGGAAAAACATTACGTTTTTAGCACTTTTGAGACTGTTTTATGCACTGGGGTGGACTAAATAGTGATTTAAAACATCTTTTGAAACATATATTCAGGGGGGAGGGCTAATTTGTCAAAAATAAAACTAACAAATAAATGAAAACTTTGAAAAATGATCAAAAATAAGCAATCAAATTCGATCGCAAGTGTAAAAATGCTAAACATAGTTGTCATCACCAAATATACTATAAACTAAGGAATAGGGTGGGGGGGACTATTCAGTATTAGTTAATTACGAAGCATTTCTCTCAAATTTCTTTTCATTAGCCCCCCCCAATTATTTTTTTCTATAAACTGTAGACGAAATAAATTACTCCGTGTGAGTTGTATTGAACTATTGGATTTTATAATTTACCAGCATCTAAAGAAGAGAACTAACATTTTACCATTAGCTACCTCCCAAATAGCCCATTTATGCCACTAGTTTAATGATGTTTGCATTGCCAATTTCTAAGCCACGTTTTAAAAGCATTATTTTTTGATCAAAACAGCCCTAAAATGAAGTTATTTTTGCAAAAAAATTCAAAATTTTTGAGTGCTGAGGGCTCTGCCCCCAGACCCCCGTGCTTCCGGCGGGTGGGGGCTTCGCCCCCAGACCCCAAAACAGCCCACCCCATTGTGAATTTCTGGCTACGCGCCTGCCGAGTTGTTTTGATTATATTTTTGTGCAGATAAAACAAAAAGCACGTCTCATGCCAGAATTAAGCCCGAAATTGGCTTACAAGTTGTTGTTGTGGCTTACAAGCTCTGGCTTACAAGCTGTTGTTGTGTGGCGTGTCAGAGTTGTTAATGCTGCTAACAGGAACGGCAACATCGTTTTTGATTTGCTGTCCAAAGAAACTGCACATCTAATTAATACTTCACAGACACTTCTTGTCTTGAAATTGTACTTCATTTGACAACACCTTAATGCTCTCTCCACGTCTAAAAGGTTAATCGTTTCAACCTCTAATGACTCAGGTAAGGCGGAGCTCCAATTGCTGGCGCATTTCCGTGTTTTGAAGGAAACTGAGTTCATTATCAGCATGTAGAGGAGTTGACACAGTGCAAAGAACAGTGATCCCTGAATTAGGCTAAGTCGACTGGCAATTTGAATTCCTAACTACCGGTATATGATGTAAACCTTTACTTTTAATTTTAGCTACTAAAATGTTTAACTTAACAGAAGCAAAGCAAAATTTTTCCCCAAGTATTTCCCTGGCCTTGAATTTTGCTTAATACCAAAGCTCATCGACAGGGCTGACGTTTAAGCAAAAACTCTAAAGCTAAGCTAAGCAGTCCCACAAAGCAAAATTCAAAATTTGACTCAACTAGCCAAAAAAATTAAAATCAAAATATGGTTGTGAAGAATAATTGCAATTATAACCAGTACTTAAATTGTAAAATTTTGCATGGGGAGACGCTTTTGCAGCCTTGACCAAACGCGTTTGGCATGCGAAAGTACTTTAGTGAAGATTACGTAATTCCGTCGCCAAAATTGAATGAAGACCAAAAAAGAAAAAGGCCTTCACCGGAAATTGAAGTGTTTTTTTGCCAAACTTCGGTGAAGACCAAAAAAAAAAGGTCTTCGCCGACAGTTAAAGTGTTTCTTCTTCTGAATCACTTTCTCCGCGGAATTTGGTGCTCTATTCGACAGGAATTTGTAGGTCTTTTTCTCTGATCGTCCAGCGCTTAAATCTCGATGGGGGACGCTCAATTTCCATGGGGGGACGCTAACTCTTGATGGGGGACGCATCCCCCCGCGTCCTCCTTACAATTTAAGTACTGATTATAACCATGGTAACACAAAAAACAAAAGGGGAATAAAATTAATCCTGGACAGGGGAACCAAATGAGCTAATTGACAGGGATGAAAAATTAAATGAATAAGTTGGACAAGGGGACTAAGTGGGTAAAAGAACCAGTAAGCTATAGGTCAGGGATAAACAATTCATCCATTTCAAACGCTATATCAATATTTATGATTTGTCTTTATTGTCTTTTGACATCTTTACCATCTCTATTGATAGCAGATCAGCGTTCACGTTTGCTACTGAAATGTTTGACCTGCGTTGCTACTGAAATGTTTTCTACTGTTTGCTACTGAAATGGTGAACCTGAGTCTGATTCCCAATCGGTTCAAACTAAAGACAATAAAAGTTGATATTTAAAGTTTTCCTTCTTGACGCTAAGCAAAAGAGACAGTGTGAAGCCTCCTTTGCGCATGGTACAGAGTTGTAAACGAGCCGACTAGTTCAGGCCCGAACCCGGCCCGAACCCGAAAATATAAGCCCGAACCCGGCCCGAACCAGAAAACTAATTTGAAGCCCAAATCATGCCTAAAAAAAAACGAAAGTTTGCTCAGGTCTGAAAAATTTGCAATGTTGCCAAGTTATTTTGATTATATTTTTGTGCACCTAAGACAAAAAGCACGTCTCAGGACCGAATTATGCATTAAGCCCAAAATTTTTGCCAACTTTAGGCCCGAACCCGACCCGAAAAGTCCGGCCCGACTTACAACTCTGGTATGGTAGACGGGTGGGTATGCGGTAGCTTGACTCGAAACCCAAAAACTTCACTGAATCTTGCCCACCTCAACTTGGAGAAAAAATATGATTACAACTACAGCATTTTGTTTAGCTTCGTGAGATATTTTAGCCTTTTCTTGGCTCTGATTAGAATTGCCAGCAGTTTCATTAAGGTCGTTGGCCATGTCATCAGCTTCTTGGCTGTCGTTAAATATGTCAGCATTCTCGTTACTGCTAAATGCTGCTTTAGAACTTTGTTTGTTTTCGTTGTTCATGACGCTACTCTTTTCAATGTCAGAGATGATGTCAGCATTTACTGTGATGTAGTAGGATTTCACAGTGTTCTCAGAGATATTGTTTGATTTGTGATCATTTTTTTCAACATTGTGGGACGAGTCAGCATTCTTTTAGATATAATGGGGTATGTTGTTATTCCCTTGAGTATGGGTAACATGAAATATTTCAGTATTCTCTGGCATATCAGGGAATATATCATCATTCTTTCGAGTATTGTGGGTTATTTTAGCAGTATTTGGAATACCACTTATTCTGTCATCCATTTCTTGAGTATTGTGCATAATTTCAGCATTCTTTGGGGTTTCCCAGGACATGCTGTTAATTTCTTGGGTCCAATGGGATACTTCTGCGTTTTTTGCACGGAATTAGTCTTCTATCTGTTTGGTATCACGGGACAATGCAGCATTTTTTTTTCGTATCATGGGATATATCATCATTGTTTTCGGTATCATCAGATACATCAGCATTCTTTTGAATAACCAAAGATATGTCATCATTTTCTTGACTACAATGAATTGTTTCAGCAAGTTGTTGAATATCGTGCGATATGCCGGTGTCTTCTGTGGGCTCCTGGCAAACTTTAGCATTTTCTTTTGTTTGTTTTTTGGAATTGTCATAATTTTTCTTGGTGCTTTTGGCTTTGTTAGTTTCTTTTTTGCTATCGTGATACATGTTAGGATCCTCCGTGATCTCGTTGAAGTTATCATTTTTATAGACGTATATGAATTTATGAATAATTTCCATTATTTTGGGCACTACAACATTCATGGACTGTTGTACAGCTTCTTTGATGCCGTCATTCTCTGTGAGGACGTTTGGCATGTCAGCAGTTTCTTTGTTGTCAATTATTCTATTATGAGACATGCCGGCACTATTTGCCTCGGAGTGACACATCAGCGTTTCTTATTTCGGGATATATTAGCATGCATTTTGGTAAGAATTGTGATTTTTGTGATCTATCAGTATTCAAATTTGGGTCGGCTTTGTTCTAAAGTGGCTTGCTAAAATTCTTGTTGCTGTCATGTGAATTAATTTTGGTAAATTTGCGTCGATGTTTCCAGTTTTCATCCTCTTCGATTTCTTGTTCTACAAATTAATCTGTGCTATTGCACAATTTGTTTATTTTAGCTGCACAGTTTGAGCTTAAATTGATAGCCAAACGTTTTGGTCCTACTTCCAAAATACTGATATTACAATTGTGCTGTTTGCAAAATTGCCCAGCTTTTACAATTAACTTTCTTTTTACCCTATCACACTCTTCCTGCGACAAACGTCCGTAAGACAACTTCAACTCCTCCGAATTGAAGTTGATACATAATACAGCTCTATGGGATGATTCCGATATTGTTTTTTTTTTTTTTTTTTTGATGAGTTGCTGAAGAATATTTTACTTGAAGTTTTTTCCCAGTTGAAAATAAGTGACGCTTTGCCATTAATGCAATGAACTACACAGCTATACAGTACAAAGCCCAAACGAATCTATATCAAATGAAGTATACTCGCTGTATTGCGCTGAACGAAGATACCTGATTTATTAAAGCAGTCTCTTTCGAGACTGTTTTATGCACTGGGGTGAACTCAGTAGTGATTTAAAACATCTTTTGACACATATATTTAAGGGGGGGGGGGGGGACTAATTTGTCAAAAATAAAACCAACAAATAAATGAAAACTTTGAAAAATGATCAAAAATAAGCAATCAAATTTGATAGCAAATGTAAAAATGCTAAACATAGGTGTCATCACCAAATATACTATAAACTAAGGAATAGGGGGAGGGGGGCTATTCAGTATTAGTTAATTACCAAGCATTTCTCTCAAATTTCTTTTCATTAGCTCCCCCCAATTATTTTTTTCTATAAACTGTAGACGAAATAAATTACTCCGTGTGAGTTGTATTGAACTATTGGATTTTATAATTTACCAGCATCTAAACAAGAGAACTAACATTTTACCATTAGCTCTCCAAGACAGCCCATTTATACCATCAGTTTAATGATGTTTGCACAGCCAATTTCTAAGCCACGTTTTAAAAGCATTATTTTTTAATCAAAACAGCCCTAATATGAAGTTATTTTTGCAAAGAAATCCAATAAAACTGTCATTTTTAAGCTAAAAAGATTGTTTTTTGAGTTTTTTAGTAACTTAGGTGTTTCTCTTTGGGCTTTGATTATGGGGTGCTCTGACTTTCTTTTTTTAACAACTGTTTTAACCCCATCTTCAATGACTACTTTTCATGGCTAAAATGAAACCAAGTTTTGTCAAACTGAATTAACATGTAATCTCAGGTATCAAATGATAGCTAGGGCATTGTTTAGAGCAGTGGTTCCCAACCGGGGCCAATAGGATATTAAGCATGGGTCGCGAGACCTTGGACGAAAAAATATCTATTCTGGTCATGGGTTTGAACAACAATTCTGGGAAATCCCTCAACGATAATTCTGGAAAAATTACCTTCGGTTTGAGATGAAGACCTTTTTTTTGTTTTTTGTTCTTTTACGAAAATTCGGGGATAATACCGTCAATTTGAGATGAAAACCGTTTTTTTTTTTGAGTCTTCAACAAAAATTCGGGGAAAAATACTTTAAACCTTGGTCTTCAATTGGTTTTATATTGCCACAGCCAATTTTCTGGTCGCGCAGGGGGCTATTGGTGTTGAGAGACTCTAGAAGGGGGCCACAGACCATCAAAGGTTGGGAACCACTGGTTGAGAGCTTTTTTTCATTTGCCACATTCAAAACGTATTAGCTTCCTTAACCATATTTAAATATCCTGGAACACGTTCATATCATTTTTATCATCCAATATCAGCGAATTAAATTGATGCAAGTACATTTGCTCAGACTTAAACTATTCTGCAACATTAATTTTTTGCTAGCAATATACCAAAAGGTTAAGAGTATGGATTTTGAGGCATGCTGATAATTTTTCATTGGTGGGTGGGTCTCATTTTAAGTGTAAATGAACCACAACTGGTAATCGATGTTAAATTTATGTGCCTACAGTCCCACATGGCCTATCATCATCATTTTATTAGCCTGAGCAAGATGACATTTGTACTATTCCTTACAACCAAATTCTTTGCGCAATTGGCACTCCAACTTCACCCAAAGGACGAATCTACAAACTTTCTAGGCTAAGTTTGAAAACAATTGAACAAAATATTAACAACTAAGTCTAATTAGCTTCAAACTTTATTCTTTACATTGGTGTAAATTCATTGTACAATCAATTCAAAATTATTAATTCATTTCATCATCATTTGAAACTTTCGAACTACATCCCAATGCATCTTCTCAAGTTCAAGTTTGATTTATTATTTGGTGTTTTAAGATGCAATAAAGGACACACTACATAAAAAATAGTTTACAATAGCAAAACCAAAAAATAAATTTTTTCGCTACCAGAGACTGGAAAGGACCTGTTACGTTCATCTAGTCAAACAGCTCCAGATCAGTGCCGTCGCTACAGGGGGCCAGGGGGGACCGCACCCCCCCCCCCCCCTAACGACTGCTTGTGCCCCCCATTTTGCTGTACTCAAATTACTGCTTTCGGAACATCACGTCACTGCAAGACAACAGCAATGATAATAAAAGGAGTAATTACTTTCAAACATAATTCTCCTTTGAAGTCTTCTTGATTCGTTATGAAATTGCTGGCATCCAACTGCTGTACATAAATCTGACGTAATAATCCATCTTATTAACAAAGCTTCACGCATGTGTCGCGGAAGAAAAAAGCAATCCTGCAGAATCGTTACCGGTACTTCGTTAGTGATCATGACATAAAACAATACGTGAAAAAATTTTTTTCAAAGACCAGCTGTTTTGATTTTTAAAGTTCACTCAAAATTTTGAGGTCGCGGTCTGTGGCGCAACCAGGGTGAAGGGGCTTAAGCTCCCTAAGCCAAGTCACTTAGAAGTTTAACCTCAAAATATAAGCGTTTAAACGTATTTTAGACTTGATCTAAAGTAAGGGGGAGCTAAAGGGGCGAAGAAATTTAATTCTTCTTTGAAATAACTTCTGAATTTTAGCAATTTAGTGATTCGTATGGCTTTTAAAACGAGCGAAGTGCGATTAAAATGACGTAAAAATTGCTTTTTTGTTGCGGCAAGATCACAAAAATTGCCCAGCGGCTGGGGGCTCCGCCCGCAGGCCCCCGCCCACAGTTATTATATAATTAATGACTATACCCCCATTTTGTGACACGTTTGAGTTGCATCAGTTTGTTTAGCACGCAGCCTAAATCAGACATTTTTTGGGCGAAAAATTTACTTTTTGTTCACCCCTTTTAGCAAAATCCTGGTTGCGTGTCTGTTAACATTCACTGCTGTTAGTAGATATTTCAGGCGGTTGTGGGCCGCAGACGAAACAAGCTAAGAAACGCTGCGGGCCTTATAGGTCTCTCTTTTTTAGACATGAATACAGAATTGTTAAAATTGCGCATATTGGTAGCCGTACATGATTTGAAGATCAGGTTTTATATTCAAAGGTTTAGTTTATTTCAGAGCCCCCCCACTTTCAGCTAGTGCCCCCTCACTACGTTTGCTTTGGCGACGGCACTGCTCCCGATTATACACCTTTTTGCTCATGAAAGCTTAAGGTCGTTTTGAAGTTATTGCTTCAAGAGAGATGAAATGAGACAAGTCTAGTAAAAATTCTAGTTTGATATTGTTGAAAAGAACTGCTTAGATTCAGATTTAAACTTAAGAGAAGGAAGAAACTGCGTAGCTAGGGGTGGGGGCTGCAGACCCCCCATTGGCTTGAAACGTATGCAAAATAGCACGATTTTAGTGCTTTAGAGGCCGATTTTTGCTCCAAACATGAAAACAGCCCTCCCAACGAGATTTGGGAGCAGAAGTTGTGAAGAACTTGCCGCTTTTTGGACCAGAACAGTGGAGTTTTTTTTTTGTTTCGGAGCTCGTCCAAAGTTGGAGAATACCATTTTTTTTAAGAGATCACCCAATATTGACCGGAAAAACCGTATGAAACTAATTCAAGACTGATGAAAATTTGGGTCAAGTTCGTTTACTATTGTTTCAAGCTTCCAAAAAAGCCCCCCCCCCCCTTCGCGAAATTATGGCCAGGGCCTGCGAGAGGGGGGTTCAGTAGATACATCGTACCCGGGCCCGGGCCTAGCGGGGCCCGGGCTCAGAAGAGTTCAGGTTTCCGCATTGAGTTTTGGTAACGCACCATTACACCGTAATCAAACTTGCCTACAGCAAAAATATCAGTCAGCCTATTCAGTACTGGTAATTGGTCGCTATTTTTGCTACACAGCCTTTAGGGCATCAACTAGTGGCCGATTTGATTAAAAAAAGAGGAAAATTTAACAAAAGCCATACACTTGCACCAAAATTAACGTTTAGTTACATTTCTGTGACTTAAGAGCCCTAATTCTTTGGTATAACAATGCACGAGGACCCACATTTCCAAAGATCCAAAAACATTTCAACCGTCAGAGAGCGGAGTCAAAATTGACATACTATACTATTATCATAAAGTCACTTACTCTACCTGTGCTCCTTCCTTATTTGCCTTTTATGTCTATCTAGCCTCTGGCTCAATCTAGGCACTGGTATATCACCCGCATATTAACAAATAAACTTATTGCCACGATAATCAAAATTTTGGATGGGGAATATTTTATCCGACTAGCTAAATTGATAAAAGTTTTATCAGTAAAATATTTGGCTTTGCAGTATTAAAGTCATTTCATTGTACAATATTGTGTCAATGTCATCATCCCCCACTTCACATACTTTCTTTCATGTTTATTACGTTTTGTGCTTGTCAATTTAAACAAGTTTGGTGCTGGGATGTTGATCAAATGCTGTATTTTACCCTCGAGAAACACAAAAAGTGATAAAGCTTCCGGGACTTCACCTCGAACCCCGCTGGGGGAGCTCACAGCGCTCCCCCAGACCCCCTAGCTAGATTTAAACCAATTTTATGTTTAGTTGTGTTTTTCGTAGGTTCTAACTGTATGCGAAAGCGTTATCCCCCTCACTTTGAAATGAAGATCTACACCCATTGGACAAAAAATGATTTAACGGCATGCGCCCCGATAAGGCTTGAAAGGACCCAAAAAGATTTGGGGGCCCAATATTGACCTTCGTAGTCCCTGGAAAATTTTCTCTCTGAGGCCCTGATCCTGGCTACGCGCATGGTGTGAAGTATTGGTTTAGTTTACATGGATGTTGCTTATGGTATAAATTATACATTATTTTACCTACTTCATATTGGTAAAGTTTGTTCAGTTTTAAGACCTTTAAGTCGGTAAATGAAGGGTTTGCCCTGGAATTCCATTTTGCCTGGGTAGCGATCCTAACCGCTTTGTTTTGGAGAATAGAAATTTTATGGAGATAAGATTTGTAAGTAGAACCCCATATGGGAATCGCATGGAGAAAATGAGAATAAATTAATGCATAATAGAGCTGAAAAAAAATTTTCTTGGGAAAATAGCATTTCTATTTATTGAGTATACCCACTGCGTAGGCAATTTTACGTTCAACAAATGTGAGATAAATGTCAAAATTAAAGTTTTCGTTTATTCATAGTCCCAAGTACTTGACATTACTATTTGCAGCTATTGGACGACCATCACCCAAGATTTTTGGTTTTTGTGAGGCAGTTTTAGCTCCTTAAGTTGTACACCTTTCACGTAATTAATGCACTAGATTTTGCAGCGTTAATAGTGAGCTTATTAGCTTTCATTCAAAGATTACTTATTTTTTTATGTCTAATTGAATTTTCAAATGGTGAGTTAAAAAGATATACCGTACGGTAAAAATCAGGTTAAAGACTTGAATGCTTTTGGTTACTGATACACTATTTGTGACATTGTGTTGAAGTTTTATATTGTGATTTTCAACCGGTATTGTGTCTAACAGAGGTCAACAAGTTTAGTATGATCATGTGCAGCTTCCAAAATATCAAGCTAATTTTGAAAAATATCAAAGACTTGCTTTTCATGCATGCTTTAAACAAAGAAATGTTACTATTAAAAAGTGATAGAGTTATATTAAAAAAAAAAGCATTGAAAAAGTTGTATATCGTGTGTGACATGCTTCTAAAATGAAAAACTGAAGAAATGCATTGTTCATTAATTTTGATGCTTTATAATACTCGTTAAATCAGTTTGACAAAACTTGGTTTCATTTTAGCCATGAAAAGTAGTCATTGAAGATGGGGTTAAAACAGTTCTTAAGAAAAAAAAGGTCAGAGCACCCCATAATCAAAGCCCAAAGAGAAACACCTAAGTTATCAAATAACTCAAAAAACAATCTTTTTAGCTCAAAAATGACATTTTTATTGGATTTAACATGGTCAAAAACGGGGGTGTAGCAATTTACTGCGTCCTACTACGTCAACTTTGAGCGTTAGAGTTCAAAATCGCTCAAGCGTATCCTCAAAATTCACTTATTCGCACAATTTAAAAAATGCCATATGTCAGGAACGGTTTGTGGTAGAAAGATGAAATTTTTTGCAAACAGGTTTTTTACGCTGTTTTACCCCCAAGCCAAGTTTGGAAAATATTCTAGAACAAGGGTTGACCTTTTTCAAGAAAAATATAAATTAAGCATGGATTGACCCAATTGTTTAAGATTTTCTACGCAGCTACAAAAGTCTTTGTGCAAGAACATCACTAAAAATTCATTTTCGCCATTTCCGCCTCGGATATCTTCTTTTTTAACACTGAGAACGATTTCATAAAAAATTAAATAGGCGGAAGATCGCTATCACGGGAGAATAACTCGGCCTATGGTGCAAACTATGTAATGCTGGTTTTTTCAGCGAGAAAATGGTACCAAGCATATTGTGAGAGCCCAACAAAAGCGCAAAGTATTTCTAACAGTTAACTGCAACAGTTGGTTGATATTTTGGATGTTTTAAGCTCAATAAACTTTCAAAGTACCATAGCCGAAATTGCTATGACGCCTGTTTGTCAACAAATACGTATCAAATAAGACGTTTCTTATTTATTTCAGTGGTAAAGTTACAACGGTTATTATGCTAAATATAATACATTTATTTCATTATATTTTTTCAAATAAGTAAAAAAACCTGAAGAGCTTGCACAAAAATAACGGCAGATTTGAAATCAGCGCCCCAAATTTACTCTATAGCGCTTTTTCACTTCAAAGTAGTAAAAATTATGCTGCCTATGTGTAATAGTGATGTGATATTTCAGATTGATACAAAAAGTCACAACCAGAAGTTGATAATATTTTGTTATTGTTAATAATCGAAAAAACTTTTCGCGAAAAGTACGGTGCGGAATACAAATTGTTTTTTGTGGTATTGCACAGATGAGACGCAATTAATTTTAAACCATTTTGAATCAAAAAGCACAGTTAAACAACTGTATTTTTGCTCTGCAAAGAGTTTAAAAAAACTTGAAAATTACATGTAAACATTTTATCTAACAAAGAGAAACTCATTTCATTAGCATTTTAAAACTACTCATTATGTAACACCTGCTATGAAAAAGATATAAAAAAATGTTTTTAATTAGCAACACGTAATTTCATGCACAGGCTTTGTAAGAGTGTTGAACAAGGAAATCCGATCAGCTGGCTCAAACAACTTAAATGCTCAATAAATTACTGGGATGAACATGATCTTAAAGTGCATAGTTGCGACTACGTTTGCACCAGAGTTGTAAACGGGCCGACAAGTTTAGGCCCGAACCTGAAAATATAAGCCCGAACCCGGCCCGAACCCGAAAATTAATTTGAAGCCCAAATCATGCCCGAAAAAACCCGAAAGTAGAGTTAGGTCTAAAAAATTTAGCAAAATTGCCAAGTTATTTTGATTATTTTTTGTACACCAAAGACAAAAAATACGTCTCAGGCCCGAATTATGCCCGAAACTTATTTCAACTTCAGGCCCCAACCCGGCTCGAACCCAATCTGAACCCGGCCCAAACCCGACCCGAAAAGCCCGGCCCGACTTACAACTCTGGTTTGCACTGTCGACGGTCACCCAAAGAAATTGGATCAAGGAAAACTTTGAAATTCTGCAAAAATATCATCATAGAATGAGCAGGTCTCTGCCTTTGGAAAGTGTTTGATTTCTCAGTCCATTATTTGGAGAAAAATGGTTGTTGCCATCTTTCTTTGAAACATCTCCAACACCCACTGTTGATTTTTTCAACCCTTATGTACCGCAACCATTCTTTAACCAACAACAACAAGCTCCAGTTTTCCTGAACCCCACTGAAACCAATCGTTTTTTGACTGCATTAAGCCAATGCCAAACCTATGGCGATAGCAACACTGCAACGATTTGTTCTTGTATAATTTGCTGCGGAATTATGTAAACGGGCAACAAATTGCATCTTCAGCCGGTAAGTTTAATTAGAGCTTTGATATAGATTTTTCTTCGTAATGTTATCAAAATAAACAGTTAAGCATAATTTTATGATTCGAATAAAAAATTTTAAAGATTACAATAGCAACTGATGAGTCCTTAGAACGAACCAGCTTCTTGTGCTTTTAATCTTTTACTTTGATTTTTATAGTTGTATGATTTTGCTAAGTTAAACGGCAGTAACAGAAATGTCAATTATGCTTAATTATTGGTTACAGTATCAAAATGCATGGACGGATTTTTATGTAATGCACTGTAAGCAAAAAGGTAAACCTTACTCGAGTATTAATTCTAGTTTTAAAAGACGATGTAACAAATTTTGTTAAACGTTTGTTTTGCCTATGGTCAATTTTTTCCATTGTACAGTTTAATGCGATTTAAACTTGCAAACGCTTTAATCCTCCATCGTTGCAACGCTTCTCCAATGCGTTCGCTTCGGTTAGCGGGAAAGTTTAATTTAACTTTGCAGATTCCTACTACAGCTGTACGTCTTTCGTAAAATACCGCTAGATCGACCATAAGCGTAGCCACGCACGTAGCCAGAAATTCGCAATGGGGGGGATGTTTTAGGAGTGTGGGGGCGGAATCCCCAGTCGCCGGAGGCCAATGGGGGTCTGGGGGCGAAGACCTCAGCGCTCAAAAATTTTACATTTTTTTGCAAAAATAACTTAATTTTGGGGTTATTTCAAAAAAATAATGCTTTTAAAACGAGCCAAAGAAATTGGCGGCACAACATAATTCAACTGGTTGCATTAATTGAAAGAAAAAGGCAAACAGATTTGAGTGATTAAGTATATAATTTTTTGGTAACAGGGTCATTCTATTATAAGACAGTCATTGTGTGTAACCCACCCTCTCAGATTTTTTTCATTCTTGGATATTTGAAAGCCATCAAAAAATAATGAAGGTTACAAAAAACGGCATCAAAATTTATCCAGCGGTTTTCGAGTTATGGTTTCAAAATTACCACTAGAGGGCAGTGTTTGGCAGTCCTAAATTTTTTAATTTGCGTAAAAATCTTCACCCTTACGTTATCGAAATAATCAAAATATCAATTCTGATAAATTGTGAGGTGAGGAATTCAAAAATGAAGTTATTTTTCGGAAAATTGCAAAGGTAAGTGGTTAAAATGTAGATTGAAAATTTTTTGAGTGCCTGATTTCATTTCCGATTATCTCAGAAGGGCAAAAAATTTTTTTAATCCAATCACTGCCAAAATCTCAAGAATAGATTACTATTTGACATATTTAAATTTGCCGACAAGTTTGACGTCCTTCGTGGTCGACTCCTGGGAAATCATTACGACTTCCACTGGCAGTTTGGTGGCCAGATCAACCACCAACCCTGCAGCTACAACTGCCAGTGGAAGTCGTAATGATTTCCCAGGAGTCGACCACGAAGGACGTCAAACTTGTCGGTTATGATTTCCGTGGTCACACAAGGGGAACCCTTGTAGTAAAGATAGCCTATGGCTGTCCTTACTACAAGTTTTCAGCGATTTTTTCACTTGTTTTTTAAGTACCACAAAGGAAAAATTGTTTATTCCCTACAAAGCCTCTGCCGCAGTGCAAGCCCTTAAGGTTTGTCCAGTTCGGCCAAGAGTCTTGTCCAGCTGGGGAATAACTTTGTTAGAGAAGCTGAGGGCTGTCGATGAGAGCTAAAAGCTCGAAACAGCACTGTCCAGCGTTCTGCATCTTATGACTCGAGCTGCTTTGTAGCTGCAGGGTTGGTGGTTGATCTGGGGGGACATGACAGAGCGTGCTAGCGAGCTCGTAAAAGCCATTCTCGCTTGCTAAAAAGCGCTAACGAGCAAAAAACCTTCGTAGACAAACTGCCATTTCTGAGCCATCTCGCCCAACACACGTTAAAACAGTTCGCTCGAATTTCTTTGCGAGATGTTCGTAACTTGTGTTAGTACGCAATAAATATCTTATTGTGACGTCAGATGCATTAATTTCTACTTCAAAATAATGCGTTCAATCGTAGGATGCAGTAGCGTAGCCAGGGGGGGGGGGCTCGAGCCCCCTCCAGTGGCTAGTGAAGTATGCAAAATCGCACGTTTTTGGTGCTTTTGAGGCCGATTTTTTGTCAAAAATTGAAAATAGTCCCCCCATAGGAAAACAGCCCCCCCTCAAACGTTCGAAATTTCGATTTCGGCCGAAAAATCAGTCTCAATTTCGGTGAAGACCTTTTTATTTCATTTGTTTGGAGACCACCTGTTTTTGGGCGGAAAAAACGTTTGAATTTCCGAGCTTTCCGAGAAATTATTCAATTTCCGGATAAATTTCTTGACAAACCGTGAGAAACTGATTCAAGAACAATGAATATTCGGGTCAAGGACGTTTGCACTGTTCTCACTCTTTCAAAATAGCCCCCCCTTTTCCAAATCCTGGCTACGCGCCTGGTAGGATGTACTACATTATTATGGAAAAAGATACCATAACCTATGCGTTATTATTCTATGCAAGCAAATTCTTCAACTGATGATAATTAGTAAATGAACGAAAGAATTTAATTATATTTTTGAATCAAAGTGAAATAAGAACAACTTTTTCCATACTACAATTTTTTAAACGACCTAAAGCGCCCTTGAGGTTGTTGGTGGTAAACTCATATGTTAACAGTAACTCTAGGTCTTTAGGTTTCAAAATTTGTCGAAGTACACTCTTCCTTTTTAGAACCGGTAAATCTTGAGTCGAGACTGGCTGTTTTTAATTTTTTGCCGATATTCAGTCTCATTTGTTCTTGATTTTGCAAAATTTTTGAGAGCATCGATGTCAATTTTAGCGGGCATGTTTGAAACACTTTGTAATTTCTATTGCTCTGTCTGCTTAAGTGAAGGCTTTTTTCTTGCTTTTGCAGCATCGCAAAATTGCAAAAGCGAAAAAGCAAGTAAGCGATTGCCATCCCACAATAAAAGGTCTTCGCTATTAATTTTTGTCAAAATGCTTTGAAAACTTTCGAAATGTGTTCCAAATGGAATTAACAGAGCTATTTAAAAAAAAAATTACAAAAATTGTTCTGTGGCTTGGGTCTCTTTCCCAGAGTCTCATGGCATCCGGTAAGTAGCGGCTTTGTTCTCCGATTTTATGTTTTTTGCGATACGTTTGAGTTGCGCTAGTTGATCGCCCGCCGCCCATTTGTGACATTTTTAGAACACAAAAAAAATTAATTTCGGGTTTCTGGTTGCGTGCCTGCTGGAGTTTATAATCCGCCACGAAGGAGAAAATGGATGAAAAATGATCCGGGATAGAGATAAGACCGATCTTTTGCCGTTTCAGAGATCATTATATTGAAAGATTGATTTTGCTGCATTTGTTATGAAAAAAATATCAAACATGAGTTGGAAAAACATTTGACGGCCTTGAAATGCCTTATTCCTAGGAAATGCCACATAGACAAATAATTATTTTCAAAATACTAAACCGATACAATTTACACCAGATAGTGATATATGGTACAGAAAACTTTTTCAATTTAGTGATTTTTTTCCTAAACTAATGATTTTTTTGGGAAATCTAGTAATTTTTGGAAAAAAGCCTGTGGCAGCTGCATTGGTACTAGCTCATAAAAAAAGATGCGACCAAGTTACGGTTTTACATACAGTAAATGAGGAAATTCTTTTTAAAGATACAATACATTATGATTACTCAATTTATTTCGCGTGAATTTATCAAAAGGACTAGTTAGTCCTGACTACTTAATAGTTGTACAGTTGTAATGGCTGAAGAACACCAATTTCTCATTGAAAGTTACAGTTATTACCAACTATTACAAGTTCTGTCCACAATTACACTTACTGTAACTGTAAGTCATTATCAAAAGATAATATTTTAGGCATTGCGCGCAATACCTGCTGCCATCGCGCCTACAACTTCAACGTATCAGTCAAACTTGTTCAAATTTTATTTAAAGGGTCAACATCTTCAACGTGCTTCATCCTATTCGAAACCCACATGCTTAGTTTGGAACTTATTGATTGCATGTTTGTTAATGCCGATGCTTTAAAAAAGAATTTGCTTTAAAACGGGTGTTGAATAATTTTAGTTTTTAAGAATTTACTATGCATTTTTTCAAAATGTCGGGGTTAATGACCTGTCAATCTTGAGCAAATTTTATATCATTCAAGATTTTTGCTATTCGCTTATACAGTACGACAAATGCAAGCTAAATTTGGATACTTTATATGTTTACAGTTCAGTAAAATGTTTACACTTAAGCAGCTAGCTGTTTGTTCTTTATGGCATCATTCTGTACTTACAAAATTGACTACGTTTCAAGTTTACTGTATTCCAAACAACTTCTTTTCAGAATAAAGAGACATCTGAAAGAAAAAACAAACCGATTTTTTAAACGTTTGATGAGTCTTCTAATGATTGAAACGAAATAAATTGAAAAATTAATTATGAATTTTTCTCAAAGGAATCATTCTCTGGCTTTATATTAATTGTATAAAATCACGTCAGCCGTGACTTGTAACTATCTTGACACCTAAAATAAATTTTCTGACTTGTAATAGGTCTTCCGAAGCGAGATGAACCATTTTATTCCATTTCTTTGAAATAGGAAACTAGTACTGTAAGATGAACCATTTTTTCCG
The DNA here is from genome assembly GCA_963965965.1 of Trididemnum nubilum. NCBI lineage: Eukaryota > Metazoa > Chordata > Ascidiacea > Aplousobranchia > Didemnidae > Trididemnum > Trididemnum nubilum. The sequence continues at coordinate 25,089,763 of OZ014480.1, forward strand.
TTAATTTGAAATAGGACACTAGTACATGAAAAAGTTTTCTTTATTTCAGTTAGAGAATTTTGCTATCCACTATGTTCAAACAGACAGCTCTGCCTGCAAGATGAAAGAACTGGAACTTGTAGATGAAGAGTAATTGGTTCGTGAAATTTTATGCTATACGATTTTACAATCTTCTATAGCTATTGATATTACTGCAATCACCACGTATACATTGAAGATTTGTGACACTAGTAAATCATTCAAAAAATCTTTTTAGAAAAATTGTTTATTTTGAAGCTGCCCACAAGTTATGTTTTTAGAAGTGTTTTTTGAAAATGAGTGTTTTTTTGTTTTTATTTTTTTCGTTCGACACGGAGGTATTGAACTTTTACCACATAGAGTTACTAGCTACACATGTATTTGCTAATAGTCATAGCTATTGTGCACATAACAATTAAAAGAAATAACTGCTCGAGGTCGGTTTATTGAAAAAATGAAAAGTACTTCAGATAAAAAAAAGAGGTGCCCCAAACCTTGATACATTCTTTTTCATATCCTCGAAAATAGATTTAATCCGTTTAACTACGTTTCATTGGCAACCCTGCGTTTTGAAATTTCGTGCATCAAAAAAAGATGTCTTTGCAAAATTTCTTGCAGAATATCAAACATCGCATTGTTTGTTTTGCAAGAAATTTTGAAAAATCATCCTTTTTTGATGTAACGAAATTTCGAAACGTAGGTTTGCCAATGACAACGAGTTAAGCAAATTAATCCAATTTCGATGATAAGGAGAATAATGCTTTAAGGTTTGGGGCACCTTTTTTTACCTCACGTAGTTTTATTTCTTCAATAAAACCAATCTCGAGCAATATCTTTTTAAGTAATTCCGACTTCATTGCTCGGTTATCCTTTTAGGTATAATTTGTCAATATAGAGTTCTTCAAAGCTTCTAGCATGTAATGACATCGACTTCAATCACTGCCATTTTCGGAACCGGGCAAAAATTGCAAGTTTAGTTGGTACGCAATTTTTCAAGTCCGCAGGAGCAAATTTTTTGTTTTTGCTGTAGATTGCACTTTACTTTTCAACACTCCAACATTTCAAAGCGTTTTCGTGTTCAATTATTATTATTTTTTTTTGCGAAGCGTAAAGAATTATTATTATTATTTTTTTGAATTGTCTTTGCCTGTGAGATAACAAAACACCGATGTGCAGCATAAAATATGCACTAAAATAAATAAGTTTAGGACAAGTTCTAGATACAGTCGCTTTTTATCCGATAAAAATAATTTTCATAATGCTACCTTTCAAAAAAACTTAACGTAGCGCAGCAGTTTTTATCTTTTTGCACCTACTCGTAAACGGTCGCATATAGGTGGTAAAAAAATGTTTTGAAGCTTTAAAGATCAAGTGCCAAGGTAAATTTGCTATTTTAGTTATTTAATACTATGTCAAAAAAAGTTAATCGGCAGCAACATTTAGAGGTTATGGTTTAAGTCGTTTTGGCTAGCGAAAACTCAAAATTGCGATTTTTATCTCTTGTTAGAATGACGTCATCAATGAACAACCCAACCGTAGCGTGGCCTTGCCGCAATCAGGACATGGAGTTTCAGTCAGCTTTTGCATTTCGAAATACTGTCACTATTCGCCTTTATGCTGCTAAATGTTGCAAATTCGTATTATTTAACATTCATGTGAAGCAAGAAATCTTGCTGCGTTATGCTTTATAAACGAAGAAGTTGCATTGATACGTGTAATTCTGTAATCGGCTGCAATAAATATACACTGTTTGATAAGTTACATGATGACCTCAATGATCAAAATAAGAGCATAAAAAGGATAAATTATACTGTAGTTATTGTCCTGACTGCTGAAGAGTAGTAATAGTTAAAAAATGCTAATTACTCTTTGCAAACAATGTGTTAGACAAGAGAGTTTCAGCAATTTCATTGAGCACTGTTACAGGCCATGCGTTGCTACACTAATTTTAAATTGTTTCTGGAATTAGACTTAACCAACTTGTAACTTATTGGGCAGTAGAGTTTTTTGTTACAGTTAGGATCTACGTTCACTTTCCAGTTCAATACCAAACAAAGAAAAATTACGTCGTAGAATACGTAAGTCTTATTCAGCCATGGTTTGGAGCACTACCATAGCAGCGGAATTAAAATTAAAAAATTTAAATTTATTTTTTTCAAATTTAATTCAATAAATTTAATTTAAATTGAAAGCGGAATTTAACGGAGGCAATAGCTCAGTGGTAAAGCGTGAGATAAGAGATCGAAAGATTACTGACTCCTGGTTCAATTCCCGCATTGGCAATGCGTCGTTGTGTCCTTGGAAAAGACATCTTACGCCTAATTCCCAATGGGTCAAGCAGTTTACCCGTTATGGTAGCCCAGTCTGACGAAAGACTTTTAAAAAAACAAAACAAAATAGTGCTTCTGCGTTGGTGTGGCTACACACATGCAGAGTGCTTGGTTCATACGAACAAACAAGAGGAATTTAAAAAATTTTGACTCTCGTCTTATCTTATTATTATGAACCCCCTGCAATTTCAAAAAATAAGTTTCTGTTATAGCGTTATAACTTTGCGCTATTGAAGCGTTATTATACACTCTGCCAATAGCTCCTCTTGTTTATCAGCCTAGAAGTTCTTAGGGTATTTGTTATTACTGTTTGACCAAATTAAATTTGCTACTTCCTACTATAGTACATACTTTTGGCTATAAACATAAACCAAGATCGTGTAGGATAGATAAGTAACACGCTATCTAATAAGTAGTGACACACTTCGACTAAAAAACTTGGCTAGAAATCCATATCACTGCTGCTAAGCTTATCGGTAATTTTCCACACATCGACAATTGGACAACCCGCTAATTACACAGGATCTGCTTCTAAGTAGCTGATTGCTTGTGCATAAATAACGTCATTCTACGGTTGGCAAGTTTTCGCGCATAGTGCTTAGGCGTAGCCAGGGGGGAGTCCAAAGGGCCCGCCCCCCCCCAATCAAAATACCACCAATGATAAAAAAAAATTACGACCACATAGCTTAGCCAAGTTTAATTGCAGTTTTTTTCAGTAATTACGCACATAACAATAATTATCAATGATATTAATGACAACGATGGAGCCCCAGGGTCCCTAACTCGAGACCCGAGACCCCTAACCGACAACCAGGGAGCCCCGGGGCCCCTAACTGACACCCAGGGGGCTTCAGGACTCTTAAATGTTGACCAGGGGCCACCAGAGTGCCTAACAACAACAATCAGGGGACCCTGGAGCTCTTAATTAACAACCACGGGGCCCTGGGGCCCCCAAGCCAATACCCAGGGAGCCTCGGGACCCCTAACTGATGACCAAAGCCCCCAGGGTCCAATGCAACAACCAGGGGGACCCGGGGCCCCCAACCGGCAAATAGAGGGCCCCTAATTGACGATCAGAGGGCTCCTGGACCCCTAACTGACGACCAGGGAGCCCCGTGGCCTTTAACTGACAACCAAGGGGCCCCAAAGCCTTTAACTAATGACCAGGGGACCTCGGGGCCCCTAACCGACAACCAGGGAGCCCAGAAACCCCTTACAACCAGCGGGTCCTGGGGCCCCAAAATAACAACCAGAAGGCCTCGGGGCTTCTAACTAACGACCAGGCGTCCAGGGGCCCCTAACTGACAAACAAAGGACCCCAGGGCCTTTAATTAAGAATCAGGGGGCCCCAGGAACCCAAACTGACAACCAGGGGGCCCTAGAGACCCTAATTAACAATCACGGCCCCAAACTGACAAGCAAGGGGGCCCAGGGCCCCTGACTGATGACCAAGGGGCCTCTTAATCCAAATTTTTAACAAATTATATGCAAAATTTGTGAGAAATCTGAAACTTTCATCCTAAACGTTGCAACCCAGGCCCTCGTTTAACGTAAATATGAACTTAATGCTATAACACAGGCGGTAATGCAAACCCCCCAATTGAAATACTACCAATGATAAATATAATGAGAGCATAGCCCGTATGTTGTTCCGGTCCGGAATTGCAGTTTTTTTAATTTAGGATTTACGCATACAAAAGAAAGTAATAATAATGACGACCACGTATCCACGTCCTAATAATGACATACAATTCTTGGACGTTTCAAAAAAGTGTCAAGTGACTTGACTCGAGTCCTCTACGTTTTGGAAATGAAGTTATTTTAGTTTTGCTTTCAATGTTTTTGTTTTTTATTTTATGAAAGAACTTAAGGGCGCGATCTTACCCCAAAATCTTAGGTGTAACCAGGGGGGTGGCCCAGAGGGCCGGGCCCCCTCGATTAAAATGCCACCAATGACAAAAATTTGACGAAAAAGCCTTGTTTCTTCATTTTCAGTTTCTTTAGCATTTTTGCGCACAACAGTACACGCTTACAACAGTAATTAACAATAAATTATATTGACGACCAGGGGGCCCGGCCCACCCTCTTAGTTAAATTTTTTCAAACCAATTTAAACGTATAACCAAGGTGAAATCAAAGGTTTTTGTCCTAAAAATTGCTACCTCAGGCCCTCATCTAACCTTTTCTATAAAAGTAATACAATAACCAGCGCCGTATTTGCCATATGGCACAGTGCCAGGACCCCGCCTTTAGATACTAGGACTTTTATTCGTCTTCATTAATATTTGACAGGAAGATGTTTCAAAAAATCCCCAAAGTGCCAGGGGCCCCGCGCAATGTGAATCTGGCCCGGGAATACCATATTTAGTAAGCGTAACCATCTATTGTACCATTTTTCGATAACGATTCACCTCCAACTCGCCAGTTTTTACGCACAAAATACTTAAAAAAACAGCTAGAAAAAATGCCCATGGAACTAATCATTGAATTTCAATTGAGGGGCCTGGACCCCTGTCCGTACGTGTACTCCTATAACTGGTTGACTTCATAACAAAACAAAAATCTCTAATTAAAATGTACGAGTGGATTATTTTTTACTGCTAAAATATTGCAGGAGGCAATGTGCCTTACTTTCCCTTACATGGACCAAATTACTTACAATTAAAATTTTACACTATAATGCAAGACTTTATACGTGTTTTGGACTTTAATTGCAAGTGAAAAGAGGATTGAAAAACTAAATTTTTCGATTGGCTGGCTTTCAAATGTTAAAAATCTAGGTCTTTCAAATGGCTGTGAACACGTGCGAAATGTGATCCAATATGATCAAAATAGCTTTGTTTTTCCAAAAACTTGCAAAAATCGCCCTGCCACTCTGGGCTTTGCGCCCAGACCCCAATAGCCACCGGCGGCTGGGGGCTCCGCCTCCAGACCCCTGTCTATGATTCGTTTGATAACACTAGCTTACTCAACACGTCTTCTAAGTTAGACATTTATTGCACTTTCTTACGATTAACTTTCCCGCTCTCCCTTTACCAAAATTCTGGTAAAGTGCCAACAGGCTACGGCTTCAGGTCTTCATTTCTACGATATCTTTGGCCTACAAAAAATTCCTTTTTTGAAAATTTCTGATGACGTCATTGCATGCGATTTGTGGTTTGGACCCCCCCAATCAAAAATCCTGGCTACGCCTATGGCATAGCGTCTTTCAAACAGGGGTGCCGATCTTTGTTGAACATTGGGGGGGATAATTTGCAATTTTATCCCGATTTCGCCCTATTTTCAACATTGGGGGGATGAACCTCGACCACAATTTTGCTCAGGTGAGCAAATTAAGTGAAGACCAAAAAATAGGTCTTTGCCAAAAAATGGAACAATTTTTCCCCAAACTCAGGTGAAGACCAAAAAAAAGGTCTTCACCAAAAACAAACATTTTTTTTCCCCGAATTCAAATGGACATCTACGCTAAGATGCACACCAAAATCAAATTATTGGGGGAATGCAGATGTAGACCATACTGAAACTATTGGAGGGATATAGTCAAATTATTGGGGGATATATCCCCCCCGGGTTTCGGAACCCCTGTTTTCAAACCTTAAGGTTTGAGATAAATTAAACCAAAATTTTCAAAACTTCTTACTTTTCCCGTATGCTATCTAGTTAATCAGAAAATTGGTGTCGCAATTTTTTTCACTTGGTCTTTCATGTGCGTTTACACTGGACGCGAAGCTATGCGAATCGACCAAAACTTGACACAGTAGCGTACGCAAGATTTTCGAAAGGGGGGGGGGGGCAGAAAATTCAGAAATTTTGAGAACAACGAAGACCAGAATAAAAATTTTTCCACCAGTCCGTTTTCCTGCCCTAAATCAGGTGAAGACCAAAAAAAAAAAAAGAAAAGGTCTTCACTCAGATACTCAGATTTACTCCGGTTTTTGGCCCAAAATTGGGTGAAAGGGGGGCCATGGCCCAATGGTCCCCCCTAAATACGCCCCTGACTTGACATCATCGACAACTTGTGAAAGGTTTCCAACAGTTGCAAGAATTCGGAGCGGTTGGCTGTATTGCACTTAGACAAAATTGTTAATGAGTGGTCGCCTGGTTAGCCTATTTTGAGCAAGTGACGCATAAGCGACCACTCGCGAAGGTTAGCGTTTGGGGTAAACGCACCTTTAATATTGAAATCTCTAAGATTTTGTGTGAAAAACTGAATTAATCAACTGGTACTGCAAATTAAGCAAGTCAATCAGTTACACTTGTAACCTTTGCTTAGACAAAATGATTGAAAATGTGTAATAATGATTTTTCAGCTCTATGCAGATGCTCAAATTTGGAGACTGGTGAATCTGGTGGTAGTAACAGCTTCTCATTTATACAGACTGTGGTAGATAGTAGGTGATAACGCATTTAACCACGAATGATCTTGTGTACAAAAGTTGTTTTTGGCTTGCTCTTGGAAAAAAACAGCTCATGATTTAATTCTCGGGCTGGTCAAATTAGGCAACATTCCATAAAATGCGAAACCTGCATCATTCTCTACATACTGTAGAGTTACTATACAGACTATAGACGTCATTTGCATGTGCAAAAATGCTTTAACAACACAACGAGCGAGCTATTGCTATGAAATTTTGATTGCTTTTTACTACTTATTTCGCGTTTTGGCTTTATTAGAAATTTTTTTTAGAATTCATTGTTAAAAAAACTAAAAAAGGCAGGCCCATACTTGCATTTCAGTAGTACTAGGCCTACTATAATAAGTTTTTTCTCTCTAAACAAAAATAAAGGAGGAATGTAGCGGAAATTGCAAAATAATATAACTATTCTACATTGTATTTTATTTTTGTACAGAGCTGATTTTCAGATTTCATTTGTTCGTTCAGCGTCTAGATTAGGATGTGTCAAAAAAACTTTTTTTGATTTTTTAAAGTCTCAGGTGTTTAAAGGGTGCCTTTTGGAGTAAAACTACCTCAAAAAAATTTCATTGAATTTTTTTGATATTTAATGGGTGCTCAACCCCCCCAATTTTTGACTCGCCCCCTGAAATAAAAAAATGCTATATCTTGTGAACCAGTTGAGCTAGAGACTTCACTCATCAACCAAAAGATGCAGAAATGTTAGTTTTCTATCGATGTTTATTACAGTTTATTACCGTATCTAGTCAAATTTTTGAGTTTATATTGAAAAAAACATTTTTCGATCAAAAATGATACAATAATCACCACCTTACATTACTTAAAAGACTTCACATAACATGATTAAAAAAAACTGATGTTTCAAAAATAAATTTAGCGCATTGGAACTAATCTTGCAATACACCACCAACCATTTTAGTGGTAAAGTACGTCGTGTGCGGGCACTATAGGCAAACAAAGAAAAGTTTATGAAGTTTCTGATTATGGTATATTTCAATGTCACAACATTTTTCATTCAAAGTGGATTTTGCAATGTAATGTCATCTACTGAGTTTGTTTCCAGTAGTGTAAATTCCCGCTTGTCTGAAATTTTTCTTCGCAGAATTGGTCCCACCTGGTATAAATGAGATCTTTCATTTATTGTGATAGGTTTTTGCCAGCAATATGGCTATTTCTGCAGAATTATTAACAATCTTCATTTTAGTGAGAGCTTTCTTTAAAAAGTTGTGATTGGAATCGTTTTTCCATTGCAAAGCTTGTACTTCCAAAAAAGTTGGTTTTCATTTTTGCCGGAATCATAAACGAATTTGGTCCAAATAGGATTTTTATTTTTGTACATTTTTTAATCTTTGGTGTCACCATTTTGCTTGATTTTTGAAGAGCAAGACTGGATTTCGGTTCGCATCGCAACATTTCCTTTCTGCATTGATCTTTTTCGTTGACAGTTCACTGCGTAGAAAAAAAAAGTCAAAAATGTCATTTCCTCGCTGAGGTACCACAGATGAGCATCAAGTTAAGAAGATTCAGAGTTGCTGTTATAAAACCATCATAAAACGGAGAAAGATTCGATTTGCCCTGCACGCTTCTGAGTTGGGGGAAAAAACCGAGATCATTGACTGTAGCTTCAAAAGGAAGCGGACACTAAATCCATGGTTTGACATAGAATATTGTGAGGAGCAGAGCTAAATAAATATCTGTGCTGTTCAATCTCGAAGTTACTTTTAAACATCCCAAGTTTACGAAGTTGGGCCGATTGCAGAGCAATTTTTGTTCGCAGATTGATTGTTTTAGCAATTCATTTTGAGTTGCTAATGCAACTAATAGTCCTGATAGGAGGTGTAGGCACATTGCGTGGATATGAATTCAACAATAACAGCCCAAGTTGAATCAGCTCCCAGTTGTCATCTTTTACCATCAAGTTGTTGGTTTTGTCGTTAATATTGTTGAATTCATATCCAAGCAATATATCCTATCATCTCCTATCAGGGCTATAGTTTGCATAAGCAACTCACGTTGGATGGCTAAAATAATCAATCTGCGAACAAAAATTGCTCTACAATTAGCCCAACTTCGTAAACTTGGGATGTTTAAAAGTAACTTCGAGATTGAACAGCACAGATATTTGGCTCTGCTCCTCACAATATTCTATGTTGAACCATGGATTCAGTGTCCACTTCCTTTTGAAGCTACAGTCAATGATCTCGATTAGGAGTTGTAGGCATTGGCTATAAATTCAACTATATTAACGAAAAAACCAACAACTTGATGGTAAAAAATGACAACTGGGAGCCGATTCAACTTGGGCTGTTATTGTTGAATTTATATTCAAGCAATGTGCCTACACCTCCTATCAGGATTATTTGTTGCATTAGCAATATATACTGTCGCAGTTTTGCAGAGTAATATCTGTTTTGCTTCTATTATGACTGTATGTGGTATAAGGGTTTGGGTAGATAGGAGCACTAGCATCGACCGAAAGTTTGAAAAGAAAGAGAGCGTTGGGTCTCTAGGCTAGGCCTAATCTATCTTTTTGCCTAAACCCTCATCGAATAGCCTACCATCTGCCTAAACCCTCATCAAATAGCCTAGCGCTAGCCTAACATCAAATAAAGCACAGCAAAAAAGACAGAGCAAAGGAGCAATACAGACATTATCCGTTTTTCCAACTCAATCCCAATTTCAAAAAATACTTTTGGCACCAACAGTTATAGCATTGATGAAAGCATGATAAACCATATTTTGGAAAGCATAGCACCAAGCAAATCTTGCTGGGAAAACCCATTCAGTTTCGGTTCAAGATATGGTGTCTTGGATCCAGTGATGGATGACTTTTTCATGCAGAGCTTTGTTGTATGTGTTGTATATTGTGAGTCAGATTCCAAACTTAGAGACACTAGTCTGAGGCAGGGTGGTGATGTTCTTTCAGGTCTCATTGAAAGTGTGACTTGCAGAGTGAGTGCTGAGTTACATTTGATAATCTTTTTACATCTCATCTGGTTGATGTGATGTCAGAACCCGAGGTTGGTGTACTTGGTACCATTCGATAAATTTTTTGCAAAATGCTGCTGGTTCTAGTAAACAGGCGATAAAAAAACTGATCGTGGTTTGTATAATTAAATAATGGACGCCTTTCTCTTCCAACCAACTTGACTTTGAGTCAAATTGTATTGCAAATAACTTCTGAAAATGTGAAGCTGCATACTGTAGTAACGGAAGTTTTTCTAGCATTTTTTTTGGCCAATCTGTAACTAAAATGACATCACAAAACGTTTTTGTGACGTATCTACTTTGACTGAGGCATTTTATGATTTAGTATCAAAATAGCGTTTCATTTCTAAAGATTGTTAGCCTAGTTTAGCTCTAGTCTGAATTTTGGCACAAGTTTTTAGCCTTTCAGCCTACTGGAGACATAGCCATTCAAGGCGAGCTATGAGGAGAGTAGAGAGTTAGCTAGCCTATCGTTTTTCTGAGAGATGTTAGGTAAGATTTGTACTGTAGTCGGTGAAGATTTGATTTATAGCAATAGTTTCATTCGGTAAAGATTTGATTAACAGCTTTAGTTTAATTGGGTAAAAATTTTTCAGTTAAAATTTACTTACTTTGTTAGCTAGAAGGTAAGATTTGTACCTTAATCGGTAAAGATTTGATTTATAGCAATAGTTTTATTAGGTAAAGATTTAATTAGTAGCTTAAGCTTCATTAGGTAAAGAGTTTTCAGTTAAGATTTACTTATTTTGGCTAAAATTTACTGAATGATGGGTAAAGATTTATGTAGGCTATTATAACCAAAGGTGGAGTCCTTGAGGACACATTTTGAAGTCCTTGGCCTTGGCCTCGAAGGTCAAGTCCTTGGCCTTGGCCTCAAGTCCTCGAAAATTGGCCTGTCCTCGGCTCGAGGACAGCACGAATTTTTGAATTGTTAAAATTTTGTGGAGCGCTTGAAAATTTTTTTGGAAAACGTGTTTTTTGGAGATGGCTTGAAAAATTTTTGTGAAGACCTTTTTTTTTTTTGAGATCGCCTGAAAATTTTTGTGAAGACTTTTTTTTTTGGAGAGCACTTGCGCTTGTGTCCTTGGTCCTTGGCCTTGGCCTCGAGCATTCCTGTCCTTGGCCTCGAGAGTGTCTGTCCTCGGAAAGGCTGTCCTTGGCCTCGGATTTTTTGTGTCCTTGGCCTTGGCCTCGAGCCTTGCGTCCTCGACTCCACCTCAGATTATAACCCTAATCGGTAAAGATTTATGGAAGTCGTTCTGATTTCCCAAGAGTCGACCACGAAGTACGTCAAACTTTTAGGTAAAGATTTATTCATTGATTGATAAATTGGTAAAGATGCATGTTTTGGAGATTTTTCTCACTGGTAATATTTGTCCTCTTGGCCTTGCTAGCCTTACTGATGAGCCCTGGAGATTGGGCGAAACAGCTGTCTAAGGCATGCTATTGGAAATTATTTTGAATTGAACTATTAGAATTATCTCTTGTAATATTGTGATTACTTGGTATATTTTTGGAAAAAAAAATTATGTCATGATCTGGTTAATTTGCAATTCTTTGCCTTTCTACGCTCATGTTCATACCTGTAGTCCTAGCTATACTGACGAGGAATAAAAGACGGATGTAGATTCCAAAACAATATGTCTTAAACTGTTAATCAAAGGTTTGATTGTATACTGTCTAAAGCTTATTATTAAAAAGCATTATTATCTAAATGCTTATTATCTAAAGCTTATTATCTGATGCTCCGTTAGTCTATGTCACAGAACACTTGCCTGTTGCTTTTCAAGAGCAACGCAAAAGCTTAATGCCAATTTTTAAGCAAGCAAAAAAAGATAAAAGCAAAACAGCATGGCGCGTGGTGAAAGGCGAGTATTGCCTTTTCGTGGATAATGAAAAAATTTCGCCAATATACATAGACCATTATTAATTAACAACAGAATGATTGAAAAAAAAAAAAAAAATTTAAATATGAACGTGAATATTGATAATTCTTTATATATTCTGAACTCTTTAATGTACTAAGTTGCTTTTTTTTTTTTTTTTCTTCTTTTTCATCATAAAATATGTTCATTAATGACTTATGCTTTTAATCTGCTGCTGCTGTTGTTACAAATTGTGTTTCATTTATTAATTCATTTATTTATATATATCGTGAATTGGTTGAGCCCCTTGAACCGCCCGGTTGCCTTCTAGCACACGTAAGCATCGCTACTTATGTCGTGTGATACCAGTGACTCATCAACTATGTCTGAATTTGATGGGAATGTGCTGCAATTTTTGTCTGCTTGTCAAGCGGCTCCCCAGCACTTGAGTTTTCAAGGAGATCATTTGTCCGTAGATGAACAGTATTTTTGTAATACTTTAAATAATTTTAAGCAATGTGACTATTACTATTCGCAAAACTCCCAAATTTTCAACTTTAACAGCAACAAGTCCATTTTTATTTTACATTTGAATATTCGTTCCCTTGCAAAAAATTTTGACTTGCTTTACGAGTTTGTTCAGCAATTTCCTTCTTCCCCGGATGTCATTGCGGTAACAGAATCCAAGCTTAAAATCAATGATCAACTGCCTAAACTAAATATTGAAATTCCTGGTTATCATTTCTGTCATGTTCCCACCAATTCAAATGCCGGAGGTGTAGGAGTCTACATTTCCACCAAGTATGTTTTTAAATCTCTTAATGCATTTGGCCTTAATCACAATGATTGTGAAGACATTTGGCTTCAGTTGACTGAAAAAAACAATAGCGATCGACCCTTGGTAATTGGAGTTGTTTACAGACACCCGAGAAATGATGTGAACAAATTTACTGATATTTTAAACGAAAAAATTTTAGAACTTAATCAAAAAAACATTTCCTTTTATATCGTTGGTGACTTCAATATCAACTTGAATTTTGGACAAAGATCAACTGCTGCCCAAAATTACATTGACATGCTTGTAAGTAACGGCGCATATCCTATCATTACCAAACCTACTCGAGTAACTCCGCATTCATCAACTTTACTAGATCATGTGATTACTAATGTAATTACCAAAACAATAACTCCAGGAATAATAACCTCTGATATCAGCGATCATTACCCAGTGTTTTGTATTTCAACTACCAAACTGAAAAGGAAATCATCCATGAATTACTACTTTTATCGTGATAACAAGAAATTCGATATGACTGAGTTTCGGGAGGATCTTTCGGAGTCATTACATTGCTTTTCTACATTGGCTACACCTGTTTTAAATAATAACATCGCTTTTTTATTTGCTGAATTCGTCAAGATATTTAAATGTGTAATAGACAAACATGCTCCATTTAAACGAGCTTCTCGAAAGCAACGAAAATTGATCCAAAAACCTTGGATAACAAAAGGTATCTTTAAATCTATCAAAAATAAACAAAAATTATATAAAAGTCATTTTCTAGAAGGAACCTCTGAACAAAAACTCTACTATAAAAAGTACGTGAATAAATTAACAAAACTAAAATTACTTTCGAAAAAAACTTACTATCGAGATGAATTTGTAGCAAATAAAAATGATAAATCAAAACTGTGGCAAACAGTAAACTCTTTGCTACACTCGAAAGTCAATATAGCTCCTGTTTGTGAAAAACTTGAAATTGATAGTAATATTATTGATGATCCCCAAGTAATTGTTGAAGAATTCAACAAACATTTTTGTACCATAGGTCAAAGTATTGCAGATTCTATTGACGAATGCAGCAGAATAAACCCTAACACATCAAATAATGATAACTTAGATGGGCGAGTTTCGTCTTCACTCTTTTTGACGCCGACTGATCCTCACGAAATTCAGGCTGCGATTTATTCTCTTTCGACAAAAAAAGCAGGAGGGTGCGACGGTATATCAGCATTTTACTTGCACGCAGCATCTGAAGTAATTGCGCCGATACTTAGTACATTGATCAATCAATGTTTGTTGCTAGGGGTTTTTCCTGATTGTTTAAAGGTGGGCAAAGTCATTCCACTTTTTAAATCTGGGTCCAAAACAAGTAAATTCAACTACAGACCTGTATCATTATTGACAAGTATCTCTAAAGTGTTTGAAAAAATAATTTATAAAAGATTTATGAATTTTTTTGAAACCAACTCAATATTTGCCCCTACTCAGTATGGCTTCCGACGCAATTGCTCAACTAGCCACGCGGTCCTGGATGTAATTACTACTACATACGACAATATAAATGAAAAACTGTACACCGCTTTAATTATGCTCGACCTAAAAAAGGCCTTTGATTCTGTAAATCACCAAATTATTCTCAAGAAACTTGACAAATACGGGGTGCGAGGGATCCCTCACCGTTTAATAAATTCGTATTTGACTAACAGAAAACAGTATGTTGCCATGAATAACTACCATTCCTCCCTAAAACTAGTTAAGTGTGGGGTACCCCAGGGATCTTTATTAGGTCCTTTATTATTTTTGGTTTTTATCAATGATCTCCCTAACTGTTCCTTAAGCATCACGCCCAGGCTCTATGCGGATGACACTTGTTTGATAATATCAAACGACAACCTCAATGGGCTTGAAGAGAAAGCAAATTCTGAATTGAAAATTGTCTACAACTGGACAGTACAAAATAAGATAGCAATTAATCCTTTAAAATCTCAATGCCTCATAATTTCTCCTAAATTAAAGGAAAATTGTCTTCAACTGCATCCTATGATAAATAATGTGTCAATCCCAGTAGTCAAATCGGCAAAATATTTGGGTATACATATTGATAACAAATTAAATTTTGAAGATCACATCAAATACATAAGAACAAAAGTTTCCAGATCAATTGGTATCATGTCCAAACTAAAACCGTATGTACCAATGAATGTATTGAAATGTGTGTATTTTGCCTTTGTCCATTCGCATTTACAATATGGCCTGTTAATTTGGAGTGCCACCTATAAGACGCATCTCTCTAAACTACAAAGAATGCAAAATAAAGCGGTAAAAATTGCATCAGGTAGTGGCTGGTCTGAGAAAGCGGAACCTTATTACCTAAATCTTAATGTCTTGAAGCTTCATAAATTGAAGCAGTTCCAGATCTGTAAATTTATGTTTCAGTTCACCCATAAACAACTTCCAACCAAATTTGATGATTACTTTCAGGAAATTTCCTCAGTAAGCGTTAGAGAAACAAGAAACTCAAACAAATTTAAACAATATTACATGCCCAGATACAAAACTTCCCGGTTGCAAAACTCAATAAAATTTTCCGGAGTGAAAGCTTGGAATAAGCTTACGAACGAACTAAAGCAAGCATCATTTTATCGCTTTAAGAAAGAATTGAAAAAGTTGCTGTTAAACACGACTAACACAGAATGAACAAGTTTAATCTATTCTTTGATGTTCACCCAATTCGATGCAAGCAAACAGTTCCGTATTATACAAACAAGTCACGTTCTGATGACTTCAGGTGTTTATAGGGTGGCTGCTTGACTAGAAGACCTATACGTGTGGTCCCTTCGCAGCTTTCCCGTTGCTATCACAGTTATGTTATTTATGTGACTTGTGTTTGTTATGTGATGAATTTAAGTCAGATACAACAAAATAAACATGTCTCTCTCTCTCTCTCAAATCTATGTACAAAATTTAAACCGGTATAATGTTATTTTTCAAAAAATGTCGCTGTGACGTCACAATGATGACGTCATCACCACACCAACCCCACATGCAAAATGTGGTGTTCCTATAAAGTTTGGTTTAAGAGTTAAATAAAGAGCATTTTTGTCCCCCCCATGTCCAATGCCTTGGTCAATACCCCATGCAAAATAGGGTTAACTTGTTACATGTAAAAAAGATAACCTCTTTGTACCTTTCTTGAGATGACCAGGCGCACTAAAATGCAAATTTTGTTGCTCAGGTCAAAAATTCGTTGCCTTCTAACTGAGGCAGCTATAACTGAAACTAATCTTTGAAGTATTATCGAAATTATGTAAACAACAACTTTTGACTCCATTTATGGCCGCTGGCAACTAAACTTGCCATTAAATAACTAAAAAACTAAACGAGCAAAACAATTTTTTTTTCATCACACGTTATAAAATAGATTCGATAGTATCATATTAAAAGGATTTTTTTAATGTCAATTTTTTGATCTCGGCGTTTAATGGGTTAAGACATTTGTAATGATTAAATATCGTATGACATTTAAACGCAAGTAAAATACTATAGGTAAAAAGGACTATACACAGGGAAGGTCAAGCCAAATGTTCACCTTTGGTAGGTGAATCAAAATATCTCGGAATATAGAAAACTGAATTAAGTTCTTATAACTCTCGATAGCATACTTGGATAACATTTCACCTAATTTTGTTTTTAATTTCCATGAATCCTTAACAAAATTTAGAGTAACCCGCATAACCTCGGTTATAATAGCACTGTTGCAACACCGGCCTATATTTAGAAAAACAATAAATGTTGAGCGAACGTTTGCCTTATCACTTACCATCTTCCTCCTCTTATTAGCTTAATGTCAATGGCCCTGACTGGAACACGTACAATATATATGTATAGTATGACTGCAACTGAAACAGATTAGTTTGCGTTTCTATTCCTTGAAATAGTAAGAATTTTAGTGCATATTCTTCAAAGTCGTTTAGTACAGAACAATGAAGTTCAGGTTTGGTGTGGCTTTGATTGCTTCAAGTTTGTTCCTATTGTTTTTTGTTCAAATTACTGTGAGTCAAAATGCCGAAATCGATTTGCTTAATGCCAATTTCGAGACTTTGAGAATGTACAGTCTGCTGGTTAATAGTTCTTTGACCTTTGAGTGTATTTGGTATCTTAGTCCACTTTTTGGTGAAAACGCTTTGTTTTCTCCTTTACCATCGACAACTACTGAGTTTAGTACTCGTATGAATTTCAACATGGGACAAACGTCTGTAGTCCAAGACGAACTTGTCCAATTCTATCAAAATTCAGATGAAGAAGACCAGCTTTCAATTGCCTTGTATAGATGTGGGATGTATGGGGACAATAATACCGCAGTTTCGTTGTATTTGTACAATTTGTTAAGAAGCTACGAAAAACAAACCACGATAATATGCTCTAGTCAAACTGACGTTTCATCTGGAATTTCGGAGTCATCAATTAATTGTAAGAAATATGAATTTTTCTTTGTGATTTTTATTCTATACACTTTTTGTAATGTAGTTAAGCATTGGTTTTCAAGTTCTTTTTTGTCCGTAATTTTTTTTACATTTCTTTCTGTAGATTACAATTTTCTTTAGTATAAATAATTAAATAATAAGTCAATTGTGATGTTTTTGACGTTAGCGGACCAGATTATCGTTTACCGTGCCAGCATCTGGCCTTAAGGCGACCAGCGCCGAAGCCGAGGGAAGAGCCACCACAATGGCGACTAAAAAAACAAGCAATGCGAAAAAGTTGTCTTCCTGCAGAAATCGAACCTGCAGCCTTTGGATTACCGGTCCTCTGCTTTACCACTTGAAGTAGAGAAAACGTCTCCTCACCAGGGAATTACGTACGGTGCGGAATAATCCTCCGTACTTCCGAAAAAATATCGTACCGTAATTCCGTATCCGCCAAAATACCGTACGTAACAGAACGATACGAAATTTTTTCCGTACCGTAATGCCGTACCTTTCCGTACTAATTAATTTACTAAATATTTGTTTCTACTTAATAGCAAACGAGAGGTTTTACAATGAAATAATTTTATTTTCTCAAAAAATTGGGGTACACATCCAACTATTTACGGTACTTAGTATTAACATTAAATGATTAAAGTGAATGACATCAGCTTGATGACGGTGATATCAAAATGTCGCTTCATCTTCAGCGATTCAAAGCAGCAAGCTAGAGGCATTGCTACTTGCTACTATTCGGAGATTGGAATTTCGCGGTGACACTCGGAGCCGGGTTTCGTTGTGTCACCCTTTGCCATGTGACGCATCCGCAGCAGTGACCGACTAAAGTGAAAATTATGTCCCAATGCGGATGGATACTAAAAAGAAAAAAGTTCTTCACTGTAAATTAGCGAAGTCCTAGGTCCGAATGCGGGTGGAGAAAAAAAAGGAAAAGGTCTTCATCGTAGATTAGCCAAGGTTTTGGTCCAAAATGCTGATGGAGACTAAAATATAAAAACGGTCTTTACCACAAATTGGTAGAGTTTTCGGCCGGATTATGGTTTCACTTCATAATATGGTGTCACCTCAAAATGATGACACCCGGGGCGCAGGCCCGACGCCACGGGGGGGCATTCTGGGGCCGTGCCCCCTCAAATGACTGCTTGTGCCCCCCAAACGAAAATTGTGCCCCCCCAAGCGAGGACTGTGCCCCGAAGAAATTAACAGGCTCGGGGCTACTGGAGTGCAAATCGAGGCCCAAATTGGTGTTTGCCACCGGTAGTTTTGTAATTTTTGTAGACTGACACCGGATTTCATGACAATTTTGGAATGAGACCTTTTTTTCTTTTTTTTTTTTGGGAGATCACCTGTTTTCGGCGTGAAAAACAGTTTGAATGTGTGATTTCGGCCGAAAAATCCCGTAGAATTTCAGTGACGACTTTTTTTTTTTGAGATCACCTGTTTTCGGCCGGAAAAAAGTTTGAATTTCTGAATTCAGCCGGAAAATCCCTCTGAATTTTTGGTCTTCACCTTGTTCATTTGATCCAAACTGGAATAAATTTCTCGTGCCCCTCTCGAATTCACAAAAAATAAACTTCTCGAGCCCCCTCAAAATTTATTTCTGCCCCCCCAGTCACGCTATCCTGGCTCCGGGCCTGCCGGGGCGGGCCGCCTTCCCCCCTCGCCCCCTTTATCAACGCCACTGCAGCAAGTGTTTTGTTGTTATCTACTCATCTCAATTATCGTGCTAGCTTCCGTATCTTACTAATGGCTAAACTGTTTGCCGCTTTTATGACATCGTTTCAATAAATAAACCAAAAGTTTTGTCTTATCAATGTCATAAAACTTAGCCTTTAGTGGGGCATGGAACCGTGAAAAACAAGCACAAGTAGTAAAATAATAGTTAAGTAAAAGCTCGATCATAAACAATACGAACTTATTTTCCTCAAAACAATTCAAAACAGCTATGATATAGGTCATAGGAGATACTGTCAACTCATTATCCGAAACTCCACACTTTGCAAAACACCGATAATTAACAAACGAACGGATTGAGAAGAAAGTCTTGTCCGTTTCTAATATAGTTTAAAAATATGGCAAGCAAAAAGGTTTGCGTGTTGCATTGCTAAAACATTACAGCCTCGATTATGTCGTCTTTAAGTTCAAACCTCAAGTCGTTTAGAATGTATCTTAATCAAGTCTTGAAACACTTATTAACAAAAAAAAAAGTACCAAGCAGCTAACAGTACTCCCGCTGGCGCCACTGCTGAAGTGACAACCAAACTCCCCAAATCGATGACTATAAAATCTTTAACCCAGCAATGAAAATCACATTCCCAAAAACATTTTCCAAGTAAATTCACTACAGCACAGATGACCAAGCGGGATAATTAAATCCCTAAAATAAAAATGTTCTCTCAGCACTATTCCAGTTTCCCACTGCGACTGAAATTTTATCTAAAATAGCATCTGCATTTGAAAATAGCGCAACTACGAACTCCACAGGAATAACACACCCTCACTGGATTTGTCGATGAACATTAAATAATAATGACCAATAACTCTCCAGTCTACATATATTCCACCGATGCTGTATTATTATCAAATAATTCTTCATTCAGCATGACTCCTGGTTACACTAACGTCTATCTGATGAAATAATGGCACTACTGAAATAAATATTCTTGTTTCGTTATGCAAAGACAATTATTGTTAGTTTGTTACCTGTTGAAATTCTGCAGTTTAAGGTAAGATCGCAATTCAAAACATGTTTATTACTTCATGAAATAATACAAATGTTATCTCAAAAAAACTTCGTTGTGGTCAAACTTATACAAAGATTGGAAACACATGCGGCATATTCAACGCAATAATTTCTGCAAAGTCAAAACCAAACTTTTTGTCCTTAAAATTTTACGTACGGAAAGAGTACGGTACGTTACAAAAAAAATAGTACAGTATTTTCGGACCGTACCGTAGTTTATCAGAAAATACCGTACGTAATTCCGTAGCGTAGTTTTTTCCAAAATTCAACCGTACCGTACCGTAAATCCGTACCGTACTCAAGTCCCTGCTCCTCTCATGCTTAATTTTGGCTATTTGAACCCAAACACTTGCTTGTTCTATGATTGTAATGATAAGTCAATTGTCATGTTTTTGGCTTTCGCGGGCCAGAGTTTTAATGTTTAATTGTTTACGTGCCATCTGGCCTAAAGGCTACTAGCGCGGAAGCCAATCGATTTCTGCGGGAAGGCAACTTTTTCGCATTGCTTGTTTTTAAGTAGTTGCCGTTCTGGTAACTCTTCCCTAGGCTTCCGCGCTGGTAGCCTTTAGGCCAGATGGCACTTAAACGATTAGATAACATTTTTTACCGAATAGGTGAGAAAATTTACAAAAAAAATTAATTATTGTTTGGAAATACTTAATGTTGAAATTTGAAGTTATATCGAAAAATCGGTTTTATTTTTGAAATTTTAATTTTTCCTAAATTTTAACAATATTGATTCAATATTAATTTGTAAAGTTTAATCCAATTTATGTGCCGTGTTCTTTTATTATTGTTATTTTTTTCAGTAATTCGGTTCTGTTTTCCGGAATGTTCTTCAGGTCAAGAATGCGTTTTGGATGCAACCACCAGTAGCCTATCCTGTCAATGTCAAGATATTGGTAAAACATACAGCATAAAATGATTGCTGCGAAAATCCCAGATTAAAACCAAAATACGATGCCAAAACAAGTGGTGCAAATTAGCACTCAAACCATATATTTTCATTAATGCTATATTTTAATCAAGAGTGATATAGTAAAAAACTTACTACCAGCAGATGGTGGAGCGGTAACGCGTTCGTCTCTGGAGCGGGAGGTCTGAGGTTCAAATCTCGGGCCGGTCGAATTGGATACAGTGTTGCCAACGGATCGCCACCGCTGCAATATTTCTTCGATTTGAACCGTGTTGCCTGGGCGCAATAACGCGGAGATAGGCCTGCAAACTCGTTACACGCTTCGGCGTAATACAGCGAGTACAATGAAAGATTTGATTTGATTTATAAATAAAATTTATTTCAAATGATTTGCAATACTTTCCAAGCAGGGTTAAACTTACAGTGAAAAGAGAAACAAATTTTAGTCTTGTGTTTCTGAAGTACCAAAAATGTTCATTTGCAACCGTGTATTCCGGTGTATCTAAATATTTCATCCAGTTTTAATCTTCGGCAAAGTCAAGCGTGTATTGCAATAACAACAATTTCAGGTGTTTCAGAAGTTGTTTAGTCGGATGTGAGAAAAGCAGCTTAATTTAGTATAATTAGCGTTCGACAATCCATTACCTTTTCAAGAGGCCGTGAGCGAAGATCTGCATTAGTTTCAAAATCTTCATTAATTAAAAAAGATTCGATACGGTGGAACAGCAAAAGTTACAAGATGCTAACTCCTTTGATTTTCCGAGCTGAAGAATAATAACACATGGGCATATCATGGCGTTTACGTGATTGAAAATAACAACATCAGATAACTCATGTTGCGCTGAATAAAATAAGCAGCATTATCCTAGCAATGCGTTTTAGCCATTACTTAATCTAACATACCAAAAATATTTCCATTTTTCACATTGTCCTCCAAAATTGTTTTCTTTAAGCAACGTTACTCTTTTTGCATTAAAGAAAGTTTTTAGTCGGAGTCTCATTCTGTAGTAATTTTTTTATGTATGATTTTGAATTAGAGACTCGTTTATGCTCTAATTTTAGCAATGAAGTTAATTTTCGCTATATTAAAGTCGCATTAGAGCCACTATTACAGATACTTTAGCTACTATTAGAGCTATTAGAGAGCAACATGTTAATCAAAATTTTGCTACAGTATTCGGAGAGTGGTTCTGCAATATTGCTTAGCATTGCTAAACGTTTAGGATTTTATTTGAAGAAAACTAAACTATACCGCGTTAGGATTGTATCAGTGACTTGTAAAAATTTTGATACAGTTAGTAATAAACATTAGTAGTGTTAGCTGTACAGTATGATGAATTTATTATCGCATTAAAATTTTAACAGCTCAACCTACTACAATAACTACAACACAAACGACGAGGATAGTAACTACAGAAACCACAACGACTTCTTCAACTTCGCTCCCAACTCCTGGTCGTCCGCGTCGTATTTGCTCCAATTATCGTCGTCCGTTCACTTTCTTTGCGTTTTTTTCTCGAACTCCGGCCCCTAATCGTGAGTTGATTTTACAAATTGCACCTCACTTATCTTTTATTGGCATCAGTTTCAAATCAACTTCCCAAGGTTTAGTTCGCTAATTTTTCAAGAATATTGCTAGTTGGTGGTTTTGATTTTAGAAAAAAAGATACTATTTCATCAAAAAGTTTAATGTAATGTTTTTTTTATTCTAACCAAAATCTAACCCTAATTCAAACTTTTACTTGAGAACTAACCACAATTAAACCTAGCCCTTTTCCGAACCCTAACTCAAACCCTAATCTTAATCTTTAAAAAAAGTAAATCAAAAATGCGCGGATTTTATTCTTCATTTTTTTTTTATTCTTTTTAACTTACAAAAGTTAGGTTAAATGGTCACTCTCTTTTTTAAAATGCTTTCTCGCTCAAAATTTTTTGTATCAAACGTTTGTTTGTTTCTTTATTGCTACATGAACAAGAAAATCAATGGTAAAACAGATAAAAATCACAAAATTTTAATACCCAACAAGTAATCGCATGTGTTTTAATATTAATTGAAGTTTTGAGTATGCATTTCAGCTGCGGAATTTTGCTTTCCTGCCTGCTCCATAATACAACAATGCGTTCCCAACCCAAGAACAGGAAATTGTGAATGTTTATCACTGGGTGAGCACAGTCACTACATATCACTTCAAAAACTTTACACTTTCTCAATTCCCTTTTGATAAACCGATCAGTGGTCAAGTGGATAGTGCGTTTGCTACTGAAACGGTGGACTCGGGTTTGATTCCCGGTCGGGTAAAACCAAAGACTATAAAAATTGGTATTCACAGCTTCCCTTCTTGACGTACAGCAATTAAAGGGGCAATGTAAAGCCTCCGCTGTGTGTGGTAGACAAATGGGCAAATGGCAGCTTGACTCGAAGACCGAAAGGTCTCTTCGCTGTCGCCTAGTCAAGGCAAGCTGGTGAATGAAATGTAGTTACAATTATAACTGCAATTATTATTCAAGCTTTTATCATTTTCAAAAGGGCTGAGTGCGTTTTGAAGTAGTGTTTTTGCTGGTATATAAAAATTGCTCTCATGCTCAAGTACTCCGACTCACATGCGTCACTAAATTTTGAAACGATTACCCATTTAGACGTGGAGACAGCATTAAGGTGTTGTCAAGTGAAGTAGGATTGTAAAACGTGATGTTTTTGAGAACTATTAAATAAACTAGTTCTGTCTATTTCACTTTAGGAATAATTTAACTTGTTTTAATACTATTGTAAAATAATAACCTAAATCTAATAGGTATGTTTAAATTGTCATTGATTGGCGGTCTTATCAAGCTTTCATTTACAAGCAAATTTCAAAGTCTTTTAGTGATTTCGTAGACCGTGTGAGCAGAAACAAAACAATTTGCCACAGCACGCTACGGTTAATAATACGTATTAAATATCTTCGCTGAAACAATCGAAAGAGATCACTGGTTACCGGTTCGATTCCCAAACTGGCGATGCGTTATTCTGTTCTTGAAAACAATACTTTTATTTTTTTGTCGAGGCCAAGCAGTCTATCCGTTGTGTGGAGGCCCAGCGTGACAAAAGACTTACAAACAGAACCCAAAAAAGAGTGCTCAGCGTTGGTGTGGTTAAATAGACGCAGTGTGCTTTGCTCATACCCATGAATTAATGAGCTCAAACAATATTATTATTAGAGCTAGAACGTTTTGAAATACTGTTGGTACTTGTGATTAGAGGCCAATCACCTTAAATTCTCATCAATCTTATTTCAATAGAATCGAATGAAATCTTCAAATGGTTTTCCAAGAACGTGTGTAACGTTTTTTCTAGTCTTCGTATCGAAATCCGAAACAAGTCAAGTCAAGTCATTTTTTATTTTTGTCTGTAATTGAAATGTTACGGTAACAGAAATCACATATTCAGCAATACACGATAATAATAAACAAGGCTCATATACCTCTTAGAATCAATTGTCACGACAAGAAAGCTACAAAAAGACCTTATCGGTCATCGAGTCTTTGTTTTTTTTGTTTTAGATCCAAATAGATGCATCGATTTCCCCCACGCTGGAGGACCAGTTGAATCTCGAACTGTTGACAGTTTGTATTATTTTATTTTCTATCCAATTATTTGTGCATTATGATTAAAAGCATCCAGCCAGGATTATGTGCACAATATAAGGAAACATCTAAAAGGTACAGTATTTGTGACGAATTACAGTTTTCCACAACCTATTGTTTCTGAGATATTTCGTTTCAAAGTTTAGGAAATCTCCCCAACATTGTTGCCAATCAAAATATAATTTCATGAGTTTGGGGTATCGTTTTGATCATTATCGGATTTATTGTTGGGTCCTTTGAAGATTTTGGTAGCCTTAAAAAAGGCTGTTTGAAAATCGATTCGAACGGTTTTGGTCTCGCCCGTGTCAAGAATCAACGCGAGGATAAATTGTAGTTGAAAATGCGGCCTTTTATAGTTTTTTGAAACGTCGAACTTTCCTAAAAAAGAAAGCCACATTTTCTTCTCCAATTTATTCTTGCGTTGATTCTTGACACAAGCAAGACGAAAACCGTTTAATTCAATTTTTAAACAGCCTTTTTCATGCTACCAAAATCTTCAAAAGATCCAACGATCAATCCGATAGTAATCGAAGTAATTTTAAAATTTTGTACCACTAAACAGCTGTTTAAATATTGGGGTACCTACTTTGTAAAAATAGTTCGGTTGTAACACTAACTAATGATGACACCTTGGTGCATTCAGGTGCTATTAAACCAGCTGTGAATAATGCCTTAAAGATTGTTTTAGAAAAGATGAAATTTTAACTGGCAACACTTTTGGTTACATCCATTATTTACGTTATTTTAGAAGAGATAAAATTTTAACCGGCAACTTTTTTTTGGCATCTACTAAACTTTGAAATGAAATATCTCAAAAACAGTAAGTCGTAGACAGCTGAAATTTGGTGAAGATATGTTTTAGATTATTCTTTATTTTTTGCACATAACTCCAGCTCAACATGCATCATTCTCCTTAATATTTTAATAAATCTCCGCACTGCGCAGTGCGGAGATTTTGCAAGAATCTTGCAAGATTATTCCGGTTTTGTGAGAATTACTGTAATCATCCAAATTGATCAAATATTCCCTATGTCTGACCTAAAGTTCTAAAATCGAAATTTAAGACATTTATTGAGAACTTTTCTTCGATTTATCACACTCAATAAGTTTTGATTCGAATCTGAGTTGCAAAGGGGTAGCACTGTTTTAAACTAATATAACTCTGAGCCTATGAAGAGTGAAGACTTGTTTATTACTAATTTGATTTGCTATAAAACTTTCCTCACAAAGCATTGGTTTCAACAACCTTTGTGCAAAAATTGCTGTTGCAAGTATGTATTTTTTTGCAAGTTTCAGATTGTAACAATGTGGAGTAGCTGTGAGCCTGTAAACAAACAGAAGTGGAAAGTTTTGCGATTGAGGATAATGGGCACCCGTTTGTAGGGCCACCCAGGAAACCTGACTTTGAGGAAAATTTGAACAATTGAAATGATTTGGCAAAAAGGCCAACCTATTTGTCTTCTTATAAGAACTGTGACAGTAGATAAAAATGAAACTTGACCAATATTTTGCAGGGTTTAGATTCTGCTTTCCTCAGTGCAGCAAGTATGGTTCCACCTGCCGACCACTTTCGGACTCACTAGGAGTAAGCGCAAGTTGCAAATGCAAACATACAACTGCTTCTAGATCCAGATATTTTGTCCGATTAATTTTATTAAACAGTTAAGTACTATTAAGATTGGTAAGTGACAAGCTACCTGTTTCGTTAGAACCACTGGTGGGCAAGTTACGTTAGCTTCGTTAACCACTATAGTTCGTTAACAAACTTCTCACCTCCGTTAAAGTTAATTCGTTGTTTTCAGTTTTAATCAACGGAAGTTAATGAAGTCCGTTTATTCGTTAATATTTTGCGTGTAATTTACATTTCTGTTTATTCACTCGCTTCTAGAACACGTAATGACTCTGTAGAGCTGATTGTAAGAAAAAAATTTATTGCCATAGTGGTCTTTTTGTGTTTTGGAAGTTACATTTTACACTTCAATCTAATTTCAAGATAAAAATAAGTTCAAATGCACTAACAAGGCTGCGATCGGAAAATCTTTGGAAATTGCGAACAGCGATAATAATAGACCTGTAAGGCTGCAGGTTACTATTTGCCATAAAAAAGAGCTCCTTTCTTCGCTTTTTCTATAAAACTCGTGCTATACGCAATAAGCGTTACCAGTGCAAATTGGTTTGTACCGGAAAAATGAATAATTGTTGCCAGAAATTAACAATAAAAAACTTGACGGAGGTTAATTTAGTCCGTTAACATAAAAAACTTTATATCGGATTAACGAGTTAATGAAAAAGTCAGCTCGTTTTTAATGGATTAATGATTAACGGACTTTTGCCCAACTATGGTTAGAACCCATTTATACTGGATGAAAATTTTGGGAAATTAAAACTATGAAATGCAAAACTGAAAATTAACAAACAAATCCTGAAAATGTTTTATCAACTAAATTTTACACAACTTCAGAATCAAACTAAAACAACAGTAAAGTCGAAATGGTTTCTCTGCGGTGGCGTCATCAAGCTGTTTTTGAAAAAATGGCTGAGGTATCAGCCCTAAAACATTCTGAAACCTTTTTTTTATTATAATAAAATCAATTTCAACCCAAATAGATCATCAGGTATTGTCTTTAACTATGTAATAAAATATAAAATACCGTTGAGAACATTAGTAATTGGTGCTGCAATAATTTTTTCAACACAACTATAACCAGCAACTCATGGATGCCAATTTGAAATGAAAGGGTTAGAATCAAATCCACGGTTTCAATTTTACTATTGATTTGTGCTGTTTTTGCTTTACTGGTTTGTAGTTACCACTTTCAACAATATCAAAAAAGGTTTTACAGTGCATCCTCGATTATTATGTTTAGTTTGGCAATCTTTTTCCAAAATTTTGGCCGGATAAGCATTTGACCGGATAAGAAACTCAATCATAGGTACCCACCGCTCACCACCTACTCCACACTTTAAGAACCTAAAGAACGAAAAAACAAAACTAGTATACGGACAAACTTAGCCGCAAAACAATTTAAATACAAAATAAGAAACGAGCTTTTTGACAACATCGTTTGTTGGTTTTTCGTTTTTCCCCATTGTAAAACGTGTAGATTTTAGACGAAATAATAAAATGTACTTACCTGTTGAACCCGGCTGGTTAATCGAGGGGCCAGTTAATCTGGGGCCGGATAATTGAGGATGCATTGTATCTGAAAGAATCACTTCCTGATAAGCTGCTTTAAGTTATTTTATGTAACCCACACTCGGCCTCATAATTGGAAGAGCGATTCCGAAAACCTTTTACTGTTTACACGTTTCAGTATATTAAAGAGAAAATATTTTGAAAGTTGTTAAGCAAATATAAGTTATTTAGATTTTATAAGATCGGGAAACATGGGCAGAAAATGTTCCAGGTATGCTCGCAAAGCCCCTAATAAAGAGGATGCTTATATCATATGGATGACTAAAAATTAATGGAAAGTACAAGAATGTGTGCATATTCACAGCGTCAAGCTTTCTGCATTAACCCTATTTTACACGAGAGAGGGACAAAAATCAGAATTTCGTGATAAATCTCTACCGAGAAAGTTTTTTCTTCAAACCAACGTGAAGTTGAGTCAATTCACAAAAAACTGCTTAAAATTTGCAGTTGTAAAGGCAAGGGGAGGTTCCCCAATTTTGAGGTTTGTCAAAGCCACATCACCAAATTGGTTATTTTTTTGCTCGTAATTTAAAACTTAAATGAAGTCACACGACATTTTTGTGACGTAATCACTTTAAATTTGGTATTTGTAATTCAGTATCGAAAAACAAGCCTCAGGACAACATTTAAACCGCCTATAAGGTTAATGAAAAAATGACGTCAGTTTTACTAAAATTGGCTGAGATGTCACTGCGATGTTACGATTTATTACACGTTAGCGATCCCAAAACCAATTTTTCTGGAAGAATTTTAATGAGCACCAACTCACATGACAAATTT
This sequence comes from Trididemnum nubilum, assembly GCA_963965965.1. Lineage (NCBI taxonomy): Eukaryota > Metazoa > Chordata > Ascidiacea > Aplousobranchia > Didemnidae > Trididemnum > Trididemnum nubilum. The sequence goes on from OZ014480.1 coordinate 25,117,903, forward strand.
AGTGTTTGCATAACCTCGTTCGGTTCAGCAGTTAAATAGGGGAATAAACAGTTCGTGTAAAATTACAGTTAAATATACATTAAAAAAAAAAGATAAATACTCGATATTAAATCCTCCAATGAAGATTATTTAATAATTTGCTGGTTATCAGTTTTCTATTTTCTACATAACCCTTGTAGTAACTTAATAATTAAAGCAATTTGTTCGGTTATTTGTCTAAACTTTTCCTATATAAATTTGTTAATCTGCGGATTAACTTTAAAACACACTGGTACATTTGATCCTAAAGCTATATCAAAAACTTCATTTCGAATACTTATTACGTTACTATAAGGCGTCATTTATGTTTCAGGATTGTTCCAGAATAAATTTTCCCCCAGATCCAAACAGTTGCGAGGTTAGGTGTTCACAAACAATCTCATGTATCTTTAACCCACGACCTACTGCAGAGCTTGAACTTTTCTGTATTTGCCCAGACGGGAGATTATGCTCTAATTCACTTTTTGGCCTGTAAAATGAGGTACAAAGTTTATTTAGAATAACGCATAATTTTCTTTCAAAATTGATTTCGACATATTTTATTTTGAGAAAATGACTTGAGGTTTGTATTTCTTTTCTATTAATTGGTCCGATCACGTTTGCATCAGTCATCCTTTAACTATTGCATGACTTACGGCTTTTGGCTTTAGTGAATTGAATTGTTATTTGTATTGTACTGTTTTGAAATAAATACTCATTGTCATTTCTGCATTATTGTATTTTTTTCATGTAGTCGACGCTCTAACTAATGTTGCAAAGTGGACTACAAGTATTGTACTGCAGTTAGCACATCATTTTCCTGAGGGAAAATAATACGGGACTCCCGCCAGTTCCATTTCACCATCGTTCTCTCCTTCATACTTTGAAGGTTACCGATATATCTGTAAAACTCAATCGTAAGCAATGCAAACAAACTGATTTTGTTTCATGAAAAAATCAAACGTGGATTTTAAATTGTTTGTGGTTTGGGTAAAACCGATGTCCGACTAAGTATTTGAAGCCAGCTCAGTTTATTCACGACAATTTCAAACCGTGGCGCCTTGAATCATCACGCCAGCTCAGCATATGAATCCAACGGACTAAAATCAATTGGTAAAGTTAGATTTCAGAAAGGGATTTTTGGGAAGGTTCATGTTGGAGGTTGGTACCGCCAAACCACGTAAAAAATTGTCTTTTAAATATCTACTGATATCCAAAAAACTAGCGTCTTAGCTCAAGCCGTTAAAAATAATTGATTTTTGGGGGTCCTACTGAGAAGATTCCGGAGGGAAGTACTCAAAACTATGTCAAACATTTTATTTCTTAAATATTTTTTGATGTAAAAAAAAACTGGAGCCTTAGCTTAAGTTCAACAAATTGATTTTTGTGGGGTGTACGTGGGGATTTCCGGGGGTCTGGTACCCCCATATTATGTACAAGAGAACTGGAGTTTTAGCTTAAGCCGTTCAACGCAATGACGTTTGGGAGAGTTTGGAAGAAGGGTACCCGTAAACTATGTCAATTTTTTGTCGCTTAAATACGTACTAATATCAAAAACAACGAAGACTTACATTAAATCGTCCAAAAATTGATTTTTGTGAGGTTCATTTGGGGAGTTTCGGGGGTGGCACTTTTAAAGTATGTCCAAGTGTTTGTCTTTTCAGTATTTCACAATATTAAATAAAAACTAGAACTCTAGCAAAAGCCGTTTAAAAAATTGATTTTTAGGGGGTCCGTTTGGGTGGGGGTACCCCCAACCTCTGTCAAAACATTTTCCTCTGAAATAACTACTGATATCAAAAATACAGGCATCGTAAGTTTGGTCGTGCAAAAACTTGATTTTTGGGGGTCCACTTTGGCTGGGGGGTTGGCACCCTCAAACTATGTCGAAATATTTGTCTGTTGTATCTGTTGATAATGAAAAATAAAACTGGCGCCCTAGTTTGAGCCAAACAAAAAATTAATATTTGGAGGGTCCATTTTGGGGGAGTCCAAGGGGGGGGGGATTCCTAATGATGTCAAAACATTCGTCTCTTAGATATGGGCTGATATTAAAAAAAAAACTAGTGCCCTAGCTTGAGGCAATAAAAATATTGATTTTTGGGGGGTCTGCTCTGAGGGGGTCCCCGTGGGGGCGGCACCCTTAATATCAGCACTACATTATTCATCTCCAAAAATGTTGTGCTGATATCAAAAAACACTGGCACCGTAAATTAAGTCGTTCAAAAGATTGCTTTTGGGGGGATCCCTGAGGGGCAAGACCCCCAAACCACGTCGAAAGATTTGTATCGTAAATATCTACTGACAGCAAAAAACACTGGCACCCTAGCTTGATCCATTCAAAAAATTGTTTTTTGGGGGGTCCATTTGTAACGGGGCCTCAGCCAGGTGGTACCCCAAACTCTGTCAAACTATTTGCCTCTAAATATCTACTGATATGAAAATACACTGGCACCGTACATTAGGTCGTTCAAGAAATTGGTTTTTGGGGGTTTATTTGGGGGTCCCCAAGGAGAGGGGTTGGCACCCCCAAACAATGTCCAAATGTTTGTTAAGTATGTGTTGATATTGAAAAGAAGTGGCACCTTAGTTTGAGCCAATCAAAAAATTAGTTTTTGGCGCGTCCATTTTGGGGGGTCCTCGGGTAGTATCCCAAACAATGTCAAAATATTCGTCTCTTAGAAATGTCCTGATATCAAAAAAAACTAGTGCCCCAGCCCGAGGCAATTAAAAATTGATTTTTGGGGGTCCTTGAGGGTGTTGGTACCCCCAAACCACGTCAAAGTGTTTGTCTCTAAAATATCTACTGATATCAAGAAACACTGGTACCTTAACTGAAGTCATTCAAAAAATTTATTTTTCGGGTGCCCATTTTGGTCCTCGAGGGGGATTGGTACCCCCAAACCACGCTAAAATATTTTCCTCTTAAATATGTACTGATATCAAAAAACACTGGCACCCTATGTTATGCAGTTCAAAAAAGTGATATATGGGGTTGCCACTTGGGGGGTCTACGGGAGGGGGGTACCCCCGAACCCCGTCAAAGTATTTGTCGTGTTATTGTCTCTTGATATCAAAGATGTTGCACCATAGCTTAAGTCGTCAGAAAGACTGATATTTGTTAGGGTCCATTTGGGGGTTTTGGGGGGTTGGTTTCCCCAAGTTATGTCAAAATAGTTTTGTTCTCAAAAGTTCTTCTGACACCCAAAGAATGCAGCGCGCTTGCTTATGGTGTTTAGAAAGTTTTTTGGGACGTATTCACAGAAAATGAAACCTGATACCCTCTGATCATACGTAGTGTCAAACAAAAAATATTCAGAGCAATTTTGTCGTAATCGAAAAAAAATTAATAAGATGCTAGATTTGAGATAATGTTGGTTTGACAAAAGTGATGGCCAAGTAGATAATTGAAACCAGGCCTTAGGTTTCAAGCACTGATTTCCGCCAGTTCCATTTTACCATCATTCTCCCGTTAGGGTGTTTGTCTCCGAATTGTCTCTTGGTGTCAAAAATGCAGCACCCAAGCTTAAGCCATCAAAAAAGCTGATATTTGTTTGGGTCCATTTTGGGTTTTGGGGGGTTGGTCCCCCCAAATTATGTCAAAATAGTGTTGTTCCAAAAATTTCTACAGACACCCAAAAAAAGTAGCGCCCTTGCTCATGGTGTTTAGAAAGTGCGTTTTGGGGTGTCTTCGCAGAGAATGAAACCTGATACCCTCTGGTCATCTGTAGTGTCAAACAAAAAATATTGCAAACGATTTTGTCGTAATCAAAAAAAAAAAATTAGCATGCTAGATTCAATATAATGTTGGTTTAATAAAAGCGATGACCAACCAGAGTATTGAACCCAGCTATTAGGATGCAAGCACTGGCGCCTTATTTTGGCTTGGAAACCCGGACGGCATGACTGATTGCCCCCAAAATTTGTACTGAGAATGATTTGTATGTGCCCCAGCTAAGATGTAAATTTCAAGTTTCTACCAACAGCCGTTTCAAAGTTATATCGTTTTTTATTTTTGTTTACGAATTCCTAAAATATGCCGGAAAAATACATAAGGACTTCCGACGCAAAGCGTCGAGAAAGTCCCAATTAATAAACTAGATCTTCATTTTTCAGCCGGAAAATAATACGGGACTTCCGCCAGTTCCATTTCACCATTATTCTCCTCTTCATACTTTGAAGGTTACCGATATTTCTGTAAAACTCAATCATATGCAATGCAAAAAAACAATTTTGTCTCATGAAAAAAATATATGTGGGATTTAAATCGTTCATGCTTTGGGTAAAACCGATGTCCGACTAAGTGTTTGAACACAACTCAGTTCATTCTCGACAAATTCAAACCGTGGCGCCTTTAATCATTACGGCTTAAACCATTCGGCCATGGCACCACGAGCGCGTAGGTGACTACCTCCAAAGTACGTCAAAATATACTTGTCTTGAAAGTTTTTAGTGGTAGCAAAAAAAAAACTAGCGCGCTAGCTCAAGGTCTTAAAAATCTAATTTTTGGGACGTCTTCACAGAGAATGAAACCTGATACCCTCTGATCATACCTAGTGTCAAACAAAAAAAATTATAAACGATTTTGTCGAACGCGAGCGTTGGTGACTACCTCCAAAGTATGTCAAAATATTCTTGTCTTTAAAATTTCTAGTGGCAGCAAAAAAAAACTAGCTCGATAGCTGGAGGTCTTAAAAAGCTGATTTTAGGGACGTCTTCACAGGGAATGAAACCTGATACCTTCTGATCATATCTAGCGTCAAACAAAAAATATTATAAACGATTTTGTCGTAATCGAAAAAAACTTAATATGCTAGATTTGATGTAATCTTGGTTTGATAAAAGCGTGGGCCAAGTAGATAAGTGAACCCAGGTCTTATGTTTCTAGCACTGCCGCCTTAAACCATTCCGCCATTGCAGCAGCCGCGCGCAGATGACTACCTCCAAAGTTCGTCAAAATATACTTGTGTTGAAAATTTTTAGTGGTAAGAAAACAAAGCTACCGCGCTAGCTTGTGGTCGTAAAAAGGTGATTTTTGGGACGTCTTCACAGAGAATGAAACCTGATACCCTCTGATCATATAGCGTCAAACAAAAAATATTATAAACGATTTTGTCGTAATGGAAAATACAAATTGCTAAATTCAATAAAGTCTTAGTATGATAAAACCGATGGCTAACTAGGGAACTAAACCCAGGAGTTAGGTGTTCAGCACTGGCGCCTTAAACCATTCGGCCAACACAGCACGCGCAAGTAAATGACTAAAATCACTTAATAAACTTCGCTGTCACAAGTTTGGGGTGCATATGCCCCAGACCATGTGATGTAGCGCCTTCAAAATTGGAGGGACGCAAGTTCATGTATAGACTTATCATCTGTAAATTTCAAGTGTCTAGTTTTGGTGGTTTTCGAGAAGTTGTCAGCACCATGTGATTTTAAATAAATAAATAAATAATAAATAAATAAATAAAGAAAAATGTCGGAATCATCATGGTTTCTTTTTGAGAGCTGAAAGGGCATGCCCAGACGCTTTTAATTTCGAAAAATTTATTCCCCTAGTGCCATTAGTTTTCGAGTGAGAGCTGTTTAAACCTAAAACTGGCATTTTATTTTTTGGCTTGGAAACCCGTATGGCATGACCGATTGCCCCAAAATTTGCACTGAGAATGTTTTATGTGCCCCAGCTAAGATGTAAATTTCAAGTTTCTACTTTCAGGCGTTTCAAAGTTATAGCGTTTTTTTATTTTTGTTTACGAATTCCTAAAATATGCCGGAAAAAACATTAGGACTTCCGACGCAAAGCGTCGCGGAGGTCCCAATGAATGAATTTACTAGTATTCACGGAAACGTAATGATAAGTTGGTTACGGTTTTTGCGTCGGTCTAAGAATTTTCCAATATGATTAGTCCAGCCGGAGGCGGTGAATAATTCACCCACTTTTGCAAAACAAAACTTGTTTTGGACAATGTTGACGAAAAAGAGCTTTTTTCTCGTTAAATTTCCTAGTTTTTTTATTCTATTTTTTATAATTTTTCTCCATAAATGCACTTACAAAAATGCCAAATTATTTCAATTGACTCAAACGTTGAAGTAGATTTGAGATAAACCAATTGTTCGATTTTCGATTACACCTGCGCATTCACCGTCTCAAATAGTTGAAAACCGTCAAAGTTTCACGTCAAAGCGTTACGTCAAAGGGTCACGTACGTTTACGTCCAAGTGTCGAGCTTCAACTGTCATTCGAAAGACGTCGATTCTAGTGATTGTGATTCGTGCATCTTAGTCAATAGTGAACTATTAAAATTGTGAACTTGGGTGTTAATGACGCGTTATCTCTGAGCTGGTCGGTTTTGCTCTAGTTTAAGACTGTTGCCGATTTTTTTTGTAAGGGGTATTTCGATTGCTTTCCTCCTTATACGGCCCTGCTGGGTTTCTCTGGTTACTTTTTGCAGTTAAATAGCTTATATTAAATTTTCCAAAGTATCTTTTGGCGGCTGAAATGTATGCGTGCATTCATTGAAAGGCATTAGATGCAAGACTATGGAGAGACATCACATGCACTGAAGCGTAAAGAAAAGAGTTAAAATTAGGATTGGAAAACTGTGGGAAAACTAAAGTTTTTGTTAGTTAGCTTTTGCGGTAATTTTTTTTCAAATAATTGCTTTATAAGTCTAATTGTGCAATCTCACAAAAATTGCTATTTTTCTGAAAAAAAAAAAAAAAAAAGCTCAACGGAGGCACGGAAACTTTGCTCTCGCATCTTAGAACCCATTTTTTCCCAAGAGCTTGAGCTTGCAAATACGGTACCTTTTTTCACTTTAAAAATGTAAATTTACCGTCTTTCACAATACTTTTAAACAACAATATCATAGTCTGTAACATCTTGACGTCCTTCGTGGTCGACTCCTGGGAAGCCATGTCAACTTCCACTGGCAGTTAGGTGGCCAGAACAACCACCAACCCTGCAGCTCCAATGATATTTCACATTGTAGCTCAAGTCAATTAAGCACAGAGCTGGACAGCGCTGTTTCGAGCTTTTAGCTCTCATCGGCAGCCCTCAGCTGTCTTTTCAAAGGTATTCCCAGCTGAACAAACATCTTGGCCTAACTGGCAAACCTTGATAGCTTGCAGAGAGGCAGATGGTTAGTAGGGAATAAACGATTTTTCACTTGTGGTACTTTAGAAACAAGTGAAAAATCGTTTATTCCCTAGTAAGCATCTGCCTCTCTGCAAGCTATTAAGGTTTGCCAGTTAGGCCAAGATGTTTGTTCAGCTGGGAATACCTTTGAAAAGACAGCTGAGGGCTGCCGATGAGAGCTAAAAGCTCGAAACAGCGCTGTCCAGCTCTGTGCTTAATATCATAGTCGTTGTGCAACATCTAAAAACTATGGTAAAATTAAAAAATTTCTGTGAAGCAAAAACGTTTAACCAAACAATAAGATTGGTGTTTGAGAAACTACTGAAATAGTGGTGATCCATAATGTGGACGTTTGTCGACCATTTCCACGTTAGGAATTTATAATTATTAGTTATTCTCATTTTCAATTCACGAGTTACGGTCTTAATTGTTTTATTTCTACCATACCGCCACGGAACGCAATCAACATTGCTGCTAACGTGTAAAACTTCCAAATGGCATTCATTACTTTTAGAAACTACTATTTTCGAATTTATTTTAGAAACTTTCGCGCTTCAACTAACAAAAAATTTGCAAACCATAATTTACAAAAATTGTGTCTTTGGCTCTTGGCGTTGGCCTCAACCATTTCTACATTTGGCCCGGAAGGGGTCTGTCCTTGAAAAGTCGGTCCTTAGCCTCGAATTTTTTGCTTGCCCTTGGACTTGGCCTCGAAGGTTGTGTCCTCGACTCGACTCAACCTCTGCGAATCAAGCCCCAAATTTTTGTCAACTTTACGCCCGAACCCATCCCGAACCCGACACGAACACGACCCGAAAAGTCCGGCCGACTTACAACTCTGGTATGGTAGACAGGTGAGTAGGTGGTAGCTTGACTCTAAAACCAAAACCTTCGCCGTCTCTTGGCCAAGTCAACTTGGTGAAAATTTAATTACAATTACAGCATTTTGATTAGTGTCTTGAGATATTTCAGCCTTTTCTTGGCTCTGATTAGAAATGTCAGCAGTTTTAATAAGGTCGTAGGCCATGTCACCAGCTTCTTGGCTGTCGTTAAATACGTCGACAATCTCGTAAATGCTAAATGCTGCTTCAGAACTTTGTTTGTTTTTGTTGGTCATGATGCTACTCTTTTCAATGTCAGAGATGATGTCAGCATCAACTGTGATATGGTACGATTTCACAGTGTTCTCAGTGATATTGTTTGATTTGTGATCATTTTTTTCAACGTCGTGGGACGTGTCAGCATTCTTTTTGATATAATGGGGTATGGTATTATTTCCTTGAGCACCGGTAAAATGAAAAATTTCAGCATTTTCTTGCATATCAGGAAATATATCATTATTCTTTTGAGTATCGTGGTGTATTTCAGCAATCTTTGGGGCATCACGTATTCTGTCATTCATTTCTTGAGTAATGTGCATAATTTCAGCATTCTTTGGGGTTTCCCAGGACATGCCATTATTTTCTTGGGTCCAATAGAATACTTTTGCATTTTTCGCACGGAATTTGTTTTCTATCTCTTTGGTATCACGGGACATTTCAGCATTTTTTTTGATATCATGGGACATGTCATCATTGTTTTGGGTATCACCAGATATATCAGCATTTTTTTGAAAATCACAAGATAAGTCATCATTTTCTTGAGTACAATGAGTTGTTTTAGCAAGTTGTTGGATATCATGCAATATGCCAGTATCCTCCTTGAGCTCTTGAGAAACTTTCGCATTTTCTTTTGCTTGTTTTTTTGAATTGTCATAATTTTCCTTAATGCTGATGGCCTGGGACATGCCGGCATCGCTTTTGACTCCGAGTGACCCTTCAGTATTCCGTTTCCTATAACGTGAAATCTTAGCATGCTTTTTGTTGAGGATTGTCATAATATCATCTTTTTGTGATCAATCAGTTAACGCATTCGGATCGGCTTCGTTCTGAAGTGGCATGCCGAAATCCTTGTTGCTGTCATGTGAACTAGTTTTGGTAAATTCTCGTCGATGTTTCAAGTCTTCATCCTCCTCAATCATTTTTTCAACAAATTGCTTTATGCAGTCATGCTATTTTCTATTTCAGAAGCACAATTTTTGCTTAATTTGACAGTCAAATGTTTTGGTCCTGATTCCAAAACTCTTATCCCATTGCATTTGTGCTCTCTGCGAAATTGCAAAGCCTTCACAGTAGCCTTTTTTCTTACTACATCAAACTGCTCCTCCGACAAACTTTCGCAAGTTAAATTGAACTCGTTGGAATTTGAACCTGAAACATACAACTCTACAAGATTATTCGGACATTGATTATTTTTATTTGCAGCTGAAAAATTATTTTCTTAAGGTTCAACTTTACGACCACTTTCGATTGTTTTTGGAGTTTCGTTTTCAGTCCTTACAAGTGAATTTGTTAAGCTTGGTGGGTTTTCGTGAGGAGTTGAGAACCAGAACATTGCTAATATGCATAAACTTGCCAAAACAAATTGAATGTTACTTTTGTTCTTGTGATATATTCTAAAGAGTGTTGGAATTTTGCCAATCAACAAAAGTGCAATGAAATGGTAGTAACAAAAGGCAAAGCCTAGTATGAGACCAACTTGAGCTATTGAAATAATTTCACAGTTTCTAATCGTTTTCAAAAGTGAGGTAACGAAGTTCTTCACGATTTCGTTGAAAAAGGATTCAAATACTTTGGTTTTGGTTTTTTCCCAATTTAAATTTAGTGACATTTTGTAATTAATTCATAATACTATACAGTACAACTCCAAAATGACTCTCTATCAAATCAAATCAAGTCTCACATTATATTTTCCGTATTTATCAATCTACCTCCACGTCATTGCATTTGGACAACACTGCTCTTATCGAAGAAATATCGCAGCGGTGGCGAACCCTTGGCAACACTGTATCCGATATGACCGACTCTAGATTTGAACCTAAGACCTTCCGCTCGAGAGATGAACGCGTTACCGCTAGACCAGCTTTTAGTAAACCATTTTTATCGATTACTGTCAGTAATGAAATTGATAACTTTGCAATAAATCAGCAGTTTTTGATTTTCTTCTACTAACATATTGTTCAAACAAAATTCAATTAAACAGCTTTAATTTTTTCTTTTCTTTTTACTTAAAGGTTGAATAAAAATTTTGAGGACACTAAATTTAATCTGAGTGTTGAGAGTTTTTATAAAACTAATTAATTGTAATACCGCTCTCAAACTTTGGCGACTTTGACAAGTTAGACTGCAACTCCACTGCAACTTAATTCGCAATAAAATTTCTATGCAGTCTTAGCGAAGTTTCCGTGGCGTTTCCGTACAGTCGCAGACCATGGCGAATCCTCACGAATGCTTCATACGAATTGATTTCGACTAATGTAGAACAAAAAAATTACTCATTATGCAATATAAAATTGCCATCTGGAGAAGGTAAAATTGAAAAAAAACGTCCACTCTAGAAGATAAATTTGGCTTAATTTCTGAACAAGAAACAGTTTTAGTGAAAGCTTCAATTTAACTTCAAAATCTTCAAAGCTTCAAAATTGAAAAACAACATAACTATAAAAGCCCTTTACTGTAGTTTTTGCGACATAAAAATGTATTATGGCATAGCTGGTACGTGCCCTTGTACTTTTTCGGCACCGCCCCGCAGTATTTTTCAAACGGTATGGTTGGTTCCTGAGTTGTAAACAAGCAAATAATAACGAGCCCGATCTCGACCCGAAAGTAATTTGAAGCCAAAACCAGATCTGAAATAGCCCAAAAAATTTGATTATATTTAAAATTTGTACGAATATTGCTCTTAACAAAACTACTCATTGCTGATGAATTGTGATGTATAATAACAACAACTGCAAAATTTGTAAATTATGAACAGCCAAAGCCTCAATAATTTAATTATTTTATCTCAAAAATAAGTAGCATGACCATCAGTTTGTTAAGAAATCAGCATCTTCCTTCTCCTCAGCACAATCATCAAAATCATTTATTTCGATGAACACTTCCTGCTCGCGTTCTTGTTCAACGCTATATACCAGAGGTGGAGTCCTCCAGGATGTCCTTGGCCTTGAGGACGTATCTCCTTGGCCTCGAAGCATACAAGTCCTCAAAAATGTTCTCTTGTCGGCTCGAGCGCAGCATTATTTTTGATTGGTTAAAAAAAAAAAAAAATCAAGCAAAAGACATCATAAACTTCTGGTCTGTGAAATCGTTTCATTTCTTTATTTAAAAAATAATACTAGTAATAGCCAACTATGCCAAGTCATATTAAAACTTACCGGTATTTTAAATAGCACTGCGTGAAAGCTTTAATCGGAAAATGAGGGGCAAAAAGTCATAGAGAAAGTCGTTGTTTATATTTCTGCTTATACTTTCGGTGCAGCCGGTGCAAACTACAACGCAGTAAAGCCATGAGGAGCCATAACAAACATTGGGAGGTAATTTTGATCTGCTAATGCTAAAACATGACAGAGCCTTTTCTGCGTGTAAATTTAAAAGAAAGTATGTGGGTGATATTGAAATGTACGGTAACATAGTATTACCAGGGATGGCATATTGATATTTTACTGCAGACTGCAGTAAATATGTTAGTTTAATCTTGAGAACGACAACTTGTTCCAATAATACACGAGCGCTTAGAATTTGTACTGAAGTAAAAAAAACTCTAACCACTGGCAAGCGGTAGGGACAAAATTACATCCACAGTACAATTCGCATGTTGGAAATCGCCGCTGGGAATCTCAAATAACAAGCTAGTGGATCACAAAAAATGTTGCATGAATAAATTTATTACATCACGTGATTATAAAATAAAAAGGCGAAGCTCCCGCGAAAAATTTAGGCCTTTTTAGAAAAAATCAATGATTTATTGTTTTTCGGTTTCAACGATTGTGGATACTTTGAAAGAGGGCCCGGGGCAAATATCTCAAATGCCTTCCTTCTCAATACGACCCTGCTGGGATCCTCAGGTTATTTTCTGAAATTAAATACTTTGCGCAAAAGTTAACAAAAGAGTATTTTGACGGTCTAAATGTTCGCTATCAGTTGTTGATAGACATTAGATATGAGAAGGACATCACATACAATAAAATGTAAAGAAAAGGTTGGCTTGAAGTTAGAGTTGGAAAGTTGTGGAGAAACCAAAGTTTTTCTAACTTAGCATTTACAGTATTTTCTTTTCAAAATTGCTTTGAAAATATAAATGTGTTATCTTCTTTAAAATCACAAAAATTGCTATTTTCTCCGGAAAAAAAAACAAAAACTCACCAATGTTATTCAACATAGGGCGCAGGGTTTTTGTTTGCACTCGCCGCAGAGCCCCTTTTTTAATGTCAAAGCCTTGAGCTTACGATAATACAGGGTACGGTTCTTCAATTAATGTTAAAGCATAATTTTACTGGATATGCAAAGCTACCTTTTAGATATAATGTTGAAAAAATTCTGTGAAAAGAAATTGTTTAATCAAACAATATGGTTTGCGTTTAGGAAACTACTAAAATATAGGGATCCATAATCAGTGGATGTTTGCACCGGGGTCCTAACTGATGAAATTAATGCACAAATATTGACTATTTCTACGTCTAAATGAACTATATTCCATGCACGGGTTATGGCCTTGTTTTATTGCCACTGTACCCAACGGTACGTAATCAACATCTGCTGCTAATGTGTAAAACTTCAAAATGGCATTCATTATTTTCACTCAGAGTGAAAGAGACAAAGGTATCGTAAACATTTCACTTCATGCATTTTTCTATTTTATAGAATGTTATAAACATCGTATTTTGTAAAATAAAACCTTTACGACAGCTTTGGCTCTTTTATTCTTAGTGAAACTGTTTCTCGAGACCAATTTTTATGCATTCATTATTATTTTTACTATTTTCGAATTATCATGAAAACCTTAACAAAATGCAATATCTTAAACACTTTTGCGTTTAAAAAATATGGAAAATTTGCCAATCATAATTTAGAAAAATTGTGTTTTTGGTCCTTGGCCTCGAACATTCCTGCCCTTGGACTCAAGAGGTTCTATCCTTGAAAAATCGGTTCTTGGCCTTAGTCTCAGGTTTTTTTTAAGTCATTGGCCTTGGCCTTGAACGTTGTGTCCTCGACTCCGCCTCTGCTATCTACGATGTTTACCAAAGCGCTTGGAAGAATGGGTCCTAACTTGCCAAATCGGTTCCAAAAGGTAATTTTGTTTTTTGAGCCAACCTTGCTTGTCGTCATAAGGGTTATGTTCTTTTACAAATGGTTCATCAGCTCGTTTATAAAAGCCAAGGTGATGATTACCTCTGTATATGTGGGGAAGCAAGTTACTAAAACACGGTGGAATTCTAGCCAAATCAATTTTAGGATTTGATGCAAGAGTTAGATCGCCTCCAACCCTTTTTTTATCATTTTGCTTCGCAAAAAATTAGTGAATGATTTTACTCTCTCCATACATTAAGCAAGTGAATGATTCCAGGTCTTAACTCGTATCTTATCGCTTTATATTATGATTGTTAAATTGCGACAAAACTTCACAAAAATGCGTGAATTTTGTCAGATAAGAGACCAAAAAAAAACTAATAGCAAAATTATTTATCGTTTCCGAAATACGGCTATGTTCCCAAATGGAAACATTGGCGGTTTTCAGAGCAAACTGTTGAAACCAATTTATTGCTGTTTATTTCCTATGCAAAACAATTAGAGCAATCAACTCATGAAGGCGCATGGTACATTTCCTAACACGTGGCAGCGTTTGATCTGTGCAAACGCACCTTGCATTTTACGCGTGTGATACGAGTGTTTTCTGGCACATCTTGAATTTTCCTTACAGGATTGCAACTACGGGGGGCCAGGGGGGCGACTCCCCCAAAACAAATATTTGGCCCCCCAAAGCGACAATAGTAGAAAATAGTAGTATTGTAAGCGCCCCCCCGAAAGAAATTTTGCCTTCCCCCAAGAACGACGATCTAGTTGCGGCATTGCTTCCTTGGGTGGAACACCCGGGAAAATGTCTCACCCCATCATGCCTTACATCTGCTGGTGCTTGAGGCTCTCCAATTTGAGATCGAGCTGCTTTGGTTGACTTCATCAAGCACAGAGTGATATCTCGGCCAAAGTTCAAATGAGACATTGACAATTGATGAATCTGGCAATGCATCCGCCAGGTCGCGATCGCACTCGTGTTCAATGCATAAACGATTATAGAATAATAACGCTTTTTTTCCTCTGGTTCTTGGAAGGTAAGTTGAAAGAAGACTGTCATAGACATCTACTTTATCAATTCCTAAAATTCGTAATACCAAAACATTAAAAGTTAGTAACTATCAGAGGTGGAGTCCTCGAGGACGTCCTCAAGGACACATTTTGAAGTCCTTGGCCTTGGCAATGGCCTCGAAGCCTCAAGTCCTCGAAAATTGCCCTGTCCTCGGCTCGAGGACAGCACTATTTTTGAACCGTTGAAATTTCGTTGGAAAACGCCAGAAACCTTGCAGAAAATCTGCAAAGATCTTTTTTTGGTTTTCTCAAGTAGAGATTGCCTGAAACAAAATTTTTGAAGATTTTTTTCGCCTGAAAAAAATTTTTGAAGACCTATTTTTTGAGATCGCCTGAAAAAAATTTTGAGGACCATTTTTTTTTTTTTTTTGGAGAACACTTGCGTCTGTGTCCTTGGCCTTGGCCTCGAGAGGGTCTGTCCTTGGCCTCGAAATTTTTTTGCGTCCTTGGCGTTGGCCTTGGCCTCGAGCCTTGTGTCCTCGACTCCACCTCTGGTAACTATGTCTTTCCTTTTAGTCCATTTAGGAGTATTTGCCCATTTCTGTTGTTTTTTTGATATTGTTTTTCTTCTTTTACGAGCTGGTTTGGTGCTGGCAAATCATTATTAGACTCGGAAATGTCGTCACAATTGCATCATAAGTAGAAACATATGGGTCCAAAATGTCATCCACTAGTATACGTTTCTCCACCTCAAGTGTTCTACCTGGTTCAAATGCAGAGTGCATATCTTGTGCAAGTTCTTCATTGTCATCAACTTGATCACTTTGATCCCCAGCTTCTGGTGGAAGGAGGATAATGTTTCTACAATGTTCCATTCTCATAGCCAATTCGGTTTCTTTTGCGAATATCGTAATTTTAGTTACACGTCGAGCTGATGAATGAAATGTTGTATTCATATTCAATTTATCAACTGCAGGTTAACGAAGAAAAAATTACTCAGAAGTATCTAAACAAAATAATCTAAATCAAATTGTCAAATGCTATTTACCACAGTATGTTAAGCTAATTCTTAAAAATTTTATCTTTTTTCATTTGCTATAAACATTTACAATCTGAATTGTAGTTTGCTTATGAAAAGTAAGATAAACATTAGTAGACTCTTGTTAGCTCAACAGCAGTATGTCAGTTTACAAAATACTCTAAACTATAAGCTGACTAAACAGCAGGTCTTTTACAGTGCAGTTTCGCAAGTTTTTGCCTTGGCTTGCTGTCAAACTATATTCTTGCTTCAAGCTAAAGTACTGCTGTTGTGAAAAAATGTAAGCTAGCTTTAGCCTAGTATTTTGAGAGTTTGTAATGAATAATGGGCTTTCTAGTACAGTAAAATGAGTAATAAGTCTACTCTTATCTAAACTATACGTACAGCAGGGTGAGCAAACTACTCTAAAGGTGCGTTTAGACTGGACGCGAAGCAACCAATGTTTGACGTCATCGACAGCTCGCGAAAGGTTGCAACTGGTCGTAACCTTCGCGAGTAGTTGCGCAACATCGCTTGCTTGCAGGCTGTCGTAAGATAACCTACTAAATCACTGATCGGATTTTTACGATCGCAGTTTGTTAGAAAATAATGTAAATGGTATATTTGTATGGTTTAGCGCCTATTTATCAGTTCAAAGAGTAGGTTGTTGGCAAAGTTAGATTCGCGATAGCCCTAGGCTAGCCAAGTTAATTTGTATCTAGACAGCTAAGGCTGTAAATCCTAGAGTGATTTTTCATAGCTATGCTGGATCTCAGAGCTTCATTATAATGAATACACCAAAGTAGTAGGCCTAGCCCCACGACATCTAGTTTTTAAAACAAAACTTTTTATTCTGTGCAGCATAACAGAAGCTATTGTATCAGTCCAGTGGTTCTTTTAGCTGAGCAGCTTTTGCTTTTTTGTCTTAAAGTAAACTTAAACTAACATGGTGTTGTTTTTTTTTTCAGAATATAAAATAACCCACCAACAGGCTAGTTTTGAATGTGTTGATAGTGTTTTTATCCATTGTTTGTTAGCTTGTTGTTTTAAAAGTAACCACAATTGAACAATTCCTTGAATACTGCAAAACTCGCAAAAGTTTTTTCACTTTCTACTTGACCAAGCCAACTTGGTGAATAAAACTGTATTAAGAATTGGTTTCAAGCTACACTGCTACATACGAGAGCTAGTTAGATACAAAAAATCCAAAAATTTCTATGAACTTTTGGATTGGCCTAATTAGTAGTCACTTCTTTGAATAGCTACAAACATGGAGTTTTTTCTTCAGAATGTCCTCTTAAAAGTCTTCTTGTTTCTGAAGGTTTGTGACCGTGATCAAGTTGAACTGGAAGCAATGGTTTTGGAGTCCCCCAAGTTTTATAATCATGAATATTGTAGTCTGGCAGTGATTTTTCACTCCAGTCCTATGTGATGAAAATAGAAGTGTCAAGTGTGTTAAATATTCATTTACTGTGTCTTTGTGTAATATCTGAATTTAGTAGTTTGTGAATTTTAAAATATTTTTACTGCCTTTTAAAATTTTAACTGCTTTACAAGGTGAATAAAGTGACAAAGTAAACTATTTTACGTCTGAAGTTCAATCATTACAATTACAGTCAGTGTATTTAGATGAACTAGAAAGCCAATACATATCTAACCAGTAGAAAGTGAGTTTTATTCTTTTGCTAAGGTTACTATTATTGGTAGAGAAGTACCCGCCAAGCAAGTTCATTAATATTGTTCCATTCTCATTAGTCACCACTAAACAAAAAACTTGATACAGCGTTTATAATAATAATAATTGGACTGGGGAAGGAAGCGTCAGTTACATGAAAATGTGAGAACTAACAACACTTTTATTCAGATGCTTGAGTAACAATTTTCACATAAAAAAATCTAAATGTTTTTTTTTATCAGAGACATAACCAAAAACTTGCTAAGAAGAGGGGACTTGACCTTACAGCTATAAGTTAGTCTGTATCTTACACACGGTAGTTTGGAGCGAAGCCCTTGAGGTAAACGCGACCGTCGCAACGTAGCCTACTGGTACCGCAAGAAAATGCAAACTAATAAAATGCTCTCAAAAGCATTTAACTTCGCACTAAACATCGATACGCGCTCCGCTTGCGAGCAAAACACCAAACTTAGTTTTAAAAGCTGACTTTTCCTCAAAGCAACTGCTGGTATTACTGCGCTAAATTCTTGTCCTTCGGTGATAGTGTCGAATCATGCAAAAACTGCAATGTTTTTTTGCTTTCTCCAGCAAATCAACACAGCAATCCATTGCACAATAAGCAAAAAATCCACTACATAGCTAATGACAAATCCAGCTTTCAGATTTACTCATAGCGTTAACATTGGGAGTCTTCATAAACAGCACTAAATAACAAATACAAACAACTGCTTAAGCTTACTACAGGTATCATAGCATGCTTGCCTGAAAAAGAAAAGTCACATCAAAAAAACAACATAGTCTATGCTTTAACACCTGTAGAGTAGCCTATTGGTCTACACTCTACAAGATATTGGTAGATCTACCACTACCATAATGAGACATGGAAGGTGAAAGCGTTTAAGGATTTGTTAAATGAGTAAACACCTAAAGAGAACTTTTGACATCTGCTTCCAGCTTTTCGCGTTTCTGCATTAAAACCCAGAACTGTCATCGTCAAAACAGATTATGGCAAGTTTTTAGTGGAAGGATCTAAACAAACCATTGATAGCTAGTAAATAGGCTGAGTACTACACCGTTTTTGAAAAAATAACTAGTCTTTTTATTTCCAAAGTCGATTTACTGTACTTCGTTTTTCGCTTATACTTTACAAACTTTTTTCTAAAGATTGTTTTGTTACCTGAGCTATTAGTCTAAACTCTTCTTCACGGTTATTGCGTGATATCATAATACAAACTCAATCTTCGTTTTACCTATAATTCCAGCGCTCTATGACGAAACAGAACCTGTGATCACTGTAATAGCGCTTCAATAATAAAGTACACAAAGCTTTCTGCTCATTGAATACATTTTAAAAGTAAGTTATTAAAATTAGCTTATGAAGCGACCAGTCGCAAAGATTAGCAACCACTCGCGAAGACTCGCAAAGGTTGGCAACCTTCGCGAGTGACGTAATCGACCACTCGCGAAGGTTGGCGAAGGTCGCCAACCTTCGCTTCGCGTTACTTCGCGTCCAGTCTAAACGCACCTTAATCATAAATATGACAATCTATGAAAAAGCACTCTATTCTAGACTGTTACTCTCTCTTCTTGTAAAATTATCTGCAGTATAATCTGGATGCTGTAAAACTGCTAATGTTCCCAAATGGGAACAATAAAGTTTGAAGCTAAATTTCTTACAGTAACTTGAAAATAATTACTAAGAAAAGGGTTTAGTAAAATCAAGTCTTGATCAAAGTGTACAAAACATAGTCTTAGCATTTAAAACATTTCTCACCCTTAGTTCTATACTTTAACAAATTGTGCAACCTTAAATTTCCTGTTTTCATCTCGTTTCAAAGTTCAATATTTTTGTTAAATTTGGTCAGAATTACCAAGCAAACTATTAAGATTAATTTCCTAAATCCACAAAACTATCCAACTTATTTTTAAACCCTTATATAAATTAGGAGTCACTGAAAATGAAGATTAAAACTATGTTCCCGGATGGGAACATAGGTAAGAAAAGGGTTGATATAATTGCCCCAAAACTTCCCACCCATCGCCAAGTTCTCTGCAAAACAATATTTTGTATATTAAGGAATTTCTCTACTCATTTTAACCCTTATTCTACTAGTGTTGCCATATAGCAACAAGGCTTAGAAAATTAAAAAAATAATTTTTTGACTATGCTTCTTAGATTTTAAAAGCTGTTAAGCTCTTTACATTTACTTGTAATTGAATGTCTATTTACGGTATAAAATGATTGTTCCTATCATTTCAAGTTTTGTCTCCAGCACAAAAAAAAAAAAAGAAATTTGAAGTAATTTTCAAAAAATTGCTTGATCGTTCAGATTATTTTTAGTATATCTAATTTTTTTTTCGAAAATCATTTTTTGTTGTTTGTGTTATTGTAAGAGCATAACGCGATATTACGACATGTGGTCCGAAACACAAGTTACAGGATGAAATTGAATGGGGGCAATAAATTGGAGCGTGTCCATATCGCACACTAGAACATACGGGCACTTATTTGTTTTTGTAAGTTATAGAATGTTGTCATAGAATGCTATTTTTTGCTAAATATTAGGTTATTTAACTTGTATTATGGCATGTGTGATCAGGCGCGTAGCCAGGATTTGGGAAAAGGGGGGGGGGGGGGGGGGGGGCTATTTTGAAAGAGTGAGAAAAGTGCAAACGAACTTGACCCGAATTTTCATTGTTCTTGAATCAGTTTCACACGTTTTGTCCGAAAATTGAGACGAAATTTCTCGGAAAGCTCGGAAATTCGAAGCTTTTTTCCGCCCAAAATCAGGTGGTCTCCAAAAAAAAAAAAAAAGGTCTTCTCCAAAATTGAGACTGATTTTTCGGCCAAATTCGGAAATTCAAACGTTTGAGGGAGGCTGTTTTCCCATGGGGAGGGCTATTTTCAATTTTTCACAAAAATTCGGCATCAAAAGCATTAAAAACGTGCGATTTTGCATACTTCACAAGCCAATGGGAGGGCTCAAGCCCCCCCCGCCCCCCTGGCTACGCTACTGTGTGTGATGAAGAATCAGGGAGATTTACGTTATCCAAGCATCACTACAAATTTGTTGTTTGAGCTGGAGGACGGAGGTTCGAATCCCGGGCCGGCTAAATTTAATCTAAAGTTACATATAGGCCAGCTTTCCTTCAAATTCGCAAAAGTAGCTACTGGTTTGCTTTGGTGCAATAGATCTCCTAAACTTGGTCTGTTGTTCGGTGTAATAAGTTGAGTACCTGCCTTCAGTTAAGTACCAATCAACCACAATAGGATTCGATCACAAAATTATGTACATTTAAATTGCATGTTGAAAGTAAATTAAAAGCTGGAAACATACAAAAAATAAAATATAATTGTTTTGAATAACCTGGGGTAAAGTTGAATGCAAAAAAAGTTCAGAAAAAAAATCAAACAATTTCACATTATTTCGTACTCTAGCTGTTTCTACTAGTATTGCCATATGGACGCACCCCTTTCTTCCAGAAGTAAAAGAGACGTCACTTCCGGATGGCAATTTTTTTAATCACTTCAAGTATTGCTGTATTTATGCAAAAGGATATAAAACTTTGTTGTTTTTGACCCATTCTTCCAAGCGCTTCGGTAGACATCGTAGACAGCGTAGAATAAGAAATCCCACGCAGAAAGCTTTCATTGAATTAAACGATTTCGATGATTGCATTGAGGAGAAGAAGGACGCTGATTACTCAACGGACTACAGTTCAAGCTACTTAATTGTTTTTGTGATAAAAAATTAAACTGTTTGAGGTTGGGCTAGTTATAACTTGCAGTATGAAGCTTGTAAAATGTTTTATTTAAATGCGACATCACTTGCAACATCAAAATTTTCTAAAACTAAATAAATTGTACAATAGATTGCTTAAATTTGTGAAAAAAACTTTCCTTTATCAATAACAGCAATAATTGCAAAAAAAAAATTCCTAAATATGACATCATAAATGATGACATCATCACTTTTTTGCTCTCATTTGTGCGCTCCGTGAAAAACTTATTATTATTTTATATATAGCGCCAGCACAAACTTAGTGCCATTTTTGTGATTATTTACTAACATATGACGTCATCAGTATGACGTCATAACTTTTCATCTTTACAATACTTTAAAACTTTTCTAATTTTGAAAAAAAGTGAATTATGGAAGCAAATATTATTTTTGAAGTCAACTCAGTCTTGAATGACATACAAAACGCTGAAATTTAATAAATATTGCAAAATGGGTTTTATAATTTCAGTTTAATTTATTGTATCAAGATGTTGATCAAAATAAACCAAATTCATACAGTGTCTTTTGATATGCATGTATTTTCTTCAGTAGTAATATCAAGCATCTACATTAAATATGACAAAAGTTATACGAGTTGACAACCAATAAAAAAGGTAATTTTTTACAATTTTGGTAGCGTTTATTGTATGACGTAATATTTGGTAATTGGTTATAATTTGGTAACGTAATAATTGTATGACGTCATAAATGCATCTTAAAGTTGCCCATGTCCCACTTGTTGGGTGACCCTAATTTAAAAAGTCAGGTCCACCCGTAAGAGAAGTGAGAATAAATAAAGTTAAAAGTCAACAAGCTTTAAAAATTTAGCCAAGTTTAGTGGAGATGACGTCATTATGACGTAAATAGGCAGAAAATGTTCGGTGGGGATAACCCTAGCCAGAAACGTCAGATTATACTGAGCACCGCTTTATAGGTAAAAAAGTATGTCTTTCCGGGTCCCGTAAACGCGTTTTTTGACTAGACTATAATATTTCAAAATTATTTCAATTACGCTTCCGTTGCACCTAAAAGGCTAAAACATAAAGCATGTACAAGCATCAATCTTAAGCTCGAACCCGACCCTAAAAACCCGACTTATACCTCTACAAAGCGTCGCAAAGCCAATTTTATGAGAACACTAAACATTTACGTGATCTGCAATAGGCCAAGATTTAAGCTATTAGCATCTCGAGATTTAAAAGTAGATAAATGAAAAGGAAAATACTGTAGATGCCCTGGTGAATAATTGTCACTTGCCAATGTTCACCAGCGCCGATGTTCAATTACTTTTACTTCTATCCCATCTCCAAAATTGGCATAATACATGACGGTTTTGTTTGTCGTAATATTGTGTCCAAAGTTTAATTTTCTAGTTTCAACCATTTTGTAGTCACAACAAACAAAATAAAACTTAGACGCTCATCTACAGTATCAAAACCAGCCAAGTAAAACAATAAATACGATATCACGAATATCCAATAATTCAGAATAATTGCGTTTATTGCTAGTTCGGCTATCACTAACCTTTTGGTAAAATAACAGGTATGATGTGACTTTGATTTGGACCTCATTTTACGGAAAACAGCTTTACATGTTACATTTTACATGTTTTTTGCAGTAAATTTCCTAAACCCTTCCAATCAGTAATTGTTATTTTATTTGCTTGAATAAATAGTACTGTATTTTCATGTTATGTTTAAAAATATTACCAAAAATTTATGGAGCATATTTCTAATTCCATTAAAACATTTTGGTTTGTTTAAAAAACGTATAAAAATGTTCAGAATCCAGCAAGATACACAATTTCGAACATTATTTAATTATTTTAAAAAAATCAAGAGAGTATTAAAGGACATGAATGATTGAGGCGATTGCCCCAGGGCTTCATCAAAAGGGTCCCTGGAAGAGTTACACCCAGAAAAATAGTCCCCAAATAGACAACAGCTGCATATAGTTAGCTTTTTATTCAACAAATATTTTTTCGTTTCTTTTTCTGGGTAAATTAAAAAACTTTCTTTACTTCAAGTGGAAGCAACGCATAAAAACTTGAACAGAAAAATTGGTTATGAATGGAAGTGGAGAGAGGTTGCTAACTAACCAGCTTCTTGTTTCGGTTCAACCTCCTTTGTTTTGCTGCTAATATAACAAGGATAAGCAGGCTTTACGTTTTTATTCAATTAACACATTTTCAAACGAAATATAGCTTTAACAAATATAGTTGCCTTTTTCTCAATTTTTGATTAATCGTGGTTTAAAAAATAAGCAGTTACGTTTTGAATTCAAATTCTATGTTCTAGTAATTATTCACAGCCAAATTAAGAAACCTGCAGCATTCTGTTTCACCTGCACGGTTTGTTAGAAGAGAACGTGTAAACAATAATTTTTGAAAAATCTGTCAATAAATACAATAATTTGATCGCTTAGTTCACTAATCGTTAAGACTTAAATGAAGTCACAAGACATAGTTGTAACCTAATCCCTTTGAATTCGACAGTTTCTACTGAATCAAAAAGCAAATCTCTATGCAACATTTTAACCTCCAATAACGTTAACAAAAAATGACGTTATTTTTGCTAAAATCGGCCTTGGTGTCACTGTGATGACTTTATCAAACCCAAAGCCAAATTTTCTGGAAGAGCTTAAGTCAACACCAACTTCCAAGACAGATTTAGAGTTTCCAAAACCTCCGGTTTAGCAGTTAGATAGGGGAATACATTGCTTGTGTAAAATAGGGTTTGATATATACAAATAACCGAAAAATGATAATAAAATAATCGATATTAAACTCACCAATGAAGATTATAATCTACGAGTTATCAATTTTCTATCTTCTACACCATTTAACTTATTTGAGCAAAAGAAAGTAAATTTGCAAGTTCAGAGAAGTCATCTTTGAAGTACTTTGTAATTATAGCAATTGTAATTAATCATTTTTTAAAGTTTTGTTAATTTGCAAAGTAACGTCACACCACATTGGTACATCGATCCTAAACTTATAACAAAAACTTCATTTCGAATACTAACTGTATTATTAAAAGATGTAATTTATGTTTCAGGATTGACTCAGAGTAATTTTTCATCAGATCCAGGTAGCTATGCGGCTAGGTGTCCTTCTCCCAACCATAGGCGCAGCCAGAGGGTGGGGGCAGGCCCCCCTCCCCCGCCAATTGAAATTCTACCAATGATAAAAATGTCATAAAAAAGACTATTGTTTCTTCAGTTTCAGTTTCTTTTAGCATCTTCGCGTACAACAGCACACGCGTACAGCAGTAATTAACAATAATATTGATCCAGAAAGCCCGGGCTCCCTCAATTTAATTTTTGCCAACCAATTTAAATGGGCCCCCTACAATAATATTGATCCAGGGGGCTCGGGCCCCTTCAATTTAATTTTTGCCAACCAGTTTAAATGGGTCCCCTACAATAATATTTAAATGACCCCCAATTTGAATGAGCCCCCTACAATGATATTGATCCAGGGGGCCCGAACCCCTTCAAGTTAATGTTTGCCAACCAATTTAAACGTATACCCCGAGTAAAATTAAGGGTTTTATCCTAAAAGTTGCTAACTGAGGCCCTCATCTAACCTTTTTGTGAACGTAATGCTATAACCAAGGACGGATTTAACAGATGGGTCAGTGCCAGGGCCTCCGCGTTCAGATAAGACTTTTTTGGGCTGTATTTGGCAAAAAAATATTGCACAAATCCCAAAGTGCCTTGGGCCCAACTCAATGTAAATTCGGCCCGGACAATAACATGGTTTGTAGGCGAAACTATCTATTGTACATTTTTCAATAACCATTCACCTCCATCTCACCAGTTTTATGAGACAAAATACTTTTGAAAAAAATTAGCTACAGTATGTGGAATGCTCATTGAACAAACTTTGAATTGAGAATACCTTGGTTCCCTAGCCCTAGCCGTATATGTACTGCTATAACTGGTTGTTTTTATCACAAAACAATAATCTCTAAAAAAATATTCGACTGGATTGCTATTTACTGCTAAAATATTGCAGAAAGCAATGTACTTTACTTCCCCCTACCTGGGTCAAATCACTTATAAATTTTTACCCCAAAATGGAAAACTTTAAAGCGGTTTAGACTTAAATTGCAAGCAAAAGGAGAACTGAACAGCTTAATTTTTTCAATTAGCTTTCAAATGTTACAAATCTTGTACGTTTAAATGGCTCTGAATACGTGCGAAATGTGATCCAATGGTATTAAAAAAGCTTTTGTTTCGAAAAAATTACGAAAAATCGCCCAGCTGTGGGTTTCGCTCCCGACCCCAATAGCTTCCGACGGCTGGGGGATCCACCCCCAGACCCCCTTCTAGGATACGTTTGAATTAAGTACACTTCTTTACTTAAACACGTCTCCCAATATAGACATTTTTGCATTTTAACTATTGGTTTAAGCCCTCTTCCTGAACGAGTTCTTATAGTTACGTGCTAACACCAGGCCATGGCTTCTGAGTTTCCATTCAACGATATCTTTGCCCCTACAAAAAATTCATTTTTCGAAGTTTCTGATGACGTCATTGCATGTGATTTGTGGTTTGCCCCCCCCCAATCAAAAATCCTGGCTACGCATATGCTCCCAATCATATGTCAAAATTTTAGTGCTTGGTTATCAAAATTACTCAACAATTCTCAAATCTTTTCAAAAGGCTAAACTGCATGAGATTTTCTCAAGAAAACAAATTTTTTCTCTAAATAGATATACTGTGAATTCCTTTATGCGCAAAAAAGGCTTCACAACTTCAAGCAAAGAAACCCAGGTAAAGTCCCAATCTAGCTTTTTCGTTAAAGTTCATCTTTTGCATGCAATGTCTTTTTACTGACAACTTTTTCTCGTATTCGTAATTACGGGATGAAATAAAAGATATCAAAGCAAAATTCAAATCAAATCCTTCATTATACAGTACTCGCTGTATTACGCCGAAGCGTGTAATCAGTTTGTAGAGCTTATACTCGAGTCATTGCACCCGGGCAACACAGCTCCTTTCGAAGAAATGTCGCAGCGGTGACTAGTCGTTGGCAACAATGCAGAGTTGTAAACGGGCCGACTAGTTCGGGCTCGAACCCGGCCCGAGCCCGAAAATATAAATCCGAACCCGGCCCGAACCCGAAAATTATTTTGAAGCCCAAATCATGCCCGAAAAAACCCGAAAGTTAAATTAGATCTGAGAAATTTGACAATGTTGCCAAATTATTTTGATTATACTTTTGTGCACTTACGACAAAAAGCACGTCTCAGGCTCGACTTAAGCCCGAAAGTTTTGTCAACTTTAGGCCCGAACCCGAACCCGACCCGAAAAGCCCGGCCCGACTTACAACTCTGCAACAATGTGCCTGATTTGACCGGTCGGAAATTTGAACCTCAGGCATCTCGCTTCAGAGACGAACGTGTTACCGCTTGACCAACTGGCCGGTTCAAAAACAAACTTGAAATTGTTATTACATTTTTTTATATCAAGTTGACTTCGTCGGAGGACAGCAAAGGACCTTGCGGTATTCGAGTAAAGAAGCCACTAGCCCAACAACTGTCTACCACGTATGGCGGATGCTTCACACTGTTCTTTTTGATGCTGAACGTCAAGAATGAAAGCTCTGAATACCAATTTTTTAATCTTTGGTTTGAAGCAAAATTAAAACATTGCCAAAGCCAAACGAAACAAGCAACAACAAAACTATACTTAAAAATAAAATCACTTAAATAAAATTTGAAAACCGTAACGGCGCATGTTTTGGACGCATGATATGCTTTTTATGATTGGTTAAAATTTCTTGAAGCACTGATTACTGCAGGAGTCATTCCCATCAAAAGAAGAGCTAATATTGTGGTTTTGGTAACATAATTTTAGTAATTTGGTTGGTTGAGATTAAAACATTCTCTACTTTGCTTTGCGTGTCGATTTCTATTTTCATTGTGACAATATTTTCCCTGGCACCAATCATCATTTAACCTAATCATCAACTATAAGGTTTGACTTTTAACGCTCCTGAGCGTTAACTTAAAATGCAAAAAAATAATAGATACATAAATTAATTAGGACCTCATTTCAAATGTGGGCTAGCCGCTACATGAGTAACAGTTGCTGTAATAACATTTTAAAAATTTTTGAGATTTTCGATCAAAATGTACGTATTTTTCTAATATCTGTCAATTTTGACAATTTCAATTTTGGATTGAAGCTATAGGCTGCAGCTTTCTTTTTTTTTTCAGAAAAGAGGCTACGTTGGACTTCATCTTATTTCTAAATAACTGATGATGTCTTTTTACGCAGAGAAATCGTCATTGTTGTTGATTTTATTTAAAATGAAAGAATCACATGCGAGGTGTGTTTGAAAAGCAACGGGACTGGGTTTATAAATGTTTTAATTTATTTGACAAGGATATTTTACAATATGTCGCCTTTAAAGTAATCTCCTCGGGCTCGAATGCACTTTTCTAATTTCCTCTGCCACGCTTCCACGCACTCCTAGAAGGACTCCTTCGGGATCGCTCGGAGCTCTTTCGTCAAGGCTGTTTTAATGGCTTCTGAATCTCGAAAACGAGTTCCTTTGATGGGGGAAACAGAAAGAAGTCACAAGGGGCCAGATCTGGAGAGTAGGGTGTTTGCTCCAGTACAGCTATGTTATTTTTGGAAAGAAACTTCCAAATTCCCAAGGCATTATGAGCTGGAGCCCTGTCATGATGAAGCAGCCATGACCTCGTTTCCCACAGTTCTCTTCTTTTTTCCGCTCACTGAGCGCATCAGACGTCGTGAGATGTTTTTGTAGGCGTGCTGATTAATAGTTTGGCCTTGTGGAAAGAATTTTGCGAGGACAATTCCATGGACATCAAAAAACGCGATCAACATCACCTTGGTTTTGGACTTGAACACCCTCGCCATTTTGGGTCTTGTTGACAATGCGCTCTTCCATTCAAGACTCTGCCGTTTGGTGAGTGGATCGTACTCGAAGATCCATGGCTCATTGCCAGTAACAACTCTTTTCAGCAAGTTGGGTTAAGTTTCGAGTTGCTCCAAAATGTCTTGACACAATTGCACACGCCGCTCTTTTTGTTTTTCATTCAGCAACCTTGGTACCATTTTTGCACAGATCTTCCTCATCCCCAAATCTTCCGTAATGATCCTCCATACCCTCTCACTATTCATACCCAGCTCATCTGCTACCATTCTAACAGTAAGACGGCGATCGCTCCGCACCTTTTGTCTCACACGCTCAACATTTTCATCTGTTCTGCTAGTGGATGGCCTCCCACTCCCGTGATTATCTTCCACCTCCTCTCTTCCCTCTTTGAACCTCCTGTGCCACTCAAAAAGACGATTTCTTGATATCGTGTCATCACCATAGACTTTTATGAGCAACTTTTTAATGCTTCAGTTGGAGTTTTTCCAAGACGGACTAGAAATTTCAGGCTGATTCGTTGTTCGACGCTCATCCTTTGCACCAAAGAAAAAAAGCCAAAAATTCTCAATTTTATCAAATTTTCACAAAACGGTCACAAAAAAGTGTCTTGATGGATAAACGTGCAAAACAGAATGTAGATGTCACAGAACGCGGAAATTTGGTTTTCGATACCATAAGACGTCGTGACATCATAGAAAGCAATGCTTTTTTCTCTGTGATAAAAGTTGTTCGTGCAGCGTGCACAGTCCCGTTACTTTTCAAACCCACCACGTGTAGAGCAATTTAATGAACCTCTGAAATAGTTTACAACTGTGCTTTACTTTTTTTGCTTGCATATTTGAAAAGTGTAAAAGTTGTGGTGGCTGAGTTAATAATTAATATATTTTGTCCTTGTGCAATTATGTCTGCGGTATTCGGTTATTGGCTCATATCGCTCATTGCTATGGGTGGTATTATATAATGAACGGATATTTCGAGACATAAAGAATTTAATTAATGTTGTCTTTGTTTTCGCTTCTCTTTGTTTACTCGCTGTATATATATCGCTGCTTCAATTTATTATTAATTTACTACTTGTTGAAATTCAAGAACTACGTGTTGAGATTCATCGCGTACGAAGTCACTTCAAAGTAACTTAAAGTCTATTAAAAATTAAAAAAAAAAAACAGAGAAAAGCCCTCAAATCAATCGGAAATTTAGACAATATCCTCAGATTAACCCTAACTTGCATGGGGAGGGGCAAAAATGCTCCCTCTCAGTTTTTCCGAGATAAATCTCTTCAGATCTGATACTGGCAGAGGAATCCTTTTTGTGGTGATCTTTTTCTGGTGACCTTGTAGTCAGACTTTGAACAGAGTAATTTGAGAAGAGGGTACTATGGCAAGCGCAGAAATTGCCTTCGTGTGTGATTTGAAGGTTTGGGTGGGCTTCCAGGATAGGCTATGTGTGAATGCAGATGCTGATGAAAGACTAGCTTAATGGGAAAGCAGATATGTGGTGAAGTGCTTGCTTCCTCACATCTAAAAAAAAATAGGACAAAAACAGCAAATCAAAAATACGCTTAAAAGATGAAGATTATTATGATGCGATAACAGTGTCAACCAGAAGCTTGAATGAAATAAAGAAACCTGGATATGACCAGCTGGTTTAAAATCAGTAAATTGCTGGCAATTTTTTGTGCAATATTTTACTGTAAATATCAAGTTCGTTAAAATAACCCCTTTTTTACGCGGATATTTGAACAACGCATTTTACACGGGGGAGGGGGGGGCAAAAATATACCCCTATCTAGTACTAAAAAAAAAGTCATGGAAACATCAAATTTTGCATCCCAGTTTGTGTTTACCAAACTTTTCAGGAAAATTGGGTTTGAGTTGATGACGTCTTATTGTGATGTCACTGCCATATTTTTGAAAAATAATGCAACAGGCGGTTCAAATTTTGTATTTAGTTTTTTTTTAATATTAAATTATAACATACCTAAGTCATAGTATTTACGTCAGAAAAACGTCTTAGAACGTCATTTAACTTAAATTTTGGCCAAAAAATGCTTAGAATTTGAAAGTAACTTCGGGAAACCTCAAAACTGAGAAAATTTCCATTACCTTATATAGCGACTTGAAATTTTCAGAAGTTGTTTGTGATGAAATTTGACTCAAAGTCAGGTTGATTGGAAATAAAAACGTTGTTGATGAAGATATTTATCACAAAAAAACTGAGAGGGGTCAAAAATCTCTTTACATTTCCATGTAAAATAGGGCTAGCAACTTGAAATGTCACCAATAAAGATTCACTTGGGTGATTTTGAATGCTTGGGTTTTAAGTTACTCCGTTATAAAGCAATTTGAAGCGTTAAGGTATGTCATGCTCTTAGCACAAATAACAAATTGTGAAAAAGACGACAAAACAAAATACTGGTCGAAACACGATAACCTATACTTTTAGGTTGACAATCATTGAATTAAAAAAAAATTTAATGATTCTAATTTGCAGCTAATTTTTAGTTAAGTGTTTTTTCACTAAACAATGTGTCGCACATGCATTTAACTCGTGCTTTACCTGTGATTTTTATTTGAACATGTCATAAGTTGTTTGACGTCATCGTAAACTTTGCATAGACAAAGCAGATGTGTTTATCGATTCAATTTTTATTTTCAAATTTGGTAATTGCAGTTTTGCATCATTGCATGTTTGAAAGTTTAATGATTCTAAATTGCTGCTATTTTTTGTTTCCAAATTTTAGTTACAGTTTTATATCATTGCATATTTAAATATGTGTTATTCTTTTTGCCTGATGAGACCCTTGAGCAAGGTGGAAACGCGTCGCGATAGCTCATTCGCACTGTATATTGCAATAATAAATTGTATAGATGAATAACTAATGCTTCTAAATGCTAGCCGTGAGGATGGCCTAAGTTACTGGTCGAAACACGATAACCTATAGTTTTACGTTGACAATCATTAAATAAAAAAAAATTTAAATTTAATTTGAATTTTGTTTTACTTGCTGCTATATTTGCTGGACGATTATCAGAGGTGGAGTCCTCGAGGACGTTCTTGGCCTTGAGGACGTCCTCGAGGACACATTTTCAAGTCCTGGCCTTGGCCTCGAAGCCTCCAGTCCTTGGCCTTGGCCTCGAAGCCTCCAGTCCTTGGCCTTGGCCTCGAAGCCTTAGGTCCTCGAAAATTGCCCTGTCCTCGGCTCGAGGACAGCACTATTTTTTGAACCGTTGAAATTTTGTTGTAAAACACTAAAAACCTAGCGGAAAATTTGCGAACACCTTTTTTGTTTTTCTCAATTGGAGCATTGGCGTAGCCAGGGGGAGGCAGGGAGCCTGGGCCCCTCCCCAATTAAAATTTCGCCAATGACAAAAATGTGACAAAAAAGCCTATTGTTTCTTCAGTTTCAGTTTCTTTTTAACATTTTCTGCTTACAACAGTAACTAACAACATTTGTGAAGACCAGAGGCCCGTACCCCTCAGTTCAATTTTTGCCATCCAATTTAAATGTATGACTTGAGTAAAATTAAGGTTTTTTTTCTTAAAAGTTGCTACCTAGGCCCTCATGTAACCTTTTTATAAAAGTAATGCAACAACCAGAGCCGGATTTATTCTATGGCACAGTGCCAGGGCCTCGCGCTCAGATGGTGAGACTTTTTTTTCTTCACCTATATTTGGCAGGAAGATCTTGCGAAAATAACCAAAGTGCCAGGGGCCCAGAGCGATGTAAATCCGGCCCGGCAATAACATGGTTAGTAGGCGTAACCATCTATTGTACCATTTTTCAATAACAATTCAATAATTCACCTCCACCGGGCCGGTTTTTACGCACAAAATACTTTTAAAAAAGTTAGCCACAGAAAATGCTGATTGAGCAAACCATTGAACTTCAATTGAGGGGCCTGGGCCCCCTAGCTGAACAAATACTCCTATAACTGGTTATTTTCATGACAAAACAAAAATCTCTAAGGAAAATCTTCGAGTGGATTATTATTTACTGTTAAATTGTAGCAAGAAAAAATGCGCCTTACTTCCCCCTACCTGGACCAAATCACTTACAATTAAAATTTAACTCAAGAATGCAAGATGTTAAACGTATTTTGGACTTAAATTGCAAGTAAAAGGAGCATTAAGTAATTTCATCTTTTCAATTGGCTTTAAAATTTCAAAAATTTCGTGCTTTCAAATGACTCTAAACACGTGCGAAATGTGATTCAATGGCATTAAAATAGCTGTTTTTTCCAAAAAACTTACAAAAAATCGCCCAACGGCTGGGGGCTTCGCCCCCAGACCTCCAGAGCCTCTGGCGGCTGAGGGCTCCCCTTCAAACCCCTCGTCTGTGATACGTTTGAGATACACTACCTTTCTCAACACGTCTCCAAAGTTAGATATTTGCACTTTTCAACTATTACTTAAAGCCCTCTCCCTTTGCAAAATTGTGCTTAAAAGCCAACCGGCAACGATTTCAGATCTTCCATCTTATGATATCTTTGTCCCACAAAAAGTTCCTCTTTTAAAAATCTTTGATGACGTCATTGCATGTGATTTGTGGTTTGGGCCTCCCTACCAATCAAAAATTCTGGCCCCGCCTATAAATTGGGGGTCGCCTGAAAAAAATTTTTGAAGACCTTTTTTTTTGGAGAACACTCGCGGCTTTGTCCTTGGTCCTTGGCCTCGAGCATTCCTGTCCTTGGCCTCGAGAGTGTCTGTCCTCGAAAAGGCTGTCCTTGGCCTTGGCCTCGGATTTTTTTTGTGTCCTTGGCCTCGAGCCTTGTGTCCTCGACTTCACCTCTGACGATTATATTACAAACTGCAATTAATGCGTCAAACTAAAACATAATTTTTTGATTTGTGAAACACCTTATTTGCAGTAGCGTAGCCAGGGGGGGCTCGAGGCCTCCCCATTGGCTTGTGAAGTATGCAAAATCGCATGTTTTTTGTGCTTTTGAGGCCGATTTTATGTGAAAAGTGGAAAATAGCCCCCCTCAAACGTCTGAATTTGCGATATTGTACGAAATATTAGCCTCAATTTTGGGAAGACCTTTTTTTTTTTGGAGATCACCTAATTTTGGGAGGAAAAAACCTTTGAATTTCGGATTTCGGCCGAAAAATCACTCTGAATTTTGGCGAAGACCTTTTTTTTTGGAGATCACCTAAGTTCGGGCGGAAAAAACCTTTGAATTTCCGAGCTTTCCGAAACATTTCGTCTCAATTATCGGACAATCCGTCTGAAACTGATTCAAGATCAATGAAAATTCGAGTCAAGGTCGTTTGCACACTTCTCACTCTTTCAAAATAGCCCCCCCCCCCCTTTTCCAAATCCTGGCTACGCGCCTGCTTATTTGTACTTGTTTTTAAACTTTTTGTTCCGCTGGATGCGATATAACTTTTAGAACATTGATTATGCATGTGATGCATTGTTTTTTATTAGATTGAATTAATTTTATTGAATATTTTTTTAGTGCAAGATCATTGTTACCTTTGTGACGTAAGGTTCTAATAATTAATGTAGATTAACTCCGTTGAATAATAGAAAAACAAACGTCACAATAAACTTTAAATAAAAATATATTTCATTGCACTAATCTCTAACTAACCAAAATAAAAATAAACGTAAACGATTTAACTGTAAATAAAGATCAACAAAATACTTGATTTGAAATTGAACTGAAAACGTCGACTTTGAAAAATATTGCTGATGATGTTGTTGCTCGTCCCAAATCCAAAAGAGAGAACTCAAAATAGTTTTCTGCGTCTGAGTTCGGACAATGAGAAAAAGGCAAATGTCACGCCACCAATCAGCGCATGCTCTAAGCAACCTTCTTGCAAACGCCAACAGCGACGAGAAGCACATGATTAGCATCAAAAGCTGGTTGAGCAGAACAAGGCTTCGATTCTAGGCGAGGTGACAGCCGTCACACCTTATTTTACGAAAAAAGGAGCAAAAATGTCCATCTTTCGTTTTTTGCTGTAACTCGCCATACGAAAAAAGTTTTTTTATTCTTAACAAAATGACTATTAGTCAATTCATTGAAAAAATGACAACTTTGAGTCAATTTGTTAAAGCAACTGCACCAAACTTTGGGCATTTTTTGACAAAATTAAATGTATGTGGCCTCTTAATAGTTAGTGTTTTGGGTTTTGGCCTTATTACTTTGATCACAGTATTTCATGTTTTGCATATTTTTATGTTACAAAACTACCTACCAAGAACTTCAAACCGCCGTGTCATTTCGGCAAAACTTGGCCTTGACATTTGTATAATGATCACAGCAACGAAAAACCAATTAAAAGAATACATAAGTAGCAACCCTCGTTCCAAGCTTGAAGCTTCCACCGAAACCATACAAACTTTATTTTAGAGTTTGTTAGGAAAAACATATTTATCTCTTCTTCTCACTTCCTGTGCAAAATGCAAAACAAAACGGCATGTTCAATAAACTTATAGAAGCATGGTTGTGGGCAACTCAAGTATTTTATCCATGATTGTAATTCCAAATTTGAGTGCATGTTTTTTGTTGTTTGATTAAGCTAAACCAATTAGACTTTAAAGTGACTCGGAACCAGAGTTGTAAGTCGGGCTGAACTTTTCGGGTCAAGTTCGGGTTCGGGCCTAAAGTTGACAAAAAATTCAAGCTTGATTCAGGCCTGAGACGTGCTTTTTGTCCTAGATGCACAAAAAATATAATCAAAATAACTAGGCAACATTGCTAAATTTTTCCGACCTAACTTAACTTTCGTTTTTTTTCGGGCATAATTTGGGCTTCAAATTTGTTTTCGGGTTCGGGGTTAAATTTTCGGGTTCGGGCCTGAACTAGTCGGCTCGTTTACAACTCTGCCCAGAAAGCAAACGAAAAATAAAAAGTTCTTTGCTGTTAATGCAATTATTAAACAGAACGCATTCACTTATTTGTTAATTTTTTCAGAATGGGTTAAGTTTCTGCTTATAATTATCAATTTAGTGTTTTGGGCAAAGGTCAAAAAAGTCAAAATTACTATGTTAGTTTTGAAATGTTCATTGGTGGTTCAGAACTCAAGAATTGTTTTGATTAAACGTACATGTCTTAGAAGCTTTTCGTCTAACACTTGTCAAAAAGAATTGTCAGAACGAAGAGCGCAGAAAAAGAGCGGCTATTTGTAGGAAAAAGCCGAGTCATTATTAACTGGAAAAAGACCAATGAGAGAGCGTCATTAGCGCATAATCTTTAACCCTAGAACGCATACATGAAAAAACTTACGTTAATGCATAACAGGGGTCAATTTGAACCCTATTGCTTTTACATGTAATTTTCACTCGAAAGACAATTTCTTTGCATAATTTTCTTCTTTCCTTGTTGTTGATAGTTGCTTTATGGTTGCATGTCTAAAGTGATTTCGATATTTTATTAACAAGAATTTGAACAAAACAAACAAACAGAATATTAGATAAAATGGAAAAAACGTTCTTGAAAGGTAGCTGCGAAGTTTGCATATTTGTAAATTCTCCGTTCATTCATAGCATATGATGGTGGTGATGCTGTGCTCTGGGCACACAGGTCGGGAACATCGTGAGCAACATTTTGCACTTTTCTATCCTTTGAGTGCGGACATAGCGAACACCGTTTCCTCTTCTGCATTATGTTCTCAGGCGGAGATGTATTGGCGAAAGATAAGCCACATGTCATCATCTGTCTTGTCTTCATGATCTGTCTTGTCTCATCATCTGTCTTCTAAGGCTGTCTGCAAGATCTGTTAGAAAACGGCGTCTTGAACCGCCAGTACTCTGCTGATCAGGATGCACCTGCCTGTATACAATATAAGCATTTAGCGCTGCGACATCCAGCAGGTTGAAGAATAGTTTCAGCAGCCATCGTCGAGTTTGCCTTCTGCAAGCATACGTTCCAACCATTTGATCAACTAGGTCAACACTAGGGTGGTCCTTAAATACATAGCAAAAATTAAACAATAAAAATTTTCATGGGAACCGAAGTAAATGTGTTCCTTTTAGGCTAAAACCATCCTGTGTAAAAAATCTTCAAGATAGAAAAACATTTAGAGGTTGCACCAAGGCAGTAAAGTTTTTCATAAATTGCCAATTTTGCAAAAATACGAGCTTCGCTGTTGGCAGAGTGTATGCTGTTCAAAAGCAGTAATATTATGGGTGTAACCCAACTTAATGTATATTGCCATGTAAGACGTGTACTGTCTTTATTCTCACGTAGCAAAAACCATGCATTTGGTATGCTTTGAGGCGAAATGCATGTGGAACTGAAACTGATCTTTATCATATTTTTCAATTAACCAGACACAATCCTATATAAGTGCCACTGCCTCTCTGCAGTTGCGTGCCGGACTTGGATTCTTTGAACCAACTTTCTGTCTGTCATCAATAAGCCCGATAATTCACTCCAAGAATCAAAGTAAATTGATAGAAAGTTTTAATCAATTTTTATTTTTTTGAAAAATCCCATTACTTGCGTTTGATCAACAAATCAGTTTATCCAATTGTGGTTTCTTAATGGCACCCCTGGTAAAGTTTTTATTTTCGTAAAGAGCTTCAACCATTTGTCACTTCATACCATCATGCACCTCTGGTTCAAAAAAAACTAAGCCACTAGTTTCTTAGACGTTTACCAAGCCGACCAGAGAATCTTTTCATTATGATTGCCCCAATTCTCTTGTCAATGCGATTTTGCCACGTTTTTTGCAAGTCTAGAATATTTTCTACATTTTGGCAAGTTTAGTGCAGATACAAGGAATGATGCTTTGGTCTATGCTTGCCATAATCAGTTTACCATGCAGTTCTGGCATATGGTAAACTGATTATGGCCAGCATAAGTTAGGGGCAGAGGTGGAGTGCTCAAGAACACGGTTTGGAGTCCTTGGCCTTGAAGTCGGCAAGTCCTCGAAAATGCCCTGTCCTCGACTCGAGGACAGCTCTTTTTTTTGATTTTGGAACAAAGATTTTTTTTTTGGAGATCACTTCCGCGTTGTGTCCTTGGTCTCGAGCATTCCTGCCCTTGGCCTCGAGAGGGTCGGTCCTCGGAAGGGCTGTTCTTGGCCTCGAATTTTTTTCGTGTCCATGGCCTCGAGCTTTGTGTCCTCGACTCCACCTCTGCTTAGGGGCGCCATAATCAGTTCTGGCGCTCCTAACCAATTTCTGATTTTGTTCAAGTTTTGCTTTAACGGAGATACAAGCACCAGATTCTTGCTTTTAGTGTTTGAGACATTCATGTCAAAAAAACATATTACCCCATAGCAAAAACTTTCTAAGCCCATCTCCATTCTTTTAATGCTCAACCAATGCCTTTTGCTTGAGACTAACTGGTTCCATTTGGAATTGGGGCAATTTTGAAAAGATGTTTTATGCAGATGCCAGAGGTGATGAGAGGCAGGTGATGGACTAGTTAGAATAAATTTGAATAAGATTGAAAGTGGTTAAGTTATTAATCGAAACTGAATATGTTGAGAATATTATGGGCTATAAAAAAAGAATATGTTGGGAATATTACTGGCTATTATTTTTCTTAAGATGATCTTTCAAATTCTTTGCTCAGTCTATTATTTTGGACTTGCCAGTTGCCTGTTTCGATTAATTCTATTCTCTAACATTCCCTTTTGAGGCTTAAGAAAATTTTGGTACCATTGTCACGTGGGTCTATGGATCAGAGCATTTGAACTGTCCACATCAAAATCTTTCAGGTCAACTTTTTTGTTACTTGTGGTAGCCTTAAAGGTTCGCCAAGTATTTAAACAAGTTTAATTAGTGTATGAAGGTTTGAAATTTATCCAGAAATTAATACTTGGCAACTTAAATGATTCCAGTCAAACTTATTGAGGCAAGCAACTTTCGAATACAGGAGAAGACATATTGAAAATATATGATGTATAATTGACTTGTACACTGTCTTCCCAGTTTCTACAATGCTCAATGGAATGGGCCCCCAGTTAACGCACAAGAAGTTCAGTTAAAAATAAGAAACTAAAAAAAACACTACAGGGTGTTTTCCCCTCATGGGTTTGTCACGTGGGGTAGAAACTAAACAAGAACAGTAAAAGACCGCAGTAAACCACCAAGTTTCCCCTCCTCGCATCGTAAGCTCTGTGGCGAGCGCGAGTCCTGGTTATTCCACTAGGGTTAACTGTGGTACGCACCAGCCTGGGGCAGAAGTCAGGGTCGATGGTGCGGAGCCGCGGTTGGTACAAAACGCTGTAAGCATTAACTGTGGAGGCTGAGCATCGTAATCAAATACTGCTGATGTGCTACTGCGTGTTTGTCAATCGTTCTGAAAACACTGCTAAATTTTTAAACACTGTCTTAGATACAAAGCGGCATTTTACGTCACAGTGATCAATCGATTTGCGTTAAATGTGGTTTTATTAGATTGATAATTTCTTGGTTTACTCGGCTTTGTGTCGACATTTTTGTACAATTTTGGTTCTGTGGTTGAGAGTGTAAACCGGATTTCCTTGTATTATCGCAATTTTTTTTCCAAACAAAGGTTACATTTGTTGGAACTGTTCTGATAGGGCCGAGCTCGTCTAGTGATGTGTAATATTGTATATACGGTAATATATGACTAATCTCAAATTTTCGCTGTTCATGTGCAACCAGTAAATCTTAATTTTTCTCCGAGATATTTTGCATGTACAGTTTTTTATCGAAAACGAACAAATTTAACCCGGTTCCCGTATAGTTTTCCAAAATTTTGAAATAAGGACCACCCTAGTCAACACCGATCTTTGTCTTGTTGTAAAACTTGATGATCTCTGGTCTCCTTTTGTGGTATTCTTCGTCAATGCTTATTTCGTGGTGCATCGTACTTAACAAAATCACAGCTTTGTTTTTTTGGGGGACGTAACTGACCATTGTGAGTTGTTCGTTGAAACCAAAGATCGATGTCTTCGTTTCTCGAGACTTTGCAGGTTTCATACACTCTGGAATTTCTCTTTGCACTTCTTCATGGTCCCAACGATTGTCAACTTATGTCGAAGCATTGTTTTTGCCAGCGGAACACCAGTAAAATAGTTATCCATTGTCACATTCCGTCCAGATCCTTGTCGTGGAGATGTTAGTTGAATAACTACATTTTGACCCAGATTTTTCTCAGGTTCTGATCTTGGTAGTCTCCCACGTAAATCCTTGCATTCGAGACATAAGTTAAAGAAGCATCACACAGCCAGAAGATTTTGATGCCGTACTTGACAGGTTTGCTTGGCATCAGAGGTGGAGTCGAGGACACAAGGCTCGAGGCCAAGGCCAAGGACACAAAAAAATCCGAGGCCAAGGCCAAGGACAGCCTTTCCGAGGACAGACACTCTCGAGGCCAAGGACAAGAATGCTCGAGGCCAAGGACCAAGGACACAAGCGTGAATGCTCTCCAAAAAAAAAAGGTCTTCACAAAAATTTTTCAAGCAATCTCCACAAACAAACGTTTTCCAAAAAATTTTTCAAGCTCTTCACAAAATTTTAGCAATTCAAAAAATAGTGCTGTCCTCGAGCCGAGGACAGGCCAATTTTCGAGGACTTGAGGCCTCGAGGCCAAGGCCAAGGACTTGACCTTCGAGGCCAAGGCCAAGGACTTCAAAATGTGTCCTCGAGGCCAAGGACGTCCTCAAGGACTCCACCTCTGCTTGGCATGTATTGCAGAAAGAGACAACGCCCTCTGAATGGCACAAGTTGTTCGTCTATTGTAGTATAAGCACCGAGAGAAAACTGAGTCTTACAATTTTCGATGAATAAGCCCTAAATATAGCTGAATGCAGCCAATTCATCCTGTTTTAGTCTTTCGACCCGTGTTACTTTTATCATCAAATCGCAGGTTGCGTCGTATGTTTTCAAACCTGTTGACGCCAAAGCTTGCTTTGTAGGTGGGATTTAACTTGTAGTCTAAGAACAGTTGTCGTACGTCTACATCCCAGTTTTTTTTCTTCCAGGAGCCGAACACCAATGAAAGCTAAGAGTTCGTCTTTTTGTACAGCATTCCATTTCGTAGCGACCCGTCGACCTTGCAAGTATGTACACAGCTTATTTCTTCAACGAATTTTTCACTAAAAAAGAACTGAAAAGCATCTTTTGGAGAGTAAATGTCTGATGCACAAACTCCGTGTAACCTTGTGTTGATAATGTTGTGCGATCTCATTCTACCCTGCGGAGACGAAAACGAACTCCAAACAGTTCCATCTTTTCCTGTTCGAGTATTTAAGTCAGAAGGTGTTAACCAAAAACCAGATGTTGCCGATGAATCTGTGGAAGTTGTCGGTAATGCGTTGAAAGAATCCTCATCTTCATCCTCACTCTCTGATACAGAATCGGTCAAACATGGAATCACTGCTTCAGTATCAGAATAATGACTTCCAAGAGAAGGAGGCGTATTAATCTGATAACCTTCATCTGAAAAATAGAAGTCGCTATTCTCAGTCTCTCTGTGTATTTCTTCATCGTCATCCTCCATTGCATTTAGTATTTGCTCTACAGTTCTTTCAACATTCATACCACGGATTCTAGTAGACTCAGCCATTACGACTATTATTTGCGCACATTAAACCTGTTGCAACTAAGGATAGCAAATACTAACCAATTAATCAAACATGCAACCGTAGCAAATTGCAGGATCACTTTAGAGTAGGGGGTTCTAAACTTTATACGACCAGAGCCGGATAAGCATCATAACCGGAAGTAATGCAAAGTCTTGTGGTGGGCTTAAATTTTAGAGACATGAAATTGCACCCATGAATAACATTGAAGCCACCATTCACAAACTAATAAATTTGGCACGAATTTAGGGGAGTATTTGCTACAAATTGCCCGTCACGAACGCAAAAACAGTGTCGAGCAACCTGCAGAAACTCATGTCAGCTCTAGATGTTCATTCTTTCAAACAATAATTCTTCCTATAGGCTACCCTCAGCACACAGTTCTTTCAGTAATAAATCTATTGCCTAAGTCTGCTCTATATGCATCGGGTTTTATGGGAGAATAAACTTCAGCTCTATTATATATACCATTCAGTATGCTTCACTTCAAGCAGTAAAGACACATTGCTACATACTTTTTAACTATACCTTTCTGGTTCATTGAAAAAGTTAAAGGTTTTATCAAGTTTTACCAATGACATAAAACTAGAAATTTAACAGATTCCGTTGCGTTTTTACAGGCTCATAGCCTCTAAGAGATAATCATTGAGATAATACGATAGTGCTAAGCAAGACAGTTTGTGACGTAACAGTCTTGAAACGGCTATGTCAAAGTCTACTCTCTATAGCCGCGTTGGGATACTATCATTTCCTTGCTTTATGTACAAAAACTTGTCACCAAAGTACGGAAATTTATTGTTTTGTTGTTTCAGACAGATTGTCTAACAAACTATTCGCCAGTCAGGTAAAGTAACGTCGGCTTGCAGGCCGGTTTGAAACCCATGCACTTGCATTAAAGGACCCAAATTAATGCATTTTGATATAAAATTGCTACGGGTCAAAATGACCCCTGTAATGCGTTCTCGGGGTACTTACTGAAAATTGAATTTTTCTTGGCGAAAGTAAAAATTATCGAAAAAGCTGTACCACCATCATGTGTGGGCATAAATTGCTGACAAAGTCAAGGAAAGCCAGGAAGGTATCTCCACTATGCTTGAAGAAATCCATCTGAGAACCACCTTCCGGTTCATTTTGATCCCTGTTATGCGTTCTAGTGTTAAGCTGTACAGAAAGTTTTTTTTTTATCGGCAAAGGGCGGTGTTAGAAGTTTTGATAAAAGTGGCTTCAAGAGCAGATAGATCGGAAGAAGAACAGCCTTGAGCAAGAATAGAGAATGTACTGGCATTATAATGTTGAGCACATACTGGATTTGTAAAAGATGAAGTCCAATGGCTGAATCAGAAGCAAGAGAGTAGGAATTAGTCTGGGTGGAAGATTTGCTTCGACAGGCAGGAAGTACAGGAAGTAAGCGTTTCTGGAAAGAAGAGAAAGAGCGTAAAGCTTTGGGAATGTGCTATTTAATTCTGTCCTGCTGCCTTTGGGAGGTATGGCCTACATACCAACAATCGCAGTGGCATGAGAATTGATAAATCACTTTGCTTTTCTGTAAAGCAGGCGTTTGTTCCTTGTTGGTAGAGGAGAAAAGCTCGTTGGTAGAGTACACAACGCGTGATTGCCAGCGGAAAGCACTATTTTACAGCAGATTTACTAGCTTTTCAAAGCGGGTAGAAATTTTAAGACTTAAATGCAT
The DNA here is from genome assembly GCA_963965965.1 of Trididemnum nubilum. Classification (NCBI taxonomy): domain Eukaryota; kingdom Metazoa; phylum Chordata; class Ascidiacea; order Aplousobranchia; family Didemnidae; genus Trididemnum; species Trididemnum nubilum. Next base: position 25,159,837 of record OZ014480.1, read on the forward strand.
TTTTGTAACGTAATCACTTTGAATTCGACAATTTATGATTTAGTACCAAAAAACAAACCCGAGACATTTAAACCGCCTATGACGTTAATGAAAAAATGATGTTATTTTGAAAAAATTAGGCTTTTGACGTTAATCGGTCATGATGTCACTGTGATGACGTCATCAAACCCAAAGCCAATTTTTTGGAGGAATTTTAGTGAACACCAACTTACACGACAAATTTAGTGTTTCCATAACCTCTGGTTTATCAGTTAGATAGGAGAATAATTAATAGCAGAGTTGGATTCTTCGAGGACGTCCTTGGCCTCGAGGACACATTTTGAAGTCATTGGCCTTGGCCTCGAAGGTCAAGTCCTTGGCCTTGGCGTCGAAGTCTCAAGTCCTCGAAAATTGCCCTGTCCTTGGCTCGAGGACAGCACTATTTTTTGAACCGTTGAAATTTTGTTGGAAAACGCCTGAAACCTCGCGGAAAATTTAAGAAGATCTTTTTTTGTTTTCCTCAATATTGGAGATTACCTGAAAAAGTTTTTTTTAAGACATTTTTCGCCTGAAAAAAATTTGAAGACCTTTTTTTTTTGAAAACACTTGCGCCTGTGTTCTTGATCCTTGGCCTTGGCCTCGAGCATTCCTATCTTTGGCCTTGAGAAGGTCTGTCCTCGGAAGGGTAGTCCTTGGCCTCGGATTTTGTTTTTGCTCTTGGCCTTTAGTCTTGTGTCCTCTACTCTCCTTTTGATTAATAGCTCGTGTAAAGTAAGGTTTAATACAAATAATTAATTAAAAATGATAAATAATCGATATTAAATGCACCAATGAAGATTACTTAATCGTCTGCGGGTTATCAGTCTTCTATTTTCTACACTATTTAACTTATTTGAACAAAATAAATTCTTATTTTCATTTAAACAAAATAAATTTTTGAACAAAATAAATTAAAAATAAATTCTCAAATTCCGAGAAGTAGCCCTTGAAGTAATTTGTTAATTATAGCCAGAGCTAGTCACCCGCTACTTTTCAAGTAGCGGCGCTGCCGCTATTTGGCAAAAAAAAAAGCACCGGCGCTGCCGCTTGTCGCTACTTAAATAAAAAGTAGCGCCGCTGCTGCTGCCGCTACTTGCATACAAAACAGCGGCCGCTGCCGCTACTTTAGAAAAATATCCAACAAAAGGAACGACGGCATTTGAATATGGTAGTCAATAGTGAAATTTCAACTTTATTTGCGAAAGTTACAATTCAAGCTTTTAAAGTATTGGTACAGGTTACAATGGGCATTAGCAAGTAGGCTTAAACTGCAAATAGATAAGCAAATCACAATTCAATTGGTTGTTGGCCTGCTCCTTTCAAAAAAACAAGCATCTCAAAACGCTGGTTGGTCAAACCAGCGGTTTAAAAACTACTTTAAGAAGTTTCCCTTAGAAGTTACAATAGGAAGTTAAATTCCTTGTTGCATTTTCTACGCAAAAAAAAGGCAATAAGAAATAGTTTAAATCGCTTAAATAAGGTAAGGTTTTAAGACGATGGCATAGTCTATTCAGCTTCTGTACACTTCTGTCCCAGCTCTTATAGCTCTGAAGTAGTCAATGTTTTTACCGCACGCTCGACCCTCAACCACTATAATACTTCCTTGTGCAAAGATACGATAGGAAAATTTATCAATCAACCGAGTTACAAATATTTCCAGGAATTTTGTGGAAATAGTAGGTGATTAAAATCCCTGCTGTGATTTCATCCAACTTTGATAAAAAAGAAGATCGAGCGGTTAAGAACTGGTGTTTATGAACTCGGAGGCGATACGTACGCAGTAATGACATATTCTATAGCGCGGGCAACATGCTACTCGCTGCTATATAGATACATGTTAAGTAAATGATTCAAAATGCGATTCACCTTACACGTATTTTTTCGACAAGTATAACTCCATAACTAAATTATCTTTCAAACTTATTCATTACCTGGTTCGATTTATTAGTTCAATTTTCAGCGCACTATAAATTTAATTCTCAGTATTACTGTTCACTGTTGTAGCAAAATTTATTTTGCTATGCATTGATGTATTTACTGTCCTTCTTGCAGTGCGCAAAGTTTATTGTAGTCTGTGACCAGATAGCCAACAAATCATTTGTCCTACTCAATACCAGCACTTTGGGGAAATATCGCGAAAAACCGTCTTTGCGATCTGCAAGTCATGCCCAGCGCCAGGATAGCGTGACTGGGAGGGCATAAACAAATTTTGGGGGAGCACAAAAAGTTTAATACTTTGAATCCGAAAGTGTGGACCAAAAAAAAATCTTCATCTCGAAAAATGCGCGAATTTTCACGAATTCCGGAGTAAAACCACAAAAAAAAATGATCTGTATTACAAAATCTGCAAAAAAAAAAACAGTTCTTACAAATTCTGGGGTGATAACCAGTATCTTGGGAGTCTCAGGTCTCGAACTGCACTTCAGGGGCACCGAGTCTGTTACTTTCTTTCGGACACAATCCTTGCTTGGGGGGCACAGTTCTTGTTTGGGGGGCACAAGCAGTGATTTGGGGGGGCACGGCCCCGGAATTCCCCCCGTGGCGTCGGGCCTGCTTCAAGTTTACAGCAATTTATCGAACTGTAACTATCGCATTTTCGTTAAAAAGATACTGCTCGAAATCAATTTTATTGAAGAAATGAGAACTCTTTGAGACAACAAATAGGTACCCCAAACCTTTTCCCACAATTTCTTTTATTTCCGAAAATACGATTTAATTCGTTTGACTCCGTATCATTGTCAATCCTGCATTCGCAATTTTGTGACATTACAAAAGGCATAATTTTACAAAAATTCTTGCAAACTAAGAAACGCGATTATTAACTAGTAGCAGTGAGTAGCCTAGCTATCACCAAATCTGAAAACTTGGCTATTGTCACTGGAACATGTAATTCTAGGCTACCAGTACTGCTACGCTACTGACAATAGCAATAAATATTTTCTTACAATCAGCTCAACAGCGTCAATGCGTGTTCTAGAAGCGAATAAATAAAAAGAAATGTAAATTACACGCAAAATATTAACGAATTAATGGACTGTATTAACTTCCATTAATTAAAGCTGAAAATAACGGATTAATGTTAACGGAGGTGTGAAGTTTGTTAACGAACTAGCGGTTAACGAAGCAAACGTTTTGCATCAACCTGCTCACCTGTGGTACAAGTCAAACGGATTAAAACGTATTTTTGCGAATAAGAGGAATTCGGAATTGTGGAAAAAGGTTTTGGGCACGTCTTTATTACCACTAGTAGTTCTTATTTCTTCAATAAAACCGATTTCAAACAGTATCTCTTGACTACAAGAAAGAACACCTGCATCAAAATCAACTGTCTAGTGTGTATGTGCATTCTGTACGAGTAAGAAGGGAGTGTAAGAAATCGACTGTCAAGTAGCATTAGTACGTACTACTTGCTTTCATAAAAAAATAATTGGTCTTATTCTATATGGAGTTTCAGGTGCTTGCAATTTTCTCAAAACGATGACCACTGATAAACTTTACCAACGCATTGATTTGTACGTTAATTGACACACAGAGTTTAATTTGGCCCGCTACCAGACCACATTATTTGTTTAATTTTGGTTCAGAAAAAATAGAACCACGTACGATAAAACTCGCCTTTATTAAACAACGACAAACGTCACAAAGATAGCATTGTTTGTTTTATTAAACTAAAATAATATAATCGCAAGAGCAGAGTGAAAAAAAATTGTAAATTCTTCAAACGTAACGCTTAAAAATTTAAATCGAAAAAAAGTGTTGAAAGAAGTTTATTAGCAGTAGCGGCAGCGGCAGAAAATTTGCTTAAAAAACAGCGCTAAATCGCTGCCGCTATTTTGACTGAAAAACCATCGGCGCTGCCGCTTTTCGCTGGTGACGAAAAAAAGCAGCGGCGCTACCGCCCATCACTGATTACAGCAATTGTAATTACTTATCCTCCAACGTTTTGTAAATCCGCTTATTAACGTTACCCCACATTCGATTCTAAAGCTACATCAAAAACTTAATTTCGAATATTTGTTGAGTTTGTATAAAGCGTAATTTATGTTTCAAGATTGACCCAGAATAATACTGCACTAGACCCCAATAGCTGTGCGGCTAGGCAGGCGCGTAGCCAGGATTTGGAAAGGGGAGGGGGGCTATTTTGAAAGAGTGAGAAAAGTGCAAACGACCTTGACCCGAATTTTCATTGTTCTTGAATCAGTTTCACACGGTTTGTCCGAAAATTCAGACGAAATTTCTCGGAAAGCTCAGAAATTCGAAGGTTTTTTCCGCCCAAAATCAAGTGGTCTCCAAAAAAAAAAAAAGGTCTTCGCCGAAATTGAGACTGATTTTTCGGCCGAGGTCCGAAATTCAAAGATTTTTTCCGCCCAAAATCAGGTGGTCTCCAAAAAAAAAAAAAAAAAAAAAGGTCTTCGCCGAAATAGAGACTGATTTTTCGGCCGGAATCCGAAACCGACCATTTCGGAGCGACCATTTCAGCCCCACCTATTTCGTTGCCGGACGTTTTTTGCACATATCGTTTCGGCGCCAATTCGGTGCTTTTTGACAGTTTAGTTAGTTAGGGTTAGTCAAAAAGCACCAAATATTGGTGCAGAAAAGGTCCGCGCGGAAATGGTCGCGACGAAAAGTTGTGGACCCGCATGTGAATCACTTAAATTGGGGGGAAAAAACTCTTGAAGTTTTGGTGAAGACCTTTTTTTTTGGTCTTCACTTAATTTGCTGACGTGAAAAAAATTGTGGTCGAGGTTTATCCCCCTCAATGTTGAAAATAGGGAAAATTGGGGTAGAATCGCAAATTATCCCCCCCCCAATGCTCAGCAATGATCGGCACCCCTGCAAGTAAGAAATCTACTAAAATTCAAAAATCTATGAAGATTTAAAAATTTGCTCCAGTAATTTTCATCAAGACTAATACCAGCAAGGTTTTTATGTTTTGTGCTGTTTTAAAATTGTTTTTGAGGCTTTGATATAGCTTTGAATCGTTTAAATTTGTTAACTAAGTCTAATGGGGCCAAAGAAAATTTAATATTAAAAATATTTAGAGTCAGTTGTATTTGTTACAGAGTTGTAAACGGGCCGACTAGTTTAGGCCCGAACCCGGCCCGAACCCGAAAATACAAGCCTGAACCCAAAAACTAATTAGAAGCCTAAATCCTGCCCGAAAAAACCCGAAAGTTAAGATATGCCTGAAAAATTTGGCAATGTTGGCAAGTTATTTTAATTGTATTTTTGTGCACCTAAGACAAAAAGTACGTCTTATGCCCTAATTAAGTTCAAAATTTTTGTCAACTTTAGGCCCGAACCCGGCCCGAACCCAACCCGAAAAGCCCAGCCCGACTTACAACTCTGATTTGTTAACTAAAGTTTATTGACACGCTTTAAGAAAAATATAAATCAAAAATTTAGATTCGGTTACATTTATTAAGTTGACTTATTTATGAAGGTGTTACTGCTCATCTCGCAGAGTTAAATGCTTGGAATGTAAAGCAATCTGCAAAAATACCGCCTTGTGTGCTAACTACCAACCACCCTTTATTGTTTGCAATTCTTAAAGCAGGACGTTGCAATATAATGCGTAATGCCTGTTCAAAAGATTTGTTGTTTATTTTAATTACTGGACGCGGTTGATAATCACACCTCAGCAGACAGTTTGCTTTTTACCACGTGAAGACCTAGATAGAAACTGGTATTATTGACTTGCTTAGTAAACCGATTTTAGCCGCGACAGAAGAGAGAGAAAAAGTTCTGAGCAGTTATTTTGATCAAGTTTGGAAAAATTTTGTTATGTTATATTAACAAAAACCCTTGTTTATGTTATTTTTATAAGCTTTTATAAAAATGTAAAAAATTAAGCTTTGACCTAGGAAAAAAAGAGTTAAAAAACTCGAGAATAGCTTCTCCACAACAACTACTGTGAAGCCAACAAAAAGATGTTAGATTAGCAAAAGTTTGACAGAAAAGAGAAATTGGGATTTCGTTCTATTAATGATGCCCGTGCATTGTAAATTTGTGAGTTAATATTAATCGTAAACAATTTTTGTCGATAATTAGTGTTGATTCTTAACAAAAATGTTTAACAGATTAGGTTCAATTGCAAACTATACTGTTTGATCTAAAATTAATTGAAGTAAATTGCCAGCACCTATATCTGTGTTTTTTTAACAAACGTGCGAAAGCAAAAGTGTTTTGTTTCTTTGAGCATGGCTTGAACGGCAAGAAGGTATCAAATATGGTCATGAAAGCGATGTGATTAGGCAAAATATTTTTGTTCAAAATCAATATAATAATTGTTACGGATTTGATTTGTCTACCGTCTGCCTCGGAATTCTTAACACGCCTTTTTTGTTCGAAATTTCGTCCTTTATTTGTTGGTGTAAGCGGAAGCGAAAACGGAAAGCGGTTTCTGAGAATTTTTCAATGCAGACGGAGAATTCCAAATGCGATCAAATCAAAAGTTGAGTATGTAAACTGAAGCCTGGCCGATGTCAAACTCGCTGCAGCTAATGCTCACAAAAAAGGGAGGAATGTTGGAAAATAATACTGGTCAGGATTGAGTCAGCGAACTATCTGAGTTAGAGACCAAGGCAATTGGCACTCAAAATAAATCGTACAGAAGATCAGCTGTCTCCAATACGAGCTGCAAAGGCAGCGATATCTCAAATTTCAAACTGTAGTTCTTTGCTGACTCAACCTTTAAAATTTAGTAACAAAAATCATCGCTGCTTACCGCAGACGCTCAACTCAATAGTGATTTTGACATCGCAAAGCTTCAGCTTGCAAAGTTTACAATTTGCACTCAATTAGGTCAACTCGAAAATTAGTAACTTACGTCATATAAAAAGAAACAAGAACATCTTCACGGCAACCGGATTTAACAGATTTCAACGTTCGCAACGATTCAACGGATTAAATACTTGGCTTGAAGAACGAGTCGTGGCTTCCAAATGCAAATTAACGAAAATAATGAAACCAGGTTTGAAACTCACACAAAGTAAATAAATAAATAAGAAAACCAACAAAACGGCGCTGCACTCCCCTCTTAAATGTGCTCTTGGTACATTTACAATCATGAATAATTGAGCGCTGTTTACAAACTGACAACAAACATCATCTATGAACAATATTAACTAATGAAAAATACACAATCATGTGTTTGCAAGTTATAGCATTGCATTTACTCAGCAAAGTTACGACATGCAGTACTCGCCAACTCGTAGGACAAGTAGCTTATGAGCACAGCACAAACTTAAGATGTCTTAAGTGACAAGAGACGTTGCAACGAGCGTTTTTCAACAAATTCATTGATTTCAGAAACATAATTTCAGCACAGACAGCAAAGATACAAATGTAAAACATGCGCGAAAGACCAACAGTTATCACGGCTAAACTTAAACAGCACATCACAGCATAGTGATTGTCAGTCAATGTTGCAGGACTCATTACAGATTTTGTGTACAGAATCAGATTCATGAGAAGAAAAAAATCGGGTGAGATTGTCATAGAGAGAAGATACAAGCTTCACAGCATAAGAGAAAAGAACAGCACCCAAGCACAATTTATGACCAGAAATGTTTTTATGATATATGATATCAACCGCATCAATGTGCCGCAAGGACCCAGTATAAAAAGATCCAGAAAAGGTTGCAGTATAAAGCAAAGATTCAACTAGAGATGGGGAAGAATCCAAACTCAACCCAAGCGCGTAGATAGAACTTCTAGAAGTTAACAACTCTGGTCTAGGATTGCCGGTGATCAAAGCAAAAGGGTAATCTTGCAATGGACCACGACCAATGTAGAAGCAGAAGCCAAGAAACCGGGATCAAACCCAAAGACAGGATGAGCGGAATCTAGGATACCAAGAATAAGGTTTTGACTGAGACAGATTATGAACCCAAGTGGACCAGGGACCAAACTAGGATGGACAGCGGCGAACTTGGTGTACATGAAAGCAGATATCGCACTGCAATGAGAAAGCTCATCGCTTAATTCCGTAAGCAGAACAAGTCTAGATTCAAAGAGGGTAGAAAATATGATGCGGAAAGGATACAGACCAGGAGATATAGAAATTGTGGTGGCCGAGCCATTAATTAATATATTTATCCTTGTGTTTTGTCTGCGGTGTCCGGTTGTTGGCACATACCGCTCACTGCAATGGGCGGTATTGCATAATGAGCGAATATTGCAAGACAAAAGGAATTTAATTACCGTGTCTTTGTTTTCGCTTTTCTTTGTTTGCTTGCTGTATATACTGTATATTAGGGCGGGTCAAATAATATAATTTTTTTTATTTTTGAAATTCCACACTGTGCACAGAGTTTAGCACCATGTACTAATTCAAAATATCCAAAAAGGAAGTTCGTGCAAATTCTTTCCATCTCGCACATTTCGCTCAAAATCTGACATTTTTTCACATTTTTGCCTATATTTTGCAAATTTGATGGGTAGTTAAACTTTTTGTAATTCCATCTTATTTTGATGTATAAAGTTTTGGAATGGTATCCAGTCTTACACCCATCCACTATGAGGTTTGTCAGATTTTTTTAATAAATATAGAAAAGACCATTAAGGTAATATGCAAGATACCTAAAACTTCAAACAAGCAATGAATTTGTCTGTAGTATGGTTCATTATTTATGCAAAAGAATGAATTGAAATTAACAAAGATACGATAGTTTGATGTATTTTCTCATAAGTAGTGACTAGCAATTATTATTAACAACTAATTGATGATTAGCGTACTAACGTGGCAAAACTAGGTATAGATACACTTGAAAATTAGATCAACTGATGCTGAAAACATGGTAAAAACTCGTAAGAAATCGTCCAATTCTACTTTTGGCTTTCCAACTCCTTTCAATCCTGCAATGATTCCATCCAAGGCTGACGTGGTTAGGCACATGCAATTTATTCGACAAGAACAAACCACAAAGCGCTATGCAAAGTCGTGTGCAAAAGAGTGCCAGAGGATTGCTTTTCGAATGACTTGCAAAATATTTGGGCTTCTTTTTCTTTTCCCACTATCAGCTATGAAGGAATATGTTTGAAAGTAGAGCGATTGATGGAGAGCGCATCAAAACTTAACAAACTTCCTTCTAAAAGAAGAACCAATGAAAGTTTTCTCGAATGTCTTACCACATACGAGGAAATGTTCGATATAACAGTAGTTGCAGTTGTTATGGTAATGGAATTGCAAGAGCAGATTGTAGATGTGATTTACGTATTCCTCTTCTTGAATGGGATGCTTTTGTAGATCAAAAACTACGCAAGGGCCAATTGGGAAGAATCGACGTAAAGACAACAGCGGCACGAAAACGGACTGCCCAAAGAAAAGAACAAGAAGAAAAGAAGCAGAAGCTTATGAAAGAACCTGAGCAAGTAGAAATTGCTGAACACTTATCTGAGGCTGAAAGCATTGATAGTAGTGAAAGTTCATGCAGGAGCTATCAATCGTCGCACACAATTTTGGATGGAAGATCTCAAAACCGTTATGTCTATGATAACCTAGCCGTTGTTTCTGATCGTTATCGTGTGAGCAGCCGTGCTACTGCAGCAATTGTTAATGCCGCTTTGGAAGACATGAGGATTTTACGGGATGAAAATAAGTTGGATAGAAAGAAAGTGATGAGGGAGAAGCTGCGGGTTGGTAAAACTAACAGTTGATGTGGAAAGATGGAAAACGTTGGCTTGTTCTGCATAGGGTTTGACGGTAGAAAGGATCAAACAAAAACAAGAGAAGGAACTATTCAAGAGGAACATTATACTATCATTAAAGAGCCAAGCTATCAATATGTAGATCACGTCACCCCAGATGATGGATCCGCCCGTTCTATTGCAGACGAAATCGCCAATTGCATCGTAGCAACCAATAGCTTAGATACTCTAAGGTGTAATATGTGATGGCACTGCTGTAAACACAGGAAGGGTAAGTGGTGTCATAAAGCGTCTGGAGTTGTTTCTAGAAAGGCCCCTGCAATGGATAGTTTGCTTGCTCCATCTCAACGAACTTCCTTTTCGCCACCTCTTTGATGCTATTGATGGAAAAACAACTGGACCCGCTACATTTGCTGGTGAAATAGGAAAGCAAATTAAAAACAAGGTACACCAACTGCAGCTGGTCACATTCCAAGCAGTTTTTAGTGATATACCACAACTTTCGTCGCAAGCGGTAAACGATTTGAGCACTGACCAGCGATACTTATATGAAATGTGTCAAGCTGTTAGCATGGGCAAGGTGTCAGAGGAACTTGGAAGACGTTCTCCTGGAGCATTGCATCATGCTCGCTGGCTGACTCGAGCAAACCGGATACTGCGTTTATATGTTAGCTCGTTGAATCCATCAGATAAGTTAAAAGATTTGGTTAAAATTGTGATGCAATTGCATGCACCAGGATGGTTTCAGATAAAATCTCACCCAAGTGTTAGTGATGGTGCACGAAACTTTTGGTGTATTTTGTCATGTTCCAAAAAATTTAAAGTTGAACACCAAGAGATCGTGGTGAGATGTCTGAACAAAAACGCATTTTTTGCTCACTCAGACAATCTTCTAATTGCTATGTTGGCAGATGAACGCCAAAGCGTGCGTCTTAGAGCTCTCAGTTTGATCTCTGATGTACCTGGGCCACACAAAGAGAGGAACTTTGTGCTTCCACAAGTAAACCCAAACGCAAAAGATTACACGGAAATGATCACTTTGAAATATGAACTAGCAACACTTCCACTACTAAGAGGAAGAGTAAACTTGACGGAGATAGAGCTATCCCCCCTTCGGTTTGATGATATTCCTTGCCACAGCCAAGCCATCGAACGAATGGTTGCTGTAGTCACCCAAGCTGCAGAGTTGAAAATGGGTTGCCAAAGTAGACATCAAACGATTCTGAATTGCTTGAAATCGAGAAAAATATTACCGACATGTGAAAGCAAAGGAGAGTGGGTGTCTCAATAGAGCACCAGTGATGAGACATTTTTTCTAGGACTTGGTATGATATTGTCAAATTTGTTGTGCACACTGCTTCAATCCTTCAATTACTATAATATGTGAGTGTGTTTTTTATACAATAAGATTTCCTTCTCTTCTCAGAAAGTTTACAAAAATAGGCTTGTTTTACGTGCATTTTTGATACAAGGTAGAACATTACTATAGGCTACTAAACATAAATACATTAACAGTAGTTAGATGTAAGTCGTGGTACATAATTGAATTTACTTTAATATAGATAGTTGTAGAGTTCTCACATGCTTCATGAAAAAAAAAAACATAAAAAACATATCTGGAAAAATAGATATAATTGAAAGCCTTAATCGTTAAAAATCAACAAAAAAACGGAAAAGCACTAAAATTTTGAACAGAATGTGCAAGGTAGAGGTAAACGGCAAAAACGATATCTTTGCATTTTTTGAATTAGTACTAGGTGGTAAACTTCCTGCATAGTGTGGAATTTGAAAAGAAAATTTTGACCCACCCTACTGTATATACCGCTGCTTCGCTGTGTTAAAAATTAATTAATTGAATTATTACGTGTGAGCACAATAAACAATTACGTTGGTTTTGAGACTCGTTTGCGCACGAACTCACTAAAAAATATACCACAGAAAGGCAACATTGAAATCAGATGGAGTGAGATAGACAGAAAATATAAAGGGAGTAGTATAGCCCACAGAACTCACGTCAAGGTCTGTACTAATCAGAAATCCCAAAATTAAACGTTCTAAAACTGAAGCAACTTGTGAGATGAATAGCGCGTGAATGGAGGCATGAACAGAATTAAAAAAGAGCCGGAATGTCAAAAAATCAATCTCTGGAAATCCAAGAATTGGATCAGCATGGGTAATGAAATCACTAAACTAGGGGATATGGAATAATTCCAGAAAAAACAGCATCACAGTAGGTGCAGTACTTGTGACCAAACACGTACGAGAGACATACTCGGTATACACTAACACATTGACTGAACGCGAAAGGGTCAAAGACTTAGCAGTAGGAGAAGCAAGTACCAAATCACACAGAGCAAAGTAACCAAGAAACATAAGGTTATAGACCAAACTCAGGAATACCAGAAATACAGAAGCTGAGGAATCAGTATCGGCAAGAGACCCAGTAGCTGGGGGACCAGAACCAAGATCAGCATGGACAGGAGACCCAGCAGCGGTAGAACCAGGACCGAAGTCAGCCAGGGCAAAGGACCCAGTGACTGGGGGATCAGGACCAAATTCAGCATGAGCAGGAAACCCAGCAGCGGGGGGACCAGGAACAAGGTCAGCTGGGGCAAAGAACCCAGTAGCTAGGCAACCAGACTCAAGATCAGCCAGAGCAAGGGATCCAACAGTCGGAGGACCTGGACCAAAATCAGCTTGGGCAAGGGACCCAGTAGCTGAGGGACCAGAACCAAGATCAGATAAGGCAAGGAACCCCGTAGCAGGGGGAATGGGACCGAGGTCATGAAGGACAAGGAATTCAATAGCTGGTGGACCACGACCAAAATCAGCTAGGGCAAGGGACCCAGCAGCAGGAGGACAAGAACCGAAATCAGCTAAGCAGAGGACCCAGTAGCCGTAGAATCAAAACCAAGATCAGCCAGAGCAGGGGGCCAAGCAGACAAGCAGGACTGGGCAGGTGTAGGGCCCAGGACCGGACCAGCTGACAAGTGGGGCTGGACAGGTAAAATATCATCTGCCCAACATTCAGTGAAAGGGACCGAAGCAACATGTGAAGGGGACCCAGTATACTCGAGGGCATGGAGTGGACTCGGGCATTCATTAACCGGACCAACATGCGATAGGGACCCAGTATACTCGAGGGCATGGACTGGACTCGGAGAGTCATTGGCCGGAGATTCAGTAACCAGACCAACATGTGAAAGGGACCCAGTATACTCGAGGGCATGGACTGGACCCGAAGATTCATTGGCTGGAGATTCAGTAACCGGACCAACATGCGATAGGGACCCAGTATACTCGAGGGCATGGACTGGACCCAGAGAGTCATTGGCCGTAGATTCAGTAACCGGACCAACATGCGATAGGGACCCAGTATACTCGAGGGCATGGACTGGACCCGGAGAGTCATTGGCCGGAGATTCAGTAACCGGACCAACATGTGAAAGGGACCCAGTATACTCAAGGGCATGGACTGGACCCGGAGAAGTCAAAGACTCAGCATTGCCCTGGGTGGCTTTGGGTTGATCGAACGAAGCATCCGATTTCTGATCAAGCTTTTTTATGGCAATGCAAGCATTGAAGCGACGCATTCTCTGTTTCGCTCTCATTTTAATCCCTTTTAACTCAGAAATCCTCAAAGCAGCATCAGCTCGCATAAACTTGAAGCTATGTTTTAAAAAGCGGCGGCTAGAAGACTTGGAAATGAATCGAAAGTTAACAGTAGAAGTAGAGTCAGAGAAATAATTAGAAATTTGCGTTATACTATCACCAAAAACACAGTAACCTAATCTAGAAACAACAGAACCATTCAATTACATGTTCTTTGAATTCTTTGTGATATGCACTACAAATGTATAGGTCAATTGAATACCTTTCCATCGTAGTAGTCATCAACGACGTTAATTCGTGATATATTTGATTAATCTCGGACAACAGTGCATCAAGTTTGCTAATATTTGGGTCATGTGACGACAAAATTTCCCAAGCCAGCAAATAGTTTTCATCTAACTCATCTTGCAATTTGTCAATGGAAATCCTTACATCAAAACTTATATTCTTAGTCGCCATAAGGTCAAAAGTTCAAACTAAAGTAATAGCGCTAACAGATGTAAATCAGTACTACAAATCTTCGAAGCAACAACGCTGTTTCGAATAATAACAATTTAGTGAATCGAAATGCCGTATTTTGTTTGGAACTGTTGATTGGATGACTTCAAAAAAGTCGGTAGAAGAATAACTTGATTGTTGTTGAAATTGAATTTTCAGTTGCAAGTCATCGCAGCTCTGTAGCCAGCATCAGCAGAGTGAAAAGCATCGAAACTTTGTAATTGCAGGGGGGAAATTCATCAAAACTTTGTTACGGATTCGATTTGTCTACCGTCTGCCTCGGAATTCTTAACACGCCTTTCTTGTTCGAAATTTCGTCCTTTATTTGTTGGTGTAAGCGGAAGCGAAAACGGAAAGCGGTTTCTGAGAATTTTTCAATGCAGACGGAGAATTCCAAATGCGATCAAATCAAAAGTTGAGTATGTAAACTGAAGCCTGGCCGATGTCAAACTCGCTGCAGCTAATGCTCACAAAAAAGGGAGGAATGTTGGAAAATAATACTGGTCAGGATTGAGTCAGCGAACTATCTGAGTTAGAGACCAAGGCAATTGGCACTCAAAATAAATCGTACAGAAGATCAGCTGTCTCCAATACGAGCTGCAAAGGCAGCGATATCTCAAATTTCAAACTGTAGTTCTTTGCTGACTCAACCTTTAAAATTTAGTAACAAAAATCATCGCTGCTTACCGCAGACGCTCAACTCAATAGTGATTTTGACATCGCAAAGCTTCAGCTTGCAAAGTTTACAATTTGCACTCAATTAGGTCAACTCGAAAATTAGTAACTTACGTCATATAAAAAGAAACAAGAACATCTTCACGGCAACCGGATTTAACAGATTTCAACGTTCGCAACGATTCAACGGATTAAATACTTGGCTTGAAGAACGAGTCGTGGCTTCCAAATGCAAATTAACGAAAATAATGAAACCAGGTTTGAAACTCACACAAAGTAAATAAATAAATAAGAAAACCAACAAAACGGCGCTACAATAATTGTGGATGCTGGCTATGGCCATGGTAGATACATGTCAAGTAAGTGAATTACACTGTCTTTTTTTTCATAAGAACTAGTGAATTTTAGATTTAGGCAGTTCTTAAATTTCCACGAAGTTTTAGCTTGATTTGTTCATGAAACGTATTAGAAAATGAGGTGACGCACCATTTACGGCGAGCTATGAGGAGATTAGAGGGTTAGCTAGCTTTTCGTTCTCAGAGGTGGGCACTTGCGCTGCAACAATTTTACTTGCGACAGCGCTTGCGCCGCACCTTTTTTACTTCCGATAGCGCTGCGCCACAATTTATTTTTAGACGCTTGCCACCGCAAGTATTTGAGCAGTATTGAGCGCTATTCAAATACGGTTAAAAATGATTGTTTTTAAATCAACTGAGATTAAACTTTAGAAAAGCATTGATAAGGTAAGTTAGAAAAGCCTCGTCATGCCAAATGCTTTTGTCTATATAGCTGTTTGCACAAACGCTGCTACTTTAGAACAAGCCATGGCTAGTTAGATATAAAAAAATAAGAGCTATGTCTTTCTTGCCCAGTGTAGAATGTGATAAATTTTAGTTAAAAAAAGATTTTGAAAGCGGCATGATTTTAGCATGTACTAAAATATTTGAAAGCTGCTCCACTTCTACTCTAAAGCTGATTAAAATGATACTAAAATACCAGGTAGCGTAAGCCTCTTCCACATGCATGCTTTATTATAATCTGATTACGCAATTTTAACGTATATTTTGCATGTTTTTGCTTTGTGCCGTGGCCTAAAGTGGGGGAGGGGAGCATGACTCAATGCCCCCCCTAAATACGCCCCTGGATGCTGAACATGCCTTCATGGTCACAGCATATTAGTCACAGCTTGAAATCATTCAACAAGTGTTTTTAAAAGGTGTGGTTTCTAAATACTGTTTTTTATAAAAAAAGATTTATGTATAATAAAATATATATGCATAGGTGGGCAAGTTAATGCAAAACCGTTAGCTTCGTTAACCACTAGTCCGTTAACAAACTTCACACCTCTGTTAACGTTAATCCGTTATTTTCAGCTTTAATTAACGGAAGTTAATAAAGTTCGTTAATCCGTTAACATTTTGCGTGTAATTTACATCTCTTTTTATTCACTCGCTTCTAGAACACGTATTGACACTGTTGAGCTGATTGCAAGGAAATACTTATTGCTATGGTGGTCTTTTTGTGTTTTGAAAGTTACATTTTACAGTCTAATCTAATTTCAAGATAAAAATAAGTTCAAATGCACAACGAAGCTGCGATCGAAAAATCTTTGGAAATTGTGAACAGCGATAATTAATAGACCTATGAGGCTAGGAGGCTGCAGGTTATTATTTGCCTCAAAAAAGAGCTCCTTTCTTCGCTTTCTTCTATAAAACTTGTGCTAATACGCAGCAAGTGCTACCAGTGAAAACTGGTTTGCATCGGTCCGATGAATGAATGGTGCAAGATATTAACGATGAAAACCTTAACGGAAGTTAACAGAACTTAACGGAAGTTAATTTAGTCCGTTAACATGAAAAAACTTTTTAACGGATTAACGAGTTAATGAAAAAGTTAGCTTCGTTATTAACGGACTTGTGCCCACCTACGTATATATGTATATTTCGTTGGTGCTTAGATGTTTTTTAGTTGCAAGAAAGGAGAATTTGACCGTTTTTTCAACCGGTTTAACCGGCCGTATGAAGAATCTTGGCCCGACCGGCCGGTCGACCCGACTGGTGCTGGTCTACCCGACCGGTTTCGATCTCTGATACAAAATTAACCTTAAGCAGCAGTAATTAATCAAATTTTAAGCATAAAACCACATTAATTAAACATTTCTTCGACAATCTCAACCATTCATGGCAAAGTGCGAGGTGTCCTACCAGAACAGACACAATTTGCACCAACAAGCATATTGGTGCTTTACGGCATCGAATAATGCAAGACGATTCGCCTATATCAACAGGAAAGCTGTAAAACAAGGTAATGCAATAAAAAACTGGAATTAAGAGCAAATTGATGTGTTCAGCAATTTCATTTAAAAACCGATAAGATTGTGGCAAATTTTTCACTATTTTGATTCTAGAGACAATTAAACGTTTTTTTGGCCAAAAGTTATTTTTAAATTTGTGATTGGATTGTCGGCCTCTAATCAAAATAAAATTTTTCAATTAAAACTCGATCAAGTTGTTTTCAATTGCTTACAGAATTTTGTTTTTATTTTAGTTGCCTCATCAATTGATGCCATTTTACTAAAAATTGAAACTGGTATGCACATTGCACAGCACCTAATTCCTAAACTGAAAATAATACTAGATATTGGTAAAATTTTACTAATAAAAGTTCAAATATGGCCGCCGGAGGCCAATGGGGGTGTGGGGGCGGAGCCCCCAGCGCTCGAAAATTTTGCATTTTTTTTGCAAAAATAATTTCATTTTACGGCTATTTTGATTAAAAAATAATGCTTGTAAAACGTGGCTTAGAAATTGGCTGTGCAAACAAGATTAAACTGGTGGCACAAATGGGCTATTTGGGAGGTGGCTAATGGTAAAATGTTAGTTCTCTCGTTTGGATGCAGGCAAATTATAAAATCGAATAGTTCAATAAAACTCGCACGGAGTAATCTATTTCGTGTGGGTCTAATGAAAAGAGATTTGAGAGAAATGATTGGTAATTAACAAATACTGAATAGCCCCCCCCCCCCATTCCTTAGTTTATAGTATATTTGTTGGTGACACCTATGTTCAGCATTTTTACACTTGCGATCAAATTTGATTGCTTATTTCTTACTATTTTTCAAAGTTTTCATTTATTTGTTGGTTTTATTTTTGACAAATTAGCCCCCCCCTGAACATATGTTTCAAAAGCTGTTTTAAATCATTATTTAGTTCCCTCCAGTGCATAAAACAGTCTTAAAAGTGTTAAAAATGTAGTGTTTTTCCCATTATGCATTTTGGTCGAGATGTCAATGGGGGGGGGGGGGCTAATAGCCCCCCGCCCTCCCCCCTGGCTACGCTACTGGCTAAAAACGTAGTATTTTCCTTATTCGGCATTTTGGTCGGCAGTCTATTAGCCTCCCCCCCCAAGTAAACCTTTCAAACTATGCTTTAAAGCATTTTTTAGTCTAATCCAGTGCAAAAGAGAGTCTTAGTAGTGCTAAAAACGTGGTATTTTCTTCATTCTGCATTTTGGTCGGCAGTCCATCAGCCCCCCCCCCCAAATAAACGTTTCAAACTATGCTTTAAAGCATTTTTTAGTCTAATCCAGTGCAAAAAAGAGTCTTAGAAGTGCTAAAAACATGGTATTTTCCTTATTCTGCATTTTGGTCGGCAGGCCAATGGGGGGCTATAGCCCCCCCCGCCCCCCCCTGGCTACGCTACTGATTTTAAGTGAAATATATTTGCTACGCTTAAGGTATAGTGAGTCAGGTTGATACGGTTATTAAAGTTAGAAGTTATTTCTGCTTGATGTTCAGCAATAAAAAAAGGATATTATAAGCTTCTACGGTGTGTGGTGAACAAGTGGGTCTTGCCACTGGAAAATCAAAAGCAATAATGGTAACCGTGCGTGGGATAAATATATAATTGTGCTCTGGGATAAAGTTTGTTTAGAGTAATACTTTTTTTACGAAAACTGTCGTTTTGTTTAAGTTTGTGCTTGATCATAAAATAGTGTCTTTGTTCAAGATGACAGACCTCTGTCAATTCGTGAGGAAAAATTCGTAAAAAGAAGTCAAAAAATAAATGAACCACTCCAAGAGTTAAACCACATGTCCGATGTCCATCATGATATTTTATACCCACGTAATATAGCAGCCTAGTACAGCGGCTGTTTCAAGGAATACCACCTCTCGTCAGCTAGGCTAGCTAGGGGTGCTTATCACTTTTGAATGACTAATTTGCCACATTTTTGCAACTTGCAACGATCGATGGAGTCAACCCACATAAAAACCAAAAAAAAGGATACGGATCCCAAAAAGTCCCCTTCCCAGGAAATAACTAATTGGTAGGCTACAAAATCGACAAGCTAACATATGTGCTAGATTATGATGCCAACATCACCCTTGGGCCATTTACATCCCCCCTGAAAGGCCCTTAAGAAATAATTCTTGAAAAGAATAAAAAAATAAATGAACTACCCCATGAGTTACACCGCATGTCTGTCATGATAGCCTACCACAAAATATAGCAGCCAAGTACAGCGTCTGTTATGCTGGCTTGTCAATTTTGCAACCTACCAGTAAATTACTTCCTGAGGGGACCTTTTTGAGATCCGTATCCTTTTGCTTTTGTTTGTTGCATAACTTGGCTACAATGATTGCTGCAAGTTGTTTAAATGTGGCACATCAGTCATTCGAGGGTTCATAAGCCCCCCTATCGGGCCGAACTGACGATTGGTGATGTTTCTTGAAACTGCAGCTGTGCTAGGCTGCTGTATTATGTGGGTATAGGCTATCATGACAGACATGTAGTTTAACTCATGAAGTAGTTCATCTATTTTTTGACTAGTATTCTATAATTTTACGAAATATTAACCTTAAAATTGGTTTTCTTTTTTTTTTAGTCAGAACATCTTGCTACCACCTTGCTCAAACAGACAGCTTTGCCTGCCAGATTCAAGAACCGGATTTTGTAGATGCAGAGCAATAAGTATGTTACTGTATAATACAGCAATGAATGCAAAACTACATTTCGAAAAAGCACTGTTTAAAGTTGGTTCCGCTGAGATCTTGCGTTTACGTCAAGGCTTTTTTAATTTTTTTTGGTTGCTGTTTAAATGCAGTTTGTTTCGCATTTTATTTTTCTTGTAAAATTTTGTGCGTTTTGGCCTCAAGTAAGATAGAAAAAAAACAAAAATAATGTAATGAAACATCTTTCAAATCTTGACAAGGTGTGAGCGAAAAATGTATGACGGATACGCTACTAAACTATTTAGTAACTTATTTTCTTGTAATAATAAGTCAATTAAGATGTTTTTTGACCTTTGCAGGCCAGAGTTTTAATATTTTAATCGTTTTGCGTGCTTCTGGCCTAAAGGCTACCAGCTCGGAAGCCTAGGGAAGAGTCACCAGAACGGCGACTAGTAGTCGCCGTTCTGGTGACTCTTCCCTAGGCTTCCGAGCTGGTAGCCTTTAGGCCAGAAGCACGCAAAACGATTAAAACTTATTTTCTTTTAATGGAGTATTTAATGTTCATTTACTAAAATGAACTTCAATACTCCAGATGCTTTATTTCGTTCATGGTACCTCTGTTTGTCATATCGATGTCATTTTGTGTATTTTCTGTGTTCAAAAATTTTGAATTTGACATTGACGTAAGATGCATCTGTGTGAATCTAGTTACAGCAGTAGTGTTACTTGCTCATATACTGTAACACTTGCTGAATGCTCATATGCAGTAACTGTAATTGGTTTTTATAGCCTTTTTGATTTCGATGAATTTCTATCGCATCATTGATATTATTACAGTAGAATTGTGTTGCACTTATCTATTAATGTAAAAACTTTGTCAAGCAAACAAATAATATTTTACAGCCAAGCAATGTTCAAAACGCTCAGTTTTTCTCTTTAGTGCGTGTGTGTGTCGTGAAAAACAGTAAAAGAATGCCGTTTCTTGTCTTCAAATAACATTTCTAGCTTTTTCACGTTTGCTTTTTCTTTTTTTGTACGCATGTTTAAAAAAATGTGCTTTATGATTAAATTCTTGTTCGTTTTCTTGCACAGACTTTTGATGTGCTCCCCCAAAAAAATGGCTACCAATAATCAAATTCAGGAACAGGCCATCAGTGAAAGTGCACGGACCTGTAAAAAAGTTACACTGTTGGCTTAAATTAAACTTAAGTTGCGCAAACTCTCTGATTAAATGCAAAATCATTGCTTTACTTGAACAATTATATATCAATGTTTTGCAGATTCTAACAGATGTTCCAAATTGTTTTCTGGTCAGAACAGCTCTTCATCATTGCAACCTGCTATAGATAGTAAGTAATAAAAAGCACAAGCTTGTTAATTATGTGTTTACCTTGCTCGCCCATGGCCATACCATTAGTAGAAGGCCTACAATTGAAATTTTTAGCTTGTTGTTCGTTAAATGCAAAGTTACTAATCGTTTGCTGTTAATTTTTAATGCAAAGTAGCGAATGGTGAGTATGCAACAACGAATTGATGTTGAAGTTTTGAGGTATTAAAAAAAACTCTGAGTCACCGTAATTAACTAATGCAAAGTGCTATATGTAGCTTATATTTCAATTTTAATGTGAATGACGTTGGGATCTCTTACTAAAATTTTCTATTGCGTAAAGCTCCGTTCGTAATGTTTTGCAATATTTTGCACGTTTGAACAATAATGGGCTATTATTCGGTATTAATTTTTATACTTAAGATTGATTTCCAATTTAAGTTTGTGAAGACTATTTTTGATGTAAGCATCACGTCGGCCTAGCCTGTAGTTTTCGGCAGTAAGTAACAGATTTCAGCAATAGCTTCATGTTAGTGATAAATTTTAAAGGTTTTGAGTAGACATTGAATACCGGGTAGTGGTAGTCCGTAGTTGTAGGTAAAAAGTTTCGAAGTAGCAATACCGCACTGAAAGACTTACAAAAATGGCCAAGAGGGTTTATTCCAATTCCAATTTTCTTTGGCCAATAAATCAAAATTGGCCTTGGTCGCCTGATGAGTCCCTTTAACAAGGAGAAAATGCACCGTGACGGTTCAATTCCACTTATTGTCATGGTGGCATTGAAGCATTATTCATTTTGTGCGACAATGTCGCAAGCGCTTTAGCCTTGAACCATCTTAACTAAATTTGATTTAGCTTGTCATTTGTGGTTTGAGCTCTATCGGTTAGAGAATTTATTGACTATGACCCTTGTCTTAACCTCCCTCAAAACTTTAACTTATATTCTGCTATACATTAAAAGTGTGATGCTTTATTACAGAGTTTTATCTAGCCCAACCGAATAAAATTAAAACGTATAATTTTTATTTGCTCTCTTCAAACTTGTTTGTTTTAGGATTTTTGCTACTTCTTTTTTAAATTTGGTCCATTCATACGAGTTGACTTTTTGAAAACAGATATTTCGAGTTGTGTTCTTTCAAATTTATGATCTTTTTGCTCCCATGTAAATTTGGTCTACTTAAATAATCTGTTTTTTACTTTTGAAGCTTTTTGACTTTGCTCTAACCATGATTATATTCTACTTCATTTTATTTCTTTATTCAGCATCCAGATTTTGCTCTCCCGGGTGTCCAAGAAGCAATATTTGTGGTCCTAGATCTAATGGAATAGGAAACAAAGTTTTTTGCGGATGTCGAAGAACAGGACTTCGAAAAGCAATCAAATACTTGATCAATCGTAAAAGCCTGTAAGAAGTTTTCGCTAATTTTTTCAATTGCAGTTGGTTCCGCTTAATTGGCTCCGGGATAATTGGATCATTCGGTTATCTAGATCATTTTTCTAAGTCCCAAATTACATAAGCATTTTCAACGAAAAAGGACGCCGCTTTTTTGGGGTCTCTGGACCAATTTTTGGTCTAACTGGACCACTATTGCATAAAAACTGACCGTGAAAATTCTACATTTCGCACGGCACGTGTTTCAACGTTTCAGTGCGACATGCAAAACATCTTGGTTTCATTGAAATGTCCTGATAAACGTGAAAAAGAAGTGGCCAATTCGACTCCACTAAAAGCATCAGTCAAAGCACAGGAGTGAAAGCATTCCACAGAAAACTTATGCTGGAGAGCAACCAAGATTTTGATAGGAAGGGTAGGACTTAAACCCAAAACTAAATTTTGTTTGTTTGAAAAATGCCTCAATTGGGCGGGTGCTGAATAAACTGTTGCAAGTCAAGCGTATTAAAGACGGGATATGAGGCAGAGCCCCTAGCCTTGGAGGCAGTTGGAATTAGGCTTTTTATTGGTCACCTACTCTATACTAACAGAACAGTAGCTAAATCGAAAACTTCATTAGTCAATGATCTCGTAGAATCCAGTTTTATTTTGCCTTTAAAAGTGAAAAATAGTATCTGAATGAATCTAGTTTGACACCAGTAGCGTAGACGTAGGGGGAGATTGTGTCATGGCTCTTACTTTGGTATATTCAAAAACAACTATTGTAAGTATTTGGCACTAAAAATCAGGAATGCCGCTACTCCTATTTAGGAAGCAGATCAACAAATATTACGTCAGATAAAAGCTGAAGCGGTAAAATTTGCTGTCTCCTATAAAAGTGAAAACCTTTTTTTGATCTTGGCTGGAAGATTTATGGAAAATCACGTTTTTTAGATACAAAAACCTTTTTATTTTTTAGTTGGTTTAAATGTTGATAACAGATTGGTTTTGACCTCTCTTAGCTCGTAATGGTTTGCCTACTACGCCATTTTTGCTAGTTATTAAAAGCGCTATCTTGCAACCACCATATTTAAAAAATATTGTTTTATTTACTTTGGTTTTGATCACAAAGCAACGAAATCTGTATTGAGAGCTTTATACACTTTGGTAAACTTGGTTGTCTGGTGGTGTTCTTATTACTTCACCCAATATAATTCGACTGTAGTATTATATTGGATTAACTAATAAGAACACCAGCAGGCAACCAAGTTTACCAAAGTGTATATGGCGCTAAATACTCATTTCGTTGCTTTGTGATCAAAACCTAAGTAAAAAAAGCAATATTTTTTTTAATATAATAGTTTCAAGATAGCGCTTTTAATAACTAACAAAAATGGCGTAAATTAATCCTGAAGTGAAATAGGAAGAACAAATTAAAAAGTTCACGGAAACTTCATGTCTTGTTATCCTACTTCATTTGACAATACCTTGAAAGGACACTCAAAACTATTGTTAAAAAACGGAGAAAAATCTAGAAAAGTAAGTTTACCAGCATGACCTCAGGATTTTGCAAATTGCAAACTTAATGCAAAGCATTTTAGCTGGCAGTTTTTCTGTCAAGTTACTGCGGTTATCAGCAAGTATTTGCGAAGTCACTGCTTCGACAGCAGCTGCTGTAGTCAGTCATTTGGAACGATTTTTACGCACTTCCGCTCGGTTTGGTAATAATGTTCAGAAAGCGTTTCTCCTTCGTCTCAGGCAAAAAAAAATTGCGATTATCTTATGATTTTTTGGCCGAAGAGAATCAAAATTGATGCAAAAAAATTCTAGAAAATTGCCAAAGTTGTTTCACCACTCTTTCGCAGTAAAAGTTTTTGAAATAAAAACGTTCTGAATGCTCTTCTAATGCTGTTTCCATGTCTAGTAACGCAGGGAAGGGCAGCCTCCATCGTGGGAGCATTCCTGTGTTTACAAGTCACCTGACTTCAACATCAGTTTGAAGAGGAGTTGAATAACTTTTTAATTTTATTTTAAATCTTAATTTCTAAAATTTTAATCTCAAAATTTTAATTTTAATCTCTAACTTTTAATCTCTAAATTAGGTTAACTCAAATAGTAGTTTTAAATAATCAAGTTAGCAGCATGGGCTATATAGTCCTCATCTCTTCAGCTATTAAAAAGCAAAACGAAACTTTTCCCAAGTACTTCCCTGGACTCAAGTCTAGCTACAATTACAGGTCATTCACGTAACAAATTGTGCGTTTTATATTCGGCAACCATTCATGTATTCTCAATTGGGCCTAAAAGTAGAAAAGTCCAGTCCATAATATTGATGGGCAATAAAACAATGAGCACGTACATTGTTTACAGTATCGTTTTGAACTTTTTATTCCTTTTCTAAAAACTAGCAACATTTTGTTAACGCTTCTGATTTGGACTTTAATTGCGTCATTACATAGTTATACTCGTATGCAAAAAACAGTGTTCTGACAAAAGGTGCGTTTACACTGGACTCGCAGCAACGCGAAGCGAAGGTTGACTACTCTCCCAAGTGGTCGCTCACGTCACTTGCTCAAAATAGGCTAATCATTCATCAACAATTTTGTTGTGAAGGTAGGCAACCGCTTGCGCAGTTTGCATCCGGCTGCTTCCTTTCGCGAATCGTCGACAACGTCAAATTTTGGTTGTTTTACAACGCTTCGCATCTAGTGTAAACGCACATCAAAGTTGTACAATAAGCAACGCCGGTTTTTGCCAGATTATATTTCGTTTTCAGACGTTGATTGCAGCAGCTATCAAAAAACTGCACAATGTTTTATTAAACCGATCACTCAAACAGTCATCAAGTGGATACGGTAGAGCGTCTGCTACTGGAATTTGGGTTTGATCATCGAGCGGCAGAGTTGTAAACGGGCCGACTAGTTCAGGCCCGAACCCGGCCCGAACCCAAAAATCTAAGCCTGAACCCGGCCTGAAGTCGAAAATTACTTTGAAGCCCAAACTATGCCCGAAAAAACCCGAAAGTTAAGTTAGATCTGAAAAATTTAGCAATTTTGCAAAGTTATTTTGATTATATTATTAAGCACCTAAAACAAAAAGCACGTCTCAGGCCCGAATTAAGCCCGAAATGTTTGTCAACTTTAGGCCCGGACCCGGCCCGAACCCGACCCGAAAAGCCAGGCCCGACTTACTACTCTGTCGGGCGGGCCAAATCAAAAACTATAAAGCTTATGTTCACAGCTTCCCTGCTTGACCGTTCAGCAATCAAAAGTGACTGTTTGAAGCCTTCGCATAATGCGGTAAAGATAGGTAGTACTTTGACTTGAAAACGGAAAATTCCCCTCGCTGTCTTTTGGCCAAAGCTACTGGGTAAAAACAATAAACTTACTATGCAATTACGAATGATGCCAAAAATTTTTAGAATTTAGTCTACAAGCAATCACTCTTACCTGCATACCGATTCAAAAAAAAGTTACAGAAGGTTATACATAATAAAGTCTTGAACAATATTTTTAAGTAATGTATAAAGCACAAGAAAGGCGTATTGTATTTTTTATTCATATTTGAGTTTCCGATTAACAAAGCAAAGCTTAAACAAAGCCAGAAGTACTATATAGCTTTTCTATACCATTGACCTAAGTTTTTTTTCAATTATTCATATCACTGACTCATTCATTTGTTCCGTTCGTTGTCCTGGAAAGGAAAATTGCCTTTTCTTTGCTTTCGAATGGATTTGTCTTGATGGGAATATCTGCACATCTTCACAATAGATGACAAAGTTAGCTTGCTATATCAATGAGGTTTTGCAAAAATATGCATAAATTTTGCGTATCTTGCTGTGTAAAATTGTTTGCTAGGTAAAGTTGTAAATGACTGATATTGTATGTACAGTTTTATGCCTCATCTTAGTTGATAATAAACGGTGTAACTTACACTTACAACTGCATTTAATTTTCTAGTACTTTTGTAGAGTAGTAGTAATTAGAGTTTAGTTAATCTTTTTGCAGACTGGACCAACTGCTCTAGGCCACGCGCTTTGGGGCAATAGCCACCCTGCAACATTGCTGAAAAAATTGTCTTTAATAAGTTTTGGCCTGGAATTTTGTTATAAATCCTCGTCTACTGTATTTTAAAGGATTCCCTGACTCATTTGCTCCGGGTCCTGCAGCTCTGAATCTGGCTTTGGACTGAGAAACATCAGCCTTAGCGATCTTTTTGCAGACTCCAAAACAGAAAAACGTAACAACGTGGAAATACCTCTTGACAAAACTCCTGGAAAAGCAACGTATCGCATAAATTTTTTTTTCCGGTAAATAGCGATAGCGAGTCACAAAAAATTTCTACCACAAGCCAACTGACTCAATTTTTGTTGTTGACGATAGAACTATTGATAGAATTTTGATATTTTTTTACGATTTGAAACGAAACTTTTATATCATGCATTCGTATTTGAGATGAGCATTGAGCATTTAACAAATGCTATAAAACAGAGTTATTTGCTAATTTTCAAAAGCATTCAAAAAAACTTCAACGTATAATGGCAATAACAAAAACATTTAGCCAGCTATAAGTCCATTTTCCTTCCACCACCTACTAAAAAATTGGGAAAACTAACTACATAAATTCAAATTTAAAGATATTTTTCTATAAACAACACATTTACTATACAACAGTTTGATTTTATTTTGTAATTGCTTTCCTCAATTGGGTAGAACAGAATCTTCTATTATGTAACCAACTTTAGCTCGTTTAGTGTATTTTCCAAGGCAATCGCTTTCTCAGTGCGTAAAACGCCTAAATGCGTCTGCAAAATTAAGGCAGTATTCAGCAAAATTCTCTCGCAACTGTCTGGTGTTCTATAACGCAGCAGTTCGTTTTAATTAATTCGACTTGTTTTAATTACGTTGCGCTTTGTGAACAATTATACATACTTTATTCAGATGGCATTACAGTAAGAAAAACAAAAGCTATAGTTGTGCATATGCCTAGTGTTTATCCCGCTTAGAACTCCTTATTGTTTTATCTCAAACGCGAGATTTTCGCAGACATTTCGAGACTGTATGAAGAAATGAAACAAGAAAAATAAACAAATTGCAAATAATTTTGCACTGTAACAGCGATAGCGTTAAAAAACAAACGGATTAAAAAAAATCGAGATGAAAGTTACAAAATTATGCTGTTAAGTTTTAAGTTTGTCTAAATCGTTTGACATTGTTAATCAAAAGTTTTTGTTCCAATAAACAATTTTATTGCATTGAAAGAAAAATACATGATAATCTTTGCTGCTTTTAAAATGATCGCATACCGTTTACTGCTTGCAGCAATATTCAATCAAAGTTATAAAAAATTGTGTGATCAGTTTGGAGATTATAGAACTAAATTTTATTACAACTACTTTTTTTAAATAATATTGACTTTCTACTTTACGCAAATTTTTACGTTCAGATGTTTGGTGGTGACACAGCTCTAATACTAGAATGAAAATATGGATCATCTAAAGCTGCCAGTAAATAAAGAACTTCTTATTAATGATGAATAGATAAAATATATGAAATTATCTCTATTACATTAACTAAAAATGTTTTGTTTTCGTCACAAAATTTAACTCAAGTTTCATGAAAAACTTGAGTGTAAAAACACGCAAGCATGCTGTGATTCCGTCTGTGGGATCTATGAAGCATTTGGGTGTTGTAATAATAGATCAACTATAAAATGGAGTGTACATTTTATTACATGTGATCAAAAATTAATCATATATTCAGCCAGATATCTATCTGTTGTATTTTTAGACATTGCGGCAAGTAACAACTTTAGGAATAAGCTCGTGTTATTGCTTTGCTTTTCCGTATGGAATTAGTCATTCAAGACAGTGCTTGTCAAATATCTTCGCAAAAATTCCCAGAGGTGCAAAACAATAATACCCATATTATAAATTTCTAGATTTGTTAGCCATAAGGTAAATTTGTCTGCTCTATTTAAAACCACAAAAATATTGGAGGTGAGAAATGTTTTGGAATTCGAAGTTGCTAAATTTATGCACTTTTATTATCACGCCATGTTTCTGAACATTTCGAAAATTTCTTTACCTATGTGAGAGCAAACATCATGATTACAAAATGAGATCAATTGTTTAAAAATATTTTTTGTTTTGAACGGGCTAAATTTTGAATTGGACAACAATCTTGTTTGTATGATAATAACAAATGCAAGAGAAACAAGAAAACATTGAAACATTACTCATTAAATAGCGGCTTGAATCGATGACCTGAAAAGGTTTTCGATGTCCTGTTTGCTTTACAGAAAGTGACTTGAGTTACTCATTATTTTACAATAATAATTTCCATGCATATCTCAGTTATTAATATTTTTTTAACATTAAATTAGCTCATATGGATTAACGTAATCGGCTTAAAAATTGATTGTACTCGTACGTACGTAAAATCAGAGGCATTTATTTGTTTATTGAATAAAACATTTGGAAATTGAATATTCAAGTGAACAAATTAATTGAGTCAAACTGAATTTACAGCTGTATACAATATTTTTGTGAAGTTAAAACCCTAGTTGTTTTAAATGATACTGTTTTGCAAACCTACCAATAAAGGGAAATTATGGCAGAAATCTAGGCCAACATCCAAAACAGGCCATGGGACAATAATGGCACACAGCTGCTTTTCTGGACTAAAGAGAAGTTCCATTGCCAATGACATTCAATCAAAATTTTTGACCTCAACAGTTGCGATTCAATTTTTTCACATTCTCAAATAATGCACAATACTAATAACAATCACATGTATAATTCATTAAAATAACATTTATTCATCCCTAACTTCCAATTTGCCTTGACCAGAAAGTAGCAAACATTTAACCTTTTGAATCTACTCGCCGTTCTTCTAATACACCTCGAAATAACGACTTAGACTGGACTTTTTAATGCTTATGCATCAGAATCAAAACTTAAACTCATATCAACTTAAATCTACTGTTTTAGTAGCGAAAGCTTTAATTATTTATTAAACTGAGAGAAAAACTAAACTATTGATTATATTTTAGAATTTTTCGGCTGATTTATTTATTGTTATATTGGTATACGGCTGCAGAAAGTATAGACTGGTTTGCTGTAGCAAAGAGACTGGTGATGAAGGCATGGTTAGTGGTTACTGTGGTCAAAGAACATAGAGATGGAAATAGCGATCATGAATATCATGCCAAAAATTGAATTTTAAATTTTCAAATGTTCGAAGAAACTTAAGTTTACTTGTACGTAAATATTGTTTTGTGTTAAAATTGAACCTAACTCAGTTATTCCCTAAAATACTGTAGTTACAGTATACTAAGAAGTTAAAATTGCTCTGCATGTGTCGTACTTGAAATATTGAGAACAGAATTAATGCAGCAATGATTTTTTGTGACAATAACTGTTAAATATCAAACAGAAGAAAATTACTATCGTAAGCATTATGCTGGAGATAATAACATAATCAAAAAGTAATGCAAAAATCAAAGCAAGTTATTTTAGAATGCAACCATTGCACGTAGTTTTTCGGACTTAATTTATGACGATGATTTCGCAAAAGTGTTCCCTTCTTCGTCGAAATGGAATCAAAATCGAAATTACCTCTTATCTAACTAAAATTTGCAGAAACAATCATCGCCGTGGAAATGCAGTAAAAATCGTGGACGTAGAGAACGATATTTTTAGTTTGTGTTGTTAAGAGATGTCGTGGTGGTAATTGTATCAAGTCAAATTCTTCATTTTAGTCGCTGTATTTTGTCAAAGGATGTAACGAGTTTGCTGCGCCAATCTTCGCGTCACTACGCTTTCAGACAGCATTTTGAAAACAAATTTCGTGGAGAAGGGAGGCTGTTTACAACAATACGTCCGATTTGAAATGCCCAAGATTTGAACCTCAGACTTCCCGCTCCAGAGACAAACGCGTTACTCCTCGACCAATTGGCCGGTTGGTTGTAGTGTTTGTCGTTGCTTAATATTTTTTATCATTACTTTTTTAATGTTTTACAAGACCAGAATATTGTTTTATACCAGGGTTGTTCAAATTTTAGAAGTGCCAAATTAGATTAGGCGAAGGAATAAATTACGCCAACATCCATCTGATTGCTTATACCGCAAACCCTGTAGTGTTGACTTACTTACTTATAGTCTTGCAAGTTTAGACTATATAATTTAAACAGTTTTTATTTATGAGCTATGCAATTCGGCCCATTTTTGTCTGCTTGGAGCCTATTCTGAGTGAGAAATTTTTTGAAATTTTTTTGGTATTTCACAGCGAAATAGTAAACTAATACAAATGCATGTGTTTTGTTCTATTAATGCTTAAAGTAGTTTAGTGATGTTTCTTTGTTATCGTTAACCAACATCGTTGTTGTTCATTTGTTTGCAGAATAAACAACTTTCATGAAAGTGCTTTTAATTACCGAGAGTGCTGAAAATCCCTTTTAAAAAAAAATGTTTTAAAATGTGTGTGAAAACTAGACCAGCACGGGACTCGATGCACAAAATAATGCGGCACTTGCGACTCGCTTTAGTTGCGAATGAATTAATTGATTATACAGGAGGATGCTTTCCCCTTGGCAAATGGCAGGGTTTAAGGGCTTGGTAATCTTGAAAAATTGGTAAGTTATTGTAATGGTCGACCGTCTATATCAAACAATAACAAAAAAGAAAAATAAATGACGTAGCAAATCAATTGAATTAAAGTCACGTCAATTAAAATTATAGCTTATTCTACTTCAAAAGGTAATTGCCCTACAATATTGTTTTGTTTTGAAACTAAATATTAATTTTTTTTTGTATTTTGGGTAGTCAAAAACAATGCAGTCAAATTTGACTTTGATTTAGAAAGTTTGCAGAAGCAGATCAAAAATGCTCTACAAAATCAAATTATTATCATGTAAAAATCCAAACAGTTTGTTACATTTTGTTAAAATTATTTTTTCCAAAACAAATTTAATTTATCCAAGGACATTTTTTTCGAAATTCCGGAACAATACTGTAACAGTACGA
Source organism: Trididemnum nubilum (assembly GCA_963965965.1). NCBI lineage: Eukaryota > Metazoa > Chordata > Ascidiacea > Aplousobranchia > Didemnidae > Trididemnum > Trididemnum nubilum. Next base: position 25,190,966 of record OZ014480.1, read on the forward strand.
AATAAATGCAAACAAATTTTATTTTGTTACTAGCAATCGTAATCAATGTCTTGTGGTTATTTCAAAAGTTTTACATTTTTAAACTCCTTAAAGACTAGCTCATTAGTTTGAACAACTTAAAGACACCTTTGTTGCGCTGAACCCCGAACAAAATGAGTTTTTTACATGCAGCGGTTCATGGAGTGAGCCTTGAGTTTTTTACATGCATTCATATTAGCCACATTAAGAAACAAAATTTCTAAAAATCTGATTCAAATACAATATTACAGTATTTTTATTGCTGAATTTATTGAGCCGGTTTTGTTATTTCCTTTTAAAAATTTATAAGCCTTATTTGCAAATTTAGTACGATTGAAGAATAGTTAAAAGCGAATATCTGAAACCTTTTATCAATTCAAAGTACCTGCTGCGAAGAAAAGTATAAAAGAAGAAATCTTTAATTAGTGACACGCCATTTCATGCCTGCAGCAGACTCTACAAGATGATTCAACAATCTAATCTGACCAGTTTATTCTGAAACAACGACGTTGATACTTTAAGATTTAGCTACGGATAGATGACTTAAATTAGCAGAATGAAGTCAATCCTTGCATTTGTGCTTTTGATGGTGTTTGCATTGCCAGCGCTATCCCAAAACAATATTAACGAAAACTTTGTAATCCTGAGAGGATATCACCAGAGGATTGCTAGCTCTCTATCTTTGGAATGTGTATGGTATCTTAGTTCATTATTTGGAGAAAATAAATTGTTGCCATCTTTGCCTGAATCATTTTCGACACCTATTATCGAGTTTCTCAGCCCTAGTGTACCTCAACCTTTTTTTAACCAACAACAACTAGCAACATTTTTCCTGAACCCCAATGAAATAAATCTTCTTTCGACTGCTTTAACCCAGTGCGAAACGTATGGCGATAGCAATAGCGTAGCCACGGTGTTTCTGTACAATCTGCTTAGGAATTACATCGACGAGCAGCAAATTTCAACTTCAGCAGGTAAGATATATCTATTTTTTTAATCATAGTAGTTTAAACGAACGAGTATTGTTCGGTCCAGCAATAACAAAGAAAAACCCAAATAGGTGTTGTACACTAACAGAGGCAGCGTCAGTAGCTAGAATGATGGACTCAAATTTTATTTCATGATTATAGTATTGATTGCGTCGAATCAAAACTTAAAATTGGTATTGAAATCCCATACCTCAGCTTTACCGATTGACGTTAAGCAATAACTGGGAGAGTGTGAATCCTTCAGCATCAACGTCTGGTAAACACAGGCTGGCGGAGATAGCAGCTTTGAGTTGTAAACAAGCCGACTAATTCAGACCCGGCCCGAAATCAAAAGAGATTTGAAGTCAAAATCAGGCACAAAAAAGTCGGAAAGTTAAGTAGATCTAAAAAATGTGTACCGATACCGTTATTGCTTGTATGCGGTTAAAATAAATTACCTACTACTGAACAATTGTGCCGCAATCAAAATAATTGTTGTAGTAATAATCATACTGATGCTTAAACGAAATTGTCATTCAGTGTTGAAAAGTTCTATTAATTACGCTTTTATCCGCCTAAAAGTCTAAAACAGAAGGCAAGTAGACTCCTTATATCAAGCCTACACTTTGTCAATTTTAAGCACCAATTCGACCTGAACCCTATTTGAACTCTACCCAAAAAGCCCGACACAACTTACAAATCTGTGGCAGTTAGTCTCAAAAATAGCTAAGTTTTTACATTTGTTTTCGTTTGTGGTTTTGTTTATCCAGCGTTGACCAATAAATGCGATCTACATATAGCGTACTTGATATCTTAATCTAGTATACTAAATATTGTAGTACAGGGTGTTTCAAAATTAGAGCTACCTCTCTACAGCATAAACTAAAGTGCAAAAGTAATGAATTTATGCACATTTAGAACAAATATTTGTTAAAGTTTTTCACTAAATCGTTAGCATTTAATTGGGATTCCACCTGCTTCCTTCACAGCATGCTTATCAAATATTATTCTTGAAGCGTACAATCTTGACAAATTGCAACAAATAAACAATCAAACTCTACTTTCCTCAGCACTTCACTTACTAATATTGTCACACGTGAATGAGAATAACTTGATATAAACCACCGTAGTTTCTTGTAAGCTCTTCAACACGATTCTTTGAGATAAATACCCGTGCTTTTATGAAAATTTTGGTCAAAGGTGCTAAGAATGCAGGGACATTTTTACCTTTGTCAAATAATTAGCCAATTTAATTATACTTTTTTCTGAATTTTTAGTTCTTTGGTGGGTTTATCTAACTTAGTTTTTGACAATCAAAATATACGAAATTTAAAATAAAAAAAAGCTTTGTAGAAATTTACGTTAATGAACTTCAAACTAGAGTATTCAAGAAACCTTACTTAATTTTTATGTTTGCTCTGGAGCAGGCTCTTAATGTCGAAACACCCTCTAATAAAGTTTTAGTAATGCAGTCGACTGAAAAAGAAAATTACAATTATACTTTTAAGCACCAAACACAACCCCTGTAACAACGCCTTCCTTTTTCGCACCTACAACTTCGTCACCTCAACCCACTTGTTCCAATTTCCATCGAAGAGTCAACTTCTTCAACGCTTTTCGTCCATTTCAAAACCCGAATGGTAAGTTTACATTGAGCTTTTTGCAAGCCTTTTAGTAAGATTCACAATTTGCAACACACCATGTCGAAAGTTTTTAATTGCTTTTATAAGAGCAGACGATTTAAATGACGAAGTCTATTAATGGCTTATCATCAGAACTTCCGATGTGATTTCAATTGCTAATCATAAAACCACAAAACTGTATAATTGTAACTAGTTCTGAAATTGAAAAATCAAAAGAGGATTTTCAACTACAACATTATGGCCTGCTCTACAATGTGTTTAAAATTGTGAGCGTAGGAACGTATCCTTAGTTTATTTTAACAAACTGGCAACTTGTACGCTGGTAAGACGGTACACTGAGCGTCCCGAATTTCTCTTTAAACTAACTAAAAACACGCTTGTAGGTTCACAATTTTATGTCAAGTGTAGACCAACCTAAGGCTTTAATGTGTTTATGCTAATAAATAAGTAGTTTAAAAATTTCTAGAATGTACTACTTTAGGATATTTCTTTTCTGATATATTGTTAGCCTTGACAAACGCCTTTGTAGTTTGTGTATTTTTTGAATGTTTGATTGTTTATTGCGGTAGTTTTTACTGAGTGAATTTTTTAAAAAGTTTAGCTACAAATTATTATCTTTTGTCATTTATTTCAGTTAGAGCATTTTGCTATCCACCTTGCTCAAATGCGCAACTTTGTCTGCCAGATTTGAGAACTGGAGTCTGTAGATGTAGAGTCATAAGTATGTTCAACTATAATGCTGCTTTTTTGTTTCAATTACTATGTCTTAACGTATAGAAACTAAAAGTTAAATTATAAGCTCAAGAACACTTAAATTAATTACTCTGACATTCCTTGGTTGATTACATTAAAAAATTAAATTTAGAAATCTATTTGATAACTGCGCTATTGAACATATCAACTGCTATCCTATTTGAAACATTAATTGAGTGATGCTGACTGATTTTGATTTTTAATAAATAACCTCAGTCGAATGGTAAACTTTACTAAAACGTTTACCATTCGACTGAGGTTATTTATTAAAAATCTGCTAATAATGCTAATAAAAAAAGTAAACTGCAAGAGAAACAGCTCGACATTGGTTTTATTAAAGAACGGAGAACTGCAGGTGACAAAAAAAGTGCTCCAAACCTTGCTCCACTATTCCTCTTATTTTCAAAAATATATTTAATCCGTTTGACCCCGTACTATTGGCAAACCAGCTTTGCGAACTTTTGTGACGTCAAAAAAGAATGATTTGCAAAGTTTTTTTGCAGAATAAACAATACAATATTCAATATTCTGCAAGAAATATTACAAAGTCCTCCTTTTTTGATATCACGAAATTTCGAAACCCAGGGTTGCCAACGTTACAGAGTCAAACGGATTAACTTTATTTTTTGGATAAAGAGAAATAGCAGAACGAACTCCGGGCGCCTTTCTGTTACCTCAAATAGTTCTCATTTCTTCAATAAAAGTGATCTCAAAGAGTATCTCTTTAAAAGTATTTCATTTTGTTTTGAAAAAGAATCACCATCTTTGGTCCACAAAACTGCAGTATTTTATGGTTTATGATCTTCGGTCGACATTCATGTGATCATGAGAAATATTGTTCTTTTGAGCTAAGTGGTTGAATACTTGTTTTGGACAATAATTAAACAAGTTTTCTGATTGTGATTTTGCAGGTCCTAACACTTGCTCGAATTTCGTACCTGGTCAAATCGGCCTTTCATCAATATCATCTTCAGTAGATAGTAAGTAACTGAATAATTGTGTCTTTACCGGTTCAGTGCGTAAAACGAATTTTTGCGTTCAAGCCAAAAGATTTAAAATAGCTAAATCTTTTAACCCTAAATTATACACGCGATGTTTGCCCAATGCATTTCACACAGAAGGGAGGAAAAAAATGAACCCTCTCAAACTCCCAAGTCAAAAGTCATGGGAACACCAAATTTGGCATGCGGGTACATGTTCACCAAAGTTTCTCGAAAAAATTTGTTTTAAATCAATTACTTCATCATTGTGTCGTCACCGACATGCTTTTGAAAAAAGACTTTATTTTTGCGATGACGCCACTGGCGACTCAAAAATTTATATATGGCTTTTTTTTTTAATGAATCATAAAATGCGTAAGCCAAAGTAGTTATGTCACAAAAACATCTTATGATGTTATTTTAGTCAAACTTTGGCCAAGAAATCCTCAAATTTTGAGGAGTTATTTCGGGAATTCTCAAAATTGAAAATTCTCCTTTGCCTTAAGAACCTCAAATTTTCAGGAGTAATTTGTAAGGAAATTTGATTCAAAGTCAAGTAAATTTGAACTGAAAAATCGTTCTTTTGAAAAAATTTCTCACAAAAAAACCGAGAGGGGGCAAAAATGTTCCCTTTCCGTGTAAAATGGTGTGAACAACTGCCTGGTGTTTTATAATTGCGCAGCTGTTATTTTCATTTTAATCATGCTGATTTTTGTTTATAATTGTTTATTTCCGATGTGAGATTATCTCGGACATTTTATGTATATTCTAATTGTATTTATTGTACATCTGTAATTATTACAAACATTTGCATTTGCCCTTAGTTTTGCGTTTTTTGAGTCAAGCTGCCATCCTTCCAATTGTTTACCACCATACGGTAAACGCTTCGTACTGTTCTTTGTAATCTTTTATTACTGAAGGCCATGCAGAGCAACGTTGAATACCATTTTGTAGAGTTTTTTGTTTTAGCCGACCGGAAATCGTACCCGAGTCTATCATAATTACCTAAACGCTTTATTCAGCCAGTGGACCATTGATAGATAAATATGTACAGTGCGAAGCTGTACTTGCTTCACCCACTGTTGATGCTTGATTGCGTTTTAGCTACTGTAGCTAACAACCAAGAAAAGTATAAACTTAAAAGTTTTGTCAAAAGCTATCATTGTACGTGCAGTCGTGCACTACTATTATAAAATAGCATATTTTGAGCATCTTTCGTAATGATTAGATTGGCTGCTATTATCGAATTTTTTTAAAAAGTCGTTTATAGACTAATACTTTTATTTTTTGTTCTATTGCTTTTTCTAGTTGATTTTTCATAATCAAGAGATGCTATGTTTGAAAAATGATACTCTATTTGTTCATATTAAAAATATTTGTGATTACGTCAGTTTATCTGTTAAGCTTCCCGATTTTGCTCCCCCGCATGTCCAAGAGTCGATGTTTGTGTTCCAAAGTCGAACAGAAAAGGAGACGAAGTTTTCTGTGGATGTCAAAGAACAGCGCTAGGGAGGGCAGTCCAAGGCTTGATTAGTTTTAATAGCGGTAAGCAGTTTTAATTAATTTTAGCTACGTTTTGTTGCTGGCTATAGTGGCATTGGATCAAACTCTATAAACGGCTAGCAGAAGGCAACATAACAGCCACTTATTTGGTACATAAAACCGATCTTCTCTATAGTATATTTGAATTTTTATGAGTATGGTTTTACACGTATCTGGTACTATTTTGCCTCTGAAAAGTATTGTTTGGTGTGATCTTGGTTTGGAACTTGCTGATTTAGATTGCCAAGTTTTTTTGTTTTTTTGGTATTTATTGCTAAGTCTTGGTAGCAAACTTGCTACATTTTTTTGGTTATTCTGGATACTTCGCAGTAATCTGTAATTCTCGTAAGACTTATTTTTTTCTTCTTATTATTATTATTACTTTTTTTTGTTTAATCAACTGCAGTAACGCTTGATTCAATTTAGAAATTAGGTGCTGTGCATATTTCAACCAATTTCAATTTTTACTATAAAAAATGCACGATTAATTAGGCAACAAAAAAAACAAAAAAAACTAAATTCTGTTTGCAACTGAAAACAACTTCATCGAGTTTTAATGATAAAATTTAGTCTTGTTGCGATAAGCATAAGCTAGCAGCGCGACAATCCAATCACAAATCTAAAAACAAATATTGTTTCAAAAAAATTGGTTGTTTGTAAGATTAAAAGAAAGAAAAAATCTTTGAAGCAATTTTTCCGATATATAATATAGAAAAAAGTACGGTGCACTCAGGTTTTTCTTATTTTTCTTATTTTTAAATCAAAATGTCAATAACATCCATTTGCTCTTAATTTTAGTTTTTTTTGCATTACTTTATTTTATAGGTTTTCCTATTGGCATTAGCGAATCGTCTTGTTTGATTAGATGCCGTGCCCGTGTGCTACCAACGTGCTGGTTTGGTATAATATGTAGCTGTGTCGATGGGACCACTTGCACTTTGCCATAGATGGTTGAGAGAGATTGCCCAGCGAATTTTCAATTAATGTGTTTTTATGCTTGAATTTGATTAATTACTGCTCAAGGCTAATGTTGTATAAAGTGTTTGCGAACAAGAGTTGTAACATAGTTAATTATCAATTTCATATGTAGTAAATTTTAGCTCGTGGTCGGTGACAGGATTTCAAAAAGTCCTCGATATCGAAGCGTTAAACCGAAAATCACAGCAGATTACCGCATAATATTAAAATATTAAAAATGAAATTTTTCTGAAAATCCAACAATCAGCTTTTTAATGGAATCATCAGGTGTAAATCTTATGAATAAAATTTTACAAGTTATTACTTATAAATAAAATTTACTCTTAGTGTCTCTTTCACGGATAAAGCAGGCTGTTGGATTTGTACAATTTATATCTTAAATTTTTTAACTTTGTCTTGTGATCTGCAGTTGCATAATCAACATTCATAATTTAGGCCTTGTTACGCTAGCAGAAAAAACGTGTAGAAAAGAGATCTCGTGATACTCATCGAGGTATCTCGTACCTCTTGAAAAACTCTTTGCAAACAGACTTTTAATGCCTGATAAATGATTGAATTGTCTTCGAATGCAACCTGGTGCCGTTTTTCAGATATACCGCTTTTAATCGAACGCGGATGAATATTTTAAAATCATACACTTGAACAATATTTTTACTATTAGTGTTGCCGTTAGAAAATCGACAAATTTCAACAAGGATATTTTTTATCTTTCTTTGAATGCTTGAATTGTTTTGTGTTGAATTTTAAAACATGGAAATGTGCTTTCAAGTCACGTGACCGTTGTCTTTTGGCAGCTGATCGTTAAGATTGCAAAACTTCAAAACAATGTTGAAGATAAAATACCGGTAACCATTAATGAAGAAATTGTTTCTTGTAAAAAGTCGACAAACAAATGAAGTACCTCATGAATTACACTACATGTCTGTTATGATGAAAGCCAACCCCCAAAAAGCAGCCTAATACAATAACTGCTTTTAGAAATACCGATAGGCTTCCACTCCTCGAAACTAACTAGCCTAGCCCTAGCTGGTTGGCTTATCAACTCTCGAATGTCTGTTTTGCCACATTTAAGCACTTGAAACAATCACCGGAGTTAAACCAACAAATCACTCAAAATAAGAGATGACGCTCCCATGAAATTGCTGAAAAAAAGCAAGTTTATTCAAGCCTTATTTTGCAATATTTGCGAAAATGTATTGCTTTTTTTATGTTGAAAATTCGCGGTAAACTACTGTAGTCTAAAAAACATTGTAGCTAAATAATTTATAACAATCGAAGCTGTGCTTTGATTCGATCGTAATATACTTAATGGATTGATGATCGGTATACCCATAAATACCGACTGCCGTAGGGTATCAACATTCCTCGAAGCTTATCGATATTCCTCAAAGCAGTTATTGTATTAGGCTGCTTTTTGGGGGTTGGCTTTCATCATAACAGCATGTGGTGTAATTCATGAGGTACTTCATTTGTTTGTCGACTTTTTACAAGAAACAATTTCTTCATTAATGGTTACCGGTATTTTATCTTCAAAATTGTTTTGAAGTTTTGCAATCGTAACGATCAGCTCCCAAGTGACAACGGTCACGTGACTTGAAAACACGTTTCCATGTTTTAAAATTCAACACAAAACAATTCAAGCTAAAGCACTAAATATGCAAAGTTTTTGGCAAAAAACTAACCCTTGATTAATTGTTTTATTTAAAATTATGGTATTTTGAATTTTTACATTCAAAGAAAGATAAAAAATATCCTTGTTGAAATTTGTCGATTATCTCACGGCAACACTTGTAGTAAAAAAAATTGTTCAAGCGTATGATTTTAAAATATTCATCCGCGTTCGATTAAAAGCGGTATATCTGAAAAACGGCACCAGGTTGCAACCGAAGACAATTCAATCATTAATCAGGCATTAAAAATCTGTTTGTAAAGAGTTTTTCAAGAAGTACCTCGATGGGTATCACGAGACAACACAATTTTGGACAGCGCAACAAGGCCTAATTATAATATAAACTATATCGGCGAAAATGACTGTTAAGCTTTTATAATCAACATATTTACAGTTTATTATTGTTCTAAGAATAATAGCAATATAAATTTTACAGGATGTTTCGCAAGTCTTTGTGTATTTCAAGTTTTCAACTATTTGCAGAACTTAAACAAGGGCCGAACGACATTTGAATTTGGTGAAAAAGTATATAATCAAAACTATGCACTTTTCTAAAGTTTTTACCCAACAAAATATTTCTCTCCGTTACGTCGCTACTGATTGACATCATTTGAAATGTTGTGTTTTCTCGAAAATTTTTGAAAACGAATGTGAAAAAGATGTTCCAGTTTTTGAGAAGCACGTATGATTGGAGATAAGTATGTAATTGTTAGGGTCAGATTTGTTTCCTTATTTTTTATGAAAGGAAATAGCTTTAGCGATTGTACACTACACCAGCAGGCTGTATCCTAGGCTTACCAAATTTCTGTTTAATAAAGCAAAATGCGTCCTCATGTAAGAGATTTAAATAACCGTATAGACCGGACCAGTGCTGTAAGTCGAGCCGGGCTTTTCCATCGGGTCGGGTTCGGGACTAAAGTTGACAAAATTTTGGGCTTAATTTGGGCCTGAGGCGTGCTTGTTGTCTTAGTTGCACAAAAATATAATCAAAATAACTTGTAAACATTGCTAAATTCTTCAGATCTAACTTAACCTTTGTTTTTTTTTGGGTATGATTTGAGCTTTAAATTAGTTTTCGGGTGGGGGCCGGATTTGGGCTTATATTTTTGGGTTCGAGCCGGGTTTGGGTCTGAACTAGTCAGCCCATTTACAACTCTGGACCGAACCATAAAGTGTTGACATTGATTATTTTAACAATTTACATGCCATATACATTATCAAAAAGTAACTGCACTGATACTGCAATAAAAAAAAAAGAAAAAAATGACTGCTCAGGAAGCGACTTTAAGACTAAATCTATACTAATTTATCGTCCGCGTACAAGCGATAGCATCCGTTAACACCAGCCCAGTTAGTTTTTTTATTTGCTTTTTTGCTGCTTTGAACCTGGGCATGTTTTTTTTTTTTTTCTTTGTAGAGGTTTTTGGGAAGATGCCTGGAAACGGAGACAGGCTTTGAAAATTTGCGGAGATTTTGAGTGTAAGAGGATCGTCTGCTGCTTTTCTTAATTTGTTGTGAGCTTTGTCAAGGCTTTTCATAATTTTATGTTTATCAGCGCTATTGGATGGTTTAATTATATTAACTCGGGTAACAATTTTTTTCCATTTTTGAAAATTAGCCACAGCGGCAATCTTTAAAATGTCGAGTTAGGAAATTTCAATGGGGTCCAGGTTTTGTGGCTTCAAGCTTCGGCATTGCAGGCTGGATCTTGTTTTGCGTGCTATATAAACGTAATCAAAAAATAAAACTGCAAAACGGAATGTAGACATCGCATTAAGAATTGTCATGATTGCATCACAATTCATCAGTAATCAATTATACTGTAGCTTTATTTAGTCACAGCAGACTGAAATCTTTTTAAAGAAAAGGAGCAATTAACCGTACCGGCATATAGTAATGTAGCCAGGGGGAAGGGCTAATTTTTGAGTCTATTCAGGAGCTGTAGCCCTTCCTCCATTGGCCTGCCGACCAAAATGCAGAAAAAGGAAAATACCTCGTTTTAGCACTTCTTAGACTGTATTTTGCACTTGAATAGACTCAAAAATTTTTTAAAGCATACTTTGAAACGTTTGTTTAGGGGATTGGCTAATTGGTAAAGATAAAACTCATAAATTGGAAATTAACATCATTGAAAAATGGCCAAAACTTGGTATTCAAAATTGATCGCTTATTCAAAAATGTTAAACGTAGATGATATACAATCTCAGAAATATTGGGGGGGGGGGTATTCACTATTAGTCAGAGGTGGGCACTTGCGCCACAATAGTTGCGGAGCAACTATTTTACTTGCAATAGCGCTTGCGCCGCAACTATTTTTGAACGGTTGCGCTGACGCTTGCGCCGCTAGTATTTTAGCAATTTTGAGCGCAATTGCGCAAGCGCAATTCAAGTACGATTACGAATGATTGTTTTTAAATCAATTGTGATTAAAGATAAGAAAAAACATTGACGAGGTGCGTAGGCGTAGCCAGGACTTTTGATTGAGGGAATTAAGGGCCAAACCGTAAATCACACGCAATGACGTCATCAAAAATTTTCAAAAAAAGGAATTTTTTATGGGACAAAGATACAGTAGAATGGAGGATCAGAAGCCGCGGCCTTGGTTGGCATGTAACCTGGATTTTGTTAAAGAGAAAGGAGTTGAACCAAAAATTAAAAAGGTTTCCAAACTTATCTTGATTGGGCAACGTGGTAAGCAAACTGGTTTAACCCAAACGCATCACAGACGGTGGGCAATTTTTTGTAATTTTTTTTGAAAAAAATATCTATTTTTACTGCCATTTCGATCACATTTCCCACATTGTAGAATCATTTGAAATCACTAATTTTTTCAGATTTAAATGCCGATTGAAAAAAACAAATTCGGAGTCTTCCCTTTACTTACAGATCAAGTCCAAAACACATTTAAAATCTTGAATATTGACGTTAAATTTTGTAAGTAACTTGGCCCAGGTGGAAGAAGCAAAGTACAGTGCCTCCTGCAATGATTTTAGGAGTAAACAATCACTCGAGTAATTTGCCTTGGAGATTTTGCTTTTGCCATGAAAATATTCCGTGGTATAACATGCACAACTATAGGAGTACACATTTACGACTAGGGGGCTCAGGCCCCCTCAATTCAACTTCAATAATTTGTTCAATGAGCATTTTTCGTAGCTAATTTTTTTTTTGTCAAAAGTATTTTGTCGAGGAAAAAAAATTTTTTTGTTTACTAATTTGGTAGCGAGCATAATTTGTTTTAAATATTGGTTTTGTAGCGTAACCTATAGTGAGGTCTGAGCAGTGAGTCAATTAGAAATGTACTTTTCATAACGTCACACTTGCGCTTCCGGTGCAATTATTTTTTGAGGCTTGCGGAAAAGCTTGCGGCGCAAGATTTTCAGAGTAGTTGCGCGTGCGCTTGCGGCACAACTTTTATGACTTGCGCTGCCCACTACTGCTATCAGTTAATTACCAAACACTTCTCTTAAACTTCCTTCCATTAGCCCCATCTTTCTCTACGAAATGTAGACGAAATAGATTGCTCATTGAGAGTTTCATTAACTACCGGCTTAGGGTTTTATGATTTAGTCACCAGCTTGTAAATAAGAGAACTGAAATTCTAGCAATAATTACCTCCCACATATAGCCCATTTACACAACTAGTATAATTATGTTTTTGCACAGCTAATTTCAATGCCACGTTTTAAAAGAATTAATTTTCATCAAAATCGGCCTAAAAATAAGTTATTTTTGCCAATAAAATACAAAATTTTTGAGCAATGGGTTCTCCGAATTGCATTCCCACAAATATTAGAGCATTCTCGCACAAAAAATTCTAATATAGCTACAAAAACTTTCTATTATATTCGTACAAATATCATTATAAAAGATTTTGTTTACGCAGTTTGCATACGTATTCCTTCATGATATAATTAAGTAAATGTCTGCTTTGGTCACATAAAAAGTTCATGCTGATGACGGGTCGTCACTTTTTTTATTTTTATTTTATTTTATTTTTTGTGTAAAATCGTCAAAATGTCGCAGCTCACCTAGGCAAAGTAATAAAAATCATACATGATACTGGCATAAATTGCCTCTCTGACAAGAGGGTGGTTACTTGACTCGATGACCATAAGGTCTTTTGCAACTTCCCTGTCGCCTTTTGAAACAAATGCTGATTACATTTTCTTCTTAATGCTATTACTGAGAGACGAAATAAAATTGTCTTGTGTTGTGTTTGCTCCCAAACCTTCGTAATAGCCCCCATTGAAGATTTCTTGCTCCGGGCCTGCCAGTATGCGTTTGTTTAAACCTAAGTTTTCCCAGCAATTTCTCAATACACGAAGTTCGGTATGAAGAATTAATATCATCCTCAGTTAAATCTTAACCAAAATGTTATTTGATCTTCGGAGAACTAAACCACAATATAATTATTGCTTGGTAATATTCAAAATTTGAATTGAAACTTCGCGTTAACTTTATTGTTTTAACTGGAAGATGAAGACAGAATGCACCAGAAATAGACTTTATTGAGAGTAATACACTTAGCCGTTTAGAGAATGATTGTGTAAAGTGTAAATCTGCTACTAAAATGGTACAGACGGGTTCGATTTCCGCTTGATCAAAACAAAGACGATAAAAATTGGTCTTCGCAGCTTCTGAGCTTGATGCACAGCTGTTAAGGGAGAGTATATGAAGCCAACACCAAGTGTGATAGACAGATGGGCAGTTGTCAGCTTGACTAGACGACTGAAAGGTTCCTTTGCAGTATCCTGGTCGAGGCTTCTTCTTCTTTCTTCATTGCCCGCTTTTTCGTGAGGGTTGCGGGGGCAACAGCTCAAGATTTAGTCGCCACACTTCACAGTCTTCCATCACTTCCATCATTTCGCTTGGGTGAAGTCCCAAATGACTCCATCCAAGATCCTTAATGTAATTCGTTCTTGTAGGGTAGTTTTAGGTCGTCCAACTGGTCTTTTCCTATTTGCTTCGGCAGAGTAAAGCTTGTTTGGGGGTCTTTCCAGAGGCATTTTGCTTATATGGTCAAACTATCTAAGTTGAGATCTTTCATGTTGGAAAAGTAACGGCTCGATGTTAAGAGATTGTTGAGCCTCAGAGCTGCGCACCTTGTTACATAGTGTAACTCCTCCGACTCGTCATAAAACCCTCATTTCGAACGCTTGCACTCGCAATCACACTCTTTCGGTTTTTGCCCAAAATTCATGACCATGTAAGAGAAAATTGGGACAAAGACTGTTTGGACAATTAAGAGCTATGTCTTTTTCGGCAATTCTCGTTTCATGACAACCGAATAGTGCAAAGCTCGCATTACTACACATAACCTTTGCGAATTCGGATATACAGTTCTTCGTCTTGCCTTCTGTTACGCGCGAATGTAACTCCAAGATACTTGAAGTTATCTACCTGCTTTAGTGTCGCTTCACACGCACTGATCAGGGCTTCTTATAAGGTGAAGTACCTCAGTTTTGGCAGTGCTTATTTTTATTCTGGCGGTATCGCATGCGTCTGCAAAGTTATTTAATGCGCGCTGGAGGCCAGATTCTGTGGAAGAAAGCAGAACCAAATTATCAGCGAATAGCAGACGATTGATTTTGCAATTTCCAATCGTGGCACACTCATCAGCTTGGCTGCATTTGTCCATCCAATTCAAGTAAAACAATGAAAGCGAAAGGTGACAAAACGCACCGTAGCCGGAGTCCAATGCGATATGAAACGGCTGTGACTGCTTGCCATTTACCCGAATACAAACCTTCCGTCGGCAGTAGAATGACTTAATCGCGCGTAACAACTGACCATCAACGCCATACTCCTGCAAAACCTTTTATAAGTTTTAAGTTTATCCCGAAGAACTCGGTCATATCTACCGTGTGCTGCAAAAAGGAAACATCGAAAATTTTACAATTTGTTTTTATTGTCTTTTTTTAAAGACTCTTTGCTTCTCCTTCTTTTGCAAAAAAAATTAGCTTTCTAGCTGGTGTAGTTTTTGAGATATTCGCGCTTGAGCTTTTTTGCTTGTTTTTTTGCAAAAACGTGCTACAAAAAGGAAACGTGTGAGAGGCATTGTCTGTGGCATTGTTAACAAAACAATTGAAATTCTTACAATCGAAAATTTAAAAATTATATTTCAATCCTTAAAAAAAATACAATTAAATTTACCTTAAAAAAAAATACGAATCCCGAGAATTTGCCTTTCCCAGATGTGCAAATAAAACCAAATGACGCTGGCTATGACACTTGCGTTTGGCGAAAACCCACTAATTCTGGATTGCTGCTTAATTTTAATGCATTGTGTCCGAATACTTGGAAATCTGACTTAATTATGTGCTTGTTGCATCGCGCTAAGAAAATATGCTCGAGTACCGAATTATATGTGCAAGAATTAAAGCGTTTACGCCATATTTTTCGCAACAATGGGTATCCTGATTGGTTTATAAATAACACCATAAAAAAGTTTGAAAAACGACAAAACAACCCTCCGGATAAATATGAACCCGATTTTCTTTTCACTATTGGAATACCATTTTTTAAAAAAGCATCACGAGTGTTTGCGAAAAGACTAACTGCTCTAGTTAAAACGAAATTTAATGTTGATATCAATGTTTATTATACATGTTTTAAAACTGGATCGTATTTTCAACTTAAGTGTTCTACTTCGTTTCCTTTATTGTCTAATGTCGTGTACAAATTTTCTTGTTCGCGTGATGCGAATATTTTATACATCGGTATGACTACGCGACATCTTGGCACTAGGATTCAGGAACATCTGCAACACAACACCACTAAATCAGCAATTCGTGATCAGTTTGAAATATGCCAAAACTGCAAGCTAAATAATACAGATTTCAATGGTTTTAAAGTTTTACGCATTTGTAATTCAGAATATGCCACAAAGATACAAGAAGCTTTGCTCATAAAAAAACACAACCCACAACTCAATAGACAGCTCTACGCTAATGGTTCATCTTTCTTACTAAATGTTTATAAGGTTAGCATGTACTACTATGTTTTTGTGTTTGTGAGTGTTTTTTTTTCTCTCTGAATGTATATGAGATACTATCTTCATGTCATTGCATAACTTGTACAATTGTTACGTTAAAATTGCGTACTTGTTGCGTTGAGGTAAACTATATTGCTACAGTACTGGCCATTTTATTATGGATTTTTTAAAAATTTCAATTTTTTGAGATTACATTGATATTAACAACCAATACATCGTGATTTATTGGCAACACAACCCATTTTCGGCGCAAATACAACCATCCAACAACTGAAAACAACATGAAGAGAATACTAATACTTTGTTTGTCCTCCTTTTGCCTTAATCAGTGCCTCAACTTTTCGAGGCATACTTTTTATCATATTTTTGCCATGGTTCTTGATTTTCTCTGAATGAAACCAAACATGAATCAAGCGTTCAATCAAGGCAGTCTTTGTGGTTGTAGGCACTGAATGAATTTCTTCTTTTAGTAACTCCCATAAGTTCTCGATTGGGTTCATATATGGTGAGTTTCCAGCCCAGGGTAAAATTTGTACGTTGTTCTTAGCAATCCACGACTTTACTGCCTTTGCTGTGTGACATGGTGCACTGTCCTGCTGGAAAATCCAGTCACTTTCACATTGCCAGTCTCTAATTTGTGGTAGCAAACGTGTCCGCAGCACTGAAATGTACTTCTGAGCAATCATCGTACCGCTTACACTGTGTAAACGACTTGTTCCATGGATAGAAATGGTTCCCCAAACCATGATTTTCTGTGGAAATTTGACCGTTTTTTTCAAACATTGTGGATCAAATTCTTCACCTTTCCTTCTACGAACTGTCTGCACTCTGTCATCAAGTATAGATATTGTACTTTCATCAGAAAAAAACACCTTTAAAAAAATAAACTTTAAGACCAGTAGTAAAAGTTGGAGCGCTGGTAATAACTTAATTGTCCCTAAAAAATCAAAATAGTAGACAACAAAATGAAAGATATTAAAATTTGCTGCAACTTTCAAAATTTTTTAGATGAAATGAATTTTCATGAACAAAAACTCAACAACTATAGGTGCTGAAAAGTTACTATAACTTAAACAAGTGAATAAATACACAATTACCTTCGACCAGTCATCTTCAGTCCAGTGCTTGTGCTGTACTGCCCATTCTAACGTGGCATTCACCATTTTCGGAGTTAGGCGTGGTATTTTTCTTGGACGGTAGGCCTTTAAACCACATTCCAGAAGCCTCCTATTAACTGTTCGCCGGCTTATTATAATTCCTTCTTCAGCTAGATTACTTCAAATTCTTTTACAAGTGGTTCTTCTGTCCTTAAGTGTCATATTTTTTATCTTTCGGTCCAATCTTGCTGTAGTTTTTCGCTTCTTACCACATTTTCCAATCCTTCCATTTTGTAGGGAGAGGCCTCTTTCCAACTTTTTTTAAATTGAACTTACACTTTGGGGTGATACATTAAATTTCTGAGCAATTTCTTTTTGTCTCATATCAGAATGCTGCAGTAAAACTCTTATTTGGCCGATTTTTCAGGGACTGAAATCACTAGTTTTACCCATTTTTAAAAACAACCAACTATTCTACAAATTCAGGCAAAGCTGTCACTACCAATTGATTACAATTGAATCTGAAACATAGGTTAAACATAATGAATGAACAAACCCACAAAAAACACTAAAAGTAGACTTGAAACGCCACCAATTCTACTGGAACCAAGAAACTTAGGCTAACAATAAAAATTAGCAAATAGGGAAAGTCCCTAAAAATAATTATTTGCATTGATTTTTGGCAAAAAATTATTACAAAACTTTAGTAAACTTAAGCATAATGTATAACAAGCCATTCTAGCAACGTATCACGACAAGTTTCTGCTACATTTACAAGCAAAATTTGATTAATTGCACAAAAATTCAAAAATTGCAAAAATCCATAATAAAATGGCCAGTTCTGTATTTTAAAAGTTGCTCATTTGCTAGTTCGTCTTTAAACTGATAGGATGTGATTATTTTGTTCTGAAGAGGACCAGAAGAATGGTCGAAAACGTTTAGCGTGTAACAAACAATGATATCTGTTTTAAAAATTTTGTCTGTTGTTGCAATATGGCTGCTTAAATCAAGCTCTTTACCGAAGATTTATATTTCAATCCATTATTCAATCTGACTGAACAAAAAAAGCGCATGTGCGTAGGTAAGTGCAAAGTTTTAACCCTATATTTGCAACGGCAGGTTTTTTTTTCAGTTTAGTTCAAAAAAAGAACTAAAATGTTTATCAGCAATAAGTACCATGGTAGTGGAACGCAACCCAGTGAAAACGAGCTTTTTTCAATTCCTTAACATTAACTGGGCTTTTGACCTAAATAGATATTTACAATAACTGCAAAAAACTTTGCATCCAAAAGGAATATAATTTGAAGCTTCTTTATGACCTTCGTTTCCGGCCGGAACTTGCACTTCCAGTTGCGGTTCGTACCAATTGGTATCAAATGTATACAGTATATGAGATATCATCGTTTGCTGTTTTGATTTTGAGAAATGAACTTTTGACAAAATAATACAAATCAATAAAGAGTTTACTTATAGCCGAATGGGAGAAAAAAATTTTTAGGGATGCAAACTAATTTAGCCCAAAGGTTACGAATATTCAAACTTTGACTAAAGAAAGTCGATCACGTAAACTGGAATTCATAAACTTATCTTGTAAACATGTATTTAGATTTACCAAGATGTTTGGTTTAAATCGATACAAAGCGCACAAATTTGCATTGATCATGGATTAATGCAGACGCATAGCCAGAAATATTCAATTGGGGGGCGGCTATCTCGAGGTCGGGAGCCAAAGCGCTAATTAACACTCGGAAAATTTTGCAATTTTTTTTGGCAAAAATAACTTAATTTTAGGCCCATTAAGGTAATAATTAATGCTTTTAAAATGTTCTGGCATTACAATTAGCAGTGTAAAAACATGATTAAACTGGCTACGTAAACGGGCTATGAGGGCGGTGGCTAATGGCAAAATTTCAGCTTTTTTTATACAAGCCGGTAAATCTGGAAAAAAAAACATAGGGTTTAACCTAATTCGTCTGCATTAAAAAAAATTGGGGGGAAGGAGCTGAGAGAACAATAATTTAAAGAAGTGATGTGTAATTAGCTAAATTCAATACTGAATAGTCCCCCATTCTACACTACGTTTTTAAAGTCTATGTTAAGTATTTTGCTGAAGGGATCAAATCTGAATCCTTATTTTTTGCCATTTTTAAAAGTTTTTACTGATTTGTAAGCTTTGCTTTTGACAAATATTATCTTCCTTTAGTAAATGCTTCGAACGCGTCTTTAAATTACTTTGGAGTTCATATCACAGAAATGATTGCCTTGGAAGTGCAAAAAACTTGATATTTTTTAGTGCATCCCCTTCTGGCTACGCTATACTGGATTAAATATTTTTGTTTTTTGCTGTTAGGCTTTTGGTGTGATTTTTCAAAAAAAAAATAGGTAGTAATTTAAACGCCATTTGGGTCACATTTTGCACGTTTTTAAAGTTATTTGAAGTAATTCAATTGCGAAGATTAGGTGGCTATTTGAAAGAATTAAGCCTAGACACTTCTTTTGGTCCTTACTCTCTAATACAGATCAAGTCCAAAAGCCCTCTTGACTGGAAGACCGTGAGGTCCATTCGAAGCCTCTTACTAAAGCTCAGATAAATTTTATGTGACGATGAGTTTGCAGTGCTTTTCATGTTGCGACTTCCTTACATAACTTTGTAATGCTTTTCTATTCCAAGTTACATGAAAAAATAAATTGTGTTGACCCGCATGCTAAATATACCTCCCTGTCAAAGTAGAAACAACAGTGGTTGGGTTGAAGTAACTGCAAAGTTATCTATCACACTTTATATCTCAGATTTTTGCGGTAGACATACTGCATATTTGATGCAACCAGTGTGCAATTGGCGGGTGGCTAAGGGGACATTACCCCCTAAGCCAAGTCACTAATAAAACTTGGCCCCCAAAAACAAAACGCCTTTAAGTGTGTTTTTGGACTTGACCTATAAGTAAGGGGGCTGAAGAGACTAGGCGATTTGGTTCTTTGAAAGGACTTCAAAATTTCAGCAATTTAGTGCTTTTAAATGGCCTCAAAAACGTGCAAATGTGATTCAACAAGCGTTAAAATGGCTATTTGTGCCGAAATATTATTAAAATTGCCCCAGACTTTTGTATGCTTAAAGTTGCACCAGTTTGCGCAGCTTCTCCACCTAACTAATGCATGCTTGAAACAAAATATTTAAGCTTTGGTTAAGCCATTCCTTATTCAAAATCTTGGTTGCGGAACGAAATGTAAATTTAGTTGGAAGTTTGCGTGCTTAGGACCTTTGTTTTTACTCGGCCATTTCAATCAATAAACATCAAAATTTATTAATTTGCTTATAACGGTCAAACCTGGAAAATTGCATATCGGACATATTGGGAATAACTAAAGCAACATAAATGCCGATTTGGGGGATGTTAGGTCATGTGATTGTGATTCATGAAACTACAAACCGCGTGAAACGACAATTTTTGGGTCGAAAAACTTTTAATTCGCTAGTAATCCAAAAACCACCGGACCCGTAACAGGGGTGCAAATCTTTGTTGAGCATTGGGGGGGATATTTTGCAATTTTACCCCATTTTCAACATTGGGGGGATGAACCTCGACCACGATTTATTTCAGGTGAGCAAACTAAGTGCAGAGCAGAAAAAAAGAGGTCTTCACCAAAAATGAAACACTTTTTTTCCCCGAATTCAAGTGTAGACCTGCGCTGATATACACACCAGAGTCAAACTATTGGAGGGGATGCAGATGTAGACCATACTCAAATTATTGGGGAGGATACAGTCAGTTTATTTGGGGTGGATTTATTCCCCCCGGGTTTTGGCACCCCTGACTCGAAAAGTGTAGTGGTTAAGGCGCCATCACGGCGTCTGACATGTCTGAAGTGCGATTGGCGCTGCGTTCTTTGATTCTTTCTCTTCAAAACCTTGCATTAGAGGTTTAGGATTCGGGCAGCAATGCCAGTCTGAGAGATTTTTAATCAAGGTTCTCAAAGAAAGAGTCCCGGTATACTTCAAAAATATGCCGCGCCGTCATGTGATTGCAATTTTAGAGACTCAAATTCGCCAAAAAGCGAATGCTAATCTCAACAAGTACTGATATTGATGAAAAAATGATTTGTGCTTTTTGAACACACTAAAGACCACGTTTCTTTTGTTTGTGTACATTTAGACTACTTTTCTTTTTTTTTTTCTTTTTCCTTTATTTCTTTCGTTTTTGTTAATTCTTTTCTTCATCTTACTTTTAAAACGGAAACTCAGAGAGATCAAACTTCGATCGATAGTAGAATAGATATCACAAAGAACTGGAGACCATCTGAAATTGGGAGTGAATTGCTGGAGGATTCTCCTCAAACGCGCGTTCAAGAATTTTGAACTTTTGAACCGTTCAAGCTGTAGATGGCTTAAATTCTCGAAATAGGTTGGAATTGAAACTACGTAAAACAAGGCAAAAACTGGGGTTGCCGCGACAGGAGTTTCTCTCAAGCGGGTCCTCCAAAATTCAAAAATTTTAACCACTCGATATGAACAGACGATGAATTTTCAGGATAGGAAAATATAAAGGAAAGGTAAATTTTTAAAAATTTGGGGTTATGCCACTATGAAAATGATTCCGTTTAAACGAGTTCTACAATATTCAAAAAAATTTAAACTCCCAAGCTAGACAGACAAAACGTTTAGGATAGGTAAATAATAAAGATGTAAAACATGAAAAAATTTGTCGATGCCACGTTAATGGGGATTCTCAAAATTTCCTCTTTCTAAACTCAAGACATTTTAAACCCATGAGCTAAAAAGATAAAATTTTAGGGATATATAGTGGGTTAGATATATATGAAAATTTTTAATGAATCCACGTTGTTAGGTTTCCCGCCAACAATGCCTCCAAGATTGAATAAAAATAATCACTCGATTTAAACAAGTTAAATTTCTACGATAAAATCAATATAAGAAAGATGAAACTCGACAAAGTTTTTGGGGTGCCTTGTTTAGGAGGAGCTCTCAAAATTTTTAAATTTCTACCTATACTTGTGGTAAACCAATAAATTTCTAAGATAGTTTAGTATAAAACAAATATGAAAAGAGTTAAAATTTGATGCTGGGCTACGTTGGGGGTGATTTCAGCTAGGCAAATTGAAGTATCGTATGCTAATATACTGTACAAGAAAAATAAATTTTGACAAAACTTGGGAATATCAGGTTGAAAGATCTTAAATAGACCCACCCAAAAGTATGATTTTTAACTGCCGTAAGCTAGATGGTTAAAATAGTCATAATGAGTTGATACCAACGGACTCGGGGATTTCAAAATGCGAGATTTTCTCCCAGATGGACTTCAAACATTTAAGGTAGTGAATGAAGTACTTGAGCTCACTGGCTTCAACAGATTTGAGCAATAGATTGCAGAGTTTTTTAATAAACTGTCATCTATTACGTTGAAAAAACTTGTTCTAGCGCCTCGAGGTTTTTTAATTAGGAGAGTTTTAGTACTAAATAATCGACTTAATACGCAAGTTCCAAAATGTTGGCTGCTATACTACAGAGTGTAATTCTAATGAAAAAATGGCTGCATAAATTGTCGCTTATCTCTGACCGTGATAAGTAATGAATTTGGTTCATGAAATAAAGTTTTCATCAGAAGTTGCTGGAATTTTAAAGACTATACTCTATGTTATTTCATAATAAATTGAAAACTGTTAGAAGTTGTGAAAAGTGAGTTTGGCGTTGTATTTTGCGCTTTTTGATTGAAGTTACTTAATTATTTTGATAACTTTTCTAGGTATTTAAACAGCGAATAACCACAAAGCTGTTAAAGATTGTGAAACAAAATTTGAAAAAGGCGCATTTAAGTTTTTTTTTATCTGACTTTCAGCGACCATAATTTGCTTAACGCAATGCGTCACTATTTTAAAAGCTAATAATGCTCAGTAAAAGTTAGATACTGTCGCAAAGTTTGTCAAAATCCACGAAGTATCTCTTGCGATGTCACGTTTTATTATATGGTTTCTTTTTACAAATTCCACTTTCTTAATAATAGTTTAAGTGGGTGGTAGAGACGGCCCATTCACAAATCCCTTACAAGGTTCGAGAATTTTCAGGATGCATAGAGATTTAAAAAAAATATCATGATAGACTGCAAACTTATCACAATTAGAAAACACCAAACGAATTAGCCGCTAGAAAGTTTTAAAAGAAAAAATCGGCTACTTAAACATCGCGTTTATTAACTAGAACTCTCGTTAGTTGGTTAGATCTTAAATCTATCGGACTTGGGATGCCATAAATAAAAAACGCCCAAAGCCCCGAAATTTCATGGCAACTTTTTGTAATTTTAAAAATTATTTATTTACACTTTCTGCCAAAAATTTTGCAGGGTCTCCTCCAAAAAACGTCTTATTTTGTTGCTCTCTCCGCAAAAACGAAAAACAAAAAAAACAAAAATGCACTCTCAGAAAAACAAAAACAATTAGAAGTACTTTTTTAGATTGAAATGATTGCTCTTTCTTTGAAACTTAATTGACTAATTTTTAATTTCTAATGGCAAAAGCCAAAAGAAACAGCTAAAACGCACACGCGTAGTATCTTGCGAAAAAGCTTCAAAAAGCACTTTACTTAATTTTTTTTGTGGTGTTAAATCTCAATTTCATTTCAACCGAATTTGAAAGTTTGAGCTTTGTATGTTTAATACTTTCAGCGATATTAACGCTTAAACATAAAAAGGAAACAACTTCGCATTTTAAAGCAGTAAGTGCTGCAAAATAAAAATGCGATTTCAATAAATTTTTTCCTATTGTTGAAAAACAATGAAAAATTTTGCGAAAAAATTTACTTATTGCCAGAGGTGGGCGTTTCGCAAAATGGTTTGCAAGTTTCGCAATTTGCGTAGCGCACTATGCCCTTTTTTTCAGCTCTTGCGCAATTAGCGTTTGCGATTCGGTAATCTAATACTTGTAGTGCTTTCATTGCAATTTTTTTCCCAAAATGCGCAATCACAAAATAATCTTTAAATGTTGATCTGCATGTCCCTGTCAAAAAATAAATAAATTTTGATTTTACAGATTTAAAGCATGATCACGTGATAATTGAAGCATGCTGATTGCTGATCGTAAGATTTTTTTTCTTGTTTTCTTTTCTTCTGCGCTATCTACTTTTAAACCGCAAAACGCGCTGTATTCAAAATTTGAGCGATTGAAGATGTCAAGGAGGACTAGTGAGTGACAGAAATCAAAGGTGCCAGGTTGGGAGATCCCCTCAATCGGATTCTCCAAAATCTTGTACTTTTAATCGTTAGAGCTAGATAAATCAAATTTTTGGAATGGGTCGAAATCAAAAATAACCTAAACATAACGAAAACTGGGGGTGCCACAATGGGGGTTTCCCTCAAACGGGCCCTTTGAAATTCAAAGCCCTTTGAAATTTTTAACCTTTTAAGCTAGACACATGAAAGTTTTAAGGTACGTAAATATAAAGGAAAGATAAAATTTGACAAAATTTGGGGGTGCCAAAATGGGGGTCCCCTCAAACAGGGCCACATAAATTCAAACTTTTTAACCACTCACGCTAAACACATGAAATTTTCAGGGGAGGCAAATATGAAGAAAAAGTTTCCCCAGACGGAGCTCTCCAAAATTCAAATTTTTTAACCTTTTAAAACGGATACATGAAATGGTGATCCACAAATTTTCAACTTTCCTATTTGAAGCAACCTCTGCATTACTGCACCAGTGGTGCCGATCTTTGTTGAGCATTGGGGGGTATAATTTGCAATTTTACCTCAATTTTGCCCTATTTTCAACATTGGGGGGGATGAATCTCAACCACGATTTTGTTCAGGTGTGGAAATTTAGGGAAGACCAAAAAAAAAAAAGCAAATGGAACACTTTTTCCCCAAAGTCAGGTGAAGACCAAAAAAAAAAGGTCTTCAACAAGAATAGAACACTTTTTTCCCCAAATTCACGCTCAGATGTACACCCATTCAAATTATTTGGGGGATGCAGATATGGACTATTCTCAAACTATTGGGGGGGGATACAGCCAAATTATTGGGGGAATATATCCCCCCATCCCCCCTTGTTTCGGCACCCCTGTTCTGCACCATCAGCTTCTTCCGAAAGGTGCTTCTCCAGTGCAGGCTTGACCGTGAGCGAAAGAATGCAACAAAGTGGTGAACATTTAGAAGCGCTCAATGTCATGCACTGCAATAAAGCGCTGCTTTAATTAACCAAATCATTGAATAAATTTTTTTAATTATCGGTAGTGGTTGACTGGTTGTTCACTTTTTCAGCAAATTAAGTTATTTTAAGCCAGAATAGGATTCGGTATTCTGGATTCGGTTTTAGCTATTCGAAATAATTCTGGAATAGCCTACTATTTTGAAATGCCATACCATAGTGGTAGTACTTCAGCTTTAGATAAACTATATGCTGTATACTGGTGAAACACAACTTAAAAGATGACGATGACATGAACAGGCAATTACGTTCTATTTATGGCTCTGCCAATAAGTTACGTAGGAAATTTTTTTGTTGCTCTAAAGCTGTAAAGAACTGTTTATTTCGTACTTTTGTGTCTTGTCTTTATGGAAGTACTGTTTGGTGTATGTATCGAAAATCGACATTTGATCAAGTGATTTTAGGTCCGGTCCATACAATAATCATTTAGCGAACTTGCACCAGAATACCTAGCTTGGACCATATACTGATAACACAAGAACAAAACGATTGAATTCTATCTTGCTTAAAGCTTTGTGTGTGTTTGGGTGTGATTAGTGTGAGTTATGTTTATGCCTCTGTACTGCTGGACCGATCTTTTTTGAGTCCGTCAATAAATAAATAAATGAAATATTTCAGGCAGGGGTGCAAATCTTTTTTGAGCATTGGGGGGGGGATAATTTACAATTTTACCCCAATTTTGCCCTATTTTCAACATTGGGGGGGATGAACCTCGACCACGATTTTTTTCAGGTGAGCAAATTAAGTGAAGACCAAAAAAAAAAGATCTTCACCAAAAATGGAACACTTTTTTCCCGAATTCAAGTGGAGACCTGCGCTCAGATGCACACCAGAGTCAAATTATTGGAGGGGATGCAAATGAAGACCATACTCAAATTATTGGGGGAATACAGTCAAATTATTGGGGGGGATATATCCCCCATCCCCCTCGGGTTTCGGCACCCCTGAAAGTTTCAGGGATCGAAATTAACTTTTTTGACAACTTGCCGGTCGGGCAAGTTTTATCAAATTTCTACTTGCCCGAGAAAATTTCAACTTGCCTGAAAAAGGTACTCTAAGTTTTAAGGTTAACTTGGAAAAAACACTGATTTTGCAAAATACGGTTAGTTTAGAGAATCAAGTTTTTGTGTGCGTTTGTTAAGATAATAATAAGTAACTTTTTCTGATCATGCATCAGCAAAAATTGATTTTTTAATTGTAAATATTTCATTTAATATTTAGCAATCATAATTATTAATTACCGTTGTGGTTTGTTGCAAACGTATTTTTATTAGCGAATATTTGGGAAGCTACACCAGCTACAAAGCCGAAATTTTTTGCAAAAGTGATTGAAGGTAAAAGATCTTCAAAATAATCATAACAAAAAAATTGCAAAATTCTTGGCGTTATCTTCATGCAGCGCAGGGTAGTACTTGTGATATCTGAAACTGCTGTTAACGTGGCAGGCGTCGGAAAACTTTTCTAAACAAAAAAAACGTAACATTTTGTGCCAAACAGATGCTAAACGTGTATAAGAATCGAAAAATCTGCGTATTGCGATTAATAATGTGCGTACAACTACACAATGCATAAATTGTTATAGTGTAAAGTGCTTACTAAAATGAGGCAAGGAGCAGATTTCTCTACGTTCATATTTTACTTATTGCAACAAAACCGGGCCTAAATTGCGTCTTTAAATAATCTTGTTTGAAGTTGTTTAATACGTTATATTTTGTTAACTTACCCGTCGCCGAAAATTATCTTGCCCGAGGCGATTTCAGCTTGCTTCAGGAAAGCGAGCAGGCGTTAATTTCGAATCCTGTATTTAGTTTAAGCTACTTTACTTAATAGGTACGAAATATCTTTTGTTTTTTTTTTGTACTGTAATTAGTAGCCGAAAACTTGGCTGCTACAATAAGAAAAAGATTAGATGAATAGGTCGGAAAAGCAAACGACAAAATCACCAAAGGTTGCTTTCCTGCCTACAGGAGAGATGCGTGTTTGCAAAAATTCAAAAGATTCAACACTGCTATCTTTTGTTTGGCCGCTGTCGAGAGATTATTTTCTGTTGGTTTTGATATTTTGCGATCGAAACGATCGTCTGTGACGAAAGAAAATTTTTAAAAGCTTGTTTTGCTGCGTGAGAATGAAAAGTGTTTAAAAAAGTTAATTTTTCTCCATGAAAAGCACATTATTTCTGAATGTGAATGAGTGGTGCTTTTCTTCCTTTGTTGTTTATTTATTTTTATTGTTGTTTATTTTTATTACTTTTTTAATTTTAGTGTTTAATTGCTTTTTTTAACAATAAAATTTTTTTTTTCGCTCGTGGGCATGGATATGTGCCTTTAGTTATAAACGCATTGCAGTTGGTTTATTCCAGTGCAGCTTAACTGAAGATGGTATACCATGTTTGTACTTTCATATTTCTGTACTTAACACCATCGTCTGCAGCGCGCTTTTTAAACTTCGATTATGCAAAAATTTGTACTGAAAAACTTTTATAAATAGCGAAATTTGTTTGCGCTCTTCAAGCAATCAATTTGCAGTTGCGCTGTACTGTTTTCAAGTTTTGGTTGCGGAATTTATGTTTGCGCTTTAAAGCGTTCAGAATTTTGGTTACAGAATTTACAATTGCGCTTCAAGCTTTTAAGATTTTAGTTGCGGAATTTGCGCTTGCGCTTCAAGCTTAAAAAATTTTGGTTGCGGAATTTGCGCTTGCGCTTCAAGCTTAAAAAATTTTGGTTGCGGAATTTGCGCTCGCGCTTTACGATATGTTTTTAA
This sequence comes from Trididemnum nubilum, assembly GCA_963965965.1. NCBI lineage: Eukaryota > Metazoa > Chordata > Ascidiacea > Aplousobranchia > Didemnidae > Trididemnum > Trididemnum nubilum. Next base: position 25,218,582 of record OZ014480.1, read on the forward strand.
AACGCCCAGCTCTGCTTATTGCGTCACATTAAGTTAACAATCGTGCACAAAAACTTGATTTTCTCGAAACAAGAATTTTGCTATGTTTCCTTTTTGCAGCACGCGGTAGATATGCTTTTTCAAGATCAACAAAACGCATGCAAAAAGATCTTTGCCGTATACCTGGACTTCTCGAAGATTTCCTTAAGAGTAAAGATCTGGTCTATAGTGCTGCGACCCAGACAAAAACCGCACTTGCCATATTCCAGCTTGATTCCACTATTTTTTGGCGTTTTTTTTAAGACATTCAACTTGGGAAATGTTGTGTAATTATACTGTAATTACGAAAAGATAAAGTGTTTACCCGTTAACAATGTTAATAGCCTCCTGTAGCTGAAACATTTCTTAGCAAAAACTAACTTCCATCAAATTCTCACATTCATTTATTTTTGTTTCTTCAATAAAAAAAAAAAAAACTAGTTTAATTGTTAGCCTTCGAACACCAAATGTAGAAAGAACGACTCTCAGAAAGATCCTATTTGCCAATCGACATCAACGTGCGGCAATTGTCACTGCAAAGCCTGCATCTATTCCGTGATGTATTTTGTTTTCTGATATTTCTCATGTTGGGTTTTTCAAACTCGTGCTCTCTGTAAGCGCTTGAGTTGGCGATAGGCTTTGCGGGCGGCGCTTTTTTCTTGTTTGCCGCGAGACTTGCCGTAAAAACGAGCTTGAGCGTTATTTAGTTTGGCCTTATGTAGGGCGAGTCGGACTAAACAGGTTGAGCTCTACTTTCAACAATCAACATTTTCTTGTATTTCAGAGCATTTATGTGATAGTTTCTTCAAGCTAAAAAATGTGCTTTTCAAGTTTGTTAGTACCGGTACATTTTTGCTTTGCACTTTTAATAACAAGTTTTTACTGCTTTTGCATTGATTATGCGCACAGCAGGTGTTTGCAACAAAAGCAACAGCAATGTATGAGTTTTGTGAATAAAACCTGCTACCCCGTCTGCTGCTTATTCTAGCGGTGGTTATATAGGTTCAGTAAAGCGAGCGGATAACTGTAACGGAACAACACAGAGTAGCGGTGATATATGCAATGGGGTTTCGTCTGTTTTAGGTATACTAGGAAAAGTTTTCGCTATTCTGCCAAAATTTTACTCGAAATTTTAATTGTTTGGAGAGGACAATTTTTTGTTACTGTTATGCGTGCAATGTGTGGCTTTATTTTGCTATCTCACAATTTCAAAATTAGGTTTCGAACTCGTGGTCGCTGCAAGCACTTTGGTTGGCTAAATATGATGCTTACCGGACTTGCAATAATTGCGAGCTTAAGCATTTTACAGTGCTCTTCTGTTTTTAAAAGTTCAATTTAAATGTAATTTTTTATTATACATGCAGCAATATATGTCGAAGCGAGTAACGAGTAGGCGGGGCCCATTTACGCGTCATTGCGCCCGGGCGACACAGCTTCTTTTGAAGAAATGTTAAAGCGGTGGCGAGCTGTTGGCAACACTGCGTTCGATTTGACCGGTCCAAGATTTGAACCTCAGACCTACCGCTCCAGAGATAAATGCCTTACTGCTCGACCAACAGAGTTGTAAATGGGCCGACTAGTTTTGGCTCGAACCCGGCCAGAACTCAAAAATATAAGCCCGAACTCTGCCCGAACCCGAAAACTAATTTGAAACCCAAATCAAGTCCAAAAAAAAACTAAGTTAAGTTAGGTCTGAAGAATTTATCAATGTTACCAAGTTATTTTAATTATATTTTTGTGCACCTAAGGCAAAAAGTACGTCTCAGGCATGAATTAGGCCAAAATTTTCGGCAACTTTAGGCCCGAACTCGGCCGGAACCCGATCCGAAAAGCCCGGCCCGACTTACAGCTCTGTGACCAACTGACCGGTATTTTTATACGTTCATTTGCAGAATTAGATTTTCAGTTTTAAATAATCGATATTCTGTAAATTCATCAATCGCAGGCTTATAGTTAATGCGTTTACGTTACGGGTTACAGTCTAAAGTTTGTGCATTATTTTCCTTTTGATTTAGTTAGCCGATTAGCGATAAGGCAATCGCAGCGCCGCATGAATGTGGTCATCACATGTTAGTTAGTCAACCAGAATTCAGTAGTAGCAGAGAAACCAAAAAATTTGCAATTCAAGCAAAAATAAAATTTTCTCCCACTGAAGAACAGAAATAAATGAAGAAACAGAAAAACAAAATAAGAAAAAGTGAAAAAAAATATTTCCTCGGAAGCTCTCATCTACGTGTTATTAATTTTGAACAAATCTAACGCAAACTTCAATTATTACCTAAAAATTACCAATAAACTTTACTCTAACCTAAACGCTAATCGTAAAATGCAAACGAAAAACGCGCCAATAAGTACAGTATTTCCCATTCGTGTTTTATTCTCTTTAACTTAGAAATTTACGGTGAAACATAAAAAGAAAAGAAACAGAAAAAAATATTTCACTGGACATTTTCATCCACTTTTTATTAATGCTGACCCAGACCTAACGCAAACTCAAGTTCTTACTTTAAAATAACCCAAAAACCTAATCCTAACTCAAACTCTAATTTTGATCCTTAAAAAAAGTACATGAAAATTACGCCGATCAATATTTCTCATTTTGTTTTTATTCTGCTCAACATAAAAATTTTCGGTGAAACAGTCACTCCCAAACCAAAAATAGATTAAATTACCACACAATAAACTCGAGAATAAGTGGAGAAGCATTTTAAATTAAAAAAATTTTAAAAAGCTTCGGTCACCCACCTTTCTACAAAACTTTTCCACAAAGGATAAACAACAGCTGAAAATTTGCTGATTTAACCATTAAGCCTTTTACTACATTCACAAGTAAAAACAGCAATAACAAAAAGTTTGCTAGAAATAACCTGTTCGAAGTAGAATTAAGAGGACCATTTCAAGTTAAAAAAAACTGTTCTCGTTTTATGTACCGGTTTGTGTTTGCCCCACAGTGCTTTAGTCACAATATTCTTTTGCGTAATTGGTGACCTTCCACGTTTAATGAACGAAAACTAAAAACTTGTTGAATTAAGAGAAAGGCGTTTGCTTCGCCGAAGCAGAAAAAAGAGGTTACGTGTTTTGATTGAACTATCAGTGAGTAATCATTTAAAACTATCAACCTACTACGAAACAAAAAACAAAGCAGAAAATACGAGTGGCTATTTCACTGAAACTTTTTAAGTTAAAAAAAAAATGAAACAAAAATGCGGAATCGTTTTTTGTGTGTTTAGTTGACTTTTTTGTTAAACAATAATTTAAAAACAAAAATTACTACAAGTTTTGTCTTCCCAATATTGCCATTGAAAAGGGTCAACAAATGGTTCAAGATATTGTTTTGAAATTTTATTTAGTAGCAATATAGACGGTTTTTATTGAAAGGAGCTACAAAAAGCTACCTACCTGCTTGTACATTCACACAACCTTTAAACAATAATATCACCTTTTGACAAGAATCGGACCGCTTGGATTCTTGATGCACAAAATAAGGTCTATAAACATCTGCAGTTCAGTTCAGTTTATTTATTTATCATCACATAGATAACATGTTATTGCATTAATAGATACTGCAGATAAACATAAAAGGATGCGATGAACGGGAGCTTGTGATTTTAGTGCGACTCCAGACCACCAAGATTACTACTGTTCTGATTAAACCTTACCGGAAGCAAACAGTGATTTCGATAAATCCACCAATAAAAAGCTCCCCGAAAATTTTCCGAATATCAGAAATGGTTGCAACAACTTGTCGAATGAAAGAAGAACTATTGAAAGTAAAAGGTTAATCGAAAAGCGAGGAACTTATATAGTTGCCATTCTTTATGCAAATAGTTCTGTATGCAACACCTGCATAAAGATGTAAAAGAAATCTTTAATTAGTAACCCGCCAACGTTTTATAAGAAGGTCGAATAGTCCATTTTGATCAGTTGATTTATAAACGTGGCGTTGGAGCTTTTGAATTCAGTTGCGGCAAAATACAGCAAAATCAAACTCGTGTAGGCTAATGAAGTTGATTCTAGGATGTACGGTTTTGATTGCATTTGCTGTGCCAGCGCTTTCCCAATACAAGAACAATGAGAACTTTGAAATTCTACGTGGATATCATCTGAGGATAACCGATTCTTTGTCTTTTGAGTGTGTTTGGTTTCTTAGTTCATTGTTTGGGGAAAATGGGTTATTTCCATTGCTGCCTGAAACGCCTCCGACATCCATTGTCGAATTCGTTAACCCTAATGTACCTCAACCGTTCTTCAACCAGCAGCGACTAGTTCCATTTTTCCAGAACCCAACAGAAACAAATCGACTCGCGACTGTTTTACGCCAATGCAATAACTATACCGGTAACGATAAAAACACCGTCACAGTTGTTTTTTTGTGCAATCTGCTAAGAAATCAGTAGCGAAGCCAGGGTGGGGGGCTATAATCCCCCCATTGGCATGTCGACCAAAATGCAAAATGAGAAAAACACTACGTTTTTAGCACTTTTGAGACTATTTTATGCACTGGAGTGGACTGAATAGTGATTTAAAACATCTTTTGAAATATATATATTCAGGAGGGGGGGGGGGGTAATTTATCAAAAACAAAACTAACAAATAAATAAAAACTTTGAAAAATGGTCAAAAATAAGCAATCAAATTTGACCGCAAGAGTAAAAATCCTAAGCATAGGTGTCATCAACAAATATGCTATAAACTACGAAATAGGGGGGGGGGGGGGCTATTCAGTATCAGTTAATCACCAATCATTTCACTTGAATCTCTTTTCATAAGCCCCCCCCCCCCCCCCCCGCAACTTTTTTTCTCTATAAACTGTATACGAAATAGATTACTCCGTGTGAGTTTTATTGAACTATTCGATTTTATAATTTACCAGCATCTAAACAAGAGAACTAACATTTTACCATAGGTGGGCACAAGTCCGTTAATCGTTAATCCATTAATAACGAAGCTAACTTTTTCATTAACTCGTTAATCCGTCAAAAAGTTTTTTCATGTTAACGGACTAAATTAACTTCCGTTAATTTCTGTTAACGGACTAACTTAACTTGCGTTAAGTTCTGTTAACTTCCGGTAAGGTTTTTATCGTTGGTTTCTTGCACCATTCATTCATCATACCGGCACAAACCAGCTTGCACTGGTAACACTTGTTGTGTATTAGCATGACTTTTATAGAAAAAGCGAAGAAAGGAGCTCTATTTTGTGGCAACTAATAAGCTGCAGCCTCATAGGTCTATTAATTATCGCTGTTCACAATTTCCAAAGATTTTTCGATCGCAACTTCGTTAGTGCATTTGCACCTTATTTTTATCTTGAAATTAGACTTGACTGTAAAATGTAACTTCCAAAACACAAAAAGACCACCATAGCAAGAAATATTTTATTACAATCAGCTCAACAACGTCAATGCTTATTCTAAAAGCGAGTGAATAAGAAGAAATGTAAATTACACGCAAAATGTTAACAAATTAACGGACTATATTAACTTCCGTTAATTAAAGCTGAAAATAACAGATTAACGTTAACGGAGGTGTGAAGTTTGTTAACAGACTAGTGGTTAACAAAGCTAACGTTTAGCATTAACTTGCCCACCTATGCATTTTACCATTAGCCACCTCCCAAATAGCCCATTTATACCACCAGTTTAATCATGTTTGCACTGCCAATTTCTAAGCCACGTTTTAAAAGCATTATTTTTTAATCAAAATAGCCCTAAGTTTAAGTTATTTTTGTTAAAAAATGCAAAATTTTCGAGCGCTGGGGGCTCCGCCCCCACACCCCCGTGCCTCCGGCGGCTGGGTTCTTCGCCCCCAGACTCCCAAAACAGCCCCCCATTGCGGATTTCTGGCTCCGCGCCGGTAAGAAATTATGTCACTGAGCAACAAATTTCAACTTCAGCGGGTAAGTATAAATTATTTGGTAATCGCTTGATGTGTTGTTTTGTATAACATTGCATCACAGTCCAGCAATCATTTGAATGATTTCCGGTCTGTGAACCATATTAGTTTATAGAGCATCTACAGTAGACACTGCTGGTAATAACCCGGCCAGATACAAAATTGATCTTCATATCTTCCGGCCTTGACTTGTAGCACCAAAAATAAAAAGACATGTAGATCCGGTACGAAGTAGTAGTAGTAGTGGTACTGGTGGGCACGTGAGCTATTAAAAACTTGATTTAAAGACTTGAAACTTCGATTTGCTGTCTTTCAGCCAAAGTAACTTGGTGAGCAAAACTAACAACAATTACAAGTTATTGTACCAGCAGCTTTCATTTTTTCTATTTAGCTCTAAAAAGGAAGCTTCAGTAAGAAACACTTTTGGTTAAGGATGCAGCTCAGCGATGTTTAGCTTGAATGATAAAAGACTTGTACGTGGCATGTATTGTTGGCTGCCGCGGTATTTGGTTGTTTTAGTGCAAGGGTAGGCAACCTTTTGAACTAATGGGCCACATTCAGTCCTAACAAGGTTTCAGCGAGACGCCACCGTTTCAGCGGACCAAAGGAGAAAGGTCTTCGCCAGAAATTCAGGCCTTTTTTCGGCCGAATTGATGGCGAAGACCACAAGAAAAGATTTTCGCCAGGAGATGAGAATCATTTCGGCGGTTAATTGCTGCACACCTCTTATTGGAAAAAGAAAAAAGGTTCGCGGGCCGGATGATAATAAAAGTTTGCCGGCCAGGTAAAATGCTTTGGCGGGCCGCATCCAGCCCGCGGGCCGTTGGTTGTCGACCCCTGTTTTTGTGAGATGCAAATTTTCGATTAATGTATTTTATAAGACTGTCATTAGTGTTGTTGTATTTTTTTTATAATTTTCTCGCTATTAAAGCAAAAAATTGCTTAAAACTGCAACTACAACATAAACATAAAATTAACCTTTCCGGAACACCACTAATTAACCTACGATTAAAATTAACAATCGTACAGTTTAGCATCATTTAATTAAGGTTTTACAATAAATTATTGTCAGGTTTAAAGTTTCTGCAATCACTTTGCGAGGTAACTTGTTAGGAGTAACTTCTGTATAAAGGTGATCGACTTTGTACTGCTCTTCATTTTCCTATACGTGCAGCAAATTTCCATCAAGTCACCGAATTCTTATCAATCAACCTATAAAGGAGTACCGTTATTATATATTAATTGCACAAAATATAATAATAATGAAGTATTGTCAACTTTATGCCACTTGTCTATAATCGCACAATGGGTCGTGAAGCAGTTCCACTTGCCTACATCATCCAAAAATAAAATCACTCCTCTTCACAAAAGCGTTTGAAAATCCTTTATGTTAAGTGTTATGACGTCAAAATAAACCCATGTATGTAAAGTGATTGCTATATTGCAATTAATTTAAAATGTTATGTTTGTAAGCGCCCAATACAATTCCGTCAACAACACTTGCCACAATTGCACCTTCAGCTTTATCTTTTCCGTCTCGATTAGCTTGTTCCAATTTCATTCGAAGAATCAATAGTTGGAAATTCGTCCATATCAATTTCAAAATCCAAATGGTAAGTTTTGCATTAAATCATTTTCAAGCACCGTGATAAGACGTCGTTTAGAACCGATCAAGTCAATCGACTTTGTTGTAAAACGGAAGACTTTGGTTCAATTCGAGATTGTGTAATACTGCAGGCTTTTTATATAGCTTCCTGCTTAAGAAAAATAATTTTGCCGCGAAATTAACCTAGGAAATTAACCAAAAAGGGCTTATTGTTTTATCGCAGGCGTTAAAGTATCATGGACATTTTACAGTACATTAATTGCAGTTGTATTTGATGTACATCTTTATTTACCAAAAATTGCATTTGCCCGGAACCTTGCAACTTTTGAGTTAAGCTACCACCTCCACACCTGTCTACCACATACGTAAAAGATTTTGTACTGTTCTATGTGATTTTTTATTGCTAAACACCATGCAGGGCAACTTTGAATACCAATTATTATAGTTTTTTTGTTTAACCCGACCGGGAATTGAACCAGAGTCTACAATAGTTATGAATACGCTTTATTCAGTCAATCGACCATTGATAGATAAATATTTAAAAGCTGTACTTGTTTCACTCACTGTTGAGATTTGATTGGGGTTCAGATAATGCAGCTCATAACCAAGAGAAGTATAAACTTAAAGTTTTGTCAAAACGTATCATTGTACCTGCTGCAGTCATACACTGTTATTACAAAAAAAGCTACAGTTTTGAGCAACTGTCGTTCTAATTAGATTAGCTGCTACTAGTCGACTTTTTTTGAAAAAGCCTATTATACTCGTATAGACTAATACTTTTTTTGTTACGAGAATTGTTTTGTTATAGGCTGGACATAATCTATTTTAAAAATAATTGTCTAAGTTTGTTCACTTGTATAATATTTTTTAATTACGTCAGTTTGTTTGTTATGCTTCCAGATTCTGCTCCCCGCATACCCAAAAGCTGAAGTTTGTGTTCCAAAGCCTAATAGGAAAGGAAACAAAGTTTTCTGTGGACGTCAAAAAACAGCCCTTGGGAGGACATTTCGAGGCTTGATTGGTTTCAACAGCGGTAAACAGTTTTGATTAATTTTAATTACGTTTGTTGCTAGCTATAGTGGTATTAGATCAAGATTCAAAACCAGCTACTAGACGCCATAGCCACTTAATGCAAAATCTTATCCGCTCTTCACCATATTTGAGTTTTTATTAGTAAAATTTCACCAGTATCTAGTATTATTTTCAGTTTAGGAATTAGGCGCGGTGCATACCAGTTTCAATTTTTACTAAAATTGCATAATTAATTAGGGAACTAAAAAGAAAACGAAACTCTGTATGCAACTGAAAACAACTTGATCGAGTTCTAAGTATAAAATTTTATCTAAAACATAGGCCGACAATCCAATCACAAGTTTGAAAATAAATTTTGATCAAAAAAAGTTTAATTGTCTATGGAATCAAAACAGGGAAAAAATTTACTGCAATTTTCCCGGTAAATAATAATGTGAAAGATACAATATACTTAATTCAGTTTTTCTTATCTTCAAATCAAAATGCTGAACACATGAGTTTGCTCTTAATTCCAGTTTTTGATTGCATTTCCTTGTTTTGCAGCTTTTCCCGTTGGTATTGGCGAATCGCCTTGCTCTATTCGATGCCGTGGAGCACCGATATGCTTGTTTGGTGTAAATTGTGTCTGTCCTGGAGGTGCACCTTGCATTTTGCCATAGATGGTTGAGATTGTCGAGGAAATTTTCAAATAATGTGTTTTTATGCTTAAAATTTGTTTAATTACTGCTGCTTAAGTTTAATTTTGTATAAATTGTTTTATGCGAGATATTGTTGTGAAATAGTTTATGATCATTTTCAAATATCATAAACTTGTATTCTGTGGTCGATATCAGAATTTCAAAAACTGCTCGAAAACGCAGAGTTCAAGCGAATATCAGAGCAGATTACCACATTATATCAAAACATCAAAATATTAAAAATCAAATTTTTGAAAAACCAAACACTCTGCTTTTCAATTGTAATCTGTACGGGTAAATCTGATGCATAAGATCAAAGGTGGGCGTTTTGCAAAATAGTTTGAAACTTTTGCCAGTTTCGCAAATTGTGCAAGTTGTGCAAATGCGCAATTTGCGTCGCGCACTATGCTTTTTTTGTCAGCTTTTGCGCAATTTACGTTGCGCTCTATGCCTTTTTTTCAGCTCTTGCGTAATTTGCGTTGTGGAATTACGAGTTTTTTAGCGCTTGCGCAATATGCGTTCGCGAATCGGTAAATCTAATATTTGTTGCGCTTTAATTGCAAATGTTTTCCAAAGATGCGCAATCACAAAATGATTTTTAGATGTTGATCTGTATGTCCCTGTCAAAAATAAATAAATTTTGATTTTATGATTTTAAGCATAATCACGTTGTAGTTGATGCATGCTGATTGCTGATCGAAAGATTTTTTTTATCTATAATCAAAGGTGAAAAGTTTGTTTAATTTCAGTTAGTTAATTGTTGGTGGTAGTTAGGGAAGGGCATTTTAGAATATCGAATCCAAAAGGATCCGAATCCCAAATCATCCGGAATCTAAAATTAAATATAAACCAAACGATTGGAACCCGTTTTAAATCAAAGCAATTACGTTGGTAAAAATTGCTTGCAGTTAAATCTCACATAAAAGGTTTATTCGGTGTCTCCTGGCCTTAATTTTCTTTATCTGTGTGCTGTTATTGTTGTTGCTTTGTATGTAGCTTGTGGGAAATTTGGCAAAATTAAACAATTTCTATTCTGTTAAAAGTGTAGTGAGCATTTGCTCTGTAGTTCAGACTTACATGAGCGCGTAGTACCTTTGTTTTGGTTTGCAAATATTGTCAGATGAGGAGCGATTTGCTTATAACCAGCAAACGGTAGAACCTAAAAATTTGAAGTTTGGACTCACCATAAGAATTAAGAAAAGCGTCATATGTGACAACTTCGGGGATCCTAGGTCACGTGATTATAAATTGAGACACAAAAAAACCTAAAAAAGCGACAATTTTTGGCTGGTAAATTCATTAATACGCCTATAACTCAAAAACCACTTGACGTGCAATGCCGAAATTTGAACACAATATGGGTGCTTAATGCGTATGAATGCTTTCTGCTAACCGAGCTTGGAGGCGCCTGATTACGTGACCAAAATTTTACAGGCCGAATATGGGCAAAAAGTGGACGAATTTGAATCAATATATCTCGGTAATTACCAATATTAATGGAAAATGGTTTGTAAGTTTTGAGCACACTATCAATCACCTTTCTTTTGGTTATGTTCGTTTACCCCCAACTTGAATACTATTTTTCTTGTTTGCATCTTTTTTCTTTGTATTATTATTATTATTTTTCTTCTTTCGTTTTCTCCTGTGCTATTTACTTTTAATCTGCCTAACGCTCTGTATTCAAAGTTTAAACGATTGAAGATATCAGGAAGGACTAGTGTGTGACAGAAATTAAGGGTGCCAGGTTGGGGGGATCCCCCTCAATCGGGTCCTCCAAAAATTTGAACTTTTGAACTTTTAGAGCTATACGTATCAAATTCTTGAAATGGGTAGTTATCAAAAATACACTAACTTTAGCAAGAATGTGGGGTGCCACAATGGGGGTTTTCCCCCAACGGGCCCTCCAAAATTCAAACTTTTTAGCCTTTTAAGCTAGATACATGAGACTTTTAAGAGGAAGTAAATATAAAGAAAAGATCAAATTTGGGGGTGCCAAAATGGGGGTTCCCCCAAACGGTGCCGCAAAAATTCAAACTTTTAAATTACTCACGCTCTACACATGACATTTTAGGATAGGCAAATATGAAGAAAATTTTCGCCAAAGGGGCCCTCAAAATTCAAACTTTTTAACCTTTTACTGTAAAATGTACACATGTAATTGTTGTCCACAAATTTTGAACTTCCTCATTTGAAGCAACCTTTGCGTTCCTGCAGCATCAGCTTCTTCCGAAAAGTGTTTCTCCAGTGCAGGCTTGACTGTGAGCGAATTAAGAATGCAACTAAGTGGAGAGCAATTAGAAGCACTCAAAGTCATGCACTGCAATAAAGTGTTGCTTTAATTAAGCAAATCGCTGAAAAGTTTTTTCTAAATATCGGTGGTGGTTGATTGATTTTAAACCAGAATAGGATTCGGTATTCGTGAGCTTTAGATAAACTATATGCTGTATATTGCTGAAAGACAAAGAGTGATATATTAATATTTTTTAGTTCAAGTTACCTTACTTGTAAGTACGAAATATCTTTTAGTTTTTTGTACTGTATATAGTAGCCGAAAACCTGGCAGCTACAATAGGAAAAAGATTAGATGAATGGGTCGGAAGAGCAAAAGACAAAATCACCAAAGAATGCTTTCCTGCCTACTTAAGAGAGATGCGTGGTTACAAAAATTCAAAAGATTCAACTACGCTATCACTTGTTCGGCCGCCGTTGAGAGATTATATGCTGTTGGTTCTGATATTTTGCGATCGAAATGATCGTCTATGACGAAGAAAAATTTTGAAAAGTTTTTTTGCTGCGTGAGAATGAAAAGTGTTTAGGAAGGTCAATTTTTTTCCATGAATAACACATTATTTGTAAAGGCGAGTAAGTGGTGCTTTTGTTTTCGTTTGGTGTTTATTTATTTTTGTTGCTGTTTATTTTTGTCATTATTTTTTGTTTTAGTGCTTAATTGCTTTTTTTAACAATAAAGCTAAACGCATTAAGTTGGTTTATTTCAGTGCAGCTTAGCTGAAGACGGTACCATGTTTGTGCTTTCATATTTTTGTACTTAACACCATCGTCTGCAGCGCGACTTTTAAACTTCGATTATGCAAAAATTTATACTCAAAAACTTTTATAAATAGCGAAACTTGCGTGCGCTCCTCAAGCAAACTTTTGCAATCTTGATTATATTTTAAAACTTTTGCAATCTTGTTATTTTAATTATATTTTGGTGCACCTAAGACAAAAAGCACTTCTCTGGCCCAAATTAAGCCCAAAATTTTTGTCAATTTTAGGCCCGAACCCGAATCGAAAAGCCCAGCCAGACTTACAACAATGTTTCAAAATGTTGAAGACCTGTTTTTTTCAAATTACTCTAAGAACGAGCAAAATGTGATCCAATTGCATTAAAATATCCATTTTTTTCAAAAAATTACAGAAAGTTGCCCAGCGGTTGGGAGCTTTGCCTCAGGCCCCCGCCTGTGATGCGTTTGATTTACACTAGATTACTCACCATGCCTCTCAATTTAGACATTTTAACTTTTCCAGATTTACTTCAAATTCTCCCCCTTCAGCAAAATCCTATTTGCATGCCAAATCGGGCCACGGCTTCTGATCTTTTATTTTACGATATTATTATTATTAGTGGGCAGCGGTACAAGCGAATCTACTACCGTTAGGTAAAGTCCACCTACACATTGCCTAGGCCTCATTTGGGCCTATTGCAACTGTAGCTGCTATGTTATTGTTTTGTTTGGTTACTGGTCAAACTCAAAAAGCCTTTCGGCTTCCTTTAAGTACTTGGCCCGTTTATTAATGCTATACATTTCGTTACCACATTATGAGCAGTGGTTTTGGTGATTCCAAAATATTTAACACAAATATCTTGGTAAAGCTTGCAATTGCCTTTGATTAGATTCCAAAATATTTAACACAAATATCTTGGTAAAGCTTGCATTTGGTGTTTCATCCTCTAGGCTACATTTTGGACACAAAAATTTTACGATATCGTTGTCCCGTAAAAAGTGCCTCATTTCAAAAATGTTTGAAGACGTTATTACATGTGATTTGGACTCTCCCAATCAAAAATCCTCGCTCGCCTGTAATGGCACCGTCCATTAAGTCCCATTGTAATATTGAGTGACTATGCTGATATGCTCTAACGCTGCGAGTATCAGTATGTCCTTGCTCCTCAGCAGGGCCTACGAGAGGGGGGTTCAGGGGGTACATCGTACCCGGGCCCGAGCCTAGAAGGCCCGAGCTTAAGGGGCCCGGAAGAATACTGGTTGCTGCGTTAAGTTTTGGACCAAATTTGGGTGAGGAACCAAAATTGAGTGAAGACCCATTTTTTTTCTTTTGTTCTTCACCCTATTTTGGGCAAAAAATGGGACCAAATTTGAGTGGAGACCTTTTTTTTTGCTCTTCACCTAATTTTGGGCCAAAACTAGGACCAAATTTGAGTGGAGAACTTTTTTGGCTCTTCACCTAATTTTGGGCAAAAAATAGGACCAAATTTGAATGAAGACTTTTTTTTGTTATTTTTTTGCTCCTCGCCTAATTTTGGGGGCCCGGCATCAATCTTCGTACCCCCTGAAAAAATTTCTCTCTGAGGCCCTGCTCCTCAGTGCGCTATTGTAACAGTGAGGACTTTCCTCATCTAGATGTCACTGACAGACACACGGTCATAATAATGAGTTTGTGAACTACACAAATAAAACTTGTGCAATATATTGGCTAGGTGATTATTGCTATAAAATCTAAGCCTAGCGCTGTGATATGCAGTTTTCAAAATTTTGAGCAAAAAAAATCTGTCAAGACAGAAATTTTATTTTGTTAGTATCCATGATGAATAGCAAAGAAGTTTATTTTTTTGGGGGTCCTTTACTCTTTAGGATCCCTCCAATGCATTTTATGTTTGGGGGGGGGGGGGTATGTTTGGGGGGGGTCCGGAACTCCCCCCACCCCCCAAGGAATCGACGCGCCTGATTTCAGCCAAGAGCTAAACAAGCTCAAATTATACATTGAGTAGGAAGCATACCCTGGATTTGAAATTCAAGATAGTAAAGCTTTATTGAATTCAAATTAACCGTAAAACCAATGGATCGGGATTAATCGCACATGTCCAGTAGCGTAGCCAGGGGGGGGGAGAAGAGGCGGGGGTGATGTAGCCCCCCAATAGCCTGCCGACAATAATGCAGAATAAAGAAAATACCACTACTTCAGAGACTGTCTTTTGAACCGTTATAGACTAAAAAAGTGATTCAAAGCGTATTTTGAAACGTTTATTTAGAGGGCGGTGGGCTAATTTGTGAAATATAAAACTCATAAATTAGAAAAAAAACTATAAAAAATGGTGAAAAAATTAGTAATCAAATTTGATCGCTCATTGAAAAATCGCTCATTGAAAAATTCCATCAAAAGATATATAACCTCAAGAATAGAGGGGGGCTATTTAGAATTATCCTTTCATTAGCCCCCTAATTATATCTTTCTCTAAAAAATATGGACGATATAGATTACTCCTTGAGAGTTGGATTGAACTACCGGGATAGAATTTTGTGATTTACCAACTTGTAAATAGGAGAACTAAAATTCCAGCAACAGCTATCTCCCACATAGTCTATTTATGCAGCTAGCATAATCATTTTTTGCACTGCTAATTTTTCTGCCACGTTTTAATTGCATTAATTTTTATCAAAGTATGCTTAAAATGAAGTTATTTTTGCGAAAAAATACAAAACTTTCAAGGACTGGGGCTCCGCTGACCAGACTCCCGTGCATCCAGCAGTTGGGAGCTTTGCCCCCAGACTCCCAGCCTCAGGCGACAGGGGACCTTGCCCCCAGGCCCGCGAAACAGCCCCCACTTGCAGATTTCTGGCTCCGAGCCTGCGAATGTCCATCACATGAGGACAAAATATATAAGATTTGAAAATACCGCGCATTAGCATTGAAAAACACATAAAAACGGCAGGTTGACAATTGTCAACATACGTTCGATTTTACCTAAAAATGATGTTCTGATAAGGGTTAACTTTAAAAATTTCGGTGAAATAGCCATTCCCAAAAGAAAATAGATTAAATTACCACGCCTTAAACTCGAAAATAAGTTGAGAAGCATTTCAAAATAAAACGAATTTTTAAAGCCGGTATATCTTTGAAGAGCTTTGGTCACGAAACTTTCTACAAAACTTTTCCGAGAAGGATAAACAAAGACTGCAAAGTTGCTAATTTAGCCCTTTAACATTCGCTGCATTTCAAAGTAAAACAACAATACAAAAAGCTTGCTAGAAATAAACTTTTCAAGGTAAAATTAAGTGGACCATTTCAAGTTAACTATACACTTTACTTATACCGGTTTGTGTTTGCATCACAGCAGTGCTTCAATCACGAGATTCTTTTGCATAATTGTTGACCTTCCACGTTTAATGAACGAAAGCTAAAAACTTGTTGAATTAAAAGGAAGGCGTTGGCCTCGCTGAAGCAGAAAAGAGAGGTTACATGTCTTGGTTGAACTATCAGTGAATAATCATGTAGAACTATCAACCTACTACAAAACAGAAAATAGTAATGGCTATTTACCAAAACTTTTTAAGTTAAAAAATAAAATGAAACAAAAACGAGGAATATATTTGTTGGTGCGTTTAGTTGACATTTTTTGCTAAACAATAATTTGAAAAGAAAAATTAATGCAAGTTTTGTCTTCCCAATATTGCCATTGAAAAACGTCAACAGAATAAAAGCTCATGATTTTGTTTCAAAACTTTATTCAGTATTTTCTTGAATAGAAGCCGCCACGGACAAAACCGCTTCTTAGTAAACAATTCAGCAACAAATTTAACTTATAAATTAGCTTAAAAGTTCACTGGACACCAATTTAAAGACAAAAACGTTTATATGAAAGAATATAAACTTTCCTTGTGTAGATCCCGCCCTTGAATAGAAACTGCACAAAATGTTGTAAAATAATAGCTGCGGCTTCTATTCAAAAAAATACGTTAGGCGGTTTTTATTTAAAGGAGCTACAAAAAGCTATCATCTGCTTGTACATTCACACAACCTTTAAACAATAATATCGCTTTTTAGCAAAAATTGGACCATTTGGATTCTTGGTGAACAAAATAGGGTCTATAAAAAATCTGCAAGCTTGTGTTTTTAGTACATCTTCGAACAACTTATATTATTACTGTTTTGATTACATCTCACCGAAAGCATACCGTGGTTTGGATAAAACCACTAATGAAAAGCTTCCCAAAATTTTGTCAAATATCATACATGGTTGCGACGACAACTTGTCGAACAAAAGAAGAACCATTGAAAGTAAAAGGTTAATTAAAAAACGAGGAACTTATATAATTGACATTCTTTGCGCAAATGATTCTTTATGCAATACCAGCAAAAAGTTGTAAAAGAAGAAATCTTTAATTAGTAACAAGCCTAGCCTCAAAAAGACAGTCGAATACTCAATTCTGATCAGTTGATTTATAAGCGCGGCGTTGGAGCTTTTGGATTCAGTTGCCGCAAAATACGGCATATCGAACTAGCAACATGAAGTTAATTTTAGGATGTTCGGTCTTGATTGTGTTTGCAGTGCCAGCGCTTTCCCAATACAGTAACAATGAAAACTTTGAAATTCTACGTGGATATCATTTAAGGATAGCCGGTTCTTTGTCTTTTGAGTGTGTTTGGTTTCTTAGTTCATTGTTTGGGGAAAATGGGGTATTTCCATCGTTGCCTGAAACATCTCCGATACCCACTGTCGAATTTGTCAACCCTGATGTACCTCAACCGTTTTACAACCAACAGCGACTAACTCCATTTTTCCAGAACCTCACAGAAACAAATCGACTCGCGACTGTTTTACGCCAATGCAATAATTATGACGATAACAACACCGTAACCGTTGTGTTTTTGTACAATTTGTTGAGAAATTACGTCAATGAGCAACAAATTTCAACTTCAGCGGGTAAGATTAAATTATTTGGTAATCGCATGATGCATTGCTTTGTATTACTTTGTATCGCGGTCCAGCAATAACTTGAATGATTTCGGGTCTGTGAACCAGTTTAGTTAACAGAGCGTCTACTGTTGACTTTGGTAAAAAGTAAAAATCCGAACAGATGTAAAATTGATATTCATATTTTCCTAGCCCTTGACTTATAGCACCAAAACAAAAAAAAAAGAAATCTAGATCCTGTACCATGTATTAGTGTAGTGGTACTGGTGGACACGTGGGCTACTAAAAACTTGATATAAAGACTTTAGGCTCCGATTCGCTGTATTTCAGCCAAAATGACTTGGTGAACAGAACTTTAATAATCCAATTACAAGTCGTTGTACGAGCACCTTTCATTTTCTCTATTTGGCTAAAAAAAGGTAGCTTTTGTGAGAAATGCTTTTGGGTATGGCTGCAGCTCAGTAATTGTTTAACTTTAGCTAGAAAAGACTGAAACGAGGCATGTATTGTCGGGTGTGATATTTGGCAATAAATTGCTTCGGATGTTTTCGTGAGATACAAATTTTTGATTAATGTATTTTATAAAACTGTCATTGGTTTGTTATATCGTTGTAAAATTTTCTCGCTGTTAAAAAAATGCTTAAAACTGCAACTAAAAATTAAAGATGTAATCAAGCTTTCCGTAACACCACTGATTAACAATCGTGGTGTTACGGAAAGCTTGATTATATCTTTAATTTTTAGTTGCAGTTTTAAGCATTTTTTTTCCGTAACTATTTAATCAAGATTTTACAATTGTTATCAGGTTTGAAGTTTTCGCAATCACTTTGCGAGGCAACTTATTAGGCCTAACTTCTTTCTTTCTGAGTTATATTTTGAATCCAAGTCACAACGTAGGCATAAAAAAAGGAGGCGCAGAAAAACACAAACTCACGTTATAACATGACAAGAACAAAACACTTCCATTTGAACTTGAGCAACTTTGAGCTGCTCTTCATTTGTCTACATGTACTGTAAATTTCCATCGATCCACGAAATTCTTAACAATCAACCAATTAAAGAAGTACCGTTATTGTATTCATTGCTCGAAATATGATAGTAATAAAGTGTTTTAATCTTTATGTTACTTGCCTATAATCGCATGATAAGTCTTGAAGTAGTTCCACTTGCTTAAATCATCCAAAAATAAAATCACTCCTCTTGACTAAAGCGTTTGAAAATCCTATATGTTAATTGTTATGACGTCAAAATAAACATATGATTCAAGTGATTGCTATATCGCAATTAATTTAAAATGTTATGCTTGTAAGCACCCAATACAATTACGTCAACAACACTTGCCACAATTGCGCCAACAGCTTTCCCTTTTCCGTCTAAATCAACTTGCTCCAATTTCATTCGAAGAATCAATATCTTCAAAGTGTTCCGTCCATATCGACTTCAAAATCCAAATGGTAAGTTTTGCAATAAGCGGTTTTCAAGTTTCCTGGTAAGACCTCGTAATGAACCGATTAAGTAAATCGAGTTTTCTTGTGAAACGGTAGACTTTAGTTTGATTTGAGGTTGTGCAATGCTGCAGGCTTTTTACAGCCAGAGGTGGAGTCCTTGAGGACGTCCTTGTCCTCGAGGACGTCCTCGAGGACGTCCTCGAGGACACATTTTCAAGTCCTTGGCCTTGGCCTAGAAGCCTCAAGTCCTTGAAAAGTGCCCTGTCCTCGGATCGAGGACAGCACTATTTTTTGAATGGTTAAAATTTAGTAGATCGGCTGAAAAATGTTTTTCTAGTTGTTTTTTTTTTGAGATGGACCGAAAAAAATTTTTAAGACCTTTTTTCTTAGGAAAACACTTGCATTTGTGTCCTTGGTCCTTGGCCTTGGCCTCAAGCCTTGTGTCCTCGATTCCACCTCTGTTTAAAGCTTCCTGCTCAATGAAAATGATTTGGCCGCGAATTTAACCTCGGTCTTGTTTTGTTGTCCTTATTCTTGAGAGGCTGTTTCAGTACTTTTTTATTTTCTTTTGTGATTTTTTCCACAAAAGTTGTTACTTCACGCATTCTACTGCTACTGCATATTTGTAGCTATAGCTTGTATTAGTATACAATTTATGATGCCAGTTCGTACGTCAGTTTTATGCCTGGTTTATAGTGTAGAATCTCTATTTTTATTGGTTACCACGCACTGTTTTTGTGGTTTTATTTTTTAGCAAAGAGAAGGATTTTAAGTGAAATATATTTGCTACGTTTTTAGGTCTAGTGTGTCAGGTTGATACGGTTATTAAAGTTAGAAGTTATTCCTGCTTAACGTATAGCAATAAAAAAATAATATTGTAAGCCTCTACCGTGTCTGGTGAACAGATGGGCATTGGCGCTGGAAAATAAAAAGCAATAATGGCAACCGTGTGTGGGATTAATATATACTGTAATAGTACTGTGGGATAAAATTTTTTTAGAGCAATACTTTTTTTTACGAAAACTGTCATTTGTTTAAGTTTGTGTTTTATCATAACATAGTATCTTTTTTCAAAATGACAGGCCTCTGTCAATTCGTAAAGGAAAATTCGTAAAAAAAAGTCAAAAAATAAATGAACCACTTTATGAGTTAAACCACATGTCTGTCATGATATCCTACACTCACGTAATGTAGCAGCCTAGTACAGCGGCTGTTTCAAGGAATACCACCTCTCGTCAGCTAGGCTAGCTAGTGTGGCTTATCAACCTTCGAATATGCCACATTTTTGCAACTTTCAACTATCAACGTAGGCAACCCATATAAAAACCAAAAACAAAAAGAGACGGATCCCAAAAAGGCCTTCCCTCCCTGGAAATAACTAACTGGTAGGCTACAAAATCGACAAGCCAGCATATCTGTAGATTATGATGCCAACATCAACGTTGGGCCATTTACCCTCCCCCCTCTTCAATAGCCCCTTAACTCTGTCAACTGGTAAAGAATAATTTTTGAAAAGAATCAAAAAATAAATGAACCAGCCCATGAGTTACACCACATATCTGTCATGATAGCCTACCACAAAATATACCAGCCTAGTACAGCGGCTGTTATGCTGATTACTCAATTTTGTAGCCAACCAGTTAATTGTTTCCAGAGAGGACCTTCATGGGATCTGTCTCCTTTTGTTTTTGGTTGCTAAATAAGTTGGCTTTGATGATTGTTGCAAGTTGTTTAAATGTGGCACATCAGTCATTCAAGGTTTGATCAGATCTCCTTGCTGGCCAAGCTGACGAGACGTAATGGTTCTTGAAACTGCAGCTGTACTAGGCTGCTATACTATGTGGGTATAGGCAGTACTTAAATTGTAGGGGCGACGCGTCCCTCCATCGCGAGTCAGCGTTACTCCATCGAGATTTAGCGTCCTCCCATCGACATTTAGCGTCCTCCATCGAGATTTCAGCGCTGGATGATCAGACAAAAAAGTGCCTGTTAACTCGAATAAATTCCAAAGTTCCGACCGAATATAGAGCCAAATTGCGGTAAAGACCTCTTTTTTTTTGGTTTTCACCTGATTTAAGGGATAAATATTCTTCAATTTTCAGTAATGGCCTTTTTTTTTTCTTTTTTTTGTCTTCACTCGATTTAAGGGAAAGAAGTACAACTTGAATCATAATTTCCACTAACTTTTATTCGTATTCCAAATGCGTTTGGTCAAAGCTGCAAAAGCGTCCCTCAAGCAAAATTTTACAGTTTAAGTATTGGGTATAGGCTATCATTACAGACATGTGGTTGTAACTTATGGAGTAGTTCATCTATTTTTTGTATAATAATCTAAAATTTTACAAAATATTAACCTTAAAATTTGTTTTTTTTTTTTTTTCAGTCAGATCATTTTGCTATCCACCTTGCTCAAACAGGCAGCTTTGTTTGCCAGATTCAAGAACCGGATTTTGTAGATGCAGAATAATAAGTAGGTTACACTATAATACAGCAATGAAATCAAAACTTCATTTCGAAAAAGCACTGTTTAAATTTGGCTCCGCGCAGATCTTGCGTTTACGTGAATTTTTTTTGTTGCTATTTAAATGCATTTCGTTTTGCAGTTTTTCTTTTGAAAAATTTTGTGTATTTTGGCCTCAAGTGAGATAGAAAAAATAAAAAATAATGTTATGAAATATCTTTCAAATCTTGACAAGGTGTGAGCAAACAATGTATGACAGATACTCTGGTAGACTATCTAGTAACTTTTTTTTTAACATTTACTAAAATAAATCTTAATATTCCAGATGCTTTTCCTCGTTATGGTACCTCTGTTTGTGATATCGATGTCATTCTATTTATTTTTGTCCAAAAATTTTGAGTTTGACATTGGCGTAAGATGTATCTGTGTGAATCTAGGTACATATAGCAGTGTTACTTGCTCATATACTATAATATTTGATCAATGCTCATATCCAGTAACTTATTTGTTTCGATAGTTATTTTGCTTTCGATAAATTTTTATTGCATCATTGGTATTAGTACAGTAGAATTGTGTTGCACTTATCTATTAATCCAAAAACTTCGCCAAGCAAACGAATAATATTTTACAGCCAAGCAATGCTCAATACGCACATTTTTTTCTTTAGTGTGTATGTGCAATGCATGTGTGTTTGAGTGTGTGTGTCTTGTGAAAAACAATCCAAAATTCTGTTTTTTGTGCCTTCAATTAACATTTCTAGCTTGTTTACGTTATTGTTTTCTTTTTTGTTCGCATATTATAAAAAATGTGCATTATGATTAAATTCATGTTTTGATGTGCTCTCAGTAAAAAGTGGCAACCAATTATCAAATTCAGGAACAGGCCATCAGTGAAAGTGCACAGACATATAAAAAAAGTTACACTGTTTGCTCAAATTAGTAAGTTGCGCAAACTTTCTGATTAAACGCAATCCAATTGCATTGCTTGAACAATTATGCATCAAATTTTTGCAGGTCCAAACAGATGCTCCAATTTGTTTTCTGGTCAAAACAGCTTGTTATCATTGCAATCTGCTCTAGATAGTAAGTAATAAACAGCACAAGCTTGTTAATTGTGTGTATACATTGCTCGCCCATAACCATAACATTAGTAGCAGGCCTGCAATTGAAGTTTTGAGCTTGGTGTTCGTTAAATGCAAAGTTACTAGCAGTTGACTGTCAAGCTTTAACGCAAAGTGGCGATTGGTGAGAATGCAACAACGAATTGATTTTGAATTTTTGAGGTATTTAAAAAAACTTTGGGTCACCGTAATTAACAAATGCAAAGTGCTATATGTAACTTATATTCCAATTTTAGTGAGAATGACGTTGAGGTCTCTTATTAAAATTTTTTATTGCGTAAAGCTCCGTACGTAATGTTTTGCAATATTTTGTGTGTTTTAACAATAATGGGCTATAATGCGATATAATTTTTATGCTTAAGATTGATTTCTAATTTAAGCCTGTGAAGACTGCTTTTAATGTAACCAGTAAGTCGGCCTAGCCTGTAGTTTTCGGCAGTAGGCAATAGATATCAACAGTAGCTTCATAGTAGTAATAAATTTTAAAGGTTTGGAGTAGACATTGGATACTGGTTGTGGTGGTCCGTAGTTGTAGGTAAAAATTTTTGAAGTAGCAATGCTGCACTGGAAGACATACAGGAATGGCAAGGAAGGCCTATTCCAATTACAATTTTCTTCGACCAATAAAGCAAAATTGGCCTCTGTCGCCAGATGAGTCCCTTGAACAAAGGGAAAACGCTTCGCGACGGCTCAATTCTACTTATTGTCAAATTAGCATTGAAGCATTATTCATTTTGTGTAACAATGTCCCAAGTGCTTTAGCCTTGAATCCTCTTAACTAAATTTGATTTACCTCGCCAATTGCGGTTTGAGCACAATTGGTTGGAGAATCTCTTGACTATGACCTTTGTCTTAACCTCGCTCAAAATTTTAACTTATATTCAACTGTTCAGTAAAAGTGCTATGCTTTGTTGTAGAGTTTTATCCAGCCCAACCGAATAAAATTAAAACACATAAATTTCAATTGCTATCTTCAAACTTGTTCGTTTTAGGATTTTTGCTGCTTTTTTAAAACTTTGGTCCATATTTTAGTAGGCATTGTTGCATTTTTGAAAACAGATAATGCGAAGTGTATTCTTTCAAATTTATGATCTTTTCGCTCTCATGTAAATTAGGTCTACTTAGATAATCTTTAATTTTTGCTGTTGAAGCTTTTTGACTTTGCTGTGACCTGAAAATATTTACTACTTTATTTTGTTTATTTATTCAGCATCCAGATTTTGCTCTCCCGGGTGTCCAAAAATTGATGCCTGCGTTCCTCGGTCTAATAGAAGAAGTAACAAAAGTTTTTGTGAATGTCGAAGAACAGGACTTCGAAAACTGATCAAATACTTGATCGATCGTAAAAACCCGTAAGAAATTTTCGTTAATTTTTTCAATTGCAGTTGGCTCCGCTTAACTGGCTCCGGTATAACTGGATCATTTGGTTATCTAGATTATTTTTCTAAGTTCCAAATTAGATAAGCATTTTCAACGTAAAAATCTCGGTTTTTTTTGGGTCACTGGGTCAATTTTTTGTGCAACTGGATTATTTTTGCATAAAAACTGACAGCAAAATTCCATATTTCGCACGGCACGTGCTTCAATATTTCAGTTGGGCATGTTCTCGATGAGAATGGAGTTGGTTTGCCGGAACTACCCAACTTTTTCATGAGACCATAATGCAACATAATAAAAGAACATCCTGGTTTCATTAAAATGTCCTGAAAAACATGACAGAGAAGTGGCCAATTCGACTCCACTAAAAACATCAGTCAAAGCACAGGAGTGAAAGCATTTCACAGAAAACTTATGCAAGAGTGCAACCAAGAGTTTGGTGGGAAGGATAGGGCTTAAACCAAAATTTAATTTTGTTTGTTTGAAAAATGCCTCAGTGGGACGCGTGCTGAGTAAACTTGGACAACTCAAGCGTATTAAAGACGGGATAAGCTGCAGAGCCCCAAGCCTTCGGAGTCTATTGGAATTAGGTTATTTATTGGTCACCTACTTGATACTAAGCGAGCAGCAGCTAAATACAAAACTTCATTAGTCAATGATCTCGTAAAATCCAGTTATGTTTAGCCTTTAAAAGTGAAAAATAATATCTGAATGAATCTAGTTTGACACCAGTAGCGCAGACGTAGGGGGGACATTGTGTCATGGCTCTTACTTTGGTATAATCAAAAATAACTATTGTAAGTATTTTGCCACTAAAAATCAGGAATGCTGCTACCCCTATTTAGGAAGCAGATCGACAAATATTACGTCAGATAAAAGCTGAACCGGTAAAATTTGAGGTCTCCTATGAAAGCGAAAACTTTTTTTAGATCTTGGCTGGAAGATTTATGGAAAATCACGTTTTTTAGATACAAGAGCCTTTTTAGTTTTTTTTGGTTTAAATGTTGATAAAAGATTGGTTTTGACCTCTCTTAGCTCGTAATGGTTTGCCTACTACGCCATTTTTGCTAGTAATTAAAAGCGCTATCTTGCAACCACCATATTTAAAAAAATATTGCTTCTTTACTTTGGGTTTGATCACAAAGCAACGAAATCTGTATTGAGAGCTTTATACACTTTGGTAAATTTGGTTGCCTGTTGGTGTTCTTATTACTTCATCCAATATAATTCAACTGTTGTATTATATTTGATGTACTAATAAGAACACCAGCAGGTAACCAAGTTTACCAAAGTGTATATAGCACTCAATACTCGTTTTGGTGCTTTGTGATTAAAACCAAAGTAAAAAAGCAATAATTTTTTTAATATAGTATAGTTCCAAGATAGCGCTTTTAATAATTAACAAAAATGGCGTAAATTATTCCTGAATGAAATACTGTAGGAAGAAATAATTTAGTAGTTCACAGAAATTTTATGTATTACAACCTTACTTCATTTGGCAATACCTTAATTAGGCACTCAACCCTGTTTCTAAAAAACGGAGAAAAAATCGAGAAAAAAAAGTTTACTAACCATTTGCAAACTTTAAAGCAACGCATTTTAGGTAGCAGTTTTTCTATAGGTTTGCTATGGTTATCAGCAGGTATCTACAAAATCACTGCCTCGACAGCAGCAGCTGTAGTCAGTCATTTGGAACGGTTTTGACGCACTTCTGTTCCGTTTGGTAATATTTAGAAAGTGTTTCTCCCTCGTCTCAGGCGAGAAAAAATTGCGATTCTTGTGTAATTTTTTGGCAGAAGAAAATCAAAATTGATACAAACAAATTCTAAAAACTTGACAAAGTTGTTTCACCTCTGTTTCACAGTAAAATTTTTTTAAACAAAAACGTCCTGAAAGCACTTTTAGTGCTGTTTTGCCCGTCTAAATCGGTAATCGTTTCAACTCCTAGTGACGCAGGTGATGCGCAGTCCCCATCGTGGGCAGGGGCGTCGATTTGTCGAAATCTTTGGGAGGGTCCAACTTAATAACCAGAACTTTTTTGGCGAAATCTCACGAATTTTGTTTGCATTGTTTGTCCATCGTAGATTTCGTTTGCAATGTTCGTACGTCGCAATAGCACATTTAATGCAGTTTTTTTTTTTTGGTGGTGAGCCGTTTGGGAAATAAGCGTACGATATTTTGGAAGAATAAGGAAAAAAAAACTCATCGCGCCAAAAGAGGGTTGGTAGGGATAAAAGGGTATCTTGAGATATATAACCGCGTGAAATTCTTTTTTGTGGTGTTTTTTTAATGCGACCTCTTTCACGTCAAACTTTTGGGGAGTTTTTCGGGAATTAATTCCAATGTTACGACTTTGAAAACTTTGAAAATCGTTCCCGCCAAGCCTGTCTATACTACTCTAAAGGATGGCACGGATAGGCGTGGCCAAGGGGGCTACCCCCCCTCCAAATTAAAATGCCCTCAATAATAAAAAATATTAAACAAAGTCTACTGTTTCTAATTCAGTTTCTTTAGCATTTCTCTGTACAAAAGTGCACGCGTTCAACTGTAATTAGCAATGATATTAATCTGGATTACCAAGGAACCCGAGCTCCCTCAATTCAAAATTTTGCCAACCAATTTAAGCGTATAGCCCGGGAGAATTGATGAGTTTTGTCTTGAAAATTGCAACCTCAGGCACTTATCTAACCTTTTTATGAACGTAATACAATAACCACGAGAGGATTTACCAAATGGTGCAGTGTCAGGGGTCCCGCGTTTAAACGGAGAGCCTAAGAGTTTTTTTTGTCTCTCCTATATTGACTGGAAATTGCAGCGAAAATCCCCGTAGTGCAAGTGGCCCCGCGCAATGTACTGTAAATCCAGCCAGGGCAAAAACATGATTAGTTTTAGGCCTTACCAATAATCATCTTTCGTACCAATTAACTTTCAATAACAATTCATCTCCACATCGCCAGTTTTTACGCGACAAAATGCTTTTGAAAAAAAGAGCAAGCAAAAATGCGCATTGAACATATTATTGAATTTAAATTAAGGGGGCCTGCGCCCCTAAATCATTACACATATTCATAGAATTGGTTATTTTCATGACCTACTGCTAAAACATTTTAGAAGGCAATGTACCCTACTTCCGCCTACCAGGGCCAAATCACATACAAAATTTAACCCAAACTGCAAGATTTTAAACGTGTTTTGAACTTGAACTGTAGGTACAAAGAGAATTGAACAATTTAATTTTTCAATTGGCTTTCTAAGCAGGATTGTGAACGGGCCGATTAATTCAGGCCCGAACCCGAAAACATAAGCCCGCATCCGAAAACTAATTTGAAGCTCAAATCGTGCCCGAAAAAAACTGAAAGTTTAGTTAGGTCTGAAAACTTTAGCAATGTTGTTATTTTGATTATATTTTGGTTCACCTAAGACAAAAAGCACTTCTCAGGCACAAATTAAGCCCAAAATTTTTTTCAACTTTAGGCCCGAATCCGACCCGGAAAGCCCGACCCGACTTACCACTATGTTTCAAAATGTTAAAGATCTGGTTCCTTCAAAATACTCTAAAAACGCGCAAAATGTGATCCAATGACATTAAAACAGCAATTTTTTTGAAAAAATTACAAAAAGTTGCCCAGCGGTTTGGGGGGCTTTGCCCCACACCCCCGTCTGTGATACGTTTGAATTACACTATAGATTACTCATCATGTCTCCCAATTTAAACATTTTAACTTTTAAACATTTACTAGGCCTAGATTTTACAGCTATAATCACAATAAGAATATGTTTATCACCTAGCCAATATATTGCACAAGTTTTATTTGTGTACGTCACAAACTAATTCTTGTGACTGTGTGTCTGTCAGTAAAGTCTAGATGAGGAAAGTCCTCCCCGTTACAACAGGGCACTGAGGAGCGAGGGCATACTGATACTCCCAGCGTCAGAGCATATCGGCATAGTCACTCAATATTACAATGGTGCCATTTGGGCGGGGACTTAATGGACGGTGCCATCACAG
Organism: Trididemnum nubilum; assembly: GCA_963965965.1. Lineage (NCBI taxonomy): Eukaryota > Metazoa > Chordata > Ascidiacea > Aplousobranchia > Didemnidae > Trididemnum > Trididemnum nubilum. The sequence goes on from OZ014480.1 coordinate 25,246,157, forward strand.
GCGAGCCAGGATTTTTGATTGAGGGGGCCCAAATCAAATGCAATGACGTCTTCAAACATTTTTGAAATCAGGCACTTTTTACGGGACAACGATATCGTAAAATGGAAGATCAGAAGCCGTGGCCTGGTTTGGCACGCAACTAGAATTTGCTGAATGGGGAGAGTTTGTTCTCCTCTTCAGCGAACTCTCCCCATTCAGCAAATTCTAGTTGCGTGCCAAACCAGGCCACGGCTTCTGATCTTCCATTTTACGATATCGTTGTCCCGTAAAAAGTGCCTGATTTCAAAAATGTTTGAAGACGTCATTGCATTTGATTTGGGCCCCCTCAATCAAAAATCCTGGCTCGCCTGTGATGGCACCGTCCATTAAGTCCCCGCCCAAATGGCACCATTGTAATATTGAGTGACTATGCCGATATGCTCTGACGCTGGGAGTATCAGTATGCCCTCGCTCCTCAGTGCCCTGTTGTAACGGGGAGGACTTTCCTCATCTAGACTTTACTGACAGACACACAGTCACAAGAATTAGTTTGTGACGTACACAAATAAAACTTGTGCAATATATTGGCTAGGTGATAAACATATTCTTATTGTGATTATTGCTATGAAATCTAGGCCTAGCGCTGTGATATGCAGTTTTCAAGATTTTGAGCAAGAAAAATCTGTGAAGACAGAAAATTTTATATTGTTTGTATCCATGATAAATAGCAAACATGTTTATTTTCATTGAGGGGTCCTCTACTGTTTTGACCCCCCACCCCCAATGCATATCTTTGGGGTCCGGACCCCCCCAACCTCCCTGAGAATCAACGCGCCTGATTGTGGGAGCATTCCCGTGTTTGCAAGTCATCTGTCTTCAACATCAGTGTGAAGAAGAGTCGACAAACTGCAAAAAATTTTGATCTCTGATTTAGGTAAACTCAAATGATAGTTTTAAAGAATTAAGTTACTGTATGGTACTCCTCATCTCTTCAGCTACTAAAAAGCAAAACAAAACTTTTCCCACGCACTGCCTTAGACTCAAGTTTCGCTACAACTACAGCTCATTCACATAACAAATTGTGCGCTTTTATGCTGCAACCATTCATGTATTCTTTATTGGGCCGAAAAGTAGAAAAATCTAGTCCATGATATTGATGGGCAATGGAGCAATGAGCATGGAGATTGCATACAGAAACGTTTTTGAACTTTTTATTCCTTTTCAAAAAACCAGCAATATTTTGTTTGCGCTTCTGGTTTGGAGTTTCAGACCTTTTCTTTATTGCTTCATTCATAGGTGGGCAAGTTAATGCAAAACGTTAGCTTCGTTAACCACTAGTCCGTTAACAAACTTCACACCTCCGTTAACGTTAATCCGTTATTTTCAGCTTTAATTAACGGAAGTTAATAAAGTCCGTTAATTCGTTAAAATTTTGCGTGTAATTTACATTTCTTTTTATTAACTTGCTTCTAGAACACGTATTGAAGCTGTTGAGCTGGTTGTAAGGAAATATTTATAGCTGTGGTGGTCTGTTTGTGTTTTGGAAGATACATTTTACAGTCTTATATAATTTCAAGATGCAAATAAGATCAAATACACTAACGAATCTGCGATCGAAAAATCTTTGGAAATTGCGAACAGCGATAATTAATAGACCTATGAGGCTGCAGCTTGTTATTTGCCACAAAAAAGAGCTCCTTTCTTCGCTTTCTTCTATAAAGCTCGGTCTAACACGCAACAATAAGTGCTTCCAGTGCAAACTGGTTCGTATCGGTTCGTTGAATGAATGGTCTAAGATAAAAATATGATAAAAAAAATTAACGATAAAAACTCTAACGGAAGTGAACAGAACTAAACGGAATTTAATTTAGTCCGTTAACACGAAAAAGCTTTTTAACGGATTAACTAGTTAATGAAAAAGTTAGATTCGTTATTAACGGATTAACGATTAACGGACTTGTGCCCACCTATAGCTTCATTACATAATAACTCGTATGCAAAAAACAGTGTTCAGACTAAAGGTGCTGTGATGACGGAGTGAATTAATATATTTTGTTCTTGTGTAAATTTGCCTGCGGTTTTCGGTTATTGGCACATATCGCTCATTGTTATGGGTGGTATTGCATAATGAACGGATATTGCGAGACAAAAGGAATTTAATTAATGTAGTTTTTGTTTTCGCTTTTCTTTGTTCACTCGCTGTATATATATCGCTGCTTTGCTTTATGTCGTCATTATTGTTATTGTTATTATTATTTGTTTATTAAATACTACTTGTTGGTATTAAAGAACTACGTGTTGTGACTTATCGCGTTCGAGCTCACCAAAGTGCGTTTACACTGACTTGCAGCAACGCAAAGCGAAGGTTGATAGCTGTCGCAAGTGGTCGCTCACGTCACTTGCTCAAAATAGGCTAATCAGTATTATCAACAACTTTGTCTAAGTGAAGTTAGGCAACCGCTTGCGCGGTTTGCGTCCGGCTGCTTTCTTTCGCAAATTGTCGATGACGTCAAATTTTTATTGTTTTGCATCGCTTCACGTCTAGAGTGTAAATGCATTTCAAGTTCCACATTAAGCAACGCCACTTTTTGCCAGCTTATATTTCGTTTTCAGACGTTAATTGCAGCAGCTAACAAAAAACTACGCAATGTTTTATTGATGCAATCACTCGATCAGTCGTCAAGTGGATGGAGCGTCTGCTACTGAAACTTGGGTTTGATCCTCGGTCGGTTCAAATCAAAGACTCTAAAGCTTATGTTCACAGCTTCCCTGCTTGACCGTTCAGCAATCAAAAGAGACTGTGTGAAGCCTCCTCAATATGCGGTATAGATAGGCGGTACTTTGACTTGAAAACGGAAAAGTTCCTTCGCTGTCTCCTGGCTCTAGCAATTTGGTAAATAAAAATAAAATTACAATGCAGTTACAATGCTGCCAAAACCTTTTAAAATTCAGTATGCAAGCAATCACTCTTAAATGCATACCGATTCAAAAAAGGTTCCTGAAGGTCACATATAATAGTCTCAAACAATATTTTTAATAACTGTATAAAGCACAAGAAGAGGGTATGTTTTTATCTAAATTTGAGTCTTTAATAAACAAAGCAAAGTTTAAACAAAGCTAGAAGCACTGTTCAGCCTTTTTATGCCATTGACCTAAGCCTTTTTTTTAGTTATTCATATCATTGACTCATTCATTTGTTCCGTTCATTGTCCTAGAAAAGAAAATTGCTTTTTCTTTGTTTTGGAATGCATTTGTCTTGATGGGAATATCTGCACATTTCCATAATAGATGACAAAGTTTGCTTACTACATCAATGAGGTTTTGCTAAAAATATGCTTAACTTTTGCGTATGCTGTTTTATAAAATCGTTTGCAAGTTAAAGTTAAAAAATGACTGATATTGTATGCACGTACACTTTACAGTTTTATGCATCATCTTAGTCGATAATAAACTGTGTAATTTAGACATACAACTGTATTTAATTTTCTTGTACTTTTGTAAAGTAGCAGTAATTAGAGCTTAATTAATCGATTTGCAGACTGGGCTAACTGCTTAGGCCTCGCTCTTTGGGGCAATAGCCACCCTGCAATATTGCTGAAAAAAAGTGTCTTTAGTAAGTTTTGGCCTAGAATTATTTTATAAACCCACCTCTGTTGCATTTTAAAGGGTTCCTTGACTCATTTACTCCGGGCCTTGAAGCTTTGAATCTGGGTTTGGATTGAGAAACATCAACCTTAGCGATCTTTTTGTAACCTCCAAAACAGAAAAACGGAACAGCGTGAAAGCATCTCTTGACAAAACTCCCGGAAAAGTAATGTATCGCACAAATTTTTTTTCCGTTAAACAGCGATAGTGAGTCACAAAAAAAATTCCATCACGACGCAACTAACTCAATTTTTGGTGCACAGAGCTGGACAGCGCTGTTTCGAGCTTTTAGCTCTCATCGGCAGCCCTCAGCTTTTCTAACAAAGTTATTCCCCTGCTGGACAAGACTCTTGGCCGAACTGGGCAAACCTTAAGGGCTTGAACAGTGGCAGAGGCGTTTATCGGTTCAATTTTTGGTGTTGACGATAGGACTATTGATAATATTTTGATATTTTTTTACGATTAGAAAAGAAACTTTTATGTCACGCATCCGTATTTGAGATATGCATTGTACATTTAACAAATGCTATCAGACAGAGTTATTTGCTAATTCTCTATAACATTTAAGAATAATTCCAAAGTACAATGGCAATACGAGAAAACAAAAACATTTAGCCAGCTATAAGTCTATCTTCCTTTCACCACTTACTACCACATTCTGAAAAGTCACTGCAATAAATTCGAATTTGAAGCTTTTTTTTCTATATACAACACGTTCACCGTACAACAGTGTGATATTAGTTGTCATTGCTAGACTCAATTTGCTTGAACAGATCTTCGAGTATATAGCCAACTATAGCTCTTTCAGTGTATTTTCCATGCCAATCGCTTTCTCAAAGCGTAAAACGCCTAAATGCGAAATTCTTTCATGCAGCGAAATTCTTTCCCAACTGTCTGGTATTCTTATTACGCAGCAGGTCATTATTCGGTTCGTTTTAATTACGCTGTGCTTTGAGTACAGTTGTACATAGTACGTACTTTATTCAGATGGGATTGCGATATAAGAAAAACAAAAGCTATAGCTGTGCAATTGTGCATATGCCTACACTCTCAACGAAGTGTTTAAATTTGGTGTGTTTTATGCATGTAAATTGGTGTTAGAACAAGTTAAAGTGTGCTTTTAAATGCATAAAATGAATTTAAACACCAATTTAAATGTATAAAACAAATCAAATTTAAACACTTCGTTGAGAGTGTAGTATTTATTCTGCTGAGAACCCCTTTATTGTTTTATGTCAAACTCGAGATTTTTGCAGACATTTCGAGACTATGAAAAACTGAGTCAAGAAAAATCAGCCAATTCCAAATAATTCTGCACCGTAACGGCAATAGCGTTATAGTAATTTCTAAACGGGTTAAAAAAAAATCGAGATGAAAGTAACAAAATTAAGCTCTTTAGTTTTAGTCAGGTTTGTCCGAATTGTACGACATTGTTAATAAAAAGCTTTTTTTTAGATAAACCTTAATTTTATTGCTTTGGAGGAAAAATACATAATAATCTTTGCTGCTTTTAAACTAATCGCAAACCGTTAACTGTTTGCAACAATATTCAATCAAAGCTATGAAAAATTGTGTGATCAGTTTGGAATACATAGAACTAAACCGTATTACAATTGCTGCTTTTTTGAATAATATTGACTTTCTACTTGGCGAAAACTTTTACGTTAAGATGTTTGGTGATGACACAGTGCTAATACTACAAATGAAAATAAAAATCATTTAAAACTGTACGTAAATAAATAACTTCTTGTGATCATGAATAGATAAAATCTATGAAGTTATCTCTATTACATTAAATACAAGATATTTTGCTTTCGTTATAAAATTTAACTCAAGTTTTATGAAAAACTTTAGTTTAAAAACACACAAGCATGCTGTAATTCCGTCTGTGGAATCTATGAATCATTTGGGTGTTACAATAATAGATTAACAATCAAATGTAGTGCACATCAGAGATGGAACCGGTCAAGATTTTCGCGACCCGACCGGTAAATTTCAAAATGTACGCCAGTTGACCGACAGGTTGACCGGCCCGTTTAACCGTTTTTTTTACTGAAGGTTTTTGTTCACTGTTCAGTGCATCTAATAAAAAAATTTCAAAAAGGAGGGGGGCATGGGTGAGGTGTTAAAATTTCTAACTCCGGACGGGGTCTCAAAAAAAAAAACAATAAAATTTTGCATTTTTTGCAAAAATAACTCAATTTTAAGACCTGTTTAGGTTATATTTCAGCTTCAAAGACCTGTTTTGAGCAGCGCAAAACGTGCACAATAATCATAAAAAGAACTGGGGGCACAAGCTAAATTATTAAACGTTCTTCCTAATAATATTATGCGAAAGGCCAAAAAAAAAGAAATTTTTTTAGCTTTTGGTGACAGATTGTTTCCATTTTGCCGAGCAGCAAACACTAAACTGTTATATTCGATATATAATGAGCCCCAGCAGTTTGTAGAAATGCTGCTACTTTAGAAAAGTCATGGCTAGTTAGATATAAAAAGTAAGAAGTATGTTTTTTCTTGCCCAGCGTAGAGTGAGGTAAATTTTAGTTGAAAAAAGCTTTTCAAAGCAGCAAGAATTTAGTATGTACTAAAAAATCTGAAATCTGCGCCACTTCTACTTTCAAGCTGATTAAAATGACGCTAAAATGCCAGGTAGCGTAAGCCTTTTCCACATGCATACTTTATTATAATCTGATTACGCGATTGTAGCGTATGTTTTGCACTTTTTTGGTTTGTGCCGCGGCCCAAAGGGGAGGGGTGGTAGCGCAATGCCCCCCTAATTACGCCCCTGGATGTGCATGTCTTAATGGTCAAAGCATATTAGTCACAGCTAAAAACAATTCAACAAGTGTTTTCAAAAGACGTGGTTTGTTAATACTGTTTTTTTATAAAAAGTTTTATTTGTAACAAAATATATGTATATTTCGGTTGGCGCTTAGTTGTCTTGTATTTGGAAGAAAGAAGAATTCGATTGGTGTTTCAGCCAGCTTAACCGGCCGGTCGAAGAATCTCGACCCGACCGGTAGCCCGACCGGCCGGTCAACCCGACCGGTTTCCATCTCTGGTGCACGTTTTATCAAATGAAATCAAAAAGTAATCATATATGCAGCCAGATGTCTATCTACTGTATTTTGAGACATTACGGCAATTAAAAACTTTAGGAATAAACTTATGCCATTGTTTTGCTTTTCCGTGTGGAATTAGTCATTAAAGGCAGCGCTTGTCAAATTTCTTCGAAAAAATTCCAGGGGTGCATAACAATATACCCCATATTATAAATTTCTACATTTGTTAGTAATAAGGTAAATTTGTCTGCTCTGTTTAAAACCATGAAAATATTGGAGGTGAGAAATGTTTTGGAATTAGAAGTTGCTAAATTTGTGTACTTTTATTGTCACTCCATGTTACCTGAAAGTTTCGACAACTACTTTATAGTGATGTAGTCAAGACCCTGATGGTCGAGACCGAGACCAAGACCGAGACTTGGAAAAAATTTGAGTCCAAGACCCGAGATCAAGACTTGAAAAAATTTTCGAGACCGAGATCGAGACTCGGTGAGTTTGTTCAAGACCGAAACGAAACTTCGAGACCCGAGATTTTAGAAGCAAAACTTATTCGTATTGACTATTGACAGCCCTTTTCATGGTTTTTCCTTAAACAAACGGCCAATCGCAATACAGTAGAACGACCTTAAACCAAAAAGCAAACTTGGGCCTCATGCTATTCACAAGCACATGAAGAGGTGACGGCGTAGCTCAACTGTAAAGCGCCCGTCTTTAAAGTAGAGAAATTGCAGTTCAATGCCAACTGAAACTGGGCAATACGTTCCTGTGTTCAAACTATCGCAGTGGTCCAGCTTGCAGTAACTACCGATTAGTAACAGAGCCAAAAAATCTTGAATGGCATATTATTGCAAGCAAAATTAATCCCGAAACGCAACGGAAAAAATTAATGCAACCGCAAAAAGTAAGCCTATACCAAAATCAAACAATAAAATTGTGATTGCATTTTATTGCTAAAGCAGTTTCATTCAGATAGTTATTTTAATGACAAGAAGGCTGTGACGGAATGTGCGATTGCGTTTTCATAAGCAAGACATCAAGATGAATGATTCAGTAACCTAGTGGTCCTGGTATACGGCAAACACCATAATGTATAACAAATACCTGTGTAACGGTATTATTTCTTATCAAGACTTTATTTCTCCGATACCGCCCTGAAAATCTTTGGGGGTCACGCGTCTTCCCCATTCGGTGGTCCATGTTTACACCTCAGGTTTATACCTCAAGCTATTTTAATCTTCACTGGACCTAATTGTTACTCCTAGTGTTTGATATTTACAAAAAAGCAGAGGTAAAGTAGACTTAAGTTCATCATTCTGAGTCTGCAATCTTAACTGCATCATACTACGAAAGATCTGTTCAACAGAATGAGACTGAAAACAATCACTTTGAGGTCTGAGCTTTCCTGATTAACCTTCCTTGACCAAACCTCATCGCACTACCATGCTACACCTCAAACTTGGTCCACGTGCAAGGAAACTGAACGAGAAAAGGTTTAGAGCATTTACTACCAGAAAACAAAAATGTGTAGACAGCGACAATTAGCACCTTCAACAAAGATCAACATCAAATAATACCGCTTAAGCGACTTCTTCCCTTCCTGACTGTTTTAAATCACACCTTTCATAAGTACATAACAAAGATAATAAATAATAACAGATCAAGCAGTTTTCTCCCACGGCTCTACCTGAGTTTTTTGAACCTCAAGTATCTCCCACTGAGTAGCCAATTATCAAAATTGAGTTTTTATAGCAAAACTTTGTTTCTCACGATCTCAGTTTAAAAACATTGACGGAAATAAATGAAAATTAACCGAAATGAATAAATAAAGGAGATTGTTGGAAAGCTATTAAAAAGGTGTTAGGACCTAGAAAGTCAATCGAATCTTTGTTTGCGTTGCTTGCATTGAATAACTAAATTCAAAATTTTACTCCTACGCCTAACCAAGATTTTGAGTCTCGAGACTTCTTATATTTCGAGACCAAGACTCGAGATCGAAACTTGAAGTTCAAGTCCGAGGCGAGACCAAGACGAGACTTTCAAAAATGTGTCTCGAGACAGTCTCGAGACCCGAGACCGGTCTCGAGAACTCCATCAATACTACTTTATCTAAATATGCTAGCAAACATCATGATTACAATATTAGAACAATTGCTTTGGAATAATTTTTTTTGAATGGGCGAAATTTTGAATTGGGCAACAATCTTGCTGGTATGTTAATAACAATGCAAGAAAAACGAGAAAACGTTAAAACAGTATTCATTAAAGGACGGCTTGAATCGAAAACCTGAAAAAGATCTTTTGATGTCCTGTTTGCTTTATAAGAAGTGACTTGAATTACGTATTATTTTACAATAACAATTTCTGTGCCTATCTCAATTATTAATATGATTTTTTAATGTTAAATTAGCTCATACGGATTAACGTTATCGGCTTAAAAATTGATCGTACTCGTACACGTAAAATCGGAGGCCTATAGTTGTTTATTGGCTAAAATATTTGGAAACTCAATATTCAAGTGAACAAATAAATTGAATCAAATTGAATTTACAGCTGTATGCAATATGCTTTGTAGAATTCAAACCTTAGTTGTTTCAAATGATACTGTTTCGCAAAGGTAACACTAAGGGTAAATGTGGCAAAAATCTAGCCCAATATCCAAAACAAATCATAGGATAAAAAAGGATCACAGCTGCTTTTCGGGACTAAAGAGGAGTTCCATTGCCAACCAAAACAATCAAAGCTTTTGACCTAACAGTTTTGATTCAATTTTTTTTACTTCCTCAAATAATGCACAATACTTAAATCTCTTTAAAACTGATTAATAGCTGACAATAATCAAAATTATAATTTATCAAAATAGTATTTATTCATCGGTAACTTCCAATTTGCCGTGACCAGAAAGCAGCAATTATTTAACCTTTTGAATCAAGTTGCCATTTGTCTAATACACCACAAATAACGACTCAGCACTGGACTTTTGATGCTTATGCATCAGAACCAAAACTTAAATTCATATCTACTGTACTATTTTAGTAGTAGAAGCTTTAATTATTTATTAAATTGCGAGAAAACTAAACTACTGATAATAATTACTAATGTTTTGACTTATTTATTTATTGTGTTATTGGTATGTGACTGCAGAAACTAGACTGTTTTGCTGCAGAAAATAGACTGGTTATAAACATGGGCATTGGCAGAAAAAATTTTCAGATGGAAGGGTCCTATAAAAATAGAATTAACTACAGTACTACTAAAAATGGAAGAATTTTTGAAATTTGGGAGGTTTAATAGAAAGTGAGTGAAAATCCAGAGGGGCCATGGCCCCCTTGTGCCCCCCCCCCCCCCCCCCTTACCGACGCCCATGGTTATAAAGGCATGGTTAGTGGTTATTGTGGTCAAAGACATATAGGTGGGAAAAGCGATATTACGCCGATAATTGCATTTCAAATTTTCATTGCTGAAAGAGACTTAAGTTCACTAATACGTAAAAATTGTTCTACGTTAAAACTGATCATATCTCAGTTATTCCCTAAAATACTGTAGTTCTACTAACAAGGTAAAATTGCTCTGCATGTGGCGTATTTGCAATATTGAGAACAGAATTAATGCAGCAATGATTTTTTGTAAAAATAACAGTAAAATATCAAACAGACGTAAATTACTTTTGTAAGCATTATGCTGGAGATAATAATAGAATGAAAAAGTAATGCAAAAGATAAAGCAAGTTATTTTTAGATTGCAACAATTAGACGTAGCTTTTCCGACTTTATTTATAACGATGACTTCGCATAAGTGTTCCCTTGTTCGTCGAAATGGAACCAAAATCTAAATTGCCTCTTATCTAACTAAAATTTGCAGAATCCAATCATCGCCGTGAAAATAGAAGTCGTGGGCGTTAAGAACGATATTTTTTAGTTTGTGTTATTAAGAGATGTGGTAGTAGTTATTGCATCAATTCAAATTTTTCATTTTAGTCACAATATAGCGTCAAAGGATATAATGAGTTTGCTGGGACAATCTTCGAGTCACTACGCTTTTAGACAGCATTTTGAAAACAAATTCCGTGGAGATGGCAAGCCGTTAACAACAATATGTCCGATTTGAAATGTCCGAGGTTTGAACCTCAGACTTCCCGCTCCAGAGACGAACGTGTTACTTCTCGACCAATTGGCCGGTTGGTTATAGTGTTTGTCGTAGCTCAATATTTTTTATCATTACTTTTTTCAATTTTTACAAGACTATAGTATTGTTTTAGACCAGGGTTGTTCAAATTTTAGAAGCGCCAAATTACATTACGCGAAGAAATAGATTACGTCAACAGCTCTCTAATTGCTTATACACCACACCCTGTAGTGATAGCTTACTTACTTATAGTCTAGCGAGTTTACCCTATATAAGTTAAACACTTTTCCTTTATAAACTATACAATTGGGCCTATTTGCTATCTACTTGGAGGCTACTCTGAGTGAGAAATTTTTTTGAAATTCTTTTGATATTCCCTAGCGAAATAGAAAACTAATACCAATGCATGTGCTTTGTTCTACTATCGCTTTAAAGTAGTTTAGTGATGTTTCTTTGTTACTATTTACCAACATCGCTGTTTTTCATTTGTTTGCAAAATAAACCGCTTTCATGAAAGTACTTGAAAAATTTCTACACAACGATAATGCAAAATTAAGATTATTTTTCTTTTGTTTTATTTTTTTTTCATTTTTGTATCAAGCGTTTTTTTTACATCGTATATATTACCTTTATCAGTATTTACCTCCGGTTTATCGATTTGGTTTGTATTGACAGTCTTTCAATAATTCCTACCTAATAATTCTTTATAAATTGAAAATGACTGTAGTTTGAATAAAAACGACTCGTAAATAAAATGTTTCATTTCATATCGGCCCTGTTTTTTTTGTTTTTTTTTGTCAAAGTTTTTCACATTGTCTCATTTTTTCTGCTCTGAAGCTTGTATATTTCGGCACGCCTGGTGAGAATTTGTTTATCATCCGCATTATAGATTGCCAGTTCCTCAATTTGTCTAAAAAGTACATATTTCTCATCATAGGTTTCATATCTTGAATGATATGATTAACTTTTATTACAAAGTTATTGTTTTGGGGCCGTTCAGTGATAAAAAGCACGAACCTGATTTCTCTTTTCGTGCAACAAAGCAGGTTTGGTTGTAAACCGGGAAAAGTTTTACATTATCCCTTTAATTGTTTTGTTGTTAGTTATTACCATGGTTTACATATTAATTTAAGTACTTTTATCCGATTAATCCTAATAAGGTTTTTGATATGATATGAGTTTTTGTATTTATGAAACTTCCTTTACCATACATTTATAATCTTCTTGTTCAGCCCCGGAATAGAAATTTGGTTAATATTACCATGGCCATGTTTGGTATTCAAAAAAAAGTTTCGAACCTTCGAAAGTTTTCAAACGTTATCATGCTTTAACAAAAAAGAAGTGAGAAAAAGAATGCAAAAATAGTGCAGATTTGTCCGAACCGCATTACAATTCTCGGCTATGTTTACACGCTACATTCTTATATACATCTTTTTGCAATGGTGTTCATGAAAAAAATCAGCATATGCACTATTCCGCCACAAAAGATAACACATTTGTTACGAAAACTTCTATGGTAAGAATGTTAGAGTTGCAATCCAATATTTATGACCAGATAGTGTTAAAAATTTCCATTAACGCCATTGCAAAGCCTCATATACAAAACAGATAAAAATTCTTTAATTGTTTGATTGCTTTTAGTCTATTAGGCTTTCATGCAGCGTGGCAACGGAAAAAAAATACAAAAGCGTCGACTGCTTAAAAAAAAAAAACAATACAAAAAAGCAAACCGAAAAAGCAAAATTAAACCAATCTAAAAAATGTTTTTGCAAACTACATTACTCATTCAATTAAAAAACCTATTTGGATAATAAAAGATATTATTTTCCAAAGTAATCTCTACTCTAGGTCTATTACTTAAATGGCTTTTTGCTTTTTTTTTTATTCATCAAATTATACAAACTACCACATTAAAAGCTTTGTTTGAGGATGTTCAAGCAGCCAAAGCTGATGAAAAATATCCTCACAAAAATACATTTCGGCTATTTTTTCAGCTTCTGATTTTGTCATTTTCATTAGCAGTAATTGCGGCGCGTTATTAAGCGATGCAGTAACATCATAGTTTAATTTGTTTATCAAGGCTTTACGGTAAGTTCGTACAGTTTCTTCATTTGGCAGAAAATCATAACCACACGGCAGCAGTTGTCATCATTCCTTCATTTTAAGTAGTTCTCTTTAGTTTGATCGAAACTAATAAACTCAAAACATGCTGTTTTGGGAATGTTTGTTGATTTAAGGCACGAACTATATAGATTACCGCTTTCGGGTAGTTTGGTTAAAGCGGATTTAAATTATACGTGGGAAGATATTGGTAGCTAAACAAGGTTCTGTTTTGAAATAAACGTACAGTTATACAGACTAAAAATAAAAGTTTTTTAATTGCTTTTTTCCGAGAATTCAACGATATTGAAATATCACGATCTCAATTTTTGCATCATGATATTTTCTTTGTTAATTGTATGTTTTTGTTTAGCGGAATGAAAGAGCGGTTAGTATTAAAAAACCACGTACTGGTATTTCGATGTGAAATTTGACGCTCCGCAAAAGTAAACTGCGTTTTATTATGTTTTCGAGGTTTTCTGCCTTCGCAAAATTTTGGCGTCCGTTTAGTATTATTTTAATTTGATATATAGTCGAAAAATTTTCATCGTGAGAGCAACTCAAGTGACGTTGCAAGGGAACGGGCGTACTCAAGAATGTGGGTCACGGAACTCTGCCACCCAAGAAAACTTTATTGCAAATTTGCTTTAAGTTGGATTGCGATTAGGCTAAATTGTTTCAGTCATTTTTTAGGAAAACGTTGCTAATCAGAACAACACAGCAATTTCAACTAAAAATCATTGAAAAATTGGATTCCTCTCCATTTTCAAAAAATCTGGCTATGTTTATGTAACTTTGGCAGAATTTACAGTAAGTTTTGTATTTTTGTTCAAAATTTTAGATGTTTTTGTAATAGGTCTTATATGAAAAGTTGTCTCAATTGAAAAAAAACAAACTCTGTGGTTGATATTATAGTTTCAAAACGCGCTCTAAAAGTTGAAGATAAAAACCCAGCAGATTACCATAGTATTAAAGATTTAAAAACATTACGAATCAAAAAGCTATCAAACTTACAAGTTTAAAAAACTAATAAATAAATAAGCGTTCTTGCCGCATACCATATCTAAATAAATAATTAAACCTTTTCTGTGTTGTTTGGTAAATGATCAGTTGTACGCAGATATTTTTAAGCGCGAAATAAATTTAACAGCTTATAATCAAATGGATTGAGACAGTTTTGATCAGTGAAAGACGTTTCTATCTAACTGAATTGATGATTAAAGGCGGTGAATCATCCAGCCAATTCCAGTGGTTTACAATAGCTAAAATTGAACTATTATTTTTGATATTTTTTGCTTTGATTTTGGGGCTGCGTTTGCAAAGATATTCAACAAATACAAAAAGATGTCCCCCCGAAAAAAGTTTTTGGCAACTATGAGTTTTGATCTTCCCGCCAAAACCACAGTTCTCTAAACTATTAGGCCTACTCTAATCTTATTAAACTATTAGGCCTAACTATCTCTAAACTATTAGGCCTAATAGTTTAGAGATAGTTAGGCCTAATTAGGCCTAAACTAATAAACTATCTCTAAACTATTAGGCCTACCACAATTCTCTAAACCATTAGGCCTACTGTGGTTTTGGCGGGAAGAACAAAACTCAGAGTTTCCAAAAACTTTTTTCGGGGGGACATCTTTTTGTATTTGTTGAATATCTTTGCAACTGCAGTCCCAAAATTAAAACAAAAAAAATCAAAAATTATAGTTCAATTTTAGCTATTGTAAACCACTGGAATTGGCTGGATGATTCACCGCCTTTAAGATGCTGCGAATATTGTACTATTATAAAACTCTTAAATTAATGTAAAATCGTTTACACACCAATAACCGACGAATGGAATTTATAAAATCAAGAAGTTGTAGTGACGGTCGGTTGAGAAGCCGAACACCACCTCAACTTCCCTTGTGAAACATCAGAATCTAAGTGATTTCTCGGAAGTTGCTTGCAAGTCTAAGGTGAAGCAGGGGGGGGGGGAAACAAATAAAGCCATCACGGCACCTAAGTTATCCTTACATAATTTAGAGTGTTGGCAAATCAATCTACACAGATGTAAAGCAGCAAGCTATAACATGTGTGAAGTTGCAAAAAACGTACGTTCCGGGTTAGTGTTAACTCAAGAACCTTGGGCATATGCCACTAAAATCAGAAGTCAGCTACAAGGCTGGAACCTCTTTGAAGGTATTAAAAAGGGTAATCGTCCTCGGGCGTGCATTTATGCTACTCCTAATCTCTGTTATTCTCTAATCCCAATGTTTTCAAATGAGGATATTGTGGCAATTAGAGTTAACAATGTGTGTCGAAAGGGAGATAGTTTTGTTTTCGTATCGGCATACATGGCAGCTGAAAAACCAGCTCCGCCCAGTTTATTGAAGGATCTGTTAGTCTTTGCAGAAAATGAACAAATTTCTACTATTGTAGGAACCGATGCAAATGCACATCACACTATATGTGGATTCTGTGATATAAACCCTCGAGAAGAGCATCTATTAGCATACTGTGCTAGTGCAGACCTGAATTTCTGTAATGTGGGTAATAAACCAACATTCAGAACTAAAACACGTGAAGAGATTCTAGACTTGGCCTTAGTGAACCGGTGTGCAAGGAACCGAGAAGTTATCTGGCTTGTTAGCGACGTGCCATCATTCTCGGATCACATGTATATTAGGTTCCAGATTAAAAGCAGTATCCAAAAACATGCTAAAATGTTTCGCAATGTTTGTCATACATGCTGGAACAAGTATGTAAACGAACTCGAACAAAAATTAAGTGAACGAACTTTACGACCAGTACCGGTGCATTCCTCAAAAGAAGACATTGATATGCTGGCAAACAAGGTTTATTCAGTTATTACTAAATCATGTGAAGCTGCTTGGCCTATGCGAAAGTCGCTTCGGACGAAAGATAATAGTTGGTGGAATTCTAAGCTAGCAGGCCTTCAAAAAGAGGCTCGCCGAGCTTGGAGAAAAAACTTTAAAACAAAACAAGAAAAAGATTGGGAGGCTCAAAAGCTCGCCCTATCTTATTTCAAAAAAGCTGTCAGAAAAATAAAGCGCGATTCATGGCATAGCTTTGTAAAGAGCATGAATAGTCAAACACCAACGGCTTGGCTGGTGAAGATTATTCGAAGGAATAAAACGGTGCGTGTTAGCAACGTAATTAAACACAACGGAGAACTCACAAAGTCTCCACTAGAAACTCTAAACTATCTGCTGGATATCTTATCCTTGGGTAGCCAGCAGACAGAAAATCATGCAACCAGGTCCAACTTAGTGGACAATCCATTCATAAGACCTGAAGACGCTGAAATGATTGCAAACATATGTTCATTTGAGCGTATGGAAGCAGCTATTAACGAATTTCAACCATTCAAAGCACCATAGGGCCAGACGGGCTCTATCCTGTACTGCTACAGAAAGGTTAGTTTTAACTGCAAGAATATTACCCCGTCATTTTTCAAGCATGCCTGAGACACAGTTATGTGCCATTGGCATGGAAAAAAGGCACAGATATATTTCTTCCCAAACCTGGAAAGAAAAGCTATTTTGAAGCTAAATCCTTCCGTATGATCACTTTAACTTCTTTCCAACTGAAACGGTTGGAAAGACTAATTCTGTATCATATTAATGAAGATAATCACGTGCAGGCAAAGCTTTCTGCATCGCCGTATGGATTTCGTGCAGGAGTTTCTACGGAAACTGCTTTGCATAAGTTTGTGCCTCATTAGAAATAAGTCGCCTTTGGGTATTTTTCTAAATATTGTCGGTGCCTTCAACAATGTCACCTTCCGTAGCTTTGTTGCGGCTCTGCAAGGGCTGGGTATGTCTAAGATTTTCACATCATGGATAGAGACTCTACTAAGAAATCGCACAGCCCAAGCAGAATTATACGGTGAAAAACTTAAAAGGGAAGTAGTAAAGGGGAACCCACAAGGATGTATCCTGTCCCCTTTTCTGTGGAACTGTGTCCTAAACAGCCTATTGCTAAAGGCTTCTATGTTCAAGCCTATGCCGATGATCTAGCAGTGTTGGTCACTGGTGCTGATATGCTTTGGATCAGAGGTATGGCTCAGAAAGCAACAAATATAGCTACAAACTGGGCTTCGGTTCAAGAGCTACAGTTTAGCAGCAAGAAAACTGAAATCATACTGTTCACTCACAAACGGAATCCAGATTTGGGTTCCTTGTCACTGAATGGTACAAAACTTGAACTTTCCAAGGAAGCAAGGCTGTTGGATGTTACTCTGGACAGCAAGCTAACTTGGAAACCACATATTACCCGAATTACCCGCAAAGCAACTACAGCATTAATGCAATGTAGAAAAAATTTGGGTATAACGTGGGGAATAAAACCATCTATGATGAAATGGATATACACAGCTATGATACGTCCAATCATGTCCTATGCATGTGTGTTCCGGGCAGGCGGTCTCAACAAAAAGTATCTAGTAAGGAAAATCACAAAGGTGCAAAGAATTGCTTGCCTGATGATTTCATCAGCTTTTCTTGGCACCCCTACTGGTGCTCTGGAAATATTGCTCAACATAACTCCCATTGAGGAATTCTTATTGGCTGAGAATATGCGAGGGTCATACAGAATCACTGTTAGTGGGCTTTGGCATGTCAACCCAATTGGTTCCTTTGGGAAAACGAAAAGCCATGTTAATGTTTGCAATGAGAATAGAAGATTCTTACCGCTGCTGCAAATGTTAGCTGACCGAATAAAGAAAACAAAGATATTCGAAAGAAATTTTGAATGTCAAATTATGGATAAAAAGAATGCTATCAGATTTAAAAGCGTTCTAAATCAGAACACTGTCAAGGTTTACACTGATGGTTCGAAACTAGATGGAAGAGTAGGTGCGGGTTTTCAGGCAGAATACCCAAGCAACTCCCCAAAACAAGCATGTTTCGACCTTGAAATACACAGCACCGTGTTCCAGGCTGAAGTCTTAGCTATTTCAGAAGTGGCAAAGAACCTGCTTTTGGAAAAAATGCACAATTAAAATATTGTTGTGCTGGTTGATAGTCAAGCAACAATCAAAGCACTCATAAAGAGCACTGTAACATCAATTACAGTGCTCAGCTGCATTAAAAATCTAAATCAGTTAGGTGAACAAAACCATGTCAGTATTGCCTGGATTCCTGGACATGCTGGAGTTCATGGTAACGAAGTGGCTGACCATGTAGCCAAATCAGGATCTAAATCAAAAATACATGGTCCTGAACCTTTTATTACAGTCCCGTATGCCAGTTGTGTTAGCACAGTTAAGGACTTGTCCACAGATAGATGGAATTCTATGAGGAATAAACGGAAAGACTGGTTGAAAGTGAAGGAGTCTGTAGGTTGGACGTCATGACGACTAACAATAGGTCTCCTTAACCTTAAGAGACCTCAATTAAATAGAGTATTGCTAGTTTTAGCTGGGCATTGCAATCCACAACGGCACATGAAAACTACAGCTTGTGCTGAGTCTTGTTTGTGTCCTAAATGTAGCCTAGAGGATGAAACACCAATTAATCATGTTGGCAATTGCAAGCTTTACCAAAATATTCGTGTTAAATATTTTGAAATTACTAAAACCACTTTTCATAATGTGGTAACGAAATGTAACATTAACAAACTGGCCACGTACTCAAAAGGAAGCTGGAAGGCTTTCTGAGTTCGACCAATAACCAAACAAAACAACAATAACATAGCAGCTGCAGTTGCAATGAGCCCAAATAAGGCCTAGGCAATGTGTTGGTAGACTTTACCTAACGGTAGCAGATTCGCTTGCACAGCTGCCCAATAATAAATTAAAAAAACAAGTTAACAGTGAAAAAGCATGCAATAAACAATCATCTTGCAAAAAAATATCGCAAAACAAATTGCAAAATTTTATGTTGGTGTTAGAATAAAAGCATCAAGCATGTTAATTTTCATCACCTGCTTCGTCTCACAGTGTCACATTAAAAATTAATTATTATTATTCTGTCAAGTTGCTCAGCAAAATGAATCAAGTGGGCGGAATGAAGTTGATTCTGCGTTTCAAGGCTTTTGATTTTGTTTGTGGATACAAAGATTTCCCAAAGCAATCTCCAAGAGCGAAACTTGGAAAGTTTGCAATTATATCGTGACGCAGTGGAAGCTGCTTTATTGCTAGAATGTGTTTGGTTCCTAGCTCCAGTTTTCGGATAAAATGGAATTTTTCCATCTTTGCCCAACTTTTACCAAATTTATAACCGTGAATTTGTTAATGACGATTTGGATCATCCTTTCTTCGACCAAAATTGACTAGCCCCATACAGCCATAACCTAAACGCATCATACCAAATTATAACAGCTTTGAATGAATGTAAAGATTACGGAGATGGCAACTCCCAAGTTTTTGTGTTCTTATTCAATCTTTTGAGGAAATATGTTGCGAATGTGGAACGTCCGCAACTCCGCATATCTTGATGGAAGGTAAAACAACAGAGCAATCATGACACTTTTTACCCAATTGCTGAGTCGGCAGTCCACTGCCTTTCGCTGGCACTGAAAAAGATAAATTGTCATACTAGAAGTCTAGAAATTTCCTAGAGAGTATCAAGCTTTTGCAAAATTTAACTAACTATATTTTTGCAAACCTATCGCAATCGTTATGGTCATTTGCTCTAACCCCGTGGTTATTGACCACTTTTTGAAACCTTGATAGCAACCAGCACAGACTTAATGCAAACCTAAATTGAAAATAGGAAAAACGTGCGAATTAAATGTCTTGAGTTCAAGATTTGATTTTTATTGATAAGAAAAAGTTTTCCTTAAAGGAGCACTGCACCCTAATTTTTGAATTTTAGCAACACTGTAAATATAAAAAAAATTGATTACTGACGTTTTTGTCGATTTTTTTTCATTGTTTGACGTTAAATAGCTTTGAAGGAGATCTCCGACCTAGCAAGGCTATGTATAATAAAATACCCCACGAAATTCTAAGACTTTTGCAAACAAACGAACTCGCTACGTTTCATAGTTTTGATAAAATCTGAAAAAAACTGCATAAACCGCAAAACGATTCTGATTGGCTAACTCTCTGATGACGTAAGTCTGTACCTTGCCTTTTACTCATAGCCACTAATCTCAGGTCTGAAGATTGCGAGTAGGTTGAATATTTTAGCAACGAATGCAATATAAGTAGTAGATTAACAAGCAATTTTAAGTCAAAACAATGTAATGGACGTGCTCTTAACGGGAAAGTTTCAGCAGTACATTTATCTAGCCTAGTAATATCCAGCTACATTGCTCAGGTTAGGAATATGACATCATATGATAAAATAATAAGTGGTTAAAGTAACAGTTTACAGAATGTTTGAAGAGCGACGTGATAAAACAGAAAGGTTACTAAGACCCTATTCAGTATGTCTACTACTAGTCTGGGTATGTTGTACTGTGTAGGTACTGGTACCGGTAGGTTCTAGCAGTTATGCTATTTTCAGGCACTGTACGGGTAGTGCCAGTTATTAAGTATCTAATTGTGTTTTTTTGTGCACTTTGTTAATGGTGAAATTTTTTTCACTTAGTGTATTTTTTTCTGTGATGTTGACTAAGCAAATAAATTCTGTTCCGTACCACAGCTGCTTTAGTCTCAATATATGAAGGATTCCCAGCTCGAAAGTATGAACTACTTCTTGGGTTTTAGGTACTAAAGTACTGCAGCAATAGCATTATAAAGTTTTCCTAACATTAAATTTAAAATAGTTTAACTGTAAAATTGTAGGCCTCATGTATTGTGACAAGAATAATATACCGGAAGCGGCAGCACAAGTGAAGTACCTTTTACCCTTGTACACAAGTGATCTTTTTTTTTCTTCAGACAAATTTTTGAAAACCTTATACAGTATGTCATTTTCATAACCGTGAAGAATGTTTATTGTTTTTATGTCATTTTTTAAAAGTTGATGATGCATATTGCATTATCTCCAAATAAACTGCTTTTCTAAAGTTTCATTGAGACATTTTCTATAAAAAATGTTTTTTCCATTAAGTATATCATTAAAATTTTGGTTGGAAGCAAACGTTACAATTAAACAACTATTGTTGTACTATGTTCTTAAAATCAGCATTTAACTACTAGCAGTACTTGTATGGAAGCTACGTATTCCAATAAATAATACTTATGATTATGAACATCAAAATGCTGTATTTTGCAATTCGCAATTTTGATTTATGATGGTTTGCGTTAGCATACAAATACGCTGTTCAGCAGTATAAATTACCTAATCGTTTTCATGCTTTTCAGGCATGAGAGTCTGAAAAACATCAAACAAATTTTACTTTATTCTGTTAAGATCCACCTGTATTTGAAGTGGAAATCCCTACCACCCCCACCTCTACCAGCAACACCAGTATCCCTAAGCATTCCAACTCCTCAACCAAATTGTTCCAACTACTTCCGAAGGGTGACGATCTCCAATGTTTTACGCCCATTTTAAAACCCCAATGGTGAATGAAGGCATCCGCTCAAAATAATTAGCTATGGAAAAGTTTTGATCTTTACTATTTCATTATTCGTGATATGCTTTTGAATGAAAATGTTATATTGTCAAGCAAAAATCAAAAAAATCGATAACTTTCAAAATCCCAACAAAACAAATCTGTTGTGCCTGCAGGTTTTATAAAAATAAGAAAACCTTTTGGTGGTTAAAAGCTTACAGAACTATTGTACGGTAATAAAATGCATATTTTCCTTTTTTCGTTTTGATGAGTAACATTTTTATTTTTTAGTGTCGCCAGCATGCAGGAACGAAAAAAATTGTATTCTATAACATTTCTCTGTTGAAACCATCCAATAAAGACTTCGCTTGCTTTTTTACTTGACAAAATTGTGGATATGCATCAGTAATTTCAATGATTGTTTCATGCTGAATGTTTAGTTTTGTAAAGTTTGGATATTTTGATGTTGTGGGCTTAAAATTTGTTGAAATTAGATTATGTTATACCAATGTTCCAATATTTACCTTGTGATAAGAAAAATGCAGCTGCTAGAGTAACTATTTAAAAAATACGATATTGTCTGCATTTCAGTCGGAGCATATTTCTATCAACCTTGTACACGACAACAACTCTGTCAACTGTATATAACAACGAGAAATTGTACATGTTTAAGGATAAGAACGTTCAAACTGATTTAAGTATAGCGCTTATTGTGCGTCTTTTACTTTGTGATTAACTTCATATTTTATTTCAGTAAGGTTTTCAGTAGGATTTAGGCCAAGCTAATCCTGGTAGTAAAAGCTATGATGCAAACAGCTGAAGTTGGAAGATTGGGTTAAATAATAGCACTCGACTCTCAAACGTTAAACTGGACTTTCAACTTGGATTAGACCCCTGGACAACGAAAACGAAACCGTAAAAAAGGAACAGCAAGTCAGAGTGCGAGAGGAGACCAAGTTAGAACGCGACAATACCATAGAAAAGTGTTTTGCAAGCAAAAATTGGGAAACATGACTGACATAAATTTGTCAGGAATTGTGTCTCATCAGATATGATAACCTTATAATCTATACCTTGAATAATCTACTTCGTTTCAATAATTGTGGACAAATGTCTTAAAGCAAATGCTAGTTCAACTACTTATTAAAATTTTGATTTGAAAATAATCAACCGGAAATCACAACAACCTTGCCAAAACATAGCTGGGATGTCAGTTTACGAATTGAATGATGTTTGAATTAGAAATGCATTAAGCTCTTAAAGCAGATGTTATTGATTGGATTGAAGATTGGGTAAGGTTTTAATTTACAGTTATTTTCTTCATTTTGGAAATATGGCATAGTGGTACCTTTTTTTTGTTTGCGGCACAAAATGTATTTTTCCAGTTATTAAACACAGCGTATTTGTTCGACTTTGTCTTCTGCAACCTTCCTACACCGTTCGCCGAAAGCATCGATTAATAACGATTGGAACGTGGCAAAACTGATCAAATCATACAACTAAGTTTAGTAAGAGTGTTTTGGGTGAATAGCCATGGTGGTGAGGGTGCTTACAAAGCCTCACTATTTTTTGAAAGTTTTCATATTACTTTTTACCTGTTTTTAAGCTGTTCATTTTGGGAAAAAAATTGGACATACAAAAAATTTTTGAAATCCCACAGGGTTTAGGAGGTCATCCGGGCACTTTACATGAATGATTGTGAAAATAGCAAAAACGGCTTTTATTTCTTTTTTTTTTTGGCTTGAAAGAAATTTTTTGATGCTATTCACATTAAATTGATTATCTTCACTTTGTATAGTAATATTTAAAGTTTCTCTTTAAAAAAACTATCACATGCGTATAATTTTCACAACAATTTTTAAAATATAACAAAATACCAGCACTACCAATTTTCATAATGTCCGTAATTCTAGATTGCATGGACCATGAATATGGTATTTAGTTTTTTAATGGCCAATCAGCAGTCTAACTGGTAATTTAGCCATCTAATATACAGATATATTTATTACTTATTGCCTTATAGCATATACAAGTATCAAATGCCTAATTCTATCTCCAGTATTACCCCATTAACATTCCACACTAAAAAAGTCAATCCATATGACTTACACAAGAATAAAACTTTTCTTTTTTTTTTTGCAATATTTACAATTTTTCATTGAATCAGTGTTAAGCGAAAGATACTACAAATGTAATTTATTCTTTTTTTAAAACTAAGAATGTTTTTTATTGCCATAATGTTTTATTAACAAGTCCTTGCCATATTTTTTGCTGTACAGTAGATTGATGGGATCAAAAACTGGATGTACATCAGAAAATAAAGTAATGGTCTTCAATGAATATCAGCAGGGTGAAATACGTCGTAAGAAAGATGAAGACCAGGCTCGGGCGGTACAAAATCTTATTGTGTTATGGGCTACAAATAGTTCGCAGGCCGGACTTTGGACACTCCTCATAGGCGAAGTGAAAAAGAAAACTCACCAGCAATGGATAACCATAAAACTTTGAAACATTTGCTTTAGAATTGAATACAAATTGTTATTTCCAAACCTTCTTGACTGAAGTGGTAATTCTGCTGTTTTTACAAAAAACAGCAGGTCATTTTTCAGTAAAAAATGGCTTCGCTATTGAACGCTGGGGTTAAAATTCAAGGTAGTGCACTTTAAGTTAATACACCACAAAGCATGTGCCTGCAGATGAATAACATGCAGCTTACCTGTGAGTACTATGCTGCTAGCAAGTTGGAACCCAAGCTTTAGTGATTACAAAAGCAATCCTAACTAATCTTGAATTGTTTAAACAAAATTAAAGGGTGAGTTTACTAAAATCCAATAAATAAAATAATCAAATCAAACCTTTCATTACTCGCGGTATTACACCGAAGCGAATAATAAATAAATAAATAATAAATCAACTGAGAATTTACAACTCAACGAACATAATAAGAACGAAGAGATGAGGGTGACTGGGAAGTGAGCTCACACTCTTCGAGTCTCCAGCCAACCGCGCATATGTCGAAGCAGGCGGCCTGCAGCCGTAGTCGAACTCGGGTTGCAATATTGCTTACGCAATAATCAGCGCGCAGTTTCCTCGGCCATGCTGCTAGCAAACGAGTTTACGGGCTTAACTCCGCGTCGTAATTCGCCCTGGCTATGCAATACAGCTCTATATTTGAAGAAATTGAATTAACCGAATTGACTTGATTGACTTGACGCTGTGTCAGATTTGACCACTTCAGGGACGAACATGTTACAGCTCGACCAACAGGCTCTTAAAAAAATTAAGTTTATAAAACTAAGTGTTTAAAATTGATCAGTTATGTCCAAATGGAACCATTATAGCTAAATGATTACGTAGAGATATTTTTTAAGTGAATTCGATTTGATCAAAATACGGCATAATTTGTATTTCGATAAACTTTAGAACAATTACACGGAAAAGCACAAATGCTGCTTACAAAAAAAAATCTTTTTTACAGTTTTTAACAAAACAGAATAAAAATAAAAACTAATGAATGACAGCAAAAATAGACACAATTTTGATAGAATAAAAAAAATCAAATCAAATTTTTCATTATATACTCGCTGTATTCCGCGATGCGTGTAACAAGTTTACGGGCCTCATCTCCGTTTCATTGCAGCCGGGCAACCAGTAGCTTCTTTTGAAAAAATGTGTACAGCTTTGGCGAGCAGCTGGCATTACTGCGTCCGAAAAAATAATCCATTTGCTTAGTACATGAAATTTATAATTAGGCAACTTCAAGCATTTGATATTATTTGATAGTCTTTTGTTTAGACTATATGCTTGGAGTTCGTGAAAACTTGCTGTGCACTCTCAGTAAGAAACTTTCTTTAAAACTTTTTTCGTTATTTCTTAGCTGAATATTGCAAAATAGTGTCTACATGCGTTTTTTCAGCTATCAGTTTAAAACAGTGCTGCCCAAAGAATGCTTTGTGGGCTCGCAATATTGGTCCCGAGATTTACTATTATGTATTTTTAAGGCGAACTAAAAACTAAATTTCAATGAAAAACAAATTCTCCGGCCAAAATTCTTAAAACAGCCTTGGTTGTGCGGCCCTGCTCAAGCGCAAAAAATTGCAAGTAATGCGAACCGTTCCTCAAAAACTTTGAATAATCTTAGCTTAAAATATAAATAGCTGGAAATAAGTATTATTAAATGTAAATAATAGTAAAAAATTTAAAATACAAGTAAATATAAGGCACTAGTACAATTCATTTAGTTTTGAGCAACAATAAGTATTACAATGTTTTTACTTAGTTGTTTTTTGTTTTTTTGTTTTGCTCTGTGACTCGACAACCAAAACGCTCCTTCGCTTTCTCCTAACCAAAGCAAATTGGTGAATAAAGATGTAACTTTAGAATGATTAAAAAAAATTGAAAGTTCTACCGTTATGCTGTCTACATCAAATAATTAGATGACGAATGCAATAGGAAAGTGCACGCTTACATGGAGCTTTTAAATCAAATCATTCATTGTTATCGCTGTATTACGCCGAAGCGTGAAATGAGTTTGCCAGGCCCATCTCCGCTTCATTGCGCCTGCGCAACACAGCTTCTTTTGGAGAAATGTCGCAGCGGTGGCGAGCCGTTGGAAACACTGTGTCCGATTTGACCAGCCCGAGGTTTGAACCTAAGACCTCCGACTCCAGAGACGAACGCGTTACCTCTCGACCAATGCAGTTTAAAAAATGTTAAAATAAAACGATAGATGTTGTTAAAACTAGTTTTATTTTTTAAATGCACCAATCGGCACTTAGTCTGCTGCACTTTCTTCTACATGAAAATGTTTTTGCAAGAATGTCTCTTTATTATTTGAAAAGTAATCGAAATCGAAATAGGTCTTGCAAAATTTTAAGCATCATTACAAGAAAGCACTTGTCCCGATTATATGCATTGACGCAAAAATGCAGCAGGAATCGGGGAAGTTTTTTAATAGTTATTTTTGATTTGTGCATTTAAGAAAATTAATGTGGTAACGATGGTTGAGTGGTAACTAAATTTTTTAATTGTTTTGCAAGTGTTCTTTAAGACAATGCTGAAGAGAAAAATCAAACTTTAAAACTTCGCTAAGGTAATTCCAAAAATACTTTAACTTTATTTTACACGCAATGTTTAATTAATGCATTTTGCACAGAGGAAGGGACAAAAATGCCTCCCTATCTACAGTAACTTCTAAACCAAAAGTCAAGAAAAAAACACATTTGGCAAAGGGGTTGCTGTTTACCAAAATTTTTTAGAAAAAATGCTTTTGAGTTGATGACATCATCATTCGACGTCGCAACCATATTTTCGAAACGTTGTCGTCAGTTTGGCGATGACGTGACAGGTTGCTCAAATTTTGTGCATATGTTTTTTTTTGATACTGAATCATAAACTTCCCAAGTCAAAATATTTACGTAACAAAACAGTTTTATGACGTCATTTAAATCAAATATTGGTCAAAAACGCAGCTCAAATTTTGTAAAGTGACATTGTGAAATTTTTCGTTACTTTAGTTTTCAACTTGAAATTTTCAGGAGTTATTTGCCAATAAATCTGACATAAAGCCAAATTGGTTCGAAATACAAACCGATTTTTGAAGAGATTTATTACAAAAAATCGAGAGGAAGCAACCCCTTTCGTGTAAAATGAGATTAAGACTTGCAACTCAACTTGAATGCCATAATGTCTGTAAGGCTGCTGTGATATTACTTTTTAAGTGCATCGAACTCAAAGCAACGCGTAATTTACTTCCATCTTTGCAGTGTTGTGCCACGTACATACTTGATTACGAGCATCTTTGTACAAACGGAGTGAATAGTGTCTAAAACGCATCGTTGTTTCTACACATCAAATTTGAATCTTAAATCTCGTCTGATTAAGTGTATACTTGTTTTATATATTGAACTATTGATGAATATTACAACTGCATAGTAATTCGATTTCGGCTTAAAGACTTATCAGATTTATTATTGACTGAAATTGCCCTCAAAACGGCATCAAGTCAAAATATTTTTGCTAGGTTTTCTTTCAAAACATTTTTCCAGGCAATAAGATTAACTTTACCAATTTTCAGCTTTTTAGAAGTTTTCGTTCCCAAGAGATAGCAGTTTAGATTCTACCTTAAAAAGGCTTTTTCTTCTAAGAAATTTTGCCCAAGTTGCTAATTAAAAGTAATTTTTAAAAATGTTGCTCTATGTTCTTAATTCTCGGTTAGATTTTGCAGCAATGTACTAATTGTCAACACCAAGCAAAAGATCAGTATCGTATATAGGCTACTTTTCGAGTAAATACAAGCCAGCTTTTCAAATGTTAGTCTTTTGTTACAAAGCTGGTCAATGGAAAAACTAAAGTAAGAGGAAAATTGCTCATTTTGAACTGCAAAATCTCGAAAACAACAAGACGTACAAGGTTCAAATTTGTGAGAACGCATTTCAGGTTTTTCTCAACATTTTGGTTAACAGTGAAAAACTTGACTTGAATGCCCCTTTCAAAACAGGAAAGATACAAAAGCTTATTTTAGAATAGTTTGAAAAGTTTTTTATAAACGTTTGGGTGCGAAGATAAACAAAACCTGTCGATGTTTACAAAACCAGCATCAGGAACTTTATTTAGCGTACAAAAAATTCTAGTTTCAAAAATCATAATAAAGTTTGGAAACGAAAAACGAGATAACGAATTTTGTGAAAGATAAAAAAAGGATATTATTTTTCTTAATCCTGCCAAATTTTTGGATTGCTATTTGCTATTGTCTGCTTCATAGTCTGCATTCTTGAGAGGTATAATCTTCACAAATTGGAAAAGAAAGCGAAGCACCAAACGTATTTTTTTGAGATTTTCGCAACTAGTCGTCGCAGGTCGATTAGAATAAATTAGTAGACCAATGCAATTTCTGGCACGCCCTTCAACACGAATTTTGGCTATAGATATCCACTAGGGCGGGTGAATTTTTATAAATTTGCTGAAATTGAAATGATGGTCTGATGGGTGCTAAAAAGTTGTTTCCTCGCTAGAAACTTTTCTGAACCTCGTTTTTTTCGAAAATTTTCATGTTTGCTTGGTAAATCGATTGATGAAAATTCACATTTTTTCAAAATTTTAGCTATTTTTCATATTTTTTTTGTACAAACCCATTAACCTTTTCAAAAGACGTATAGCTACAAGGATAACGTTGTTTAAGAATAATGTTATTATATTATAACGCAAAGTACTCGAACACATTGGTAATTTTTGATTTGTTATGTGTTTCAATTGTTATATGTTAATTACCTACATTCTTCCATATTTTTGTGATTTTTTAACGTTTTTCAACAACTTTTTTTCATTGAGTTTTTTTCATGATATTTGATCAGTGCTCAAAAATTTTTTTCATCATAGAAAAGTGTAAAAGGAAGGGAAGCAAAATTTTAGCTCTCTCGATAGTAGTAACCCTGCATTAGAAGCACAGCTTAACTCTTCAGGCACCCAATTATACTAAAGTATAAGAAATGGTCCAAGTTTCATTTCCCATCTTCTACAAAAAATGTTGACATGTTACAATGGTTTCTTCAAAAAATGTATCTAGACTGGACAAAAAACATAGCATAAATTGTACCTTTGCAACGTATCTTTACCAGTTAACTATAAGGCTTGTACTAATAGGAGAATCTTCAGACTTATTCTGGTTAAAGACAATTTTAGTAAGAAATCTTTTCATCGACCAAGTACATAGTTGACTCTATTGCAAATTCGTCCAGAAAATCATGCTACACGCGTTTTTTTTTGATTGAGAGGTTAAAATACTACCATCTCAGATGTTGGGTCAATCTTTTGATGGTGTTCTTGTAAAGTGACAACAGTCTATTTCTATTTTGAAGGTAAATCTTTTGGCAATGCTGAAGTATGCGGTCTAAAATACGTTGTTCAGCACCATACTATTTGCAAGCCATTAGTAGTTCTTGTCAGCAGCCATTTTTGCACCAAGAATCAAAGCTGACCTATGCTAGTATGAAGAAGATTGTCTGGCTGAACCTGCAACATCCGGATCGCATAGGCGTAGCCAAGGAAAGGGGCCGCCCCTCCCAATCGAAATGCCTCCAATGATGAAAATAATGGCAACAAAGCCTACGGTGTTTCAGTTTCAGTCTCTTGCAGCATTTTCGCGTATATCAGTGTACGACCATTATGATAGTAGTT
The DNA here is from genome assembly GCA_963965965.1 of Trididemnum nubilum. Taxonomy (NCBI): domain Eukaryota; kingdom Metazoa; phylum Chordata; class Ascidiacea; order Aplousobranchia; family Didemnidae; genus Trididemnum; species Trididemnum nubilum. The sequence goes on from OZ014480.1 coordinate 25,275,691, forward strand.
ACGGGCCCTCTCCAATCAATGCTTTGCCAGCCAATTTAAATGTAGCACCAGGGAGAAATTTAGGGGTTTGTTTTAAAAGTTGCAGCCTCAGGCCCTCATCAATCTTTTTGTGAACGTATTGCAATAACATGACTAGTAACGATCTATTGCGCCAACTTCAAATAACAATCCACCTCCACCTTACCTGTCTTTACGTGACAAAATACTTTTGAAAAAAAAGAGCTCGGAGAAATGTTTATTGAACAAATTATTGAATTTAGCTGAGGGGGCCTGGCCCCCATGGTTGTACATTAGACCTAGCTGTTCATGTTTTAACTTTTTTTGATTTTGATATGGCTTTGCAGTGTTTTTGAAGCAGATTTTCATACTGATCCCAAAACTAAAAAAAAATTTTGCTTGGGTGAACGGTTTCCATGTTACGCCATGATTTCCGACCCCCACTATTGAAAAAAAATGAGTTTTTTACACTAGAGGGTGCTGTTTTTAAAATATACTTAAAACAGTAATTCAACTAAATGCCCCTCTGTATTTTACATCTTTAAAAAAAAAACTAAGCAAATTGGACTTCTGGTTGAGTAGTTATGACGATTTTAGTGATATTATTACAAAACTCCCTCTAGTGACCAAAATGTAATTTCTTTATTTTTTGAAAATTTTTTAAAAAATTTGTGTCTATTAACTGAAAGAGACTTTAAGTTTGAAGTTGAGATTTTGCTGCAGTGCCATTAGAGGGAGTAATTTGATATTTGCAAATGTGAAAAAAAAAACGCCGCTGCAAAATATGAATAAATTATGACACAAAGCAATTTTTAAAGTTTGTTTTTAAATATCGACGTAGATCATCGGAAAAAGCTAGCATTTAATGCAAAAATGCAGCAACAACGCAAACTGTTTGCAGCATAAATTTAATTACAGTATTACTGTACACAATTGTACCGTACTGTAATATATTGACTTAAATTTACAATTACCGCCCAGCAATTTCAACAAGGTTGAAAAGCTCCTTTGATTAACAAATAATACAATTCAAACCAATACTTGCAGATAGTTATATTACAACAAAACAGAGCTACCAATTTTCAGAAAATTTCAGAAGTTTTTAAACTAATCAAAAACAAAAAAATCAGATATTTTTGAAGAGGTTTGTTGTGTTCATAAAAGTCCTGCGTGTTTGTTATACAACTTGAAGTATGGTTTGCCGTTGTTGAATATACATCCTGTTGAACATATAACTCGAAGTATACAACCTGAAATATTCTTTGTCGTTAAAATTTCGTTGGTTGTTAAAATTTCATTTTAGTCACTGCCAAATTTAACCGAACGCTCAGCTGTATCATTGATAACTTCCAATCTTGAAACAAACTGGCTGATGTGTTGAAAAGAAGAATCTTCTTTCCAGTATACTACTGAATCCATACTTTAAGAGAAAACTGCTCGAAATCGGTTTTGTTGAAGAAATGAGAACTACTTGAGGTAATGAAGAAGTGCCCCAAACCTTTTTCCACGATTCCCTTTATTTGCAAAAATGTTTTAATCCGTTTGACCCTGTACCATTGGCAACCCTGCATTTTGCAAGTTTGTAGCACCACAAAAGACCTTCTGTAGAGAAGTACTGCTTTCCCCAAACTACTTAAAAGCCGTGCATCAGGAGTATGCGATTTCAAGTGTTTTAATGCAAAAATACGCGTAAAACACATGAATGAGTTTTAAATCTAAAGATGATGTAATGTAGCATTTTTGTTTACTCGGATATGCATCACAGAGATGGAACCGGTCAGGATTTTCTCGACCCGACCCGACCGGCAAATTTCAAAATCATCGCCGGTTGACCGGCCGGTCGACCGGTTTCTGACCGGCCCGGTCAACCGGTTTTTTTTAAAGAAGGTTTGTGTTGACTGTTCAATGTATTTAATGAAAAATTTTCAAAATTGTGGGGGGCATGGGTGAGGTGTTGAAATTTGTGACTTTGGACGGGAGTCTCAGAAAAGAAACGCAAAACAATTTTTGCGTTTTTTGCAAAAATAACTCAATTTTAAGACCTTTTTGGGATAAATTTTTGTTTGAATGACCTGTTTGGTGCAGCGCAAAACGTGCACAAAATAAGCATAAAAAAAACTGGAGGGCACTTGCTAAATTATTAGACGTTTTTTTCTAACAATATTATGCGAAAGACCAAAAAATAAAGTTACAATTTTTTAGCTATTGGTGACAGATTATTTGCAATTTGCGGAGAAGCAAAAACTAAACTACAGGGTGATCTGAAAGTAACTCCCTATTCTAAAAAAACTATAATTTATTTTTGAAGCGTAATTTCTCCAATTAATGAGTATGAGAAGAAACTATATTGCATGGATTTTTATTTAAAACTTAATTAAAATTCAAAATTCAATATGCATGGACTTTTATTTAAAATTCAATATGGGCACTATAATTCGCCACCGGCTTCCCGAGTCAACCATAAACCGCGTCAACTTCCAGGAAATTGGGCTTTCAACCATTCACAAACAACAATAGCAAAGTGAGGAGGGGTTCCATATTGCATGAAAATTAAATCTTTAATATTATCCCAAGCAATATCAATTTGCCAAACTTCGTAGCATAGTGAGGTACCTTTTGGCATTCATGGTATCATGAAGGATGAAGGGACCCACAATCCTATTCGAAGTCATTCCACACCATACCGTTATCTTGGGTCGATTCTGCATTTTTTATTGGTAGCACTAGGATCTTCTCCCACCCAGTAGTGGCCGTTATGACGGTTTACCAACCCACGTATGTGGAATACAGCTTCAGCACTCCAGAGAATATTTTTTAAGAGATGTGGCCAATTTTTAAACCAAGCCAACATCATCTCTCCAAACTCCATACGAATGTCGCAGTCTTTGGCAGAGAGTGCTTGGTAAAAGTGGGGCTTCCAAGCATGACATTTAAGCTCATTTTTCAGCACATTACGTACACAGCTAAAGGAAAGTTCACTTTGCTATGAGTTCCGTCCGCCAAGAGTTTCTTGTGAAATCAGTTGATGCGGTTCATGGTTGACTTGGAAAGCTGGTGGCGAATCATAGTGCCCATATTGAATTTTAAATAAAAGTCCATGCATATTGAATTTTGAATTTTAATTAAGTTTTAAATAAAAGTCCATGCAATATAATTTCTTCTCTTATTCATTAATTGGAGAAATTACGCTTCAAAAACAAATTATAGTTTTTTTAGAATAGGGAGTTACTTTCAGATCACCCTGTACAGTATTATGACATTGGCTACAAAATATTCGAAATATAATCTGCCCCAGCAGTTTGTAGAAATGCTGCTACTTTAGAACAAGCCATGGACAGTTAGGTATAAAAAAATAAGATCTAGGTCTTTTTTGACCAGGGTAGAGTGTAATAAAGTCAAGGTGAAAAAAGCTTTTCAAAAAGGCAAGATTTTAGCATATATTAAAAATCTTAATCTGCGCCACTTCCACTCTTCAGCTGATTAAAATGATGCTAAAATGCCAGATAGCGCAACATAGGCGTTGCCAAGATTTTCGATTGGAGGGGGGTAAACCACTAATCCCATGCACTGACGTCATCAGAAACTTCGAAAGAGGAATTTTTGCGTGGACAAAGATATCGTAGAATGGAAGATCAGAAGCCGTGGCCTGGTGTTGGCACGCAACTAGGAACTCGTTCAAGGAGAGGGCTTAAACAAATATCTAAGGTGCGAAAATGTCTAAATTGGGAGACATGTTTGAGTAAAGACGTGTACTGTAATTCAAACGTGTCACAGACGTGGGTCTGGAGACGAAGCCCCCAGCCACCGGAGGCTATGGGGGTCTGGGGGCAAAAGTTTTTGGAATTTTTTTGAAAAAAAAGCTATTTTAATATCATTGAATCGCATTTCGTACGTATTCAGAGCCATTTCAAAGTAGTAAATTTTTAACATTTGAAAGCGAATTGAAAAAATTAAGTTGTTCAGTCCTCCTTTTGCTAGCAATTTAAGTCCAAAACACGTTTGAAATCTTGCATTTTGGGATTAAATTTTGCAACTGATTTGGCCTAGGTAAGGGGGAAGTAAAGAGCATTTCCTCCTGCAATACTTTAGCACTAAATAACAATCCAGTCGAATACTTTCCTTAGAGATTATTGTTTTGTCATAAAGACAAGCTGTTATAGAAGTACATATACAGCCAGGTGGCCCAGGCCCTCTCAATTCAAAAATTTGTTTGATGAGCATTCCCCTTACTGGAGCTAATTTCTTTTTAAAGTATTTTCTTGCATAAAAACTGGCGAGATGGAGGTGAATTGTTATTGAAAAATATACAATAGATAGTTACGCCTACAAACCGTGTTATTGCCAGGGCCGGATTTACATTGAGTTGGGCCCTTATCAGTTGCCACTTTGGAATTTTTGCAATACTTTCCTGCCAAATACAGGTGAAGACTAAAAAAATTCTTACCGTTTGAGCGCGGGGCCCCGGGCACTGTTCCATATGTCAAATCCGTTCCTGGTTATTGCATTTCGTTCATAAAAAGGTAAGATGAGTGCCTCAGTTAGTAACTTTTAAGATAAAACCCCTTAATTTCACTTGGGTTATACGTTTAAATTGGTTGGCAAACATTAAAATGAAAGAGCCCGGGCCCCCGGAACAATATTGTTGTTGGGGGCCCATTTAAATTGGGGGCCATTTAAATATTATTGTAGGGGGGTTTTTAAATTGGTTGGCAAACGTTAAATTCAGGGGGCCCGGGCCCCCTGGATCAAAATTATTGTTGGGAGCCCATTTAAATTGGTTGACAAAAATTAAACTGAGGAAGCCCGGAGCCCCTGAATCAAAATTATTGTTGGGGGCCCATTTAAATTGGGGGCCATTTAAATATTATTGTAGGGGATTTATAAATTGGTTGGCAAAAATTAAATTCAGTGGGCGCGGGCCCCCTGGATCAAAATTATTGTAGGGGGCCCATTGTAAATTGGTTGGCAAAAATTAAATTGAGGAAGCCCGGGCCCTCGATCAATATTATAGTTAATTACTGCTGTACGCGTGTGCTGTTGTACGCGAAGATGCTGAAAGAAACTGAAACTGAAGAAACAATAGTCTTTTTTATGACATTTTTATCATTGGTAGAGTTTCAATTAGGGGGTGGGCCTCCTGCCCCCCCCCCCATCTGGCTACGCTTATGTAACGCAAACCTCTTTCGCATGCATGCTTTATTATAATCTGTTTACACGATTTTAACTTATATTTTGTGTTTGTTTGCTTTGTGCCGATGCCCAAAAGAGGGGGGTATGACACAATACTCCCACCCTAAATACGCCTCTAGATGTTTATGTCCTAATGGTCACAGCATATTAGTCATAGCTTGAAACCATTCAACAAGTGTTTTCAAAAGATGTGGCTTGTTAATACTGTTTTTTAATCAAAAGTTTTTGCTATGAGAAAATATATAAGTATATTTCGGTCGGTGCTTAAATGTCTTTTAGTAGCCAGAAAGGAGAATTAGACCGGTTTTTCAACCGGCTTGACTGGCCGGTCGACGAATCTCGACCCGACCGGCAACCTGACCGGCCGATCGACCCGACCGGTTTCCATCTCTGATGCATCACATACCTTGAAGCAATTCAAAACTAGTTTTAACTTTATTGGAGTTCGATTTCTTCAAATAATATCTTACATATATTTTGCGATTATTTGGGAAACTTTTGGTACTTCTTAGATTTGTGTTGATTTACCAAGCTAAATAAAGCAATTTAAAATAAAATTAAATACATACAGTATTTTTTGTTACTACAGGCATACACACATTTTTAGATTCCGTCATTTTAAAAATAATCAAAAAACTTTTTTGCTTAAAATTGACTCGCCCTAATACTCGTGCTTTTAATGAAGATTAAGGTCAGAGGTGCTAAGAATGCACATTAGGGTGTACCAAAAAAAAACGACCAGCTCCAATTTTGCTATAACTTGGCAGAATGGTGCATTTGGATCAGAAAACACGTGTGTTAAAATATTTTAAAAATCCAAGGTCATTTGACGCCCTAGAAGTGACGTCATAGTTTTGGTGGGGAGCCGCGACCCCAAAATCTAATAAAATTGCCATATCTTGAAAACTACTTAAGCTAGAAACGTGGTTAATAGCTCATTGGATGCAGAATATAGGATTTTATACCACACTTAAATACAACATATTGAGCTAAGATAAGTGGTTTAGGTGTAATTTCAAAAAAACTAATATTTAGCATTAAGTCTACTTATCTCTAATATAGATATGAGTATACCATGCCTGTTGTTTCAGCAAGCTACAATAGGTCTTCATTACCTTGTATCTATGTCAATTTGGTGTGCCAAAAAACAAAAGTTTGATTACACCATTGTATTAGCGTATAATAAGTATCTATAATTTGTAGGTGACCTGCTTGATTTTAATTATCAGCTGTCAACAGGAATTAGCACGGTAGGTACTTTATTTGTAGGCAACCCATATGTAACTACCTAGTTTGCATCATGGCCAGCTGGCTGCTAGTTGCATAGTTTGTGAAAAGACATCAATACAAACAATGTACAATTAACCTATGTATGTTACAGTATTCAAGCCAAGTTTATTCATATTTTGCAAATCAATTTTTAGCATAGGTTTAAGAAGAACATCATTGGTAGCCTATCTAAAGGCTTTTTTTGTTTTATGTCACACTCACAAGTTAATTTACACCAAGACTACTAGTCTGATACATGCTGTAATGTAATGGTACAGCATTTTCACTGAATGTTTCGTAAGTTTTAAATTGTGTATGCGAATATAATTCAAAGTCTAAACTAATTGTGAGTAACTGAGCATGATTAACACTAGAAAACAAACAAACTTTTGGCTTTTTAAAGATCGGTTTTGCAAAATTTTATTAGTTTTACTAGGAAACCTGCTACAACTGAAAATGCTAAATTACAATTTTACACCATTCAAAAGGATATGCAAGAAAAAGCAAGCAAGCAGTCTAGTCAAAGAGAAGCAGCCAAGCAAACTGTTACAGAAATTGAAGCGTGGTTGAGCGAAGCCGGGTTACTTTGCCAATCCAGCGATGAACTTACTGCAAAGTTGCTTAAACTGGTAAATGAACAAAAGCAATTGTCACAAGATCATTTAAAACTCCAGAAAAAAAAAAATTACACCAGCATTTCAACAAAAGCAAAGATTATTTATGCAAAAATTGAAAGAAACGTTTTGGGCTTTATGTAAAGATATGAAGAATATTTGAGAACTGCTGCTCAAGAATCCACTAATTCAAAAATAAAATAAAAACTTCAGGAAGACTGGCAATTTTTTGTAACATATGAAAATGCCAGGTAGGCCTGGATAAGTTGGGCCCGTGGACGTTGAGTTAAAAACAAATGGAACTCAGTTGGTAAAAATAAGGTTTTCAACTCAAAATACTATGGACAAAATCACTTCACTGGCATCTTTTCTTTCACTATTTTACGTAAAAAATTGGTGCACAGCATCAGTTGTAGCAGATGCATCTATTCATAACTTGGAACTGTGGAATCAATTCGAATACATGAAAAGCACAGAAACAAAAACTCTAAACTTGTTTCCACCGTTAAACCTGAAATTTGCAAACTCAGCACAAGAAAAGTTGGAGCATCATCTTTGGTATGTTTCTGAAAGGCATATAGTTTTTTCACTATTTAGCAAAAAGCTTTCAGGAATGGAGAAAACAGAAATGTGGCGAAAATTGTAAAAATGCCAGATTTTGACCTCTACCACACATTTAAAAAATTTGATTGGTGCAGACTCTCACACACTTTCAAAGCTTCTTCCAGCTGCTTCCAACTTTATTTATTTGCATCCAAAAACCTGGTCACAAATTCTGATTTTGTAGCAGTCAAAGCAATGATCGAAAACCTACCTGCCATAAATGATGCAGCAGAGAGAGCATTGGCTCGTGTCACAAACATTCATTTTTCTCCTGCTGCTCCAAAACTGCATCGCACTAAAAAAGATCTGACAACTGTGCGTCATTCATGTCACCACAAGTTAAAGAAGCACATGCAACAGCAGCAACATGAGCATGAACAAAGGTTTAATTCATGCCACGAACAGATCTTGAAAAGTTTTGACCCTTTAGAGGAGAATTGTTACATTATTTGATACAATAGACTACAAAGTGATAAAATCACCTAACGCAAGCTCTTCAATATCCGAAGGAAAAAACTAAAACAACCTATTTTTACTGCATTTTGTACCATTGTTGTGCATAATTACATGTAATTTGAGCGTCAAGTGAACTTCATGTAGTTAGTGAAATGCTACTGTTCAATGTTCATGTTTCATGTTTCCATTTGTGCAATAAATATTGCAAAATATCAGTTTTTTTGAAATTACACCTAAACCATTTATCTTAGCTCAATATGTTGTTTTTAAGTGTGGTATAAAATCCTATATTCTGCATCCAATGAGCTATTAACCACGTTTCTAGCTTAAGTAGTTTTCAAGATATGGCAATTTTATTAGATTTTGGGGTCGCGGCTCCCCACCAAAACTATGACGTCACTTCTAGGGCGTCAAATGACCTTGGATTTTTAAAATATTTTAACACACGTGTTTTCTGATCCAAATGCACCATTCTGCCAAGTTATAGCAAAATTGGAGCAGGTCGTTTTTTTTTGGTACACCCTAATGCACATGCATTTCTGGCTTTGACTAAGCTATATTTTACACGAAAAAAAAAAAAAAGATATCTAACATAAAAATATCGCAGTGGAAACTTACGTTAATGAAGTTCAAAACATACTTTTAAAGAAAATCTCATAAATGTTCATGTAAGCTGCAAAGGGGAGACTGCGCTAATTCCAAAACACTCTTATACTGTATTTAAGTATTACTGTACGTATTTTACCGTAAAATTTACTGCTGTTAGTTTGTATGTATGCCCCCAGCATTGTTTACTAAGCTACTGCAAAATGCTACCTGTTTAATGTTCATCTTGACACACATGTTTTTTTTATATTCTACACAGCATTGGTTTTGCAGGGTCTGTTACTGCAGAAAGTGACAAATTTTGAACATTACTCAGTGTGGCGCAATACACGTTTTGGGATGTTTTACACAATTTGCACAGTGCACACTTTTGTAAGAGATAACAGCAATATAAACGGAAAGAAAAGTACTTTTAATTTTCGTGCAATAATGATTGATTGTAGCACTTCATGATAAAACTACAAGGCTAAAATGGACTCTATTTCTTTGTTTGATTATTATCAGTACTTAAATTGTAAAATTTTGCATGGAGGGACGCTTTTGCAGCCTTGACCAAACTTCAGTGGAAATTATGTAATTCCGTCCTCGCAATTGAATAAAGACCAAAAATAAGGTCTTCGCCGAAAATTGAAGTGTTTTTTCCCCGAAATCAAGTGAAGACCAAAAAAAGGTCTGTATCGTAATTTGGGACTATATTTGGCCGGAAATTGTAGGATGTATTCGTGCTGGCTGGCACTTGATCGTTTCATCATCCAGCTCCCAAATTTCAATGGCTGGACATCTAAATCTCGATAGGGGGACGCTAACTCTTGATGGGGGGACGCGTCCCCTCGCATCCCCCCTACAATTTAAGTACTGATTATTATTATACTTTTTTGAAATTGAGAAAGAATCGTTGTTCAAGAAGTAATTTTAATTTCAGCTCCACTTCAAAAAATAGAGAACACTTTTGGACAAAGCTCTTCACATGTAAGTGTTAAGCACATATACGTGCCGATTGATGCATTCTAAATATAACGTGTTTCAATTTTAATTACTGTATCTGATAAATATAAAAATAAATGTTTAATTTCACACTTTTAATTAGTTATTGTTTAATGATCAATTATTGATAATACGGTAATTTTCCTTCATATTTTGGCAAGCTTGTTATGCTGTCTGTGTAATGAAAAACTACCATTTTGCAGATTGCATAATTATTAGTTGCAAAACTCCAAGCAAACGTAAACAAAAATAAATAATTACGTTTTCATTACGGGCATAAGTATTAGCTATTCTGAGGATGTGGGAGTCGAGAAGCGCTAAAAACACCGGTTTTTGGTGATTATTTGTAAGAGATGTAGTGCAGTGGTTGATCTGCTATTGCATTTCCATTATGTTTTGTAACTACAATGTTTAGCCAAATACAGGAAGAAAATCATTCGCAATCGGAAAAAATACGGAAATTTTCAGCAATTTCGTATTGATCCGAATTACCTTCAACTACAATTTCTCAGAAAAATCAGTTGCATTTAGCACTATTTAATATATATGCCGTATGCTTATAGACATTTTTTTAATTGCAATTGATTTGGGTAGCAAGTACCATAGTTGACGGTAATTATTAATTTTTCACTTATTTTTAACAAAATTTGAAAAACTTTTACGGTAGAAAACATATTCTTTTGTTTACCACATACTAGATAGCCACCATAAATAACGTAAAATTAAAAGAAAATAGAGAGCATTAAGTGCCTTAAAAATCAGAAAAAGCTGTTTTTCGGAACTTCACTTGACCACGTAACGAAATGCGGGAACGTTTGCAGCACAGTGCCTTACCGAATAACCATCGGGCTTGCTATAAGATTGAAAACCACTGTACAATAAAATGGAACGCAAGTAGGGCCAATAAAATGTTAACATTTTTTTAATCTATTTATTCAGAAGTGAAAACATTATAGATGGGCAAATAAAAATTTGCCCATCTTATACATTTTGAATGTAAACTATAACTTGTAGCATGTAGTTTAGTGATGCTTCTTTGTTGCCGTCTTCCAATGTTGTTTTATTTGACTGTAAAATAAAGAGCTTTCATGGGAATGCATTAAAGACTTCTACTCAATGATAATGCAAAATTTAGGTTTTTTTGTTGTTTATTTTCTGTATCAAGCGTTACCATTAACAGTTTGTAATTGTCGCACGCTTTTCTTTGATAGTTTGTTTATCGTCGGTGTTACAGTATTACGATCGCCATTTCCTTAATTTGACTAAAATTAAATATTTCAAATCATAGGTTTCATATCCTGAGTGGTAATATTAACTTTTATTGAAACTTATAAACCAAAAGTTGTTGTTTTTTGGGCAGTTTATTAATGGAAAGCACTAGCCTTATTTCCGTTTTCATGCTACAAGGCAGCTCTGATTTTAAACCGAAAAAAATTCGCATTTTGGCATTGTTTTGTTTCGATTTATTACAATGGTTTACAAATTAATTTAAATACTTTTTTCTGAGAAATATTAATAAGATTTTGAGTAAAATCTAAGTTTTTATATTTATGAATCTTCGTTTGCAATATGTTTTTAATATTCTTCTGTAGCCCAGGATCAGAACTTTGGTTGATATTAGTAGTGCCATGTTTGGTATTTTAGAAACAAAGTTTCAAGCCTTCGAAATTTTTTGAACGTTATTATGTTTTAACAAAAAAGAAGTCAGATATAAAATAGAGGAAAAAATGTAGCGCCGGATTTGGCCGGATAGCATTACGATTCACGATTATGTTCACAGCTGCCTTTTAACACAAGGTTTGGCAGTGGTGTTCACGAAAAAAGCAACACAATTTTGCCACAAAAGATAACTCGATAATTACGAAGACTTTCATAAGGTAATAAGCATTAGTGTAACAAACTTTTGTGATGCAATTGCCAATATTTATGATAAATCGGTGCTGAAGCTTTTTATCTACGCCATTACAAAACCTCAAGTAGGAAATAAAGGGTAATGATGCTTTAATTGCTTGAGAGATTTCCCATCCTACTAAATATAGACTTTCAGCATCGAAACCTGGAAAAGTACGACAAGAAAGGAAAACTGCTTAAACAAGCAAAATAAAAAAAGATTTCGAAAATGCAAAAAGCAATGTAAATAAAGCAAGTCTTTTGGTGAAACCAAATTGAATATCAAAATAAAATTATTTTGTCAAGCGCTATCCACACTATAGTTGTTGTGATTTCTTTTTCACTCTTCAATAACACAAAACTATGCCGCATCAACAATTTTGTTTGAAATTATTAGATCGATCAAAACAGATCAAAAGCATCTACATACGAATACATATTTTTGGCTTTTTCTGCATCTATTAATTTTGGCATTGTCATTACAAGTAATTGCAGCATGTCATTAAATGACATAATAAAACCAATGCTACCATCGATGGTAGGCTTAGGCTATATCTAGTTGTTTTGGCGGTGTAGGCTGGGATAGGCTTCCGTCTTCTAAACCACGCGATTCTCCTTACTTGTCACTGATGAACAATGGTTCCACACCTAAATCGACGAAAATAGGACAAAATTTTGGTGAAGATATTTTTTACGAACGGTCTTTAAAAAATTTCGGCCAAACTGGATCTAATTTCGATGAAGATACTTTTTTGTGTTTTCAGCATTATAACGTAATTTGGCAAAAAACTGAGTCATTTTCCGGAGCCTACTTACGACGTAGCTTCCGAAGCCTATCCCCAACTTAATGTTTATCATACTGTAGCACTGAGTAAAACCGTAGTTTAATTTCTTTTATTGATCTTTGAAGATCGTGCATTTTTTTAACAATTGGACAGAAATTTTGCAGTGCGCAGCAGTTGTCATCATTTTTATATTCTAAATAGTTCTGCTTATAGTTTTATTAAAACTAACAAACTCAAAAAATGTTGTTTAGGGAATGTTCACTGATGAAAGGCATGAACTATGTAGATTTCCGTTTTCGGGTTGTTCGGTGAAAGGGGATTTGATTTTTACGTGGAAAAAGTTTTTGTAGCAAAACAAACATTTTGTTTTTGAGTTAAATGTACATCGTAGAGCCTAAAAATAAAAGTTTATTAATTGTTTTTTTCCTAGAACTCAAGGATATTTTGAATATAATTGATTTCAATTTTTGCAGCATCAGATTTTCTGGGTTTAAAAATGTGTTTTTGGTTTATAGAAGGGAAATTCGAGTAATTAGAGTACAATCACGTTACGCTATTCTGGGATAAAATTTGATGCTCAATTATGAACTGCTTTTATTGTAAAAAATTTTAAAATAAATCAACCACTGCATGAGTTACACCACCTGTCTGTCACGATAACCTACCAAGAACATATAGTTACCTCGTGTTTTTGAAGTTTTCTATCTTTGCAAAATTTTTGCGTCCGCTTTTTGTTTATATATTTTAATTAGAATCAAAAAATGTTATCGCAATGATAACTCAAGTATCGTTGCAAGGACACGGGGGTGGTTAAGAATGTAGGGCACGGAATCTTGCCACCCCAAAATACTTGTTTTGCAAGTTTGAATAAGCTTGCATTGCGGTTGAGTTAAACAGTTATTGCCAACTTTAAGAAAAATTACTAATCGGGGAGGGATACGCAACGATCCCAAATAAAAATCACAAAAACTATAGATCATATATTTTAACGTAGCATCTAGACATCACAAACTGTGCATGGCAGTATTTTGAAAATTTTGCTAGGATTTCATTGAAAAAATCAGTCCCTCCTCCTTTCCAAAAACCAAATTATATTGATGTGATTTTGGCAAAATTTACTGCAAGAACTGAAAATTAATTTTGTAAGCGAACATAACCACGAACATAAAACTGACAGAAGCTGGAAGTCTGTCAAACAGTCGGAAGTTAACGCCATGTACTATTGTCCTTAATTTCGGATATTTTTGTAGTAAGTTTTTTTTCAGAAGCTATCAAATTCAAAAAAATAGTCTGTGGTTGATATTAGGGTTTCAAAAATTGTACTAGTTCTACAACAAAAAGTGAAAACAAATATCACAGCAGATTATTACAGTATTAAAACAATAGACATTAAAAATCTTTAGAACTGTTCGATTTTGTAGGTTTTTAGTTAAAAAAAATGTTTTTAATGTTGTAATACTGTGGTAAACTACTCTTACAGTAATTTTATTAATTTAAAATTAGCAAATACTGTGTGTTTTTGCTACAAACCAGCTACAGAGTTTCATCAGATCAATGACACTAAGTCAGAACATTTTAATGAATTAAAATCTCTAAAACATCTATAATATTTATTTAAAATCGGAAATGGCTGATTTTAAATGAATAGATAAAATGACATTAAAAAAAATATTTTGTTGTACTATTATTGCATTTCCTCGAGTTCAAATTTTACAATTTGTGACATTGGCTCTTTGAATCAATATTTTTGAGAGTGATTCATATTTTCTGTGCTGTTTGGTAAAAGGATAATTAAATATTTTTTGGCATGAAGTAAATTTTGCTACATATAATCAAATTGATTGGGACAGTTTATAAACTGAAAAACATTTCTATCGCGTTGAACTGTTTATTGCAGTAAAATGTTGTGAATGTTGTTACGAAACTATCAAATTAATGCAGAATCTTTTACTCACCAATAACCGACGAACGGAACTCAAGCGGTACACATATAAGGAACTTGTAGTAAAATTTCGTGCAATAAATAATCTTTATGCGAAAAAAAGATGCAAAACAAATTGCCAAATTTTATAATGGAACTGGTATAAAAGCATCAAGCAAAATAGTTTTCATCACTTGGTTCATCTTATAGCGTCACATTAACAATCAATTTTTATTCGGACTAGTTGCTCGGCAAACTGAATCGAATGAGCGAAATGAAGTTGATGCTGAGTTTCATGCTTTTTGCTTTGTTTGTGGGTACAACGTTTTCCCAAAGCAATCTCCAAGAGCGAAACTTCGAAATTTTGCAAATATATCGGGACAGAGTGGAAGCTACTTTGTCACCGCAATGCGTTTGGTACCTTGCTCCACTTTTCGGACCAAATAAAGTTTTTCCATCTTTGCCCAACGTTTACCAAATTACTAATCCTGAATTCGTTAACGCGGATTTGCTCCATCCTTTCTTTGACCAAAATCGACTAGCTTCATACATCCATAACCTAGACGCATCATACCAAATAACCACAGCCTTGAATCAATGCAGAAGTTACGGAGATGACGACTCAAGAGTCCTCATGTTCTTGTTCAATCTTTTGAGGAATTATGTTGCGATTGTCGACCGTCCACCGGGCTTGATAGAAGGTAAAATAGCAGAAAAATTATGCACATTTTACTGTTGTGGCTCCACAGTCCTCAGCCTTTTTGCTGGTACCAAAAAGCATGAATTGCGATGCTAGAACTTTCCTTGAGAGCATTAAACTTTTGAAAAAACTAGTTAAATGCATTTTAGCGAACCTATAAACTGCAAAATAGGAAAAGCTCAACGTGCAAAGCAATTTGAATTCACAAATTTGACTAACGTTTACTCTAAATATTTTGTAAAGTTTTTGAAAGATTTTATGTCTTTACATGCTTATAGGAAATAAATTCTCAATATTTTTTGACATTTTGTGAGAGAAGATAATGCATTATCTCTGAATAAACTGCTTTTGCAAGTTTTTATTGATAGTTTTTTTTTTTATTAAAATACTCTTTTCACCCTGGATAACATTAAAATTTAAGTTCGGTATAAATGTTACGATTAATGACTGATATATTACGTTGTTATAATCTACATCTAACTACTTGTATTGAAGCTTCGAAAATCAATAATAAGCATAACATGGTTATAAAAATCAATGTATATTCATAAATGAATTGTTCATGCAACTTTGATTATATGATGTTTTATGTTTTACGTAAGCTTATAATTAAACTGTAGTACATGAGCATAAATGCATAAAATTGTTTTAATGTTTTCTGGTTGGAAAACCTGAAAACATCAAATAAATTTTGCTTTATTCTGTTAAGATCCACCTGCAGTAGTAGATCCAACACCTCCACCACCGCCAGCACCGCCAGGAATCCCCATTATTCCGAGTCCTCAACCAACTTGCTCCAATTACTTTCGAAGGGTGACAATTTTCAATGTTCTACGCCCATTTCGAAATCCCAATGGTAAGCAAAGATATCTGCTCAAAGTAATTGACACTGGAAAAGATCTGATTTACGTTTTGAGCACTATTTCACTATTTGAGTATGCTTTTGAATGAACAAGTTATATTGTCAACCAAAAAGGCTTACTTGCACTGATAAATTTTGATAGCCAAAGAAAAAAATCTGCGGTGCCTGCAGGTTTCATAAAAATAACAGAAACTTTAGATGGCTAAAAGCTTAAAGATGTATTGTATTTTTTCTTCTTTAGTTTTGATGCGTAGCATTTTTATTTTTTAGTGTCGCCAGCATGCTGTAATAAAAAAAAATATATTGTACAAAGTTGCTATGATAAAAACTATCCAATAAAGACTTTTTGTTTTTTATTTATTTATTTATTTATTTTTTTTTTTATGGACGAAATTGTGAATATAGAGTAATTTGAATGATTGTTTTATGCTGAATGTTTAGCTTTGTAAAGTTTGGGTATTTTGATGTTGTGGACTTAAAATTTGCTGAAATGAGATGATGATAAAGCAATGTATGTGTGCCAATGTATATATATTAGGGTGTGACTGGTGCCCCGACTTTTTCAAAATCAAAAGTACTTTTGATATATGGTAACATGTTGGCTAAAAACTCCAAATATGAATTTTTGAGGCAATCGGACATTATTTAGGTGTTCCGCTAATCGTTTTCGTGGTTACGGGCCCATTGCAACAATCAAATTTTGTAAGTTGCTAACTGCTCATGCTAGAAAGTTGGTTGATGGCTCAATAGATTCAGAAACTACAAGTTTCTACCTAACTTACGGAGGAACTATATGGCTAACTAAACTTGTCTAGTTTTTGAGTTACACCAGAAAAACATTTTATAAGAATATTATTTATTTCAAGTTCAAATTAAACAAAATCAAAGTCAAAGCATTTCTACATAAAATTGAAATGAGCACTAAAATATGGATTTTTGAAACAGTTTAATTTTTATTTTTGTTTCTTTGATTGAGATTTTGTTTTCTGTGATGTTCACAACTTGAAGCACATTTTGGCATGTGTCTTCATTTCTTGCTGTGTGGAGGAAGTCTTGGGTTAGTTTAACACCTCTTTCTGCCGGATCATTTACTACAGCAAGATGTTTTACTTTTGTTCTTACTTCATTGTAGGCCTCATTGAACTCCCAATCAGATGGTGATTCACTAAGGAAGCTAGTATCTATATCCAGGTGTTCAAAAAAATGCCAGGAAGAGGGTCCAACAAAATCGTTCAGTTTAGCTTTTGCTGAAATTTTGGTAGTACAGGTTTACCGTGACCATTGCCATGCCTGTTCTGGAATACTTGTGAGCGATTTTGGTCCTGCAGGTTTTTCACAATTTCTTGCTTTTCCAACTTCGTTCTATTCGAACTGAATAATGAGAGAAGTATTAGCTCTTCAGTGAGGTACCAGGTGTGATTTTTGAAGGCGTTTAAAGCTGCATTTTTAGTGATGATATTATTGTGATTTTTAATGTTGTTCCAAAATTTCAAGTCATTGCTGGGAGAATCAAGAGAGCTGTTTGCAGTGCACCAATAGGGCAAATAAGTAAACATTACAAAAGAAACAAACTGAAATATTTTATTTTGTTGTTGTGCATTTCGAAAAAATTGTCCTTTCGGGAGCTCCGATTTGATTTTGTCTTCCAATAGCAATAGTTTCAAGAATGTTATGATCTTCGCCTTCCATCTGGCATTGTGGATAGAACCTGGTGGAAGAATGTTGAAAGTTGTTAAACTTTGTCCAGTCAAATACAACAAAACCAGCTTTAAAAGTTCTTTGTAATCATCCATACAAAAATCTTGTTGTAGCATTTGCTGGCAAAATTCAATAACTCCTGGAATCCTTTCATCATGTTCAATAAATTTACAAAAAAATTGTTGGTCTTGATTGGTAGAGAGCAAAGACTTTTTGATAGCTCGATATTGAGTGCTTTCCATACTCTAGATATAATTATTTCTCCAATGTGGTGTGGACAAGGACACCATAGTAGTTGTCGACCCAACTTTTCCTGAATTGAGATGCATGCAGCAGATAAATGACCAGTATTAGCTGATGTTGTGTCAAACTCCATTGCTTTAACATTTTCCACACAATCCCACTGAATAAGGAAATCGTAAGATAATTGGGCAATTTTGGAGCCGAACCTTGTTGCATTATCTTTAGGCAATTCAGGTGCTCCAAGTAGCTTGATGCCATTAATCCCAGAAAAATAAACAACAGAATAAATGTAATGTGATGTAATTTCGTCCTAGTTGTAGAAAAACAAAATCATTCTCACCTGAAACCAAGATTGGAAGTTGTTCAGTTTGTGCATACTTCGAGCTCAGGGAATTTACTATTTTTCCATCCCAGTGCAGAGAACATATTGGTGGTGGTTTCCATGATTGCTGTATTTCAAATGCAATTTCAGCAGCTGTTGGATTTCTGTATCTAAAAATAAAAAGCTGTTAATAATTTTGTATGATCAAAAACAGCAATAAAGCACTTACCTGTGTGCTTGAGAATGCTCCAAATTGAATTTGTTAATGTTTTTTGTTTATTAATATAAAATTTTTGTTTATTTTGTTTATTAATATAAGCTTTTAGCAACTGCTGATAATGCCGTGGGTGTAATTTGATTTTGCACAGCACATGCAACAACTTCAGGTGATTTCAGAATGTCATGAGGAATGAACAAATTATCACCTGCAACAAAATTTAAAGTTACCTGTCGAAATACAACAGTAGCTGCAGTACTAGTAATCTAGAATGCATTATAGACAAACATCAATACCTGTTTTCTTTAAACGTTTGTGTTTTCGTGTTGGGATGTCAGAAGTTTCTTCAATTGATAAATGTGATAAACTTGAATCATCGGAATTGCTATCTTCAAGAACAGCAACTGCATTTTCATTTCTTCTTTCTTTTTCGGAAAGTATTAACTTTGATTCAGCTTCTTTTCGTTTTCTTTTTCTGTTTTCTAAATTGTTAGTTTTTATATCTCTACCAACCATTGTTGCAGTACGATGTGATTGCATAGACATCAGAAGTGCTTTATCTTCTTCATTTTCTAATTTAGTCCATACATCTTTAGGCCAACACACCATGGTTTCTTTTAATTTTTTTTTTTTTTTTGAACAATTCAATTCTTTCTTTTGCCTTTCCGAAGTCTCTGTTTGCTTTCTTAATTTTCATAATGTTTTGCATCTGGTCATAATAGGAGATAATGTTTTGAGATAGCTTTTTATCAGTTTTTGTTGAAATTCTGGCCCTTTTATAAATTGGGAAAATAGATTCAGTTACAGTCAACATAGCAGCTTTGAACATAGATTTTTTAGTTTTATTTGTGGTATATTCTTCTTCTTCGCGTGCAATAAATGAAAATAGCAATTGCTTGTTGGTTGGAAGCTTATTGATTGGGATAAGTTTGTCATCATGAGTCGGAACAGAGCCCAGAAAGAACAAATGAAAATCGGTAAGCCTTTTAGACATTTTTATACCTTTACTTTGGTTTGACAATGATAAAGTTAATTCCAAAATGAATTAAGCTAAATTTAAGCTAGTCTATCTGGTAACAGCAATATCTGAAAAAAGCAGTAACATCAGTAGAACATTTTTTATCACAACCAGTTCTTAGTTAGAACTCCAGTAAAGATTTTTCCCTCTATTACATGTTAGAGCAATGGTTATGATGTTTTCGAAACCTTTGCAGTTTCTAAAAAAAATTCTAAGTGGTAGTAGAGGCCTAGCCTAGAATTAACAAAGTATTGCAAAATTAGGAGGATTGACAATTAGCTTAGCTACTATTTTTATGGTCGTACTATCATGGCAGACATGTGCAATTCATGGGGTGGTTCATTTATTTTTTCACTCCATATCAGTATACACTAGGCTACCACAAAAGCATATAATCGGCATTATCTCAAAAACTAGACAAGTTTAGTTAGCCATATAGTTCCTCCGTAAGTTAGGTAGAAACTTGTAGTTTCTGAATCTTTGAGCCATCAACCAACTTTCTAGCATGAGCAGTTAGCAACTTACAAAATTTGATTGTTGCAATGGGCCCGTAACCACGAAAACGATTAGCGGAACACCTAAATAATGTCCGATTGCCTCAAAAATTCATATTTGGAGTTTTTAGCCAACATGTTACTATATATCAAAAGTACTTTACGATTCATCGTGTTTTCAATTTTTACGGGGCACCAGCCACACCCTAATGTATATATGTGTGTCAATATATGAATATGTGTGTCAATGTATGATGTATTTATCGAGCGTCATAAATATTTCTGGTAAAACAATTATTAAAAAATACTGTGTTTCATGCATTTCAGTCAGAGCATATTGTTATCCGCCTTGCACACGACAACAACTCTGTTTACCGGATCCAATAACGGGAAATTGTAGATGTTTAAGCATAAGTAAGTCGTTTGCTTGCTTTCGTTGTGCCACAGCTCTTAAACTTGATCAATCATTTCACTTTGCAAGCACCTAATATTCAGAAACTTGCAGCAAGGCGTTCATACTAATGAACAATGACTTTACTCAACACTTTTCTTAATTTTTGATAAATGTATTATAACTACGAGAGCAATATATGGATTGGTAAATATCTCGTTGGCAGTCAGTTTAAGTAAATTACCAGTAATTTACCAGTTACTGTATTATCATAAAATTCTATTTTTTATTGGCAAGTAACACGAAACTTTGGCCAATTATTGAACGCTAACAATCCAGTTTTTATTTACTTCCATTAAAACCAAAAAATTTGAATTAATTAACCTTATTTTGCACGAGGGGAAGCATTTTTGCCCCCTCTAAGTTTTTTCGTAACACATCCCTTCAGGAACAAAATTTGTATTTAAAATCAAACTGACTTTGAGTCAAATTTTAACAAAAAATCTCTTTTAGAATTTTGAAATTGCTGCAGTAACGGTAATTTTCTCGATTTTGAGGTTTCCCCAAATCACTTTCCTAAATCTGATCATTTTTTGGCAATATTTGCCTAAAATAATATCATAATACGTTTTGTGACGTAACTACTTTGACTTAGGCATATTATGTTTCAGTATAAAAAAAACGTCATTTTCGAAAATGTGGCCGTAACGTCACAATGATGACCTTATCAATTTAAGACCCATTTTTCTAAAAAATTTTGATGAACACCAACCCGCATGCCAAACTTCGTTTTCTCATGACCTTTAGTTTAAGGGTTTAATGGGGAGGCATTTTTGTCTCCCTTTCGTGTAAAATACGTTGGTTAGATACTCTGTGTAAAAAAGGGTTTAGAAAATTATACGTGATTGTTGGAATTAGCTTAGTCGGATAATTAATGTTGCCAATTATGTTTTAACAGATCCTAACAGGTGTTCAAGCTTGTTTCTCAATAGCAACAGCATCTCGCCAGATCAAGTCGTTGTAGACAGTAAGTAATTGAGCAATCAATATCAACGTTGTGGAGAATTAGTTCGGTAGCGGTAGAAGTGCTTTACGTTATCGGTCGTGTAAGCATAAGTAATTTTAATTTACATAGAGACTGCACGTCTACCAAAATATATTTTTAAATTAAGATTCATCTTACGGTTTAGAGTGTGTAATCAAGATAAAGACATACTGTAAAACACATTTTAAATTATTCAACCAATTTTTGAACCACTTTAATCTTTTCATGTCTATGAACTAATCAGCACTATGTTTCTGTCTAACCACACCTACGCAGATCACCCATTTGTAAATTTTATTTGCAAGTTAATAGTTCTTCAGGCTAGGCCAAACCAACAGGTAAACTGATTGAACCCAACGCGAAAAAATTTTTCTTAGGACACAACAAATTGCCAGTTTGGAAATCGAACCTGTAGCAAGCAATCTTTCGATCACAATTCCGACCCTTTACTGAGTGATTTTCTCGGCATTGTTATCTAATTTTTGAATTGTTTGTTATTTTTATTTTAAATGTTATTTATAAACAGTATAAGGCGAGTGGTTGAATCGTTTTTGATTTCAGCTTCCAGATATTGTTCTCCCGCCTGTGCAAGAGCTGACATGTGTGTTCCGAGATCCAACCGACGGAGTACCGAAATTTTCGGTCGATGTCAAAGAACGGCAGGTGGGCAAACACTAGAAAGCGTGCTGGCCGTTAGAACTAGGAAGAAATAAATGTTTTGTAATTTTTGGGGTTGCAAATTATCTCCCTGCCATCTTATAACGTCTTATGCTAACCATTGGATGATCCACACACTTTTCATTGCAATAATTAAAAAAGGTGAAGTCTTCGAGGACACAGTTTGAAGTACTTGGCCTCAAAGGTCAAGTCCTTGGCTTTGGCTTCGAAGCCTCAAGTCATTGAAAATTGCCCTGTCCTTGGCTCAAGGACAGAACTATTTTTTGAAGAGTTAAAACTTTGTAAAACGGCTAAAAATTTTTTTTCTAGACCGTTTTTTTTTGAGATCGCCTGAAAAATTTTTGAAGACCATTTTTTTTTGGAGAAGAGCACTTGGGTTTGTGTCCTTGGTCCTTGGCCTTGGCCTCGAGCATTCCTGTTTTTGGCCTCGAGATTGTCTGTCCGCGGAAGGGCTGTCCTTGGCCTTGCCTCGGATTTTTTTTTGTGTTCTTAGCCTTGGCCTCGAGCCTTATGTCTACGACTTTATCTTTGATAATTATTTTGTGTTTTGGAGGAATCCGCGCCTGTTTTAGAGTTCTTAGTGATCCAATTTTCTTAGGGATTTTTTCGAATTCTTGTTCACTGAATTGGCTGCTTGATCGTAGCCACAAAGCAAATATGCAGTGATTAATGTAAAGGGTCGTATCCTAGGACGCAACAGCGTAACCAGGGTGGGGGCTGAACCCAAATCATGTCGTCAAAGTCGCCGTAAAAATGACGCCTTTAATTTTCATCCACGCTGTCGACTAAATGATAAGTCTGATAACAAAAACAAAATCTTGCTCAGTTTGCCAAAAAAGTGGAGTATTTTAATCCATGCTTGCAATAAATAAAAACGTGCATTTTGTAGCCGAGGCAATCGCTTAACGCCGGATAGGCTTTAAAATTTTTGTAGCGGTGTCCACTATCCATGTTCCGTGAACAGCTCAAAATACGGTAGAAATCGCATTTTCAATCGTATCGTTATTCGTTAAACCCATACAAAGCTTCTTTTTGGTTCACCAAAATTAATGAAATTGCACATGTTGTAAAGATGGAAGCTACAGTGGTGATCAACATTCTACTGTATTCGAGTGTTTGCTATTACTTGCCATGATAATTTTGCAATTCATTGCTGCAAACTTTGACTTTGTGGCACTTTTCTTGTGAGCTTTTTTCATTTCCACTTTAATTTTTTTCAGGATTTCCTTTAACGTTCAACTCTAACCGTTGCTCAAGACTTTGTCCAGGAACAGAGTCTTGTACAACCAACATCTTTGGTGGGTCCAATTGTGTCTGCCCCGACGGAAGAGGTTGTGTTCCATCAGCGTCTTAACAATAGAAAATGAGAAAAATTTTACATATGCTCTGGAAGCTTTCTTTTTCTAGTGTTTTATCTTTAAGTTTTTATTATTCTGTGGTTGTGTAGAAGGTTTTGCAAGCTTAAAATGTAATTCAAAAATTGACTGATCAATAAATCTAACCCAACAAATGTAAGCCCAACGTTTAAGTTTAAACTTTCATTAAACCCTATTTTACACAGGAGTTAGGATGGGAGCCTTTTGCCCCTCTCGTTTTTTTGTGATAAATTCCTTCCGAAAAGCGATTTTTATTTTAAATTAACTTGGCTTTGAGTCAAAATTTATTTTAAATAACTTCTGAAAATTTGAAGTAATTGTAATTACATTTTATACACCAAGTTGCCTTGGCCATGAAACTGCGAAGAGATTTTCGGTCTTCGAGTCAAGCTGCCACTTGCCCACCTGTCTACCAAACTCGGTGAAGGCATTACACTGTCCCTTTTAATGCTGAAGGTCAAGCAGAGAAGCTGTGAATACCATTTTTTGTCGTCTTTGGTTTGACCCAGCTGGGAATCGAACCTGAGTTTATCACTTTTATCGCGTACGCTCTATCCACGCGACCACTGATCGGAAGATGCTGAGGTAACAAGAAGCTTTCTGATTTTTGAGGTTTTTTTGAATTTACTTTCCAAAGTCTGAGCATTTTTTGGCTAATACTAAACCTAAATGACGTCATAAAACGTTTTTGTGGCGTAACTAACCTGAGTTAGTCAGTTTATATTGTAGTACCAAAAAACAAACATAATTATGTAGAAAAATCAAACCGCCTGTGACATCATCGCAGAAATGACGTCTTTTTTCAAAAATGGCCAAGACGTCACAGTGATGACGTCATGAACACAACGCCAATTTTTCTAAAAACATTTTTGAGCACCAATCCGAATGCCAAATTTGGTACTCCCAGTACTTTTGATTTAGAACGATTTTGTCCCCCGCTCTATGTAAAATGCGTTGGTCAAATACTTCTTTCTTCATTGCCCGCTTTTCCGTGAGGGTTGCGGAAGTAGCAGCTCGAGACTAAGCCGCCACACTTCACGGTCTTCCATTAAATCCATTATTTTGTTCGCGCAAAGTTCCAAGCGATTCCATCCAAGATCCTCAATGTAATAGGTCCATCTAGTTCTAGGTCGTCCAATTGGTCTTCTCCCATTTGCGTTGGCAAGTAAAGCTAGTTTTGGAAGTCTTTCCTGAGGCATTTTGTTTAGTCTTTTCTAAGGCATTCGTTAAATTTGGCAAATATATCTGATAAGTAAGCAATGTCATTTTTCGCTACAATACCTTCTTTTGCAAGTCCAGGGTCACTGCTTTGTTGGAATTCGACTCAGTATCTTACAATGAGTTAAATCGTGCTAGGCAGTTTCCCGTTGAAAGCATCTTGCTTCCGTGTGGAAAAGCATGCGCTCAAAGGCTTGCCAATCTCATTACACAATTATTGCTTAAACAAGCGTGTGTTTAGGGCATGGACTTTAAGTTTATTCATTGCCTTGATGAATGTCTTCAAGGAAAGATTAAGATAATATTGCTCATATTCTTGGCCTCCAATTGCTGCCGATGAATAATGCAGTAAATTGTAAGCACCTTGGGACTTGCTGCTATTAGGAATGCCATGAATCCACGGTAACGGCCTATTATAGATGGGGCGCCGTCAGTTGTTCACGCTATGACATTGGTCAATGGGATTTGATTTTTTTTTAATGTGTTTTAACTTCTTGAAATGCTGTCTCACCCCAGATATCTGCATCCAGTGATAAAGCCATGGTAATACCACAATGGTTTTACCAATTAGTCTATTAAGGCAACAATAGGAATTGTAAAACAGATAAATGCAAGTAATTTTAGGATTAACCGAAAATTCTCATACATTGCGGCGGCAAACAGGAAATTAAGCAAATTAAGTTTAAGTAAATCAAAGCATAAAACTATCTTAGTGCTGTAAACATCCAGCGCAAATATTTACTTTGGTCCTTTTCTAGTTACTGCCCAACTTATTCTCAGCGGCCCCCAATTGCCGTTTATTAGCCAGCGCCCCCTTAAGAGTTGTAAACGCCCTTAGTGGGCGCTGGCGCCCACTATTGGAAACATTGCACTAAACAAAAAGATATAGCCAGCAATAGATCTATATCTTTTTTATTATTTACTAAATTTTTTTAAAAAGTCACTACCATAAATTCAAATGTGGAGTTTTTTTCTATGAATAAGACATTTATTATACAGCAGTTTGATTTCAGTTGTACTTTCTCTATTTAATGACTAGAATAGATCTACAAGTGTATAACCTACTTTAAAAAATTGAAATCAAAGTTAAAATTTATTAAGAACAATGCTCTGAGAAAATTATTGATAATTAAGCTATAGACAGTATCCAAAGTCTTATAGGCACAATCAAACCTTGATTAACAGCCTAAAACATACTGTTGCAGAATCGAAATTCGTCTTTTATTTCTCTCATGCATTTTTTTTCGATTGCCGAAATCGTTTGACATTGTAAATCAAAAGTTCTTTATGTTAATAACCTAAATTTCTAGCATTCGAGGAAAAATACATGATAGTCGTTTTGTTATTAAACTAATCGGCAACTGTTGACTAATTACAATAATAATCAATCAAATCAATTAAAATTGTGTGATCAATGTGGACTGTGAAGTACATAGAACTAAACCCTGAAAGATTTCTATCTTTTTTCTTTTTTTTTGTTTTATCAAAATAATTGATTTGCTACTTTACGCAAAGTTTCAAGTTAACATGCTTAATGATGACACAGTTCTAATAATAAACACAAAAATATAGATCATCTAAATCAGCAAGTAAATCAAGACCTTCTTTTATTAACGATGAATAGATAAAATACAAGTTAACTCTATTACATCGTATATCAAATTATCTCTATATTACATCAAAACAACATACTTTGTTTTTGTAACAAAAATCAGCACAAGTTCATTGAAAAACTTGGGTGTAAAGATTACGCTAGCATGCTGTAATTCCATTTGAGGAATCTAGGAAGCGTTTGGGTGTTTGATCAACAATCAAATGAAATGCTCATACAATTAAAAATGTCATCAAAAATTAATCATATATTCTGCCAGATATCCATCTACTGTATTTTGAGACATTACGGCAATTAATAAACTCCAAAATAAAGTTATATTTCAGTATTGCCTAACTGTATATAAGTATAAAATTAGTTACGAGGCAGTGCATGTTAATTTTTTTTTGAAAAAAGTCAATAGGTGCAAAACAATTTTATCCATATTATGAATTTTCAAATTTGTTAATGATATAAGATAAATTTGTCTACTGTATTCAAAACTATGAAAATATTGAAGGTGAGAGATATTTTTGAATTAGATGTCGCAAATTTATGCACTTTTATTATCACTCCATATCACCTGAAAACTTTGACAACTACCTCATGTATAACATACGATAAGTAAGGAAACAGTCATCATGATTACAAAATCAGATCAATTGCTTTAGAATAACGTTAGTTTAGAACGAACTAAATCTTGAAATGGGCAACAATCTTGTTTGTACTGTATGTTAAAATGAAAATAATAACGCTAGAAAAGCAATAAGAGAAAGTGAAAATATTATTCCTACAAAGGCGGCTCGAATCGATGACCTAAAAACGATTTTTCAATGTCCTGTTTCCTTTACAGAAAGTGACTTGAATTACATAGTATTTCAACGTATTAATTTTCATGCATATATCAAGCATTGATTTTCTTTTTTTAACGTTAAATTAACTCATATTTGTTAACGTGATTGGCATAATATTGATCAAACTCAGACATGCAGAGTTGTAGACATTTGCTAATTGGATAAAATATTAATTGTTGGGACATTGTTTGAAATGATACTGTTTTGCAAACTTAACAATTTTAGACTTAACAAAACTTAACAGGGGGCAATTTTTATCCAAAGCATTGCCCATAATTGAATCAAGTTTTGCTTAAGTTTAAAGATTATCAGCAGTGCTGGCGAAAACTGAAATAGTGGTAAAGCAAGATCAAAACCAAAACAATTTTAGATATCAACCTCTGAAAAAAGT
Source organism: Trididemnum nubilum (assembly GCA_963965965.1). Classification (NCBI taxonomy): domain Eukaryota; kingdom Metazoa; phylum Chordata; class Ascidiacea; order Aplousobranchia; family Didemnidae; genus Trididemnum; species Trididemnum nubilum. The sequence continues at coordinate 25,303,104 of OZ014480.1, forward strand.
TTCACCTGGTACTGGAAAAATGGACCAAACAGAGCAACCAAAAACGGAAATGAAACTGGAGAAAGGAATGGTACTAACCGGTTGAAATTTCCAAGCGTATCATCAGCAAATAATTGCTCGGAAATGCCCAACAATAAGTCATAGAATTAAAACGTCACAAAGCTGCTTTTTGGGCCTGCGGAGGAATTCTATTGCAAAGCAAATAAAGTTTTTGACCTAGCAATTACAATTCATTTTTTTTACTTTTACAAGCAAAACAAAATATTTTACATACAAGTCTTTGTGGAACTGATTAACAGCTGATAATAATCAAAAATGTAATTCATTGAAATATTATTTATTCATCTCTAACTTCAAATTTGCTTTAGCCAGAAGTAGCAAATTTTGTATACGGTTGGGGGCATTTTTGCGCGTCTTCTGTTTTTTTTGTGATAAATCCATTCAGGAAATAGATTTTCATTTCAAATCAACTCGACTTTGAGTCAAACATCATTACAAATAACTCCTGGAAAGTTTAAGCTGATAAAAGTAACTGGAAGTTTACTGATATTTGAGGTTTTCAAAAGTCTTTTTTCGAAATCTAAACATTTTCTTGCGAATACTACAAGGGTGATCCGAAAGTAACTCCTCATTTTAAAATACGTTCAATTTATTCGATTGCTGTAATAAGTTTCTCAATTTTTGTGTGTATATCGCTCAATGTGTGGCAATTAAATCTATGCTCTTGTTTTCTAATTAGGTATGGTGTGGAATGACAAAAGTATGGTGTGTAATAATACGTTATGTGTGTGATATGATACGGTATGATGGTATCGATTTGACGGCATCGGTATGGCGGTTTCGGTATGGCGGTATCTGTATCGGAATGGTGGTATGATATGTAATAAATATTTACAGTATGCGTCGAATGATAACGGTATAGTGTGGAATGACTTCGGACAGGGTTGTGGGTTCCTTCATCCTTCATGATATCATAAGCGCCAAAAGGTACCTCACTATGCTAAAAGATGAAGTTTGGCCAATTATCATTTATGAGTCCTTGAGACAATACGATTTGAAGATTTGATCTTCATGCAAGATAGAACCCCTACACCCTTTGCTCTTGTTGTTTGTGAATGGCTGAATGCCCGATTTCCTAGAAAACGGATGAGTCGTCGTGGTTCGCACGAATGGCCAGCCAAAAGTCCTGACTTAACAGTTAACACTTTGACTTACTTTTTTATTTGGGGTTGCTCAAAAGAGCAAGTCTACTCAACCAAATCAAGGCATTTGGAAGAACTTGAAGGGAGAATACGAGAAATTTTGACGCATTCTCCATCCCGCAAGAGCTTCTTGTAAAATCAGTTGGTGCGGTTCATGGTCGACTTTGAGAAGCTGGTGGCGAATGATTGTGCCCATTTTTAATTTTAAATAAAAGTCAATGCAGTAAACTTAGTTTCCTCTCAAATAAAAGTTCACGCAATATACTATCTACTCATGTTATTTAATTGCAGAAACTACACTTCAAAAATAAATTTTGGTTATTTCAGAATAGGGAGTTACTTTTTGATTACCCTAACCTAAATGACGTTAAACGATGTTATGAGACGTTTTTGTAGCGTAATTAACTAACTTGACTTAGGCATTTTTTGATTGAGTGTCAAAAACTTATGTGCACTATTTGAATTGCCTATGATGTCATCGCAAAATGATATCATTTTTCAAAAATATGGCTGTGACGTCAAAACCATTACGTCATCAATTTAAAGCCAATTTCTCTGTAAAATTTTGGTGAACACCAATCCACATGCCAAATTTGGTGTTCCCAGCGTTTGGTTTAGAAGTGTGTTAAATAGGGAGCATTTTTTCTCCTCCCCCCGTGTAAAGTACGTAGGTCAAACATTCTGTGGAGAGGATGGTTAAATACGCCACGTAATAGCGGCTCAGCATCAGACGTTTTGATGCTTACGTCACAGAACCAAGATTTAAACCCAAATCTACTGTTTCAGTAGCAGACGATTTACTTATTAGACTGCGAGAAAAACCAACCTATTAATCATAAGTCCTCGTTTTTGTTTTTCGTTGTGTATTTATTGTAGTGTATTAGTATTATTAATATATTCCTGCAAAAAATAGGCTGGTTTGCAGTAGAAAATAGACTGATCAAGGACATGGTTAGTGGTTATTGTGGTCAAACAGCATAGAGATGGGAAAAGTGATTATCAATGTACTTTTCATAAACGCATTTCATATGTTCAAATGTTGCGAGAGACGTTAGGGTCAACAATACGTAAAAATTGTTCGAATAAGTGTAGTTTGAATTCAACCGGTTCAAAAAAGTACTCGACAGCGTGGGCCAGAGCGAAAATTATAACATAACACAGCCAAAAATTAAACTTTAAAACCCTACAGCCTGTTTCACCCGTAATCGCGATCATCAGAAGTCTTAACAGACTGTAGGGTTTTAAATTTTAATTTTTAACGTGTACTATGTTATGCTATCATAAAAATTGTTACATGTTAAAATTGAAAGTTACTCCATTACTCCCTGAAATACTGTAGTTATACTACAGCAGATTAAAATTGCTCTGTATGTACCGTACATGCGATAGTGAGAACAGAATATATGAATCAAGGTTTGTTGTACTGTATCAACGCTCAACAGCTGTTAATTAAAATTTAGTGCTGTATTGGTTATGTTAACATTGTTTCAAAACTCTAGCATTGTTCTGGCTAACTGAAATAATTGGGTTAAGCATACAAAAAAAAACTTTGCTAAGCAATACGCTGGAGATAATATAAAGCGAAAAAGTAATGCAAAAATTAAAGCAAGTTATAATTAGAATGCAACAATTGCACGTCGCTTCGTACTTAATTGACGGTAGGACGATAACTTCACAAAAGTGTTCCCTTATTCGTCGAAATCGAACCCAAATCGAAATTGCCTCTTATCTAATTAAAATTTGCAGAATCCAATCATCGCCGAGGAAATTATTATTGATTATCTAATAATGACGGACATAGAAATGATTTGTAGAGGCTTTGAAGATTTAGAAATCGTGAGCGTTAAGAATGATATTTTTAGCTTGTGTTGTTAAGAGATGTCCTGCGATGGCTAGTTCGGTATTGTATCAAGCCAAATTTTTTATTATACTCGCTGTATATATCAAAGCGTGTAACAAGTTTGCGAGGCCTATTTCCGCGTTTTTGCGCCGGTGGGCAACACAGCTTCTTTTGAAGAAATGTCGCAGTGGTGGCAAGCTGTGGGTAACACTGCGTCCAATTTAACCGGCTTTAGATTTGAACCTCAAACTTTTTGCTCCAGAAACGAACGCGTTACCTCTCGACCAACTGGCTGGTTGGTTATTGTATTTGTCACTCTGTTGCAAATATTGGTTTAGACCAGATGTGTTCAAACCAGAAATGGAGCCGGTCAGGATTTTCTCAACCCGACCCAACCGGTAAATTTAAAAATCTACGCTGGTTGACCGGCCGGTCAACCGGATTCTGACCCGCCCGGTCGACCGTTTTTCACAAAAAGTTTTTGTTCACTATCACTGCATCTAATGAAAAATTTCAAAAAAGGAGTGGGCATGGGCGAGGTGTTAAAGTTTGTGACACCGGACGGGTGTCTCAGAAAAAATTTTGCGTTTTTTGCAAAAATAACAACTTAAAGACCTTTTTAGGTTAAATTTCGGTTTGAAAAACCTGTTTGGAGCAGCGCAAAACGTGCACAAAATAAGCATAAAAAGATCAGGAGGGCACAAGTTAAATTATTAAACGTTCTTTCAAATGATATTATGTGTAAGGCCAAGTAAAGAAGTTAAATTTTTCAGCTATTGGTGACAGGTTTTGTTTGCGATTTGCCGAGCAGCAAACACTAAACTGTAATGACATTGGCTAGAAAACATTCGAAATATAATGTGCCACAGCAGTTGGTAGTAAAGGTACTTCAGAACAATCGATGGTTGGTTAGATATAGAAAAATAAGAGCTATATATTTCTTGCCAGTGTAGAATGTAGTAAATCTAAGTTGAAAAAAGCTTTTCAAAGGGGCAAGATTTTAGCATACACTAAAATATCTGAAATCTGTGCCACTTCTACACACAAGCTGATTAAAATGAAGCTAAATTACCAGGCAGCGTAAGCTTCTTCCACATGTATGCTTTATTCTAATCTGATTACGCGATTTTTCACTTTTTTTGCATTGTGCCGTGGCCCAAAAAGGGGGAGCATGGCACAATGCCCCCCCTAAATACGCCCCTCGATGTGTCAGTCTTAGTGGTTACAACATATCAGTCGCAGTTTGAAACCATTCAACAAGCGTTTTCAAAAGGTGTGGTTTGTTGATGCTGTTTTTTTATAAAAAGTTTTATTTATAATAAAATATTCGGTTAGTGCTTAAACGTCTTTTAGTTGCAAGAAAGGAGAATTTGACCGGCGTTTCAACCTGCTTGACTGGCCGGTCAAAAAATCTCTACCCGGCCGGTAACCCAACCGGCCGGTCGACCCAATCGGTTACCATCCCTGGTTCAAATTTTTTAAACGAGCGCCAAATTAAAACAAGGCTCACGCAAAGAAGCTCGTGGGCCAAAAGCTGTTTGATGGCACAACTTTGCATTCTAAAATACCAGACTAAAAAATATCCAACCTGCAAATTAGATAAAAAAAAAATGAAGACCATGAAAAAGTTTTCCGGCCATTTTTGAGCAGATTATATAAGAAAGTGTACATAGTAGGGTCCATCCTATCAAAACGATTAGAGAAAAAAGTCCTTGCCTTATTTTTTTACTATAGCTCGTTGCAATCGAAAAATGCGTGCAAATCAAAAAATAAAGTAATGATTTTCAACGAATATTAGCAGGGCGAAATACGTCGTAAGAAATATAAAGACCAAACTCGAGCGGTACTCAGATTTATTGGGTTATGGGCTGCAAATGGTTTTGCGGTCTGGATGATGGACATCCCGGTTAGACGAAGTGGAAGAGAAAAATCACCAGCAATAGAAGATCATAAAACTTTTTTAAAATTACTTGAATATGAAGCGTGTTTTGGCAAAAGTTGAAAAGTGACATTTTTCAAAAAATGAGTTTTTCGTAATTTTCAAGTTATTTACTAAAAATGTTTTACCTGAAAAAAAACTTATGTTAATTTTCAGTCATTTTTCCGTAATAAATAACTTATTATGCTGCACTTGACATCAGAGCCGAATGAAAGTTTAAAACTTTAAATGCAATTTTATTGTAACGGTGAAATGCGATTTATCAACTGTTGCCAAAACGTACTTCATACCGAATACAAAGTGTTATTTTCAACTCTTTTGACTGAAGTGGTAATTCTGCTGTTTTCACAAAAAAACCAGAAAGTCATTTTTTAGTAAGAAATGCCTTCGCTATTGAATGGTGGGGTTAAAATTCCAGGTAGTGTACTATAAGTTAGAACACCACAAAACACGTGCCTGCAGATGAATAACATGCAGCATACCTGCAGAGCAAATAGTACTGTTGCTAGCAAATGCAGCCTAAGCTTTACTGAATAACAAAAGCAGTCCTAACTAGCTCTTAATTATTTAAACAAAGAAATAAAGTCTATGTTTACTAAAATGTTTTAATCAAAATAATCAAATCAAAGTTTTCATTATACTCGCTGTATTACACGGAAGCATGTAACGAATTTACGGGCCTATCTGGGCGCCACAATTCGCCCGGGCTACACAGCTCCTTTCAAAAAAACTTTACAGCGGTGGCAATCCGTTGGCAACACTTTGTCCAATTTGACCGGCCCAAGATTTGAATCTCAGGCCTCCCACTTCGAGGATGAACGCATTAATTCCGGCTTGACCAACAGGCTGGTATAAAAAACAAGTCCATTAAATTAAGTCTTTAAAATTACTCAGATTAGCTTAATGGTTAACTAATCCTTTTTGGGTGAACCCGCTTTAATCAAAATACAATATATACACGTTGAACGATTATACAGCAATAAGCACAATTGCTGCTTATAAAAAATCTAATAACAGTTTCTAACAAAAAAATTAAAAACTAATGAATGATAGCGAAAAAAGACAAAAATTTAATAGAATGAAAAAAAAAAGTCCTCTTGCTCAATCCAGGAAATTATTTATTTGGCTGCACTAGGCATTTGACTTTATTTGATAGTTTTTGGGAAAAGTAAACTGCAAACCCTATATAGTGTTGGTTACATTTACCTGTCGTTGTGTGAGCTTAGACCATAACGATCTACGACATAAGGGCGCAGACATAACGCCGCAGGGACAGAAGGGCGCAAGGACATAAGGGCACAAGGACATAAGCACGCAGAGACGTAAATCTACAATCTGCGCTTACATTTTCGTGCTTCAAAAAATATTATGTAATGAAAGAAACGAACTTGATTAATGAGTATTTTATTTTATTTTTGAAAGTTAAATTTTGAAAGAAGTTTTTTGAATTCGCTTCTTTTTTCCAGTTCTTAATTATCGCACAAAGCTCTACCTTTAAACTGTTTTTAAGTCGCTGTACACTAATCTTGAGCAAACCTCTAAAAAGAAATGTTTATTTTTAATGAGTTTATTTGCTTTACGTAATCACGTCAGCTAGGGGTACTGAAACCTGGGAGGGATATATTCTCCCCAATAGTTTGACTATGGTCTACATCTACATCCCCCCCCAACAGTTTGACTATGGTCTGCATCTGAGCGCCTGATGATGTTTAGTCCTTTGTTTTGGTCTTTATGTGATTTCGGGGACAAAAACTCTTCAATTTTTGGTGAAGACCTTTTTTTTTGGGTCGTCACTTAATTTGCTTACGTGAAAAAATTGTGCTCGAGCTTTATCCCCCTAATGTTAAAAATAGGGCAAAATTGAGGTAAAGTTTCAAATTATCCCCCCTAATTCTCAACAACAATCGGCTCTACTGACATCAGAGGTTGTTTCCAAAGGCGGTCATTTAACGGTTGTACTTAATCCGTTAAGAAACAATTATAATAGGCCTTTTATCTGCGTGCGAAGGCAAATCAAATCATTTATTTTCTCGCTTTATTCCGCCGAATTCGTATGAGGAGTATGCGCAACTCATAAGACCAGAAGCGAATTCAAAAAACTTCTTTCAAAATTTGGCTTTCAACAATAAAATAAAATACTCATTAGTCAAGTTCGTTTCTTTCATTACATAATTATTTTCCGAAGCACAAAAATGTTAGCGCAGACTGCAGATTTACGTCTCTGTGCCCTTATGTCCTTGCGCCCTTCTGTCTTCGCATTTATGTCCAGCGCCCTTTTGTCTGCGCCCTTAAGTCGGGTTTCGAGACAATGAGTTTAACACTTTTTATTTATAAATTACAATTTAGCCAAACTGCTTACCTTCTTGGAGTGCACTCTCACTAAGAAATTTTCTTTAAAACTCTTTCCGGTATTTCTTTGCAAAATATTATAAGAATACGGTGTTTATACATATGCTTTGTGTTAAAACAAAAGCGTGTTTTGCGGGCAAGCGATACTGATGGTCCCGAGATTTACTATCTGTGTTAGTAAGCTGAAATGAAAACTACACAAATCTCATTAAAAACCGAATGCTCCGGCCGAAAGTTACTTCAAATGTCGGTCAAGACCTTTTTCTGTTGGTCTTCACATAGTTTCCGTCAAAAATAACATCGAATCCCATTGCTGTAAATGAGCTTCTTCGGTCGAAAATTACTTACGCACCCGTGGTTGTGCGGCCCCGTTCAAGTTTAAAAAACTGTAATATAATGCTGCTCGTTCCTCAGAAACTTTGGATAGCCTTAGTTTAGAATATAAATAACTAGAAATAAGTGATAGTAAATAAAAATAATAGTGAAAAACTTAAAATACAAATAATAATAATAAGGCACTAGTATAATTCATTTAGTTATAAGCAATAATAAGTATTACAGTATTATTATTTAATTGTGTTTTTTACTGCATGACTCGAAAACCAAAACGCACCTTCGCTTTCTCTTATTCAAAGCAAATTGGTGAATAAATATGTAATCAAAATGATTAAAAAATCGAAAATTCTAGCGTTATGCTAACTACATTAAATAATTAGATAACGAATACAACAGGAATGCACGCTCTCACATGGAGTTTTAAATCAAATCATTTCTTTCATTTTATTCCTTTTATTACGCCAAAGGGTGTAACGAGCTTTCCGGGCCTATCTCCACGTCATTGTGCCCCGGCAACACAGCTCCTTTCGAAGAAATGTTGCAGCGATGGCAAGCCGTTGGAAACACTGTGTCCGATTTGACCGGCCCGAGGTTTGAACCTTAGACCTCCCACTACAGAGACGAGCGAATTACCGCTCGACCGACCAATGGAGTTTTTAAGATGTTGAAATAAAGCAATAAATGTTGTTGAAAATAGTTTTATTTTTAAAATGCACCAATAGGCACGTAGTCTGTTGCACTTTATTCTGCATGAAATGTTTTTGCAAGAACGTCTCCTTATTATTCGAAAAGGAATCAAAATCGAAATAAGTCGTGCAAAATTTCAAGCATCTTCACAAAAAAACAACTATCACGAATACATGCATTGAAGCAGAGAAGCAAGGGTCAGGGAGGTTTTTTTGATGTTATTTTTAATTTGTGAATTTTAGAAAATCAATGTTGTAACGATGGTTGAGTAGTTTGTTGTAACGATGGTTGAGTAGTTACTGCATTTGTACATTGTTTTGCAAGTGCTCTGTAAGACAATGCTGAAGAGCAAAATCAAACTTCAAAACTTCGCTTTCGAAAATTTAAAAATACTTTAACTTTATTTTACACGCACTATTTGATCAACGCATTTTGCACAGAGAACGGGGCAAAAATGCCTCCCTATCTACAGTAACTTCTAAACCAAAAGTTATGAAAACACCAAATTTGACATAGGGGTTGCTGTTTACCAAAAATTTTTTGAAAAAATGTTTTTCAATTAATGGCATCATCATTGTGGCGTCGCAACCATATTTTCGAAAAGTGGACTTCATTTTTGTGATGACGTCACATGTTGTACAAATTTTGTATATAGCTTTTTTTTATGCTGAATCATAAAATGCCAAGTCAAAATCGTCATTTAAGTTAAATAGTGGCCCAAAACGCAGCTCAGATTTTGCAAAATGACTTCGGGAAATTTTTCATTCCCTTGGCAACTTGAAATTTTCAGGAGTTATTTGCGAATAAATTTGACTTAAAGCCAAGTTGGTTTGAAATAAAAATCGATTTGTGAAGAGCTTTATCACAAAAAACCGAAAAAGGAGCAACCCCTTTCGCGTAAAATGGGATTAAGACTTGCAACTTAACCTGAATGTCATAGTGTCGGTAAGGCTGCTGTGATATTATTTTTTTAAGTGCATCAAACTCAAAACAACGCATAATTTACTTCTTTGTTTGCAGTGTTGCGTCACGTACATTATTGGTTACAAACATCTTTGTATCAACGGGGTAAATTGTGTCTAAAACGCATCGTTGTTTTCACTCAATTAATCTGAATCTTAAATCTCGTATGATTATGTTTATACTTGTTTAATTAGTTGGACTATTAATAAGTATTACAATTGCACAGTAATTCGATTTCGCCTGAATGACATTATCAGGTTTTATTATTGACTGAAATTGCCCTCAAAAGGGCATCAAGTCAAAATATTTTTGCTAGGTTTTCTTTCAAAACATTTTGACAGGCAATAAGATTAACTTCACCAAATTTGAGCTTTTTATGAGTTTCCGTTCCCGAGAGATAGCAGTTTAGATTCTCCGTTAGAAAGGCTTTTTCTATTAAGAAATTTTGCCTAAGTTGCCAATTAAAAGTAATATTTCAAAATGTTACCCTATGTTCTTAATTCTCGATTAGATTTTGCAGCAATGTACAAGTCAACACCAAGCAAAAGATCAGTATCATATTATATTGGCTGCTTTTCAAGTAAATACAAGACAGGTTTTCAAATGTTAATCTTTTGCTACAAAGCTGGTAAATGGAAACACTAAAGTAAGAGGAAAATTGCTAATTTTGATCTGCAATATCTCGAAAACAACAAGACGTACAGAGTTCAAATTTTGTGAAAATGTATTTTAGGTTTTTCTCAACATTTTGGTTAACAGTGAAAAATTTGACTTGAATGCCCGTTGAAAAAGAAGTAAAAATACAAAAGCATATCTTAGAATAGTTTGAAAAGTTTTTTTTAATGCTAAGGTACGAAAATAAACAAAACCTATTGCTGTTTACAAAACCAGCATTGGAAACTTTTTTTAGCGTACAAACAATTCTAGTTTCAAAAATCATAATTAAGTTTGGAAACGAAAAAGGAGATAAAGAAATTTGTGAAAGATAAAAAAAAGGATGTTATTTTTCTTAATCCTGCGAATTTTAGGATTGCTATTTTAATCTTAAAATTTACTGATTTACAATCCTTGCTGATTAAAACTTAGACGCTTTTTATTGATACCGCGTATTTACGAGCCGGAAAATACGCGTGAGATCTTGCTCAATGTAAATCAAGGATGTGGAAGCGGAAGCAGAAGCGGAAGCTGGAAGCGGAAGCGGTGGAAGTGGTTAATTTTTTGTGGAAGCGGAAACGGAAACACTTGGATGGAAGAGGTTGGAAGCGGAAGCGTACTCGGAAGCGAAAGTGTTGAAAAGGAGCCGGAAGCGGAAGCAATTTTTTCAAAATCAAACGCTTCCGGATGTTCAACCTGGCTTCAATCGTTAATGTAAAATGTTACAATAATTATAATAATATAGAATCGACAACCAGGGTAGTGGCGTCGCTAAGGGGGGGAGGAGGCCCGCCCCGGGTGTCGCCATTTTGGAGTGACACCATTTTATAAAAGCATTCAAACAAAATAAAGCAACAATATGTTTAATATAATTGGAAAGTTTACCACACTTAATACACCAAAAAATGATTTAAAGCATCTTTTAAGACATTTATTTAGATTTAGAGCGCTAATTTGTCAAAAATATAACTTACAAATAAGTTAAAACTTTGAAAAACCGCCAAAACTAAGCAATTAAATTTGATCGTTTTTTAAAAGATGCCGAATACAGGTTTCATACAAAAATATACAGTTAATTGCCAATCAATTCAACTCAAATATCATTCCATTAGCTTCGAACAAATTATTTTTCTCTATTAAATATAGACGAAATGGTTTACTTCTTGTAAGTTTTATTGAACTGCTTACAAGATTTTATGACTTGCGGTCAGTGGCGTTGCTAAGGGGGGGCGGCCCGCCCCGGGTGTCATCATTTTGGGATGATACCATTTTATGATACCAAACAAGGCAAAAAACAACATCAATATGTTTAATATCATTGGAAATGTTTAGCACACCGAAGTGGACAAAAAATGGCTTTTAAGCATCTTTTAAAACATTTATTTAGAGGGGGTGCTAATTTGTCCAAAATATAATTTAAAAATTGGTAAAAACAGTGAAAAATGTCCAAAACTAAGCAATCAAATTTGATCGCTTGTTGAAACATGCTGAATATAGGTTTAATCAAACAAAAAATATGAGCTAGGGAATAGGAGATGGTTATTTAGTATTGACCAACTACCGATTACTTCGACTCAAACATTGTTCATTAGCCCTTCCTCTCCTTCCCCAAATTATCTTTCTCAATTACATATAGACGAAATGGATCACTAGTTTCTCTGATTGAGTCTGATTGTGAGTCTGATTGAGTCTGATTGATTGAAGTCTGATTGAACTATACGATTTTATGATTTAACAGCTTGTAAATAAGAGCACCGAAATTTTACCATTAGCCACATCCTACAAAGCAGAAGTGGATTCGAGGACACTAGGCTCGAGGCCAAGGACGCAAAAAATCCGAGGCCAAGGCCAAGGACAGCCCTTCCGAAGGCAGACACTCTCGAGGCCAAGGACCAAGGACAAAAACGCAAGTGTGCTCCAAAAAAAAGTCTTTAAAAATTTTTTTCAGGCGATGGTGTAGAAAAATTTTTTTCAGCCGATCTGCAAATTTTTAACCGTTCGAAAAATAGGGTTGTTCTCGAGCGGAGGACAGGGCAATTTTTGAAGATTTGAGGCTTCGAGGGCAAGGACTTGACCTTCGAGGCCAAAGCCAAAGACTTCAAAATGTGTCCTCGAGGACGTCCTCAAGGCCAAGGACGTCCTTGAGGACTCCACCTCTGCCACAGAGCCATTGCTCATTTATGCTACCAGTTTATTCCTGTTTTTGCTCTGATAATTTTTATGTCACGTTTCAAAAGCATTAATTTTTGTCAAAATATAGCCTAAAATTCAGTTATTTTTGCAAAAAAAAAGTTTTCGAGCGGTGGGGGCGTTGCTCCCCAACCTCCAGTCTCCGGAAAATGGGGATTTTGCCCCCAGACCCCCGGAAACAACAACCCCCCACTGTACGTCTGTGGCTGCGTGCCTGAGTTTAAGTATGTTTTTGCACTGCTAATTTTTATGCAAAGTTTTGAAAGCATTAATTGTATTAAAATAAGCTTAAACTTAAGTTACTTTTACAAAAAAAAAGTTTCGAGTGCTGGGGGCTCCGCCCCCAGAACCCCGAAATTGCCCCTCTCCCCATCGCAGATTTCTGGTTACGCGCCTGATACTAGATGTGTGCTGCTTATCCTTCCAATAAGTTTTAGAATCTTACTATGCGAAGTTATTGAGCTAGTCAAATAACAACCGCTATCTAACCGCAATGAAGTATAGAAGCTAGCTTTAAAATATAACTTATTGCAGGCTATGATACTGTACATTTTGAAGCGTGACACCACAAAATTTTGCCCCGGTTGTCACCGTAGTTAGCGACGCCACTGAACCAGGGCATGGTATGGAATGGAATGGAACGAAACTTTCGGTATGGAATATGGAAGATGCCAGAATGGAATGGAAGGGAAGATTTCAAGAATGAAATGGAAGACAATCTTCCATTCTTCCATACCAATTTCATACTAGATTTTAGGCATTGTTTTTACAAAAAAATAAATACCGATGTCGGGTGGTGATAAATAATATGGTCACAGAAGTATTCAACTTCAATATCTACGGGTAATATTTGTCGATAAATCTCGGTACTTTGGTTGTTTATATTGCCCAAACAGTGTACGTATTGCATCATTGTAAGTACATGGCAATTCGCAGCATTGATGTTATAGTTAACGACTTTGACAAGTTTGACTTATTTTTTTATTGTTTTTTTTTTTTGAGATTGACAATTTGCCAAGTCCTAAATTTTGTTATCTTACATCGTCACTAAAACTCGTATTTGTTATTTCATTCCCGTTTCAGCTTAATTTTATTTCTATTTTTAGTTTTTCATCTTGCAATAATTTTTTTTGGTGTTAAAGCTTGGATTTTCTATTACGGTAAATGTTCTTTAGCAGTTTGGTTATGACAAATTTAATGTTGATATGAGAGCAAACTTGTACGGTAATTATTAGACCATAGGCGTTACCAGGGGGCCCAGGCCCTCTGCCTCCCCCCAATTGAAATGCTACTAATCATAAAAATGATGACACAAAGCCTATTTATTCAGTTTTTTAGCATTTTTTGGGCGCAACAGTACATGTGTACAACAGCAATTAGCAGTAACTTAATATTGACGACTAGGGGTCCGGGCCCTCTCAATTTAAATTTTTGCCAACCAATTTAAATCTCCAAGCCGGGAGAAATTCGGTGGTTTTGTTCCAAAAGGTGCAATCTCAGGCCCTCATCTAACTTTTTTTTGCAATAATATGTTTTAGGCCCCCAGCTAACTTTTATACTGCAATAACATGATTAGTAACCATTTATTGCATCAAATGTACCAACTTGAAATAACTTTAAATTCCACCTTCACCACCTACCAACTTTTAATAACGATCCACCTCCATCTCGTCAGTTTTCACGCGACAAAATGCTTTTGAAAAACTTAGCTTGGGGAAATGCTTATTGAACAAATTATTGAAGTTGAATCGAGAATGCTTGGGCTCCTGGTCGTACATATTCCTAAAACTGGTTATTTTCATGACAAAACAAAAATCTTCAAAGGCAAATCTTTGAGTGAATGATTTAATGCTAAAAATTATGCAGAAAGCAATGTACCTTGATTTCCCTGACCAGGCCAAGTCACAAAATTTAACCCGAAAATAAAAGATTTTGAACGTGTTTTGGACTTGACTTGAACTAGAGGGAGAGATTTGTTCAATTGGCTCTCAAATCTCAAAAATTTTGTTCTTTCAAATGGCTCTGAAAACGTGCGAAATGTGATCCAAATGGCATTAAAATAGCCATTTTTTTCCAAAAGCTTACAAAAAATCGCCCAGCGGCTGGTTTTTTTGCCTCCAAACTCCCATAGCCTCCGGCGGCTGGTGGCTCCGCCCCCAGGCCCATTTGTGACACGTTTGAGTTGCACGAATTTACTCACCACGTCTCCTAATTTTGATACGTTGATAAACCTTTTTAACTTGCGGTTTCAGTCTTTTCCTTTTAGCAAATCCTGATTACGTACTAAAGCAGACCCACAGCTTTTGATCTTTCATTTTTTGTCCCATTAAAAGTCTCTCTTTTTGAAACTTTCTGAGGACGTCATTGCATGTGATTTACGGTTTAACCCTCCCCCCAATCCAAAATCCTGGCTACGCCTATGCATTAAACCATGAGCAATACGCATACCAGATACCAGTTGTGGCATCTTAGTATTGTTGATGCACCTTCACGAGCGGTTGCTTTACAACATTGCAAAGATGCAAAGCAGCAAAATATACGTTGCATTGCTTCCAGTCTACATTTTCTTTGGTATGGAAGTATGGAATGGATTATGGAAGAAAATTTTAGTATGGAATGAAATATGGAATGGAAGACTTTTAGAATGGAATGGACAAAAATTGCCTGTATGGAATATGAAAAAATCGTCTTCCATTCCATTCCATGCCCTGTCGACAACACAAGTCAAATAAAATAGCTTACAAAGTAACCTTGGCTGTCTTTTTTTTACACTAAATACAGTAAGCTGTTTCATACTGAGCAGGGATGTGGAAGCGGAAGCTGGAAGTGGAAGCGGAAGCTGGAAGTGGAAGCGGTGGAAGCGGTTAAATTTTTGTGGAAGCGGAAGCACTTTGATGAAAAAAACAGGAAGCTGAAGCGAACTCAGAAGCGACTAACTCTATCCGGAGCCGGAAGCGGAAGCAAAAAATTACAAAAGTGAGGAAGCGAAAGCGAACTCGGAAGCATATAACTTCAAGAGGAGCTGGAAGCGGAAGCATTAAAAATGTGACTGCTTCCGCATCCTTGATGTAAATATAAAAAAGGAAAAGTGTAGAATCTATGCGGTTAAATGACACTCGTATTTCCGCGCGCAAATATGCGTGATCCGGGAAAAGCTACCAGTTGTTTGAACTCATACTGCCTACCTTTTTTTCAAACTTAGTATTTGTCTTCCTGCTGTTTAATCTTGCCTACTATTATATTGCTTTTTTTAGATTTGTTTCGGTATTTTTATCCTAAAAAAGCAATTTTAATCCAACGGTAAATTTTAATGCAGGGTGTTTCGAAATTAGAGCCCTCCTCTTCTAACCGTGTAAACTAGAACACAAAATACTGAAATTTTCCGGATTTAGTACAGGCATTTATCTAAGTTTTTCACAAAATCATTGATATGTTTTTGGATCTTCATTGCCTACTACATAGTCTGCATTCTCGAGGGGTAAAATCTGCACAAATTGCAAAAAAAAAGCGAAGCATCAAACTTTATTTTTCCTAAGATTTTCGCTACAATCGTCGCACGTCGATGAGAATAGATTACTAGACCAATGCAGTTTCTAGCACGCCCTTCAACAAGATTTTTGGCGATAGATACTCATTAGGGCGGGTGAATTTTTATGAATGTTCTAAAATCGAAATGATGGCCTGATGGGTGCTAAAAAGTTGTTACATCGCTGGAAACTTTTTCGAATCACGTTTTTTTTGAAAATTTTTATGTTTGCTGAGTAAATGGATTGATGAAAATTTAAATTTTTTCAAAATTTTAGCTATTTTTCATATTTTTGTATAGACTCATGGATCTTTTCAGAAGACGTTTAGCTACAACGATAATTTTGTTTTAGAATGATATAATTATATTCAACGCAAAATACTCGAACTTATCGGTAATTTTTGAATTGTTATGTGTGTCAATTTTTATACGTTAATTGCCGGTATTTTTTCCTATTTTCGTGACTTTTTTACCGTTTTTCAATAACCTTTTTTCATTGAGTTTTTTCCATGAGTTTTGATCAGAGTTCAAAATTTTTTTCATCATAGCAAAGTGAAAAAAGAAAGGTGGAAGAAATCTACCTCTTTCAATTGTATGGTAACCCTTCTCGACCAGCACGGCTGCACTTCCGAGGCACCCAATTGTACTATAAACTATAACAAATGGTCCAAGTTTTATTTCCCATCTTCTACATAAAAAATGTTAACACGTTGCAATGGTTTCTGCAAAATATGCATCTAGAGCTTACACTAAACATTGTATAATTTGTACCTTTGCAACGTATCTTCACGAGTTAACTATAAGGCTTATACTCGTGGGAGAATCTTCAGACTTATTCTGGTTGAAGACAATTTTATTAAGAAATCTTTTCATCGACCAACTACATTGGTGACTCTATCGCGATTCGTGCAGAAAATCATGCTACACTTGCGTTTTCTTTTGGTTGAAAGGTTGAAATACTACCATTTCAGATGTTGGGTCAATCTTTTGATGGTGTTCTCATAAAGTGGCAACAGTCCATTTGATATTTTTGAGGTGAGTCTTTTTGACAATGGTGAAGTATGTGATCTGGAATGCGTTGTTCAGCACCATATTAATTTGCAGGCCATTAGTAGTTTTTGTCAGTTGCCATTTTCGCACGTTCTATGCTAGTTTGAAGAAGATTGTGTGGCTGAGCCTCCAACATACGGATCAGAATAGGCGTAGCCAAGGAAAGGGGCCGCCTCTCCCAATTGAAATGCTTTCAATGATAAAAATAATGGCAACAAAGCCTATGGTTTTTTCAGTTTTATTCTCTTGTAGCATTTTCGCGTACAATATTATACTACCATAAGGGTTCTGGACCCCCTCAATTCAATTTTATGCCTAATTAATTTAAATGTATATTCAGTGTTTTCGTCCTAGAAGTTGCAACCTCTGGCCCTCATTAACCTTTTTGTGAACGCATTGCAATAACATGACTAGTAACGATCTATTGTGCCAACTTTAGATAAAAATCCATCTCAATCTCGCCAGTGACAAAATACTTAAAAAAAAAAAAGAGGTATGAGAAATGCTTGTTGAACAAATTATTGATTTTAGTTGATGGGGCCTGGGTGCCTTGGTTGTACTTGTTCTTATAAAGGTGGTACTTTTATGATAAAATAAAAATTTCCAAGGCAAATCTTCGAGTGAATAGTTTACTGCCAAAAACATTGAAGGAGGCAATATACCTTTTTCCCCCACCGCCTGGGCCTAGTCACTTACAAAATTTAACCCAAAAATTCCAGATTTTAGACGAGTTTCGGACTAATCTGTATATAAACGGAAGACTGAATAATTTAATTTTTTCGATTGGCTTTTAAATTTAAAAAATTTAGTTATTTCAAACGTCTTTGCGGATCAATATGTTTTGCCACGACCGGTTTGAAGCGAGAGATTTAAACGCGGCCGCGTCATAGTAAGGCCTAGAGCTAGAAATATACTTTTGCATCAAAACGTCTTAAGATTTTGGGTAAGGGTTTGAATGTTCCAAGTTTGATAATCGTAATCGTTATTCTTTTTTTTTTTCATCAGGTTGCCTTGGCCACGAGACAGCTGAGGGACCTTTCCGTCTTAGAATCAAGCTGCCGCCTGCGCTTCACACTTTTCCTTTTTGTTGCTGAAGATCGAAAGCAAAGAAGCTGGTAATATCAATTTTTATAGTAATTGGTTTGACCGGACCGAAAATTGTACCGTGTCAACCACTTCTGAGCACATCTATTCACTCGACTAACGGTAAAATGTCTTTGTCAAGTAAATAATTTTTCTAAAAATTTCTCGCATCAAACTGGTCGCGTAGAAAACGTTTCACTGGCAACATCGTTGATATCAGTTCGAATTCGGAAACAAGTGAAGTCTTGAAGTGTTTATAGTCCATTTCTTTTCATTTGTGTTGATCCATGTTGAAGCGTTGATTTTGTGAGCCAGTAGCGGTTACGTTTTAGTAACTTCACGACTTTGGAGCTTCTATGCCTTAAGTCTAGCTGTAGTGGTAAATCATACAGCCAAGCTTCAAGACCATCGGACCTTCTTCTGTCCTATTATCCCTAATGTCATCCATTGATCAGTTAGTGCTCTGTGTTGGGATCTAAGGAAACTAATATCTTTCCATTCCATGGGGTGCTTTGTACTTAGGGAAAGTCTGGGTGATATGGCTAGCAGTTTGAGCCTCTCAGCATTCACACATCAGAGTCACAGTTTGTCCAGGGAGGGAGTAAAGCATCGCAGCAAAGCTCTCCAGGAAGAATTCGAATAGGACTGGGTGATACTCATAAAATGCTTGGTTGTTGGATAACATCTATCAGGTTTTGTCGAACGCCGGATCTCATAGCTTCGTATATAATCTAAATGGCTAAGGTCTAAAAATCTAAAATAGACAGCGGAATACATTTAATGTATCCTATGTTTATTTGAAATGAAAGTAAGAATCAATGGATTGAAAGGTCATGGCTGATTTATCTCCAGTTATTTTTACTTTGCCAATAAAACAACATTGCTGTCAAGCAGGCTATGGTGCTGAAAGAAAGCGATTACACGTGTGATGGTGAAAAGAGTTCAGAGTAGGCGATGCTTTTGTTCATGCAAGAACGACTCGAGCCTCGTACTGTAATTGAATATGAATTTATGGATTGACCTGCTGCAATTTCTGACCTAGCCAACCCTTTACGACCAAGCTGAGTCTACTGGTGCTTACTGAAGTTGAAATTACCAAAGCTCAAACATTTGTCGTCAACTTATGGGAAAAAGAAATCGAATCAAGCTCTTGGTTTTGATCGGTATTGGTGACTTGAAAATTATAACAAGCTACAGGTAATAAAAATAGCATTTATGTTCCAGTTGAGAATACACCAATATTTGTGCTACGTCAGCTGGAACATAAATGCACTCTAAAATTACTAAATTTTAGTAACTCTTAGCCAGCACATTACTATTGTAGCTCATGTTTTGTCTTTTCTTTTTTGTATTTTTTAGTTTTTGCTTCCTTGTGTACTTTTATGTCAGTTTGTTGTAGCTCAATAAAAGATGCCATATCTTTTATTATGGCTTTCCAGAGTGGCTGCAGACTCAAAGACCTCGCGATCCCTTCACCGTCACTCAGGCGCTGCTTTCTTCATTAATAATAACACTATTCGTTCTCTGTTTTATCTGTTTTGTGTTTTTGTTTATTTAGTGGCGTCACTAAACAAACTTGAACTTGCATGTGTCGATGCGACTCACTGAGGGTCAACCTCCAAAGCAACATTTAAAGAAAATTGGCTTGTAACAGTAAAGGCAACACGCAAAAAGGAAGTAGTCCAAAAGGCCTAAAATAATAAAAACAGGAAAACGACTGTTTGCTTATGCATTATTAGTGCTTTCCCCAAACTACTTAAAAACCGTGCATTACGAGTAGCCTACGCGATTTCAAGTGTTTTGATGCAAAAATTCGAGTAAAAAACACATAAATGAGTTTTAAATCTAAAAATAACATAATGCGGGATTTTGGTTTACTCTGATATGCATCACATACTTTGAAACAATTTAATACTATATAAATTCTTAATTTTTTTGGAGTTCAATTTTTTAAAATAATACCATATACTGTATTTTGCGATTTTTTTGAAAACTTTTGGTACTTCTTAGATTTGTGTTGATTTACCAAGCTAAATTGCAATTTAAAATAAAATTAAATACATATTCTATGTTACTACTGGTACACACTCATTTTTAGACCCCGTCATATCAAAAATAATCGAAAAATTTTTTTCCTAAAAATTGACTCGCCCCAGTACTCATGCTTTTATGAAGATTGAGGTCAGAAATACTAAGAATGAACAGGCATTTCTGGCTTTGACTAAGTTTAATTTGATCCGAAAATAAAAGAAACTTGATATGAAAAATAGCTAAGTCGAAGCTCTTGTTAATGAACTTCAAAACACACTATTGAAAAAAATCTCATAAATTTAGATGTTAGCTGTGGAGCGGAGATGGCTCTAATTTTGAAACGCTCTTGTACTGTATATAAATACATGTATTA
Organism: Trididemnum nubilum; assembly: GCA_963965965.1. Classification (NCBI taxonomy): domain Eukaryota; kingdom Metazoa; phylum Chordata; class Ascidiacea; order Aplousobranchia; family Didemnidae; genus Trididemnum; species Trididemnum nubilum. Next base: position 25,323,327 of record OZ014480.1, read on the forward strand.
TATTGTAAAATTTGCTGCTATTTATTCGTATGTGTGCCGCTAGTATTGTTCACTAATCTACTACCAAATATTACCTGTTCAATGTTCGTCTTGACACACATGTTTTTTTTATATTCTACACAGCATTGGTTTTGCAGGGTCTGTTACTGCAGAAAGTGACAAATTTTGAACATTACTCAGAGTGGCGCAAGACACGTTTTGGGATATTTTAAACAATTTGCACTGTGCACACTTTTGTAAAAGATAACAGCAATGTAAACGGAAAGAAAAGTACTTTTAATTTTCGTGCAATAATGATTGATTGTAGCACTTTATAATAAAACTAAAGGCTAAAATGGACTCCATTTCTTTGTTTGATTATTATAGTTTTTTAAAATTGAGAGAGAACTGTTATTTAAAGAGTAATTTTAATTTCAGCTCCACTTCAAAACATAGGTAACACTTTTGCAAAAAGCTTTTCACAAATAAGTGTTAAGCACATATACGTGCCGATTGATGCATTCTACAGTATATATGACTTGTTTCAATTTTAAATATCTAATTAATATGTGTTTAATTTCACACTTTTTAGACTTTTAATTAGTTATCATCTAATGATCAATTATTGATGATACGGTAATTTTCCTTCATATTTTGGCAAATTTGCTATGCTGTCTGTGTAATGAAAAACAACCATTTTGCAGATTGCTAAAATATTAATTGCAAAACTCCAAGCAAACGTAAACAAAAATAAATAATTACGTTTTCATTCTGGCATAAGTATTAGATGTTCTGAGGATGTAGGAGTCAAGAAACGCCGCTAAAAGACCGTTTTTTAGTAATTATTTGCAAGAGATGTAAGTATTGCATTTCTCTTATGTTTTGTAACTATAGTGTTTAAGCCAAATGAAGAAGGAAAACGATCCGCAATCGGAAAAAAATACGGAAATTTTCAACAACTTCGTATTGATCCGAATTACCTTCAACCACACAATTTCTTAGAAAAATCTGTTGCACTTAGCACTATTTATACAGCATGTTTATAAACATTTTTTTAATTGCTATTGATTTCGGTAGCAAGTACCATCGTTGACGATACTTATTAGCTTTTCACATATTTTCAACAAAATTTGAAAAATTTCTACTGTAGAAACCATGTTCTTTTGTTTACCATACATTATATAGCCTCCAAAAATAACGTAAAATTAAAGGAAAACAGAGAGCATCAAGTGCCTTAAAAATCAGAAAAAGCTGTTTTTCGGAACTTTACATGAGCACGTTACGAAATGTGGGAACGTTTACAGCAAAAAGTGCCTTACCGAATATCCATCTGGCTTACTATAATATTGAAAACCATTGTACAATAAAATAGAACACATGTAGGACCAATAAAATGTTAACACTTTTTTAAATCTATTTATTCAGAAGTGAAAACCTTTTATATGCCCATCTTATACATTTTGAATGCGAACTACAGCTTGTAGCATGTAGTTTAGTGATGTTTCTTATAGTTGACGTTTTCCAATGTTGTTTTATTTGACTGTAGAATAAACAGTTTTTGTGGGAATGCTTTAAAGACTTCTACACGATGATAACGCAAAATTTAGGTTTTTTGTTTTTTATTTTCTTCATCAAGCGTTATCATTAACAATTTGTAATTGCTGCTCGCTTTTCATTGATGGTTTGTTTATTGTCGGTATTATTGCCAGTTGATCAATTTGACTAAAATTAAATATTTTTAATCATAGGCTTCATGTCCTGACTTGTATTATTAAATTTTATTAAAACTTATGAATCAAAAGTTAATGTTGTTTGGGCAGTTTATCAACAGAAAGCACTATTCTTATTTCCGTTTTCATGCAACAAGGCAGCTCTGATTTTAAACCGAAAAAAATTCGCATTTTGGCATTGTTTTGTTTTGATTTATTACAGTGGTTTACAAATTAAATTAAGTCCTTTTTTCTGAGAAATCTTAATAAGATTTTGAATAAAATATGAGTTTTTATATTTGTGAATCTTCGTTTGCAATATGTTTGTAATATTCTTCTGTAGCCTCGGAGAAGAAATTTGGTTGATATTAGTAGTGCGATGTTTGGTATTTAGAAAAAAAGTTACAAGCCTTCGAAATTTTTCGAACGTTATTATGTTTTAACAAAAAAGATGTCAGATATAAAATACAGGAAAAAATGTAGCGCCGAATTTGGCCGGGTCGCATTACGATTCACGATTATGTTCACAGCTTCCTTTTAACATAAGATTTTGCAGTGGTGTTCATGAAAAAAAGCAACACGATTTTGCCACAAAAGATAACTCGATAATTACGAAGACTTTCATAAGGTAATAGCATTAGTGTTATAAGCTTTTGTGATGCAATTGCCAATATTTATGACAAATTGGTGTTGAAGCTTTTCATCAACGCCATTACAAAGCCTCATGTAAAAAATAAAGGGTAATGATGCTTCAATTGCTTGAGAGATTTCTCATCCTACTATATATAGACTTTCAGCATCGAAACCTGGAAAAGTACCACAAGAAAGGAAAACTGCTTAAACAAGCAAAATAAAAAAAGATTTCGAAAATGCAAAAAGCAGTGCAAATAAAGCAAGTCTTTTGGTAAAACCAAATTGAATATTAAAACAAAATTATTTTGTAAAGCGCTATCCACACTATAGTTGTTGTGATTTCTTTTTCACTCTTCAATAACACAAAACTATGCCGTATCAACAATTTTGTTTGAAAATATTTAATCGATTAAAACCAGTGGTGGGCAAGTTACTTTGTAAAAGTAACTGAGTTAAAGTTACGGTTACTTGGCAAAAAAAGTAACTAAGTTACAGTTACAGTTACCATTTTGAAAAAGAAACTAGTTAGAGTAACAGTTGCAGTTACTTTTAATAAATTTAATTGGGAACTCGCGCGCGCGCGTAGGACCTTTGTTTTTATTTGGCCATTTTGATAAATAAGCAGAGAAATTTATTGGTTTGCTTATAACTGAAGACGGTTCAGCATAGAAAGTTGAATTTTGGATATAATATGACAATAATTAAAAGCATCTCGTTTGCCAATTTTGAGGAACCTAGGTCGCGTGATCGTGATTTAGAAACTCTAAATTTGAGAAAAAACTGCCATTTTTGTTTCGAATATTTATTAATTCGCTTATAGCTATAAATTTGCTGAACGTGGAACGTTGAAATTTGAGCACAACTTTGGTGCAGATAGAGATTGTATGTGCACCAAGTTTGGAAGCACCCAGTCACGTGATCGCGATTTCAGAGGCCAAAAACCAGCAAAAAGTGGATAATTTTAAATCGGTATATCTCGGTCACTACCAACACTAATGAAAAAAAGTTTGCGTTTTTTAAACATGCTACTTACGACCTTAATTATTATGGTCATATTCTTTTATTTTGCCTTGAATAAAATTTTTTTATTCTTTTTTTCTTTTTTTTTTCTTCTATCACTATCTCCTTTTAAACCACAAACAGCACATGAATCATACCATGAGCTTTTATAGATATCTAAAAGTACTGGTACCCGCCTGAAATCGGGGGTGCCACAATGGAGGGGTCCCCACCAAACGGGCTCTTGAAATTTAAACTTTTTTATCTTTAAAGCTAGACCACTGACATTTTTAAGGTAGGTAAATATAAGGGAAAGATGAAACTTGACAAAATTTGGGGGTACCAGAATGAGGAAGTCCCTTTCAAACAAGGCCGCCGAGATTTAAATTTTTTGACCTTTTAAGCTAGACAAATGAAATTTTCAGGGTAGGCAAACATAAAGAAAAACTAAAATTTGACAAAATTTGGGAATACAAAAATCAGGTAGTTCTCTTCAAACAGGGCTGCCAAAATTCAAACTTTTAAACTACTTAAATTAGATTGATAAAATTTTTAGAATAGGTAAATATATGTAAAAGATATATCATATGCCAAATTTGGAGATACATTAGTGGTGGTTTTCCTTAAACGTTAAGCTAGACACATGAAATTTTCAGGATAGACAAATGTGTAGAAAAAATGAAATTTGACAAAACTTTGGGGTATCACATTGGATAGGTCCTCCTCAAACAGCACTGACAAAATTAACAGTTTTTATCCACTTAAGCTAGATGCATGTAATTTTCAGGATAGGTAAATATAACAGAAAGTTATAATATGAAAAAATTTGGGATAACCAAAATGGGGGTCCCTCAAATAGTTCCTTATTAATTTTCAACCATTTAAGCTAGGCTTAAGAAAGATTAAGAATAGAGAGGAAAAGATAAAGTTAAGACTAATTTCAATTGCCAAAAATTGGGTTGTGCCCCTCAAATAAATCTTTCAAAATTTTTTAACACTCAACCTTAAAGAAAAATAAATTTTTCAACATAGGTAATACGATAACATGAAAAATTTTTGGGATGCCATACTATAAAGGTCCTCCTATTATGTTTACACTTGCCCCCATTAACTGCAAAATCTAAACAAATTAAATCTGTTGAATAGGTTAATCTGAATCCAAGCTTAAAGGTAACAAAATGTGGTGGACGACATTGAAAAGACGATGCCAAATGGGCCCTGTAAGCTAATCGCATTCCAATTTTTCAGTGTATAACATATGCAAGCATTATGATTTCCCACTGCCTTTCTTGTCTGAGAATTTACTAAATCGATCGTTTTATGCCGGAAGCTTTTTCTCAATGCCGTCATTTTGATGCCCTCATCTGTCAACACGATTGTAAATAGACAATAATTTGTAGCTTTTACCTGAACAAAGACACATAACCCAATTGAAGTTAGAGCAGACAAGACGTATTAGTTGACGGCAAGAATAGCTTGTTAGTGGTTGACAAATTTTTTTTGTTAATTTACTGGTATCCTATAGTTTTTAGTGCCTTACTGATTAACCGTGTTTTTAATTATAGAAAGTAATTATGGGAATTTAACGCAAAAATTTAAAAGCCTTTGACCACAAACCTGATCACGTTAATGGAACATTATGAAATTCGAAAGCAGAGTATTTTAGATCGGACTATCAACAACCATAAACACGCTTAACGAAGTTGTAAAGTTCTTTAGTTCAGTAAAGTTAGATACTTTCGCGAAGTCCCCGGATATCGCTTGCAATGTCACATTCTAGTTACCGGTATGAATTAAGTATTGAACATATTGATTTTGTCCTTCGGAACCGGTATTTACAGATTTCTTTCTCTCTTCATTTTCTAATTTTCATGTGGTGCCTCTGCACACGTTGCTTATGGCTATTGCTGCTGTTGTTATAACAAAAATACACAACGTAACACATTGATGCACTTTATTTAATTGCGTTTCAAGAAAGCAAGCATCTCAAAATGTTCATTGCTGAGACCAGAACGTTTGGGTTTCAAAATGTCTTCGCCCATGCTGTTTTTGTGTTTCAAAATGTCTTTCAAAAACGAAAAGCAACAAAAGGGGTAAAGCGGCTATATTAACAACAACGTTATATCTGCTGAACGAACACTAAACGCTATTGGTAAAAATTACGCAATCAAAACAATCCCTGCAGGGAAGCTATTAGAACGTAACTTATTAGATCATTAAAAGGAGGTTTGTTATTTAAAAACGATCTGATGTCTTCTTATAGCATTGTTAGGGTTGCCACGTTAGCTCACAATAAAAAATCCGTAATCCGTAGCGCCAACAGGGATTACATAGAAGTGTTTCATTTAACCAAAATCTAACAATTTAAGAATCTTTTTTAACAGGACCAACAGTAAAAGTAACTGTAACTAGTAACTTTTTAATGTCTCCAAATAGTCACTAGTTCCCACTTTCGTTACTGTTTTGAAAAAGTAACTAAGTTACAGTTCCTAAAAAAGTAACTAGTTACAGTTACTAAAAAAGTAACTAGTTACAGTAACTAGTTATTATAGTACTATAGTAACTAGTTACTGCCCACCTCTGATCAAAATAGATCAAAAACATTTACATACGAAAACGTATTTTTGGCTAGTTTTTCAGCTGTTGATTTTGGCAGTTTCATTGCAAGTAATTGCGTAATGCTATTAAGTGATACATTAAAACCATGCTGCCATCGAGGTAGGCTTAGGCTACTTAATTGCTTTGGCAGTTTAGGCTGGCATTGGCTTCCATCTTCTAAACCACGTGATTCTTCTTACTTGTCACTGATAAACAATGGTTCCACACCAAAATCGGTAAAAATAGGACCAAATCACAGTGAAGACATATTTTTTTAGTCTTTACAAAATTTTGGCCAAATTGGATCTAATTTCGGTAAAGATATTTTTTTTGGTTTTTCAGCATTATATCAAAACTTGGCGAAAAACTGAGACATTTTCAGAAGCCTACCTACGACGTAGCTTCGAGGCTTATCCCCACCACTTTGTTTAGCATACTGAAGCACTGGGTAAAACCATTGTTTAATTTCATTTATCGATCTTTGAAGATTGTGCATTTTTTAATAATTGAACAGAAATTTTGTGATACACGGCAGTTGTCATCATCTTTATATCCTAAGTAGTTCTGCTTAGTTTTATTAAAACTAACAAACTTAAAAAATGTTGTTTTGGGAATGTTCACTGATGGAAGGCTCGAGCTATGTAAATTTCCGTTTTCGGGTTGTTCGGTAAAAGGGGATTTAATTTTTAAGTGGAAAAATTTTGGAAGCAACAAAAAGTTTTGAGTTAAATATACATTGTATAGCCTAAAAATAAAAGTTTATTATTTGCTTTTTTCCGAGAGCTCAAGAATGTTTTGAATATTATTGATCTCAATTTTTGCAGCATAGATTTCCTTTGTTTAATAATGTGTTTTTGTTTTATAGAAGGGAAATTCGGGTAATATGAGTACAACCACGTTACGCTGTTCCGGAGTAAACTTTGATGCTCAAAAATGAACTGCTTTTATTGTAGAAAAAATCAAAAATAAATCAACCACCCCATAAGTTACACCGCATGTCTGTCACGATAGCCAAATCACAAAATATAATAGCCTCGTGTTTTCAAAGTTTTCTGTCTTTGCAAAATTTTTGCTTACGCTTTTTATTTATATATTTTGATTACAATCAAAAAATGTTTATCGCAATAATAACTCAAGTGACGTTGCAAGGACACGGGACTGGTTAAGGGTGTAGGGCATGAGACCTTGCCACTCCAAAATACTTGTTTTGCAAGTTTGCATTAGCTTGCATTGCGGTTGGGTTGAACAGTTTTTGCCAATTTTAAGAAAAATTACTACTCGGAGAGGGATACGCAACTATCTCAAATAAAAATCACAAAAACTATTGGTCATATGCGTCAACGTCGCATTTAGACATCACAAACTGCGCTTGGCAGTATTTTGAAAATTTTGCTAGAATTTCATTGAAAAAACTGATCCTGGCTCCTTTTCAAAATTCAGATTATATTGTTGTAATTTTGGCAAAATTTACTTCAAGAACTGAAAATTAATTTTGTAAGCGAACATAACCATGAACATTGAGCTGACAGAAGCTGGCAATCTGTCAAACAGCATAAAGTTAACGCCATGTATTATTGTTCAAAATTTCGGATATTTTGTTGTAATTTTTATTTAAAAAGTTATCTAAATGAAAAAAAAAATAGTCTGCGCTTCATATTAGGGGTTCAAAAAGTGTTCTAATTCTATAACAAAAAGTGAAATCAAATATCACAGCAGATTACTACACTATTAAAACAATAAAAAAATAAAAATCTTTAAAACTGTTCGATTTTGAAGGTTTTTAGTTAAAAAAAATGTTTTAATGTTGTTATACTGTGGTAAACTACCGGTACTGTAATTTTACTAATTTAAAATTAGCAAACAAATGTTTTCGCCGAAAACCAGCTAAAGAGTTTCATCAGATCAATGACACTAAGTCAGAACATTTTAATGAATTAAAACCACTAAAACATCTATAATATTTATTTAGAACCGGAAATGGCTAATTTTAACTGAATGGATAAAATTACATTAAAAACAATAATTAGTTGTTCTATTATTGCATTTCTACAAATTTAACTTTTAAATTGGTAACATAGACTCTTCGAATCAATATTTTTGAGAGTGACTCATGTTTTCTGTGCTGTTTGGTTAATGGATAGTTATGTATTTTTTAGCATGTAATAAATTTTGCTGCATGTAATCGAATCGATTGGGATAGTTTATACACTGAAAAACGTTACTATGAGTTGAACTGTTTGTTACAGTAAAATGTTGTAAATGTTGTTACGAAACTATTAAATTAATGCAGAATCATTTACTCACCAATAACCGACGAACAGAACTCAAGCGGTACACATATAAGGAACTTGTAATGAAGCTTCGTGCATTTAATCATCATCATGCCAAAAAAAGGTGCAAAAGACCTTGCAAAATTTTGTGATGGAACTGGTATAAAAGCATCAAGCAAGATAGTTTTCATCACTTGGTTCATCTGACAGCGTCACATTAACAATCAATTATTATCCTGACAAGTTGCTCGGCAAACTGAACCGAATGAGCGAAATGAAGCTGATTCTGAGTTTCATGCTTTTTACTTTGTTTGTGGGTACAACGTTTTCCCAAAGCAATCTTCAAGAGCGAAACTTCGAAATTCTGCAAATGTATCGCGACAGAGTGACATCTCCTTTGTCACTGGAATGTGTTTGGTTTCTTGCTCCACTTTTTGGACCAGATGAAGTTTTTCCATCTTTGCCAAACGTTTACCAAGTTACTGATCTTGAATTCGTTGCTGACAATTTGAATTTTCCTTTCTTCAACCAAAATCGACTAGCTCCATACATCCAAAACCAAGACGCATCATACCAAATCACCACAGCCTTGAATCAATGCAGAAGTTACGGGGATGACGACTCAAGAGTCTTTGTGTTCTTGTTTAATCTTCTGAGGAATTATGCTGCCATTGTCGAACGTCCACCGGGCTTTGGAGAAGGTAAAACAGCAGTAAAATTATGCGTATTTTACTCTTATGGCTCCACAGTCCACAGCCTTTTGCTGGTATTAAAAAAGATGAATTGCGATGCTAGAACTTTCATTGAGAGCACTAAACTTTTGAAAAATCCAATTAAATGTATTTTAACAAACCTAAAAATTGAAAAATAGGAAAAGCACAACGTGCCAAACAATTTGAACTCACGAACTTGACTAACTTTTATTTAAATATTTTGTAAAGTTTTTGAAAAGTTTTATGTCTTTACATGCTTATAGGAAATAAATTACTTTATATTTTTTGGTATTTTGTTAGTAAAGGTAATGCATTATCTCTAAATAAGCCGCTATTTCAAATTTTTATTGATAGTTTTTTTTTTATTAAAATACTCTTTTTCACCATGGGTAACATTACAATTTAAGCTGGGTATAAATGTTTACAATTACGTTATTATAATATATGTCTAACTACTTGTATTGTAGCTGCGAAAATCAATAATAAGCATATCATCGTTATAAAAATCAAAATATATTCATAGATGAATTTTTCATGCAAATTTGATTATGCGATGTTTTCATAGGTGGGCTCAAGTCCGTTTATCGTTAATCCGTTAATAACGAAGCTAACTTTTTCATTAACTAGTTAATCCGTTAAAAAGTTTTTTTCATGTTAACCGACTAAATTAACTTTCGTTAAGTTCGATTAACTTTCGTTAAGGTTTTCATCATTAGTTTTTTGCACCATTCATTCATCGTACCGGTAAAAACCGCTTTGCAGTGGTAACACTTGTTGCGTATTAGAATGAGTTTTATAGAAAAAAGCGAAGAGAGGAACTCTTTTTTTGTGGCAAATAACAAGCTGCAGCCTCGTAGGTCTATTAATTCTTATCACAGTTCGCAATTTTCAAAGATTTTTCGATCGCAGCTTCGTTAGTGCATTTGAACTTTTTTCTATCTTGAAATTAGATAAGACTGTAAAATGTAACTTTTAGAACACAAAAAGACCACCATAGCAATAATTTTTTTTTTATAATCAGCTCAACAGCGTCAACACGTGTTCTAGAAGCGAGTGAACGAACAGAAGTGTAAATTACACGCAAAATTCTAACGAATTAACGGACTTTATTTACTTCCGTTAATTAAAGCTGAAAATAACAGATTAACGTTAACGGAGGTGTGAAGTTTGTCAACGGACTAGTGGTTAACGAAGCTAACGTTTTGCATTAACTTGCCCACCTTTGGATGTTTTACGTAAGCTTATAAGTATACTGTAGTACAAGAGCAGAAATGCATAAAATTGTTTTAATGTTTTCTGGTTGGAAAGCCTGAAAAAACATTAAATAAGCTTTGCTTTATTCTGTTAAGATCCACCTGCAGTAGTAGATCCACCACCTCCACCACCGCCAGTTCCGCCAGTAATCCCCATCATTCCAAGTCCTCAACCAACTTGCTCCAATTACTTTCGAAGGGTGACCATCTTCAATGCTCTACGCCCATTTCGAAATCCCAATGGTAAGTAAAGACACGTGCTCAAAGTAATTGGCACTAGAGAAGTTCTGATTTACATTTTGCATACTATTTCACTATTTGGATACGCTTTTGAATGAATAAGTTATATTGTCAAGCAAAAATGCTTACTTGCACTGATAACTTTTGATAGCCCAACAAAAAATCTGTTGTGCCTGCAGGTTTCATAAAAATAACAGAAACTTTAGATGGCTAAAAGCTTAAAGATGTACTGCATTTTTTCTTCTATAGTTTTGATGAATAACATTTTTATTTTTTAGTGTCGCCAGCATGTAGTAATAAAAAGAAATATAGTATAAAGTTTCTATGATAAAAACTATCTAATAAAGACTTTTGTTTTTTAATTATTTACTTATGCTTTTTTTTATGGACGAAATTGTGAATATAGAGTAATTTGAACAATTGTTTCATGCTAAATGCTTAATTTTGAGAAACTTGGGTATTTTGATGTTGTGGACTTAAAATTTGCTGAAATGAGATGATGATAAAAAAAATGTATGTGTACCAATGTATATATACGTCTGTCAATTTTTAAGTGTGTCAATGCATGCATTTATCGAGTGTCATAACATAAATACTTCTGGTAAAACAATTATTTAAACAATACGGTGTTTCATGCATTGCAGTCAGAGCATATTGCTATCCGCCTTGCACGCGACAACAACTCTGTTTACCGGATCCAATAACGGGAAATTGTAGATGTTTAAGCATAAGTAAGTCGTTTGCTTGATTTTGTTGTGCCACAGCTATTAAACTTAATCAATCTTTTTAATTTGCAAGCATCTAATTTTCAGAAACTTGCAGCAAGGTGTTCATACTAATGAATAATGACTTTACTCAACACTTTTCTTATTTTTTGAATAACTTATTATAACTACAAGGGCAATATATGGATTGGTAATTAGACTCGTTGGCAGTCAGTTTAAGTGAACTAACATAGATTTAAAATTCATTAATTTACCAGTTACCGTATTATCATAAAATCCTATTTTTCATTAGCAAATAAATCAAAACTTTGGCCAATTATCAAACGTTTTTAATCCAGTTTTATTGGATTTCTATTTAAACCAAAAAGTTTGAATTGATTATCCTTATTTTGCACGAGGGGAAGCATTTTTGCCCGCCTTTCAGTTTTTTTGTCACAAATCTCTTCAGGAACAAAATTTGAATTTAAAATCAAACTGACTTTGAGTCAGTTTTAATCAAAAATCACTTCTAAAAATTTGAAAGTTCTACGGTAACGGGAATTTCCCCAATTTTGATATTTCCCCAAATCACTTTCCTAAATCTGTGCATTTTTTTGGCAATATTTAGCTAAAATAATATCATAATACTTTTTGTGAAATAACTATTTTGATTTAGGCATAATATGTTTCAGAAAAAAAAACAACGTCATTTTCGAAAATGTGGCCGTGACGTCACAATGATGACCTTATCAATTTAAGACCCATTTTTCTAAAAAATTTTGATGAACACCAACCCGCATGCCAAACTTCGTTTTCTCATGACCTTTAGTTTAAGGGTTTGATGGGGAGGCATTTTTGTCTCCCTTTCGTGTAAAATACGTTGGTTAGATACCCTGTGTAAAAAAGGGTTTAGAAAATTATACGTGATTGTTGGAATTAGCTTAGTCGGATAATTAATGTTGCCAATTATGTTTTAACAGATCCTAACAGGTGTTCAAACTTGGCTCCCGATAGCAACAGCATCTCGCCAGTTCAAGTCGTTGTAGACAGTAAGTAATTGAGCAATCAGTATCAACGTTGTGGAGAATTAGTTCGGTAGCGGTAGAAGTGCTTTGTGTTATTGGTCGTGTAAGCATAAGTAATTTCTATTCATATAGGTACTGCACGTCTATCACAATACAATTTCAAATTAAGATTCATCTTACGGTTTAGAGTGTGTAGTCAAGATAAACACATACTGTAAAACACATTTTAAATTATTTAACCAATTTCTGAACCACTCTTATCTTTTCATGCGTATGAACTAATTAGCACTATGTGTCTGTCTAGCCACACCAACGCACATCACCCATTTGTAAATTTTATTTGCAAGTAAGTAGTTCTTCAGGCTAGGCCAAACCAACAGATAAACTGCTTGAACCCAATGGGAAAAATTTTTTCTTAGGACACAACAAATTGCCAGTTTGGAAATCGAACCTGAAGCAAGCAATCTTTCGATCACTATCCCGACGCTTTTCTAAACTGAGTGATTGCGGCCGCATTGTTATCTAGTTTTAGGATTGTTTGTTATTTTCATTTTTAATGTTATTTACGAAATTATAAGGCAAGTGGTTAAATCGTTTTTGATTTCAGCTTCCAGATATTGTTCTCCTGCCTGTGCAAGAGTTGACGTGTGTGTTCCGAGATCCAATCGACGGAGTACCGAAATTTTCTGTCGATGTCAAAGAACTGCAGCTGGGCGAACACTAGAAAATGTGCTTGCCGCCAGTACGAAATAAATGTTTTGTAATTGCTGTTGTTGCAAATTATCTTCCTGTCACATTACGACGTCTTATGCTAACCATTGGATGATCCACACACTTTTTATTGCGATAATTACTTCGTGTTTTGGAGGAAACCGCTCCTGTTTTAGAGTTTCTAGTAATTCAATTCTCTGAGGAATTTTTTCGAAGATCTTTTCCACTGAATTCGCTGCTTTTTCGAATCCACAAAGCAAATATACAGTGACTATCGTAAAGGGTTTTATCCAACAACGCAGCAGCGTAATCAGGGTGGGGGCTGAAACCAGATCATGTAGTCAAAGTCGTTATAAAAATGACGCTTTTACCTAATCCCGCTGTCGACTAAGTAATAAGTCAGATAACAAAAACAAAATCTTGTTCAGTAGAGTAGAAAAAAAGTAGAGTATTTCAATCCATGCTGGTAACAACTAACAACGTGCATTTCGTAGCCGAAGCAATCGCTTCACGCCGGATAGGCTTTAAAATTTTTGTAGCGGTGTCCACTATCCATGTTCCGTGAACAGCTCAAAATACGGTAGAAATCGCATTTTCAATCGTATCGTCATTAGTTAAATCCATACAAAGCTTCTTTTTGGTTCACCAAAATTAATAAAATTGCACATGTTTTAGAGATACAAGCTGCAGTGATTCTATCGTATTCGAGTGGCTGCTATTTACTTGGCATGATAATTTTGCAATTCATTGCTGAAACTTTGACTTTGTGGCACTTTTCTTGCAAGCGTTTTTCATTTACAGTTTGATATTTTTTTTTCAGGATTTCCTTTAACGTTCAACTCGAACAGTTGCTCAAGACTCTGTCCAGGAACAGAGTCTTGTACAACCAATATCTTTGGTGGGTCCAATTGTATCTGCCCTGACGGAAGAGGTTGTGTTCCATCAGCGTCTTAACAATAGAAAATAAGAAAAATTATACACAGGCACTGGAATCTTTGTTTTTCTTGTGTTTTATCTTGAAGTTTATAATGTCCTGTGGTTGTGTAGAAAGTTTTGCAAGTTTAAAATGCTATTCAAAGATTGACTGATCAATAAATCTAACCCAACAAATGTAAGCCCAACGTTTAAATTTAAATTTTCATTTAACCCTATTTTACACCGGAGTTGGGATGGGGCCTTTTGCCCCTTTCGGTTTTTTGTGATAAATCCCTTCCGAAAAGCGATTTTTATTTCAAATTAATTTGACTTTCAGTCAAAATTTATTACAGATAACTTCTGAAAATTTGAAGTAATTGTAATTGCATTTTATTCATCAAGTTGCCTTGGCCATGAAATAGCGAAGAGACGTCGCATTTGCTTCCGTTCAAATTTTTCTTCAACGTATGACATGCCACGATAGTTCTAGGCTCCTAGCATCTATAGGCAACAGTTATGACATCACAATTGGTCATACTTGTGATTAGACTAGTGACATCATAATACAATTATAATGACAAATTTAGAGGCTATAATAATTACTTAAGAATAGTCTAGACTATGTGCAGTTGTGCACGCCAGGTACGGTCGCACAAATCTTTATTGACGGCCGCACGTTGCACATACAACGTTTAGTTGACAAATTCAAACAGCGCACCAACGTACCGTATCCGTACCGTTGCAAAAAAAGCGTACCTTATCAACGTACCGTACCCGTACCATTACAAAAAAGGCTTATCGTACCATCGCACCGTATTTCTTAGCAAAAATTGAGGCGTACCGGACTGTACTGACATCCTTGGAGAGAAGTATACTTAGCCGTTTAGAGATTGAATGGATAGAGCGTCAATCTGCTTCTGAAATGGAAGAATCGAGTTTGATTCCCGGTCGGTCTAATCAAAGACGATAACAATTGATGTGTTCACAGCTTCCCAGCTTCACGCTTTATGCACAGTATTTAAGGAAGAGTATTTGAAGCCACAACCGAGTGTGATAGACAGACAGGCAGCTGGCAGCTCGACTAGAAGACCGAAAAATCCATTTGCTGTCCTCTGACCAAGGCTCTCTTTTTCTTCTTCTTTATTGCTCGCTTTTCCGAGAGGATTGCGGAGGTAGCACCTTGATATTAAGCCCCAACACTTCACGGTTTTCCATCAGTTCCATCATTTTCCAACACTTTCCATCAATTCCATCACTTTGCTTGGGTGAAGTCCAACGCGATTCCATCCAAGCAGGGCCTCAGAGAGAAAATTTTCCAGGGGGTACGAAGGTCGATACCGGGCTCCCAAATCTTATTGGGCCCCCCAAGCCTTATTGAGGCCCATGCCGTTAAATCATTTGTGGTCGGATGGGTGTAGATCTTCATTTAAAAGTGAGGGGATAACAATATTCGCAAACAGTTAGGACCTGAAAAAAACACAGCTAGACTTCAAATTGATTTAAATCCTGCTAGGGGGTTTGGGGGAGCTCTGTGAGCTCCCCCAAGAGGGTCCGGGGCGGAGCTGCGGAAGCTTTAGCACTTTTTATGTTTCTCGAGGGTAAAATACAGCATTTGATGAACATCCGGGCATCAAACTTGTTTAAATTGACCAGCAGAAAACGTGATATACATGAAAGAAAGTATGTGAAGAGGGGATGATGACATTGATACAATATTATACAATATAATGACTTTAATACGGCTAATCGAAATATTTTACTGATAAAAGTTTTAAGAAGTCATCTGCAATCATAAACTTCACAAACCCAAATACCTATTAAACTCATACAGATAGAGTGAGTTACTTAATGATAGTAGTATAGTATGTCAACTTTGACTCCACTCTCTGAGGTTGAAATGCTTTTGGATTTCTGGAAATGTGGGCCCTCGTACACTGTTATACCAATGACTTAAAATTAGATGATACGCAACTCTTTTTTCCACTCCTTTTCCTTTTTGCTTCTTTATTGTGCGGATTTTAGCTCTATCTTTGCCCGCGCTGATCTGCTAACAGTGACTGTATTGTGCACTGTACAGCTTTTGCCTCGCTCAGCTAACAATAGGTAGCAATTATAACAAATATTGTTGTCTCTGGAAGTTGCGGCTTTTCGTAATTTACGTAAAGTTTTGTCAACTACTAAATTACCCCCTCAAAATCCAATTTTCGCGCAAATTTTGCGTAAAATACATAATTATCAACGTGTTATTACAACTTAATGCTACGACATCACTGAAATGTAATCATGAAAAATGTTGTTTTCTTGTTTATTGTTGTGGTTTCTCATTTGTTCTGCTTTTCTGAATCCAAATATGTTAAGTGTTTCACTCTGAATTGGTTGACCTATTCTAAATATGTAAGGGATAAGTGTCAGTTTTATGTTTCATTTTGTGTTGTTGTTGCGGTAGCATTGAACTTTGAAGAGTCAAGAACTTATGTTAATTTTTGTTGCTTTCATGCCAGAAATGGCAAAAATAAACTGAGCTGAAAAAATTTGCCGTAGTTTTTTATGGCATATAGTATACTTTTCTTTATGAAAACCACTAAAAATTAAGTTAAGGCTGGTTGTTTGTAGTTTCTTGCCGAATTTCAGCCTCGATTGTTCTTAAATTATGAAAGCACGGATGTTAATTTTAGCGACCACATTTGTACAACTGTTTAAGGTGTTAATTTTAGCGAGCATTTTTGCAAAACTGTTTAAGTTGTTTAGTCCCAAAGCTTTTTGTGCTTGAGTGAACGTTTTTTACTGCCTTTGCCGCAAAATTGTTCTTTTTTCGACTTGAACGACTGCCAAAATTTTTCTCAATTACTTGCATAGAGCGCAACAGCATTCTTTAATCTCGTAATAGTTGCAATTTTGCTCGCAAATACTAGAAAGCCACTGAAATTTTATCGTTTTGAATCAGGACAGGATTTAGTTTCTTTTATTAATTTGGATTTTTTTTCTTTTTTGTTTGACCTTAATTCATTTTTGCTGTTGAGGCTGGAATTTTTCTTAATTTGTTCTTAAATTTTGAGCAAAAATTAGCCTAGTGTTCTTATAAAGTTGCTCTAGAAAAGAGTGTATATGATTAGTCAGTTAGTTTGTGCGTTTTTGACCTCTTTTTTTTAAGATATGTTAATCAGTGGTGAAGTATGTTTATAAAAAAATTAAATTCTACTTTGGAATGCGGAGTCTTTGCTGCTGAAAAATCTTGCTTTATTTTTACAAAAAAAAGTTGATTTTATAATATTTTTGCGTGAAATTTCGGCTGCAAATTTTATTTTGGAGGGTCGCCACTCAAGAATTTTTTGCTTTCTTCATTTAGAAAACCGTCGATTTTGAGACGTTTTAGTGAAAAAAACTTGAATTCATCAAAATAATTTAGTGAAAAATCATGGGTATATTTTGAAATTAATCGCAGAGAAACTCCAAAGCAGATGCGGTTTTGTCCAACATGCAGCGCCACCGTTGTTTCGTGACAGCAGGATAAAGCAAAAATAATCATCAGCTACAGCATACGATCAAAACTCTAAATGTTGTCTGATGTCTTACTTAAATCCCTCTACCTTTGAAGATTCATATATTTTATCAAATTCTTTCGAAAAAGCGTCAACGCACCTTTTTTTCAGAATTAATGACTGCAATACGTCCATGTGTCCTTGGAAAGAAACTTGATGCATATTTCTCATTAAGGCCAAGCAGTCTACCCGCAGTGGAGGCCCAGCCAGAGGAAAGACTTGCAAACAGAACCTAAAAAAGTACTCGGCGTCATAGGCGTAGCTAGAATTTTTGATTAGTGGAGCCCGAAACCCCAAAGCAATGACGTCATCAGAACTTTTCAAAAGGATTTTTTAATCAAACAAAGATGCCGTAAAATGGAGAATCAGAAGCAGAAGCCTGGGTTACCATCTGACCAGAATTTTGCTAAAGGGGGTCAGGGCTTGAACCAAAACTTGAAAAGTTTTCAAAAAATTGTAAATTGGGAGAGATGGCGAGTAAACTAGTATAACTTAAACGTATCACGGACTAGGGTGGGGGCAAAACCCACCGCCGCTGAGCAATTTTTGTAATGTTTTAGAAAAAATTGCAATTCTAAGGCCATTTGGATCACATTTTGCACGTTTGTAGATCCATATAAAATCACTAAATTTTTAAGATTTGAAAGCCAACCGAAGAAATTAAATTGTTCAATTTTCTACTTACTTGCAGGTTAAGTCCAAAACATGTTTAAAATCTTGCATTTTTAAGTTAAATTTTGCAAGTGGCGTGGTCCAGGTAGAGTGTTGCAAGATGCAATGCCTCGTGCAATACTTTTAGCAGCTAGTAAATAATGATTCACTCGAACATTTGCCTTGGAGATTTTTGTTTTATCATAAAAATAACCAGTTTTAGGAGAATATAAATGACCAGGACCCAGGGTCGCTCAATTCAAATTCAATAATTTGTTCAACGAGCATTTTCCCAAGCCAATTTTTGTTTTCAAAAGTATTTTGTCGCGTTAAAACTGCTAAGATGGAGGTGGATTGTTATTCAAAGTTGGTACAATAGATAGTTACGAGTCATGTTATTGCATTATGTTCCCAAAAAGGTTAGATGAGGGACTGAGGTTGCAACTTTCAAGTCAAAAAACCTGAGTTTCTTGCGGATAATACATTTACTTTGGTTGGATATTAATATTGCACTGTTGAACGCAAGTGTGCTAAAATAAACTTAAGCTGAAAAAAGACTTTGTTGTCATTATTTTTATCATTGATGGCAATCCAATTTGCCTTCCCCCCTACCGCCCCTGGCTACGCCTGTGCTCAGCGTTGATGTGGTAAGACAGACGCAAAGTGCCTGGTTCATACGAATGATCGATCGAGTCGCTACAGCAAAAGTTCATGCATGACCTATGACAAATGTTAGTGCGGATGAGGAAGACTTCTATTATTTCGTTCGCACCCTTTAAACGATTAAGAACGTACACGATCCTACTCTGATTAGGCAATCAAAGACCTGTAGAATCAGCTCCAATTTTCAAGATATCGCTTTCACTCGAATGACATAAACATAAATACAAATCAGTTCATTTCAAACCACCGTTAATTACTTTGCAAACACATTATTAGCGCTTCAACCGACCTTTTTCAAACTGCGCACCAATCGTCAGTGCCAGAGAAAAGCAGAAGAATAAGGCCTGCAGCCAAGCGTGACCAAGCAGAGAATAAAATGAGCCCATTCGCGCAGTTTCGGATCATCTAGTTTTATGTTATAGGTTATAATGTAGAATTAGGGCTCTCAAGTCAGAGAAATGTAACAAAACTTTAATTTCGGTGCAAGTGTATGGCTTTTGATCCATTTTCTTCTTTTTTTATCAAATCGGCCATTATTGGATGCCTTAAAGGCTGTGTAGCAAAAATAACGACCAATTACCAGTACTGAATAGGTTGACTGATATTTTTGCTGTAGGCAAGTTTGATTACAATGTTATGGTGCCATACCAAAACTTAACGCGAAAACCTGAACTCTTCCGGGCCCCTTGAGCCCGTGCCCACCTACAGGCCCGGGCCAGGATACAATGTACCCCCTGAACCCCTCTCTTGCAAGCCCTGCATCCAAGATCCTCAATGTAATTTGTCCATTTAATTTTAAGTCGTCCAACTGGTCGTTTCCCATTCGCTTTAGCAAGTAAAGCTTGTTCGTGGAGTTTTTCCAGAAACATTCTACTTATATTGCCAACCCATATAAGCTGAGATCTTTCCATTCGGAAAAGTAACGGCTCGATTTTAAGAGGTTTTTGAATCTCAGAGTTAAGCATCTTGTTAAACAGTGTAACTCCTTTCATTCTTCGAAAAAACTTTATTTCGGATGCTTGCACCTATCGCACTCTTTTGGTCATTACCCAACATCTATGACCACAGGTGAGATGGGGGACAAAAACTGTTTTGAAAATAGAGAGCTTTGCCTTTTTCGACAATTCTTGTTTCATGACAACCGAATAGTGTACCATTACTGCTTTAGCCTTGCCATTACTGCTTTAGCCTTGCCATTACTGCTTTAGCCTTTCCAATTCAAGTATCTTTCCATGAATGCAACCCCAAGGTACTTGAATTCTTTACCTACTTCAGTGTCGCTCGATTTATTTGCAACAGGCACTGATTAGGGTTTTGAAAGATGAAGTATCTCAATTTTGGCCGTGTTTGTTTTCTTTTCGGCGGTGTCACATGCATCAGCAAAGCTATCTAATGCGGGCTGGAGGCCAGATTCTGCCAAAGAAAACAGAATCGAATCATTAGCGAATAGCAGACAAATGATTTTGCAATTTTCAATCGTGGCACACTCATCAGCTTGGCTGCGTTTGTCGATCCAATTCATTTAAACAATGAAAAGGAGAGGTGACAAAACACACCCTTGCCGGAGTCCAACGCCCACATGGAAAGACTTTGATAGCTTGCCATTTATCCAAACACAAACCTCCAGTCGGCAGTAGAACAACATAATGGCGCGAAACAACTGATCATCAACCCCACACTTCTGCAAAATCTTCCGTAGTTTATCCCGAGAAGCTCGGAGTTATGCTTTTTTAAAATAAACTAAACCAGGAAAGAGCTCTTAGCAGTGTTCCCTATGAGCTGTGCATATGTGCACGCGCACACAGATTTCAGAGACTGTGCGCACTCATAAATTTGCGGCGTACTGACATATTGTTGCACAGACATATTGTTGTTGATTACAAATTTACAATAATGAGACCGATATTAAACTTTGCGGGCACAAAAACCGCTGCAATTCAGGCTGAAGATCCTTTTTCTTTTTGGTCTTAACGTAATTTCGGACACAGAAACCGCTCCTTTTCTAGATGAAAACCTTTTTTTTGCGTTCATCTAATTTCAGACACAAAAACCGCTTTAGTTCTGGGTGAATTCCCAAAAAAAGTGCGCACACGCCAAAATTTTTGCTCACAGAGACTCCAAAAAACTAGACGTAACACTGGATCTTAGCCATACTTCCGAGATTTCTCGAAGATTTGCTTCAGAATGCAGATTTGGTCCGTAATGCTGCAACTAGGACAATAACCGCACTGGCTATCTTCCATCTTTGATTTCACTATTTTTTCGCATTTTCCTTCAAGGCCATTAACTAGGGAAATGTAATGCAATTATACTGCAATTACACAAAGATAAATTGTTTATCCGTTCATAGCCTTCTGTCGCAGAAACATTTCCAGGCAAAAACTAATTTGTCACGAACTTTTACTTCTATTTATTTTTATGTCTTAGGTCAAAAAAAAAACTAGTTTAATTGTTAGTCTTCAAACACCAAACGTAGAAAGAACAACTTTCAAAGAGATTCTATTAATCAATCAGCATCAACGCAAGACAAAAATCGTACGGCAAGGGACACCACGGAGCCTACTGCTATTCCGTGATTTATTTTGCTTTCTGATTTATTTTGTTGGGTTTCAAACTCGCGCTTTCTGTAAGCGCTTGAGTTGGCGATATCTAATTCTTCTTTGCCGCGAGACTTTCCGTAATCCGTAATTACGAGTATGAGCGTAATTCGCTTTAAACTTTTGTTGGGCGAGTCGGACTCGGACTAGATAAGTCAAGCTCTGCTTTCAATAATCAACATGTTGGTGTATTCAAGAATATTTACCTGATTGTCTTTCAAGCTAAAAAATCTGTTTTTCAAATTTTGTAGAACATTTTTGCTTTGCGTTTCTAATGATAAGAATTTACTGATTTCGCATTGACTTTGAGCACAACAAGTGTTTGAAACAAAAACGAATGCAATACCTGAGTTCTGTGTACAAAACCTGCTACCCTGTCTGCTGCTCATTCTAGCAGTGATTATATAGGTTCAGTAAAGCAAGCGGACAGCTGTAACGGAATAACATATAAATACTAACAATGATATAAACAATGGGAATTAGGGGTTTGTCAGCTTTACAACTGCTAGGAAAAGTTTTCGCTATTCTGCCGAAATTTTACTCGGTCTTTTAATTATTTGGAGTGGATAATTTGTTGTTCATAATTTATTTTTGATGTTTTGACGTTTGCGGGCCAGAGTTTAATGTTTAACGTTTTGCGTCTCTCTGGCCCAAAGGCTACCAGCGCGGAAACCTAAGGAAGAGTCACTAGAACGGTGACTACTTGATAACGAGCAATGCGACCTCTTGAAAACAAGCTATTCGAAAAAGTTGCTGCTTGCTAGGTAGCAGAGGTGGAGTCGAGGACACAAGGCTCGAGGCCAAGGCCAAGAACACAGGCGCAAGTGCTCTCCAAAAAAAAAAGGTCATCAAAAAACATTTTTAGGCAATCTCCAAATCATTGGCGTACCCAGAATTTTTGATTGGGGGAGGCCTAAACCACAAATCACATGAAATGACATCATCAAAAATTTTCCAAAGAGGAAGTTTTTGTGGGACAAAGATATCGTAGGATGGAAGATCTGAAATTGTTGTCTATTGGCACGTAACCAGGATTTTACAAAGGGCTTAAACTAATAGTTGAAAAATGCAAATACCTAACTTTGGAAACATGTTGAGAAAGCTTGTGTAACTCAAAGGTAACACAGACGGGGAGTCTGGGGGCGGGGCCCCCAGCCGCTGGAGGCTTTGGGGGTCTGGGGACGAAGCCACCAGCCGTTGGGCAATTTTTTGTAATTTTTTGGAAAATAAAGTTGGTTTTTAATGCCATTGAATTACATTTCGCAAGTGTTCAGAGCCATTTGAAAGCACTAGATTTTTGACGTTTGAAAGCTAATTGAAAAAATCGAATGGTTTAATCCTCCTTTTACTGGCAATTTAAGTCCAAAACACGTTTAACATCTTGCATTTTGGAGTTCATTGAAAAAGTTTATTGCATTTATTGTAACACAAATTTTAATTGTAAGGGATTTGGTCTAGTTAGGGGAAATAAGGTGCATTGTCTCTTGCAACATTTTAGCAATAAATAATAATCCACTCGAAGATTTTCCTTAAAGATTTTCCTTAGAAATTACTGAATTGTTTTTGAAAAATGGTACAATAGATGGTTATGTCTTCTAACCATGCTATTGCCGGGCCGGATTTACATCGCGCTGGGCCCCTGGCACTTTGGGAGATTTTCGCAACATCTTTCTGCCAAATATAGGTAAACACCAAAAAAACTTTTACAATTTTAGCTCGGGGCCTCTAACTGTTACTGCGTCATATTATGGTAAATCCGGCCCTGATTAATGCATTACGTTCACAAAAAGGCTAGATGTGGGCCTGAGATAGTAACTTTTAGAACAAAACTCTCCATTTTCTCCGGGTTATACGATTAAATTGGCAGGCAAAAATTGAATTGAAGGAAACCCGGCGCCCCTGGTCTTCAATATTGTTGTTAGTTATACTGTTGTAAGCGAAAAATGCTAAAAAGAAACTGAAACTGAAGAAACAATAGGCTTTTTTGTCACATTTTTGTCATTGGTGAAATTTCAATTGAGGAGGGCCCCTGCCCCCCCCCTTGGCTACGCCTATGCTCGAAGTGAGGAAAACAAAAAAGGTGTTCGCAAATTTTCAGCGAGGTTTCTGGCATTTTTCAATGAAATTTCAACTGTTCAAAAAATAGTGCTGTCCTCGAGCCGAGGACAGGGCAATTTTCGAGGACTTGAGGCTTCGAGGCCAAGGCCAAGGACTGGAGGCTTCGAGTTCAAGGCCAAGGCCAAGGCCAAGGCCAAGGACTTCAAAATGTGTCCTCGAGGATGTCCTCGAGGCCAAGGACGTCCTCGAGGGCTCCACCTCTCCTAAGAAGTCGCCGTTTTGGCGGCTTTTCCCTAAGCTTCCGCGCTGGTAGCCTTTCGGCCAGAAGAACGCAAAGCGATTAAATTTGTTATTTGTTATGTGTGGCTTATCTTTGGATATCTCACATCTCTTTTGTTAGCTTCCGAACTTGTGGTCTGTGCAAGCGCTTTGGTTGGCACGGTATGATGCTTACGGGACTTGCAATTGCGATCTTGAGCGGTTTGCAGTGCTCTGTAGTATATTTAGACGTTCAAGTTTAATGTTCATACATGCTGCAATCGGTCTAGGACTTTTAGGCGCGGACGTTTAAGCGAAGGACGTTTATGCACCGCCGATTAGGCACCGGAACTTTTAAGCGCCTGGACTTTTAGATGCCAAAGGTAAAAAAATTTTTTTTTCAAAAAAGTTGTTTTTTCAAGAAAAAAATTTTTTTTCAAAAATACAAGTTTTTTTCTAAAAAAAAGTTTTTTTTCCAACAAACATTTTTTTCTACAAAAAAACGTTTTTCTTCCCAAAAACATTTTTTTTTCTTTCAAATGACAGTCTTTTTTCAAACAAAAACTTTTTTGAAAAAAAAAACTTTTTCCAACAAAAAAGTTTTACTTTCATTAAAATGTTAATATTTTCGAAGCTTTTCATCTGATGTTTGTCAAGAAGAATCGTCAGAATAGAGAGCGCAGGAAAAGGAGTGGCTATAGGAATAAGCCGAGCAATGATGATTGGCTGGAAAAGGATTGCTGAGAGAGCGTCATTTGTGTACAACCTTTAAGCTGTACAAAACTTCTTTTTGTCAGCAGAGGGCGGAATTGGAAATTTTGATAAAAGTGACTTCAAAAGCAGATAGATGGAAGCAGAGCGGAAAAAGTTTTACAAAAAATTGATTTCTTATTGCATTTTTTTTTCAATAACAAAAAATGTTTTGCACTACTTACTTGCAAAGTTTTTTTTACCTAATCCAGACGCATGCGATCTCCAGCCAGTGGTCTCTAATTTTGCGGCGCACGGGCACGAGTTGCTTGTGCAATATTGGCACACGCAGCAAGCCGTGTGACGTTTCAAGGTTATTTTGAGTTTACCTCTACCAAACAATACAGTACAAACTTTTTTAGGAGCTAAGGATTCGTCTCTCGGCAGATTCTTATTTATGGTCTTTACATCTTGTTGCAAATATAGTAAAAGTAATGTTTAAATCGATATTTTTAAGCTAATTTTTACACCTTGTTGCAAATACACTTATAGTAAAAACAGTGTTAAATTCTTGAAGTCAACTTCTTCAGAATTGCGTCAAGAACTTTTGAAGTTGAACAGGATTGCTGCTGCTTCAACTTGTTGTTTTACTTTCAAATTATTTTTGCAGTGTGAGTTGAATTATAAATGGCTGCAGACTCGACAACCATTTTCGACAATTTTTCATGTAAAATTTTTCATATAAGTGCTGTGTAGTTTAACTTTTTCACGCTCACTGCATTTTGTGCAATTAAAATTTGTGATCGTTTTACTCGTGACAATTGTTCAGCACATCAGAATCCAATTTGCAGCCTGTTAAAGACAACCTTTTCCAACACATGCAAGTGAAACGAACGATTAAGTTATATGTGGGCTCGGCTTTCCCATAATAAACTCTGGATACACGAAAGAAATCAGCCTGAAAGCGAAGATTGCGTTAGACTAAAACTCATTTTGTTTGCGCTGGAAAATTGATTGCTTTTGCTACTTTTTCGAGCAGGACAGATCAGCTCAAATTTTGTCCCGGGATACGGCACAATGACGAATGTAATTTGTTCACACTCACGCAGCGATTTTTCCATGTTTTAACTTATATGTATAATTTTCTCCCGAATGTACGGTAAAGACCAAAAACAATCAAAGAAAAAGGTTTAGTTGTTTTAATTGACTCTTCAACACTTTTAAGTACTTGCTTAAGATCAACGTAAAACCGTTCAAATAATCAATTTTCAAGAGTCCTTGAGTTGCTGAAATTTTACCCCCTCGCAATGACCTTTTTTGGCTATGCAGGCAAAGTGTAAAAAAAACTAATCAAAGAAATTTTACAGTATTTGCAAAAATGAAAAGGAATAAGCGTCTGCTTCAAATGAGCAAAACACCAAAAACCTCACAAGAACAAGACGGGAATCAAAAAATCTGTCACTAGAAAAAGCTCAAAATTGACGTCATAGTTCATTGAAGATAGATTTTAAAACTGCCTACCACTTCATTCAAGCGAAGTAAACTAATTAATCAAACATGGTAATGGCAGGAGTGACGGCTCAAATGTGAATATGTACTCTCGGATGGATGCAATTATCTGCATGAAAAAAAACGGAAAACAACAATAAAAGGTAACAATAAAGATAGACGAAAAACGTAGTAACTACGAGAGAGAAGAGCTCGATTGATTGATTACACTGGCCAACACAATTTTTGGTGCCAAGAAGTTAAGAACGGTTTTAGGCTAATTTGGGGGTGCTGATTCCAAAAATGATCTTGTTTTAACTCTATCAGGTCAATTTTTTGAGATATCTAACATTTTTGGTTTCTATGCGATAGGCTGTTTAGCAGTGTCGTCACTAGGATGCTGTGTCATGTCTTTGTCTTGCAATTTACTTGATTTGTGTTTCAGAAGTGTTTTTATTGCCGCTTTAACAGGCAGGAAATATAAACACCTATTGTTTACACACTCACTTTTACTCTTTTGTGTCTCTCATCACTAGTCTTAAAGCTGCCGTTCTGTCTCACTAGACTAATGCAGCTAAAGAGCTTAGCACTGATAAACAGTCATGTTTACTGCTTAGTGCATAGGCTGGAAAATAAGCATAACTAAATAAGCAATATCCACTTGCAGTAACTATCAGTTGTGATGATATAAAAGTGCATGTCAGTTTATAAGAGAAGATATAGATAGTCAAGTTAGATATACAGATATAGTTAGATATTGTACCACTGTATATTCATTAGTTAGATATACTATACTAGGCTGTAGTATACTGCTATATCATAGCGTTACCGGTATATGAAGCTAATATTAGTTTACATTGTTATGCAGATTTATTACATCTAAGGCAGCAAGTTATGGCTATTTCATCTAGAAGAAGTTGTGTAAATGACCCTAATGTTTTTTGCTATATATGTGGCGAATACACATTGGAGCACAACCAAAAGCTAATCACCGATTTTGTGAAACAAGCTTGTTTAGCTTATTTTAAAGTGAAACTTGGTGATCGAGACAAACCGTGGGCTCCCCATATTGTTTGCAAAACCTGCATCGAGCATTTACGGCAATGGACAAAGAAACAAAGGAAAGGTCTGAGATTTGCAACTCCAATGGTGTAGCGAGAGCCAAAAGATCATTGCAGTGACTGCTACTTTTGTGGAATAAAGACCAAAGGCATCAATAGGAAGAATAGAACCTCATTAACATATCCAAGTTTGGATTCGGCAATCAGGCCTGTTCCACACAGTGAAGAACTTCTTATTCCTGTTTTTGAAGGTTTGCCTCAACTTGAATCTGCTTTATCCAGAGAAGATGATCTTTCCTCTACTGACAGTGAAACTGCTATTGCCGACAACGACTTTCCACCTTCTCTGCTACCTCCACAACTATTTTCACAAAATGAACTAAATGATTTGGCAAAAGACCTGGACTTGTCCGAAGAGTTTTCTGAACTGTAGGCATCAAGACTAAAAGAAAAGAATCTTTTACAACCAGGAACATTTATAACTTACTACCGAAATCGTCACGCTGAATTTCTACCTTATTTTACTCAAGAAAAACATATACCGGTAGTATTTTGCAATAATGCTGAGGGCGTTCTGAAGAAGCTTGGTGTCACCCAATATGATCCCAATGATTGGCGACTTTTTATTGATAGCTGCAAACGAAGTTTAAAATGTGTTCTCTTGCACAATGGAAATGATTTTGGATCTATTTCCCTTGGACATTCTACAACACTCAAAGAAAAATACAGCGATACTAAATTTGTTTTAGAAAAAATTGGCTATTACAAGCACAACTGGATCATACGTGTGGATCTGAAAATGGTTGGATTTGATTGGGATTATAAGGAGGATATACCAAGTTTCCATGCTTTATTTGCTTGTGGGATAGCCGAGCTAGAGAACAGCATTGGAGACAAAAATAATGGCCAGTGAGAGAGCAAATGGTACCAGGTGAGAAGAACATACAAGCTCGACCGCTAGTGGAAAAATCCAAAGTAGTTTTTCCTCCATTACATATCAAGCTGGGAGCAATGAAACAATTGGTCAAGGCACTGAACAAGGAAGGTGCATGTTTCAAATATATCTGCGGCAAATTTCCAAGTCTAACAATAGAAAAATTAAAGGCTGGTATTTTTAACGGACCCCAAATAAGAAAATTAATGAATGATCATGAGTTTCCCTCATCCATGAGCAAAGAAGAATTTTATGCCTGGGATGCATTTGTGAAAGTACTTAAAAACTTTTTTGGAAACAAAAGAGCATCCAACTACAAAGAGCTTGTAGCTAACTTACTGAGCTCTTTTGAAGATATCGGTGCTAAAATGAACATCAAGGTTCATTTCTTGCACAGTCATCTTGATCGCTTTCCTGAAAATTTGGGTGCACTTAGTGACGAACAAGGAGAAAGATTCCATCAGGACGTTAAGGAAATGGAAGAGAGGTATCAAGGGAGATGGGATGCCGTCATGCTAGCCGATTACTGCTGGTCTATCAAACGTGATTCTGTTGCCACTCATAGCCGCAAATCATTAAAACGCAAATTTATGGTTGGCACTTCATAAATAAGGCAGCCTACTTTTCATCATTCGGTTGTTTTAGTGTTTTTGCAGCTATTAAAGAAATTGGTATGTGCAACATATTTTTGATGTTACACTATCTTATGCTTTGTAAAAAAAACTTTTACAGATATTCAAATGATCATCTTTTAGTACAGAAATGCTCATTAACTGGTGTACCATAGCGAAAAAACTAGGCTTGATGGAGAAAAAATTAATGCATTTTTGAAATCAGCGACCCCAAATTAGCCAAGATCAGTCAAAAAATCATTGGCACCATTCAAAAAAATTTTTTTTTGTTTGCCAGTGTTATACTTATTTATTTAATGACACTAACATACAATTTTAATCAAATGAGCTGTAATTACGTCAGAAGAAGCATTGCAGTCGTAGCCAATTCAATAGAAAAACAATATCTTGGCACAAACAAAGGAAGCAGCACTACGAATAACGTTATATCATGTATCAAGTCAGGATAGTATGGCTGGAGTTATCAATACGATGCATAGCTGCAATACACCTTTAAGAAACCGAAAAACAAAGCACTTCGATTTGCAGAGGTGGGCAAAGCGCAACCTCCGCAATTGCGGAAGTTGCGTTGCGCATTAATTTTTTTATTTTGAAACATTGCGGAAGTTGCGTTGCGGACAAAAGTCTTTAAAATTTGTTGCGCTTTAATTGCGCTGCGCTTTCAATTTTTTTTTTTCGGTTATTAGCGCAATTCTGTACATTGAACTTAATTTTGTTTCATTTCGATCGTAATAGTGATAAATGTCTGCCTTCTCTAGCAAATTATTTACTCTTTTACCGTCTAAAATCGCAAAAATGCCGCATTTGCATTGTGTTGTGAAATTTCAATTGCGGAAGTTAGGTTGCGCTTTAACTTTGTACGAAAACGTTGTTCCGCAATTGCAGAATTGCGTTGCGCTTCAATTGCAAGAAAAATTTCATTGCGAAAGTTGCGCTGCGCTTCAGAAGTTAAAAAAATAAAATTGCGCATTTTGCGCTGCGCTTTTACTGGTTGAAAAGATCGTTGCGCTTTGTTGCGCTGCGCTTTAGGTATAATGTTATTTGTGCCCACCTCTGTCGATTTGCAATATTTACGGAGCAAAAATTCGAGCTATATACAATATGCACAAAACTATTCTCCAATTTGTCTACACTGCACGGTAGGCGTAGTTTAAAATCAATTGCATCAGAAAAAAAAAAACTATAATGAACTCTCTAAGCATTCTCTATTTTTACTTTGTTTTTAATTACTACGAATTTCAAGTTCGGATAAATTTGTAAGTACGCAATATACAGTATAGTACCGACAAGTATACCTGTCAACTTTCCCGATTTCGAGGACTTCTCCCGACGGCGATCTCAACAAAAAATCTTCCGATATTATGATTTAGCTCAAGATCTTTTTAAATTTAAGAATTAATCAGTTTTATAAAATATTAACCAATTTTATTCCCGAATCTTTTTTTTGAAAGAGAAAGAATACACTTCGACCCTAACTTGTTTCGACTGATGTTATATATTGATATTTTTGGTTTTGCTATGCGTTTCGCTTGTTGTTGAGTTTGATTTTATCAATTTATGTCGATTTTTTATTCATCTTTTGTCACAAGGTACATCGAAAACAATCAAACATTTGTTTACTGGCACATTACGCCAAAGCAAGCGAGCAATGCTTATACTGCATGTTTATGAACGAAAGCGCAAAAAACTCAGTTTGTACTTAAAAGAGTCGAAATAATACGCAACTTGAACAAGTTTAGTTATTCCTGAAGTGAAATAGGCAGACTAAAAATGAAAAAATGGTGTGCGATTTTAGTAGCTGAAGTTACGAAATGAAGAAGATAGCCTATACCAACAGCTTGGTTTTTCAAATTTACCTGCTGAGTTAGCCTAATTCAGGGATCAAAAATTTCTTGCATTGTGTCGACTCTTCTTTACACTGATGAAGTCAGTTGACTTCGAAACAATGGAATGCTCCCGAGATGGAGGCTCCGCCACATCTGCGTCACTAGGGGGTTGAAATGAAGACCGATCTAGACGGAGACAGCATTAAGGTGTTGTCAAATGAAGCAAGATTGTAAGACGTGATGTGTCTGTGAACTACTAAACTAATTCTGTATTTTTTACTGGGAAAATAATTAATGTTGTGAAATACGCAATTTGGTTTTCTTCAGCGCACACCATCATATTGTTTTATTATGGTTGTTTTGGATGAATATGAAAGCAGAAAGAAATAGGAAAACTTAAAAAATGGTATTATAATAAGTAACCCCACCCCCTATTTGATTATCTGCAGACAATTGCTTTATGATGAGTGGAATTTCTATCCAACGACTCAAACTGTTCGACGATGTAGGCCAGAGCAAATATCGTAACATAGCACAGTTAACGTTAAAAAATTTTTAACCCTACAGTCTGTTTCACTGTTATCGGGATCATCATGTTAAACAAGCTTTTATCTCAGTTTCGGTGGCGGTTTTGAGTTTGGCTCCCTGGTAGTTTAAACTGTTAGAGAAGGAGGGAAAAAACATCTTTATTTATCCAGAAAGGGCTAATTTGCAAACGGCCGTTTATCTACCGCCTAGCCTATTTCCCTTCTCTATGGTTGACTTCTGAGTTATGGCTCAGACCTTGAAAGTGGTTCAATTTTTGAGTCTCCCGGAGCTTCTCCGTGACCTTAACCATCTTAAGAATAAGGTAAAGACGCAGGTCGGAGGGCTACCATCGACGACAGCACTGAGTGCAGTATTGAGGGAGCTCTTCTTAAAACGTCTTTTGTCTATTTTTTTAGCTTTATTGAAGCAAATGCAGTGAGCGTGAAAAATTTAAACTACACAGCACTTGAATGAAAAATTTTACATGAAAAATTGTCGGAAATGGTTGTCGAGTAAAACAACAAGTTAAAGCTGCAGCAATCCTGTTCAACTTCAAAAGTTCTTGACGCAATTCTGAAGAAGTTGACTTCAAGAATTTAACACTGTTTTTACTATAAGTGTATTTGCAACAAGGTGTAAAAATTAGCTTAAAAATATCGATTTAAACATTACTTTTACTATATTTGCAACAAGATGTAAAGACCATAAATAAGAATCTGCCGAGAGACGAATCCTTAGCTCCTAAAAAAGTTTGTACTGTATTGTTTGGTAGAGGTAAACTCAAAATAACCTTGAAACGTCACACGGCTTGCTGCGTGTGCCAATATTGCACAAGCAACTCGTGCCCGTGCGCCGCAAAATTAGAGACCACTGGCTGGAGATCGCATGCGTCTGGATTAGGTAAAAAAAACTTTGCAAGTAAGTAGTGCAAAACATTTTTTGTTATTGAAAAAAAAATGCAATAAGAAATCAATTTTTTGTAAAACTTTTTCCGCTCTGCTTCCATCTATCTGCTTTTGAAGTCACTTTTATCAAAATTTCCAATTCCGCCCTCTGCTGACAAAAAGAAGTTTTGTACAGCTTAAAGGTTGTACACAAATGACGCTCTCTCAGCAATCCTTTTCCAGCCAATCATCATTGCTCGGCTTATTCCTATAGCCACTCCTTTTCCTGCGCTCTCTATTCTGACGATTCTTCTTGACAAACATCAGATGAAAAGCTTCGAAAATATTAACATTTTAATGAAAGTAAAACTTTTTTGTTGGAAAAAGTTTTTTTTTTCAAAAAAGTTTTTGTTTGAAAAAAGACTGTCATTTGAAAGAAAAAAAAATGTTTTTGGGAAGAAAAACGTTTTTTTGTAGAAAAAAATGTTTGTTGGAAAAAAAACTTTTTTTTAGAAAAAAACTTGTATTTTTGAAAAAAAATTTTTTTCTTGAAAAAACAACTTTTTTGAAAAAAAAATTTTTTTACCTTTGGCACCTAAAAGTCTTAGCGCATAAAAGTCCAGGAGCCTAAAAGTCCCGCGCCTAATCGGCGGCGCATAAACGTCCGCGGCTAAACGTCCGCGGCTAAACGTCAGCGCCTATTAGTCACGGTCCGTGCTGCAATATGCTGAAATGTGTAAAGAGTTTGCGGGGCCCATCTTCGCGTCATTGCGCCCGGGTGACCCAGCTAGCTACTTTCAAAGAATTGTCGCGGCAATGGCGAGCTGTTGGCAACAGTGTAATCAATTTAGCCGGTCCAAGATTTGAAGCTCAGTTCTTCCTCTCCAGAGACGGACGCCTCACTGCTCAACCAACTGACCGATACTTCTAAACTTTCATTTGCAGAATTAGATTTGCAGTTTTAAATACCCGGTTTTCTGTTAATTCATCAACTCCTGGCTTTTAGTTAAGTTGCGTTTACGTTACGGATTACAGTTCAAAGTTCGTGCATTATTTTAATGTAAGTTATCCGATTAGCGATAAATCAATTCCTGCGCCCCGTGAATGTGGCCATCACGTGTTAGTCAACAAAAACCAAGTAGTGGTAAAAAGAAAGAAAAAATAAGCAGTTAAAAATAACCATAAAACTTACGAGGTGTGTTTGAAAAGTAACGGGACTGTGCACGCTGCACAAACAACTTTTATCGCAGAGAAAAAAGCTTTGCTTTCTATAATGTCACAATGTCTTATGGTTTCGAAAAACAAATTTCAGCATTCTGTGACAACTACATACTTGTTTGCACGTTTTTCTGTCAAGGCACTTTCGTTGTGACCGTTTTGTGAAAATTTGATAAAATTAAGAATTTTTGGCTTTTTTTTCTCCGGTGCAAAGAATAAGCGTGGAACGTGAAATCAACCTGAAATTTCTTGTCCGTCTTGGAAAAACTCAAACTGAAGCACTAAAGTTGCTTCAATAAGTCTATGGTGATGACACGATTTTAGGAACTCGTCTTTTTGATTGGCACAGGAGGTTCAAAGAGGGAATAGAGGAGGTGGAAGATGATTACAGGAGTAGAATGCCATCCACGAGCAGAACAGATGAAAACGTTGAGCGTGTGAGACAAAAGATGCGGAGCGATTGCCGTCTTACTGTTAAAATGATAGCAGATGAGCTGGGTATAAATAGTGAGAGGGTCTGGAAGATTATTACGGAAGATCTGGAGATGAAAAAGATTTGTGCAAAAATGGTACCAAGGTTGCTGAATGGAGGACAAAAGAAGCGGTGTGTACAAGTGTATCAAGACATTTTGGAGCAACTCGAAACTGAACCCAACTTGCTGAAAAGAGTTGTTATTAGCGATGAGTCATGGATCTTCGAGTACGATCCACTCACCAAACGGCCAAGCCTTGAATGAAAGAGCGCATTGTCACCAAGACCCAAAAAGGAGAGGGTTTTCAAGTCCAAAACCAAGGTGATGCTGATCGCTTTTTTTAATGTCCATGGAATTGTCCACGCAGAATTCTTGCCACAAGGCCAAACTATTAATCAGCACGTCTAAAAAAACATCTTGCGACGTCTGATGCGCTCAGTGAGGGAGAAAAGACGAGAACTGTGGGAAACGAGGTCATGGCTGCTGCATCATGACAATGTTACAACTCAAAATGCCTTGGGAATTCGGGAGTTTCTGGCCAAAAATAACATTGCTGTACTGGAGCAATCACCCCACTCTCCAGATCTGGCCCCTTGTGCCAAACTCAAGAAAGTCATCAAAGGAACTCGTTTTCAAGATTCAGAAGCCATAAAACAGCCGTGACGAGAGAGCTCCGAGCGATCCCTGAGGAATCCTTCCAGGAGTGCGTGGAAGCGTGGCAGAGGAGATTGGCAAAGTGCATTCGAGCCCAACGAGATGACTTTGAAGGCGACATGTTGTAAAATTTACTTGCCAAATAAAATAAAACATTTATATACCCAGTCCCGTTACTTTTCAAACACACCTCTCTAACTTAAACGCTTATCTTGACCCTTAAAGATGTAAATGAAAAATGTGCGATTTATATTTCTCATTTTTGTTTTATTCTCTTTAACATAAATTTTTGGTGAAACATAAAAAGAAAAAAAAAAAATTTACCGAAAAGTTTCATTCATTTTTTATTAATGTTGACCCAAATCTTAATTTAAAACAGCCAAAAACTCAAATTCTTAATTTAAAACAGCCAAAAACTTTAGCCTTAACTCAAACCCTAATCTTGATCCATAAAAAAGTACAGAAAAGTGCGCGATCAATATTTCTCATTTTTGTTTTATTCTCTTTAACTTAAAGATTATCGGTGTAATAGTCACTCCCAAAGAAAAAAAATTAAATTACCACTCCTTAAACTTGAGAATAAGTGGTGAAGCATTTTAAATTAAAGGAAATTTTACAAACTGGTATATCTTTGAAGAGCTTCGGTCACGAAACTTTCTACAAACTTTTTCCAAGAAGGATAAACAAAAGCTGAAAATTTGCTGAATTAACCCTTTAACCTTTTACTGCATTCACTAGTAAAAAGAGCAATCACAAAAAGTTTGCTAGAAATAAACTTTTCGAGGTAAAATTAAGAGAACGATTTCAAGTTAAAGGAACTGGTACATGTAAAGCGTAAAAGTTTAATCACAATATTCTTTTGCGTAATTGGTGACCTTTCACGTTTAACAAACGAAAGCTGAAAACTTGTTGAATTACGAGGAAGACGTTGGCCTCACTGAAGCAAAAAAAAGAGGTTGCATGTTTAAGTTGGACTAAGATAGAGCAATCATTTAAAACTATCAACCTACCGCAAACCAAAAAAAATAGAAAATCAACAGAAAATAGGAGTGGCTAACTCACCAAAAATCATTGAGTGGAAAAAAAATTGCGAAATATTTATTCGCGCGTTTTGTTGACTATTTTGTTAAACAGCAATTTAAAAGGAAAAATTACTGCAAGATTGTCTTCCCAATATTACTTATAAAAAGGGTCAACAAAAAGCTCAAGATGTTGTTTTGAAATTTTATTCAGTTGCTATATAAGCGGTTTTTATTGAAAGGAACTGCAAAAATCTACCATCTGCTTGTACATTCACATAACCACTACACAATAATATCGCCTTTTGACAAGAATCGGACCGGTTAGATTCTTGATGTACAAAACAGGGTCTATAAACATCTGCAGTTTGTGATTTTAGTATGACTACAGACCACCTACATTATAACTGTTCTGATTGCATCTTACAGAAAGCATACAGTGATTTGGATAAAACCACCGATGAAAGGCTTCCCAAAAATTTTCCGAGTATGAGAGATGGTTACAACAACAACTTATCGAACGAAAGAAGAACCATTAAAAATCAAAGGTTAATAGAAAAACGAGGAACTTATATAATTGACATTCTTTATGCAAATATATCTTTATGCAACACCTGCAAAAAGATTTTTAAAAAATCTTGAATTGGAAACACGCCAAGGCTTTATAAGACAGTCGAATAGTTCCTTCTAATCAGTTAATTTAAAAGCTTGGCGTTGGAGCTTATCGATTCAGTTGCGGCAAAAAAACGCAAATCAAATTACCAACATGAAGTTGATTTTAAGATGTACGGTTTTGATTGTGTTTGCTGTGCCAGCGCTTTCCCAATACAATAACAATGAAAACTTTGAAATTCTGCGTGGATATCATCTGAGGATAAGCAGTTCTTTGTCTTTTGAGTGTGTTTGGTTTCTTAGTTCATTGTTTGGGGAAAATGGGGTATTTCCATCGTTGCCTGAAACACCTCCAATACCCACTGTCGAATTTGTTAACCCTAATGTACCTCAACCGTTTTTCAACCAACAGCGACTAGCTGCATTTTTCCAGAACCCAACAGAAACAAATCGACTGGCGACTGTTTTACGCCAATGCAATAATTATGACGATAACAACACTGCAACCGCTGTTTTTTTGTACAATCTGCTGAGAAATTATGTCAATGAGCAACAAATTTCAACTTCAGCGGGTAAGATTGATTTATTTGGTAATCGCTTGATGCATTATTTTGTTTAACATTGTATAACGGTCCAGCAAATAACTTGACTAATTTCCGGTCTGTGAACCAGATTAGTTAAATTGAGTATTTACAGTAGACACTGGTAAAAACCAGACCAGGTATAAAATTGATGTTCATGTCTTGACTTGTAGCACCAAAAATAAAAAGAAATGTAGATCCAGTGCTACGTAGCAGTAGTGGTAATGGTGGACAAGTGGGCTACTGAAAACTTGATTTGATTGCTTAAAGCTCCGATTCGCTGTTTTTTAGCCAAAGTGATTTGGTGAGCAAAACTTAAATCACAATTACAAGTTATTTTACCAGCAGCTTTCATTCTTTCTATTTGGCTACAAACAGAAAGCTTTTGTGAGAAACGCTATCGGTTAAGGCTGCAGCTCAGCGATGTTTAGCTCAAAGGATAAAAGGTTTGAACGTGGCATGTATTGTCGAGTGCGGTATTTGCTTGTTTTAGTGAGATGCAAATTTTCAATTATTGTATTTCGTAAGACTGTCATTGTTGTTGTATTTTTTTTAATTTTTTTGCTGTTATAGAAAAAAAAATGCCTAAACTGCAACTGAAACATAAACATAAAATCAAGCTTTCCGTAACACTACTTATTACCTACGATTAAAATTAACAATCGTACTGTTTAGCATCATTTAATTAAGGTTTTGCAATTATTGTCAGGTATGAAGTTTCTGCAATCACTTTGCGAGGTAACTCGGTACGCCTAACTTTTGTTTGAAGTTGATTGACTTGGAGCTGCTTTTCATTTTCCTATGCGTACGGCAAATTTCCATCAAGTCACCAAATTCTTAACAGTCAACTACTAAAAGGAGTACTGTTATTATATTCATTGCTCGAAATATAATAATATCAAAGTATTGTAAACTTTATGTTACTTGCCTATAATCGCACAATCAGTCTTGAAGCAATTACACTTGCCTACATCATCCAAAAATAAAATCACTCCTCTTGATAAAGGTTTTCCAAAATTCTTTATGTTAAATGTTATGACGTCAAACTGAAGCTATAAGTAAAGTGATTGCTATATTGCAATTAATTTAAAATGTTATGTTTGTAAGCACCCAATACAATTCCGTCAACAACACTTGCCACAATTGTGCCTTCAGTTTTCCCTTTTCCGTCTCGATCAACTTGTTCCAATTTTATTCGAAGAATCAATAACTTCAACGAGTTTCGTCCATATCGACTTCAAAACCTAAATGGTAAATATTGCATTAAACCATTTTCAAGCACCGTGATAAGACCTCGATAAGAACCGATTGGTCCATCGATTTTGCTTTTAAAACGGTAGACTATGGTTCGATTACAGATTGCGTAATACTGCAGGCAGCAGCCGTCAGCATATCTAACCGAAACTATTCCCCAGCCACCTATGCCACTGTGCAAGCCATTAAAGTTTGTCCAGTTTGGCCGAGAGATGGGTGGAAAATACCTTTGGTTTAGATATGCTGAGGGCTGCTCATGAGAGCTAAAAGCTCGAAACAGCACTATCCAGCTCTGTACACTTTTTAAATTGGAAGTTATTCCTGCTTGATTTTCAGCAATAAAAAAAAAGAATTTTGTAAGCCTTGTTGTAGCGTTGTTGTAGCGCATATTTATCCTCCTGTCACCGGACAGCGTCAGACGCTAACTTATAGGACGATCTGCACACTTTTCATTGCAAAGGTTACTTCGTGATTGAAGGAATCTGCACCAACTTAGGAGTTTTCGATGATCCAATGTTCCTGTGGATTTGTTCAAATTCTTGTTAACTAAATTTGCTGCTTGTTCAAAACCACCAAGCAGAGATAATAATTCTAAAGAGTCTTATCCAAGGATGTAACAGCTTGACCAGGGTGCGGGTTAAACCCAAATCATTCGATCAGGTCGTCGTGAAAACGACGTCTTTACTCATTCTGCCATGCTGTCGAATACCGTGTAAGGTGGGTGGGTGGGCCCTGGCACTGGTAATCAAAAAGCAATAATGTTAATCGTGCGTGAGATAAATATATAATTGTGCTGTGGGATTAAGTTTTCAGATTAATACTCTTTCCACGGAAAATGTCATTTAGTTTAAGATTGTCTTTTATAATAACATTTTATGTTTTTTCGAGATAACAGGCCTCTGTCAATTCATAACGGAAAGTTCTTAGAAAGAAGTCAAAAATAGGAAGCACATCATGATGTTGCAGTTCCTCCTGCAGCTAATGACGTTGTGGAAGCTAGCAGCGAAATATTCACAAGCAACAAACAATTGAAGCACGTTATGACAAAAGTTGATGAATGGCATTTTTCAAAAAATGAGTTTTTTATAGATTTAAAATTATTTGCTAAAACAACTTTCCCTGAGAAAAAAATGTTTTAATTTTCAATCAATTTTCGGTAATAAACAGCTTAATACGTTGCACTTGACATCAAAGCCAAATGGAAATTTGAAACTTTAAACGCGATTTACTCGAAACAGCGAAATGCGACTTAACAACTTTTGCTAAAACATGCTTCAATTGGAACAAATAGCTTCTTAAGCCTACAGACCATATAGCTTGTAGGTTGTTCAACCAAGTCGGTTAACCGCAATGGGAGCGCGCTCCTTTTGATCCGCCGCAATGAGTTACACCACATGTCGGTCATGATAGCCCACCCACATAATTAAGCAGCTTAGTACAGCGGCTATTTCAAGGAACACCACCTCTCGTCAGCAACCCTCAAATGACTGATTTACCACATTTAAGCACCTTCCGACAATCACCGCACTAACCCATCTTACAAACAAAAACAAAAGGAAGCAAAAACAAACATAAAGGTCTTCCCTGGAGATAATTAACTGGTAGGCTGCAAAAATCGACAAGCCAGCATATCCGCTAGATTATGATGCCAATAATACCGTTGGGCTATTTACTCCCCGACTTAACTTTGACAATTAGTAAAGAATAATTCTTGAAAAGAATAAAAAAATAAGTTAACCACCCCATTGATCATCACAGGTCTGTCACGACAGCCCACCCGCAAAGTATAGCTGCCCAGTACAACAATTGTTATGCTGGTTTGTTGATTTTGTAGCCTACTAGGTAATTACTTGGTAGGACCTTTATGGGATCCGTCTCCTTTTGTTTTTGGTTGTTAGTTAAGTTGGCTCCAGTGATTGTTGCAAGTTGTTAAAATGCGGCACACCAGTTATTCGAGGGCTAATAAGATTATCTAGCTAGTCTAGCTGACGAGAGATGATATTTCATTAAGTAGCCGCTGTACTAGGCTGCTATATTTTGTGGGTTGGCTATCATGACAAACGTGTGGTGTAACGCATTGAGTGGTTCATTTATTTTTTGACTAGTATTCTATGGCTTTACAAATATTAGCCTTAACCCTATTCGGACCAGGCAAAATCTTTTGATTAATGGCCCAAGGGGGGATCGATTCGACACAACGAATTCAAACGTTAATAACTCCCGAACTACAAAAGATAAAAAATTCGTTTTTGCCTCTCGAGAAGCTCAATTTTCTGAGAAAAAGTCCAAACTTTTTGTCAGTATGTTTGCAACCTTGATCTTCAATTAATTTGAACATAAGTCAAGGACTATCAGAAGTGATCGGTTTGCTTTTTATCTGCATAATGTTAATAAGCGTTTGATTGCCGTGACGCGGCATCGCAGCTGGAGTTTTATTTAGTAACTCAGAGATAATTACGGACTAAATTAAAAGATTATTTCTATTGTGCTAAAATATCTAAAACATTAGTTTGTTGCTGGATTAATTGCAAGCTGAATATTTGTTACTCTTGTAGTTCCTTTTGCTAAGCACAACAAAAAATGGTATTTTTTGTACAAAAGTTTATAAAAGAATAAGCATCAAACCACTAATTTTTCTCATTTGCATTTTGTGTATAAATGTATATAGCATAGCTGTAACAAACGTCAATAAAATTGGTTGAATTTTGATGTAATTTTTGGTAAGCCGAAGATTCGCAGTCTATTATAATATAGTAAGAGTTTTCACTTGGAAAACTTGTACTATGGGTTTCATTCTCAATATGGTATATCTGGCAGTGCTAAACTTAATCAAAAGTACAAAGTACAGCATAGCATTCTGTATATAAGAACACTGTTATAAAATTTTTTATAACAACATTTTTATCATTAGTCGAGTGGATAAAGCGTCTGCTGTTGATCCAGTAGATTTGGATTCGATTACCGCTCTGGTTAAACCAAAACTTGAAAAAAGTTTGTATTTACATCCAGCTTCCCGGTTAAATATTAGCAATAAAGTGAGCAGTGTGAAGCTTTCACCGCGCGTGGTAGACAGGTGGGCAAACGGCAGCCTTTTCTAAAAAAAAGTACGATTTTTTCGCTGTCTGTATACAACTTGGTAAATAAAAATGCAATTACTTCGAACTTGCGAAAAAAACTTTCAAAATGTGACGCACGGATTGTAGTAAATGATAATTTTTTAAAACTATTTTTTGTACAATTTTTCACGGACTTTTGAATTATAAGAAAAAAACAGAAATTGGTCTAACTTGGTAGTCGGATTCTTGGTTAATTTTTAGAATAATAGTTTGGATAATTTGGAGTACTGTAATAGGTTTTGGCGTCCGAATAATTTTTTTTATTGCTGACGTTGTGAAAGATTACGCTGTCTAATATTGGAGAGTAATTTTATCTCAAAAATTCAAAAATTCAGCAGTTTTTATGAAGTTTATATAAGAAAACCTAAATTAATTTGATCACTGCTTGTCATAAGATTTTCCAAAATCTTTTATAGTACCCAATTGGCTTACTTTCTAGCGTATTATCGCAAATGATTTCAGAAGTAAATAACAAAAATTACAATTGTTTCAAACATTGTAATTACAATTAATGGTTGTACTGATCGAAATATCATTCTTTTTATCACTATTCGTATCATTCTACAAAAAATGTCTAATTCTCAAACGCAACGATTTTCTCTTGATAGTCTTTCAGATTTTATTTTAAAGATGGCTTTATAACAAATTGTTGCAAACTTTGGTTGTTGCTGGGATTAGTGCTGAATAAGTTTAGAAAAAACATTAAAAAAGATAATATAATCCCAAGGCTAGAAATTTATTTGCCGGTTCTCATCTTTGATCAAAATCTTCAAAGCTATTCTACTCCTATTGTCCTCACCACTAGCGTATGCAGAATTTTCAAGGGGGGGCGCCAGGATATTTGAGAATAATGAAGACCAAAAGAAAAATTTCTCCACTCAGAATCAGTCCGTTTTCCTGCCCAAAATTAGGTGAAGACCAAAAAAAAAAAGGTCTTCAGTCAGATTTTGTCCGTTTTTGTGCTCAAACTTTCTGCCCAAATTACAAATGGGGGGGCATGCCGCAATTTTGCATACTATTTTATGCTAATTATACTATACTCAAGACCCAAAGGGGGTAGCCATGTCACCATGCCCCCCCAAAATACGCCCCTGGTCCTTACATCCAGAACTAGCAATATTGTTTGTATGAGATAAAGCCGTTAGACAGTTGCAACAAATTAGAAACATTAAAAATTTGCTATCGACATCAGTGAATTTAGATATCTTATTGATGATCACAAAAAAATCTGTATAAATTCATTATCTAAACGTTCAGCTAATCGGATTGTTACTTGTAAAGTCTGTTAGTAGAGAATTTGCTTTCCGTTTTTGTATTTTGTATCTACAAGCATAACGTTTGCTGGTTGTGAATGTACACACATAAAACCGAAAATTGAAAAGTAACGAAACAACATAAATTTTTCAAATTCAGCATGCCACGGTTGCCATCTATCATTATAGACCATAATGAAAAATCAATGTGAAACTCAGCAATATCTGCAACAGTATACCATGCTGTAGGCCTGTAGTAGCATCTAATACGAAAATGCATGCGGTAGCAAGTAGAATATACCACATGAAATAGCACGTTTTACAACATACATTGTACATACTCAATAATTATTGTTTAGTTTGATGGGAATTTTATAAAAAATTGGTAACATTTTACGCTAGTTATTGAGTATTGCTTTGAAAAGCACTTTTTACGCAAAGATTTTAGTAATAATAACCTTGAAAAACAAAAAAGGTAAAAATTGAAAATAATGATTTCGAAACAAGTATTATCAAAAAACTCTCTATTTCTAGCAATGTTATTGAATATCTCCAAGGCATATGAAATGTTGCAATTTGGTGAAAACAAAGCGTCTGCGCAGAATGAAGTTATCAGTGTGCTGCTACGTCACGCGCAAAGACACTCGGGCAAATTTCTGTTTTGGATGTTATCACTTGAACTTCATTAAAAAACTTTAGGCAGTCAAAATTATGCGTATGTTTTTGTGAAAAATGAAATGAACATCTTTTTATTGATACTGCCACTTAACAGAAACTAAAAATTTATTTAAAATTTGCGTCATTTTTTCTTTTTTTTAGTCACCAAAAACAAATTTCGAACATAAAGACTTCCGAAATTCATGCTGCATGCCACACACTTGATAGCTTATGGACACTTTTGACTACTCTAACTACTCGTATATCAGCAACGTGAAAAAAAAATACAGGCAAA
This sequence comes from Trididemnum nubilum, assembly GCA_963965965.1. NCBI lineage: Eukaryota > Metazoa > Chordata > Ascidiacea > Aplousobranchia > Didemnidae > Trididemnum > Trididemnum nubilum. Next base: position 25,366,017 of record OZ014480.1, read on the forward strand.
AAACAAAAGGATTTACGCTTATGTTGGCCTCTAATTCTTTTATCAATAAATGCGTTTATTTTGCTAAATTGCAATTCTTACTTATTAGCGAAACGCTAAAAATAAAGCTTAGTTTGAAAATTGGTGAAGTTATATAAAATTGTCACAGAAATTCAGTTGTGAGCTTTACAAATCATAATGAAAATTATAATGCTTCAGGCAAACTAGTAAATGAAAATCTATTGTCAAAGCTCTTTTAGAACATCGATAGAAACAAAAGCCGTTCAAATGGTCACTGGATTTACGTTCGAAAAAGCGTAAAATTATTAATTACGACAGAACAATTGGAACTAACAGGATTAAATTTTTCGAAAATTTTGCCAGAAACGCAGGTTCGACCTTGAGAAACGTTTAATAACTCCGAATCTAGTTGTCATATGACAATGATTTTACAAATGAAAGTTGAAGCGGTAAATTTTAGGAAAAGTCAAGAAATTTAATTATTGTGGCTTGACTGCTTCATAACAAAATTTCAAAATAAGTGAAGGGGGGAAGCTAATCGATCCCCCCATGGGCCGAATAGGGTTAAAATTTGTTAACATTTTTTTGTTTGTTTCAGTCAGAGCATCTTGCTACCCACCTTGCTCAAACAGACAGCTTTGCCTGCCAGATTCAAGAGCCGGATGTTGTAGATGCAGAGAAATAAGTATGTAACACTATAAAACAGCAATAAATGCAACACTACAATTCGAACAAACACTGCTTCAAGTTGGTTTTGCACAGAGCCTGCCAGTGGCGTCGCTAGGGGGAGGGCCGGGTGGCCCGCTCCGGCAGTCACCATTTTGGGGTGACACCATTTTATGATATGAAACCATAGTCTGGCGGAAAACTTCACTAATTAGCGGTGAAGACCTTTTTTTTGTCTCCATCCGCATTTGTACATGATTTTCACCTAAGTTGGTCACGACATGACTGCGGAAATGTCTCATGATAAAGGGTGACGCCACGAAATCCCGCCCCGGGTGCTATCATTCTTGGCAACGCCACTTAATCTTGCATTTAAGTCAATGCTTTTTAAATTTTTTTGTTGCTGCGTACATGCATGCATTTTTTTTTGGAAATTTTGTGCATTTTGGCCTCAAGTAAGATACAAAAAAAATCTATTGTTACAAAATATCTTTTACACCTTGACAAGGTGCGAGCAAAAAATGTATGACAGATACGCTACCAGAACATCCAGAAACTTTTTTCTTTTAACATCTGTTAAAATAAATTTTAATTTTCCGGATGCTTTATCTGTTTTATGGTATATCTCTGTTTGTCATATTGCTATCTTTCTGTGTATTTGTTGAGTTTAAACTTTATAAGTTAGACATTGACGTAAGATAAATCTGTGTGAATCTAGTTACAGTTGTAATGCTCCTTGCTCAATGCTCACATTCAGTAACTGTAATTTGTTTCCATTGCCGTTTTGCTTTCGATGAATTTCTATCGCATTATTGATGAGGTATTATTACAGTAGAATCGTGTTTGACCTATCTAATGATGTAAAAACTACGTCGGCCAAACAAATAATATTTTTTAGTTAAGCAATGTTGAATACGCTCAGTTTTTCTTTTCAGTGTGTGTGTTGTAAATAACGATAAAAGAATGCCGTTTTTTGCCTTCAATTAACATTTCTAGCATTTTTGCGTCTTTTTTTCTTTTTTGTATGCATATTTTAAAAAATTTGCATTATGATTAAACTCATGTTCATTTTCTTGCACCGACTTTTGATATGTTCTCAACAAAAAGTGGCAATCAAGAATCAAATTCAAGAACAGGCCATCAGCGAAAGTGCTCGGACATATAAAAAAATTACACTAATCACTCAAATTAAAACTAAGTTGCCCAAACTCGCTGAATAAATGCAAAATCATTGCTTACTTGAGCAATTACACATCAATGTCTTGCAGGTCCGCACAGATGCTCCAATTTGCTTTCTGGTCAAAACAGCTTTTCATCATTGCAACCTGCTGTAGATAGTAAGTAACAAAAACCATAAACTTGTTAATTGTGTGTTTACATTGCTCGCCCATGGCCATTAGGGTTGTTCAAAAACAACTTTTTTTCCGAATTTTACCCATCACCCCCGCAAATTGTTAGGTTGGTGATAGAAACCCCACATACCAAATTTCAGCTCATTCGGTTCACAGGGAGAGGAGAGCATGCAGTTTGAAATTTTGAATTTTCGTCGAAAAATATGGATTTTTTGCCCACTTTAGCATTAATTTTTTCAGTCAAAATACCTAGTATCTAAGCTTTTTTTGATTTAATATTGCTCAAATTACATATTACACCCAGTCTATACCACTTTGTAGGGTTTGTTTTGTATATTTATGAACAAAAAATTTTCCTGTTTTTGTCGCTATTTTGACTAAAATATGTTAAGTACTTGGGCCATCTCGACTGCTCTCTAAAACCAATACTGCTCCACAAACCACTGCATAAAATGAGAAAACGACCGATTTATACTTAGAAACTCGCCTAACGTCCCTCTTCAAGTCCAGGCGATGACATACACCAAGTTATTGCAACTATGTTTGGCAAGTTCAAGCCGTAAAAAATATGATTTATCATTACAATCACAACTGCTATTTAACGTGAGTCAACAACAACCAGCAGTTGATGAAGTTTCAAACATTATTTTCTCACGGTCCAGCATTTCTATGTTGGTTGTTCTAAGTCTTAGCAAGAACAACTTCATGATCGGCCCTTTTTTTGAATTTTTGGTTTTTCAAGGTACTGTAAAATAGTAAGAAGTTGAAAGTTGGAATGATTCATTGCGGAATGTTACAAAGTTTCGAGTCTAGGCTGACCGTTTTTTAGGTAATAATGCTTAAACATTAACCTGGATTGTTCCCCCAGTAGAGCTCGCCAGATACACTTTGTCTATGTTTTTGATGAACAGACCAACCATCACGTATGCATGATTCGTGTTTTGCCTTAGGGAATTCATCCTCTTCTCCCAATCAAGCTTGAGACGAGCTCAATAACAGCAGTAGTTAGAGCCGTTTGTATACAGAGTTAGCCATAACTCTCGCACTAAAGAATCATGTGGAGTGTGATGTAGACCTATGTAAAATCTGTCAAAGAACATGCATTTTGTGCACTACCTTATGGTATGAAAGTACATGTTCTTTTGTTCTTTTCTAGAGCAGTGAAGCATTGCATGTACGCATCAGTAAATTAGTTAGTTAATCACAGCTGGTTTAAATGCTTTGGTGTACGAGGTATGGCCAACCCTGTATTTGGCACATCAGAGATAAAAGCACTGAAAACCATATTGTTTCACTCTTATAACTTAGCCAGACCTTTAGAGGTTAACCCCTAAAACGATTACAGCTTAGGGTGAAACAGACTGAAGAGTTTTCAATGTTTTATCTGTGGTATACTAAATATATGTTTTTACAATCTATTTAATCACCCCTTTAACCAACCTCTCGTGCTCTACTTTTTCAAACAACGCAGGATAACAGAGTGAGAGCAACGCTTCTCAGATGTGTGGCTATCAAGAATACTACATAGAACAATCTTGAGTCAAATTTTGCCCAACTGTTTATAGTGTTTTGGTTGCAAACATTCAAATCACAAATATTGGTAAATGCTGTTTACTTCGGAAGCTGCTTTTTGGATGCACAATACAATCCACCAATCATATTTTGTTCAGCAACAAATGTTGCATTTGCTTTTTCAGAATGGGTACGCGACAAGGTCGTAAAATTGTTTCAAGATTGTGCCAGGGTAAATATAGTTACCATCTAATCAAACAACAGTTTTATTTTTGAGGAAAAACACTGTTACTACTCATTTATAAGGCAGAAGTTAGAACCAGAAAAAAATAACAGGTTGGTTGCCAAGCTGATTTTGCTATTCTATCACGAAACCAGTAGCACTAAAACGATGCAAAAACCAGTGTTTCCTGAATTTTTGCTAAACCAATTTACTGTGTACAATCGGTTGATAGGGAGATAATTTAGCGTTTGGTCGTGAAACTTAGTAACATTCCGCAATGAATCATTCCAACTTTCAACTTCTTACTATTTTACAGTACCTTGAAAAACCAAAAATTCAAAAAAAGGGCCGATCATGAAGTTGTTCTTGCTAAGACTTAGAACAACCAACATAGAAATGCTGGACCGTGAGAAAATAATGTTTGAAACTTCATCAACTGCTGGTTGTTGTTGACTCACGTTAAATAGCAGTTGTGATTGTAATGATAAATCATATTTTTTACGGCTTGAACTTGCCAAACATAGTTGCAATAACTTGGTGTATGTCATCGCCTGGACTTGAAGAGGGACGTTAGGCGAGTTTCTAAGTATAAATCGGTCGTTTTCTCATTTTATGCAGTGGTTTGTGGAGCAGTATTGGTTTTAGAGAGCAGTCGAGATGGCCCAAGTACTTAACATATTTTAGTCAAAATAGCGACAAAAACAGGAAAATTTTTTGTTCATAAATATACAAAACAAACCCTACAAAGTGGTATAGACTGGGTGTAATATGTAATTTGAGCAATATTAAATCAAAAAAAGCTTAGATACTAGGTATTTTGACTGAAAAAATTAATGCTAAAGTGGGCAAAAAATCCATATTTTTCGACGAAAATTCAAAATTTCAAACTGCATGCTCTCCTCTCCCTGTGAACCGAATGAGCTGAAATTTGGTATGTGGGGTTTCTATCACCAACCTAACAATTTGCGGGGGTGATGGGTAAAATTCGGAAAAAAAGTTGTTTTTGAACAACCCTAATGGCCATATATACTACGTATATAGTTGCAGGCTGCAATTGAAATGTTGAAATTGTTGTTTCGTTAAATGCAAAGTTACTAACAGTTAAGTTTCAAGTTTTAACGTAATGTGGCGTATGGTGAGTATACAACAACAATTTGATTTTGAATTTTTGAGGTATTTAGAAAAACTTCAGGCATTGTAATTAACTGATGCAAAGTGCTATATATTACTAATATTCCAATTTTAATTAGAATAACGATGGAGTTTCTTACTAAAATTTTCTATTGCGTAAAGCTCCCTAATTAATGTTTTGCAACATTTTGCATGTTTTAACAATAATGGGCTATTATTCGTTATTAATTATTATGCGTAAGATTGATTACCAATTTAAGTTTGTGAAGACTATTTTTAGTATAAGTAATAAGTCGGCCTAGCCTGTAGTTTTCGGTACTAGCTTCATAGTAATGATTAACGTTGAAGGTTTTGAGTAGACTTTGGTTACTGGGTAGTGGTAGTCCGTAGTTGTAGGTAAAAAGTTTTAAAGTAGTAATTCTGCACTGGAAGACATATAAGAATGGCAAGGAGGACTTATCCCAATTACAAATTTTTTGGCCTATAAAACAAAAATGGCCTCCGTCGTCAGATGAGTCCTTAGAGCAAGAAGAAAACGCATCGCGACGGCTCAATTCATTTATTGTCATATTGTAATTATATCATTATTCATTTTGTGCAAAAATGCCTCAAGTGTTTTTGTCTTGAACCCCCTTCACTGAATTTGATTTATGCTCTCCAATTGTGGTTTGAACACTTTCGGTTAAAGAATCTCCTGACTTAGATCCTTGCCTCAGCTTTTCTTAAAATTTTAACTAACATTTTATACTGCAGAGGTGGAGCATTTTGAAGTTCTTGGCCTTGGTCTTAAAGGCCAAGTTCTTGACCTTGGCCTCAAAGCCTACAAATTATCAAAAACACCCTTTTCTTGGCCAAGGCAGTCCTATTTTTTGATTTGGTAAAAATGGACCTAGGTCACGACTTTTTTTTCTTCGCCTTAAGTTTCACAAAAAATTGCGATTTTCTGTGCAAAGATCTTTTTTTTTTCGAAGAACCCCAGAAATTCCGCGAGGAAAACTTGCAATTTTATTTGCGCGAAGATCTTTTTTTTTTTCGAAAAACGCTTGCGCGTTGTGTCATTTGTCTTTGGCCTAGGCGTAGAGCATTCCTGTCTTGGCCTCGACAGGGTCTGTTCTCGGAAAGTCGGTCCTTGGCCTTGGCATCAATTTTTTGTGGGGTGTTCTTGGCGTTCGCCTCTAGCCTTTTGTGTTTTCTACTCCTCCTCTGTTCTACTGCACAGTAAAAGTGTCATGCTTTATTGTTGAGTTTTATTCGGCCTTCCTGAATAAAATTGAAATGTATAATTTTTATTTGCTTTCTTCAGACTTGTTTGTTGTTAACTTTTTACAGCCTCTTTTTTTATTCAGCATCTAGATTTTGCTCTCCCGGGTGTCCAAGAAGCAAAACTTGTGTTCCTAGGTCTAATGGAAGAGGTAACAAAATTTTCTGTGAATGTCGAAGAACAGAAGTTGGAAACGCAGTCAAATACTTGTTTGATCGTAAAAACCCGTAAGAAAGTTTCGTTAATTTTTTCAATTGCAGTTGGCTCCGCTTAACTGGCTCAGAGATAACTGAATCAGTTGGTTTTCGAGATCAATTTCTAAGTCCCAAATTACATAAGCATTTTCAACGTCAAAAAATACCCCTTTTTAGGGCCACTGGATCAATTTTTCGTGTAATTGGATCACTTTTGCATAAAAACTGACAGTAAAATTCCACATTTCGCACGGCAGTTCGTGTTTCAACGTTTTAGTGAGGCATGTTCTCGATAAAGATAAAATCGTAGATATCGTGCGAGCTCGCCATGAAGAAGGAACAAATGACGGAAAGATGAAGAAGAGGATTTAGATGCGGAACCTATTCCAAGGGCTACAGAGATTCGTAGCGCTTTGAATACAGAGACCCGTAACGACTATCTTACGTTTTTTTTTTCAGCAAAACTAATGAAATACTGTACATTGTCTTGATTAATAAATACATCTGTTTTATTGATTATGGATTCTCATTTCATTATTTTTTTAAACTTTGGTTTCTTTGTTGACTAAAAAAACTTGACCTTTTCTAAATACAGCTCTGCATCTTTTTGGCGAACTGGATTATTCGGCTAACTGGATCACAAGCCCTCGGCTCAAAGTGATCTAATTAAGCGGAGCCAACTATATTTTTGTGCTGATGAATTACCATGGGCCGAAATTTGAAACGACTAGCAGTCAACAATGTTTTTATCTAAGCATAATGGCTCATTTATCAATTGTATCATGATAACTTGTCGAATTTTGACTTTGAAGCTGGGAGTAGTTTAATATTCGTTTGGTCGGAACTGCACGACTTTTATCAGACCATAATCCAACATAATAAAAGAACATCCTGGTTTCAGTGAAATGTCCTGAAAACCATGACAGAGAAGTGGCCAACTTGACTTTACTACAGTAAAAACATCAGTCAAAGCACAGGAGTGAAAGCTTTCCACAGAAAACTTATGCAGGAGTGCAACCAAGATTTTGATAAGGAGGGTAGGGCTTAAACCCAAACTTTTTTTTTGTTTTGTTTGAAAAATGCCTCAATGGAACGCGTGCTGAGTAAACTGGTGCAACTCCAGCGTATTAAAGACGGGATATGAGGCAGTAGTAGTAGTACTTTTATTTTTGAATAGGAACACACACATACATAATTTCAATAACACACTGTGAAACACAAAAGAAAAAAAGAAGCAGTGATATCCTGGTGAGAGGCTGCAAAAGACCTCATGTTAAGTCCAAGGACTGAACTGGCGCAAAAGTGCCCAAGCCTATGTAGGCAATTGGAATTAGGCTATTTATTGGTTACCTACTCCATACTAACAAAGAATCACCTAAATAGAAAACTTCATTATTCACTGATCTCGTAGAATCTAGTTATGTTTTGCCTTTAAAAGTGAAAAATAGTATCTGAATGAATCTAGTGTGACACCAGTAGTGTAGACGTAGGGGAGGTATTGCGTCATGGATCTTACTTTGGAATATACAAAAACAAGTAAACCTATTGTATGTATTTTGCCACCAAAATTTAGGGATGCCGCAACTGCCATATAGAAAGCAAATCGAAACATATAACGTCAAATGAAAGCTGAACAGGTAAAATTTGCGATCTCCTATAAAAGTGAAGACCTTTTTTAGATCTTCACCTGAAGATTTGTGGAAAATCACGATTTTTTAGAGACAAAAACCTTTTTATTTTCTATTTTTTGTTTGGTTTAAATGTTTACAATAAATCTGTTTTGACCTCTCTTTAGCTCGTAATGGTTTTCTCTACTATGCCATTTTTGCTAGTTACTATCTTTATTGAAACTACCATGTTAAAAAAAATTATTGCTTTATTATTTTTGGTTTTGATCACAAAGCAACGAAACCATTATTGAGTGATATATAAACTTTAGTAAATTTGTTTGACTGCTGATGTTCTTATTAGTTCGTCCAATATAATACAACTCTTGTATTATATTGGATAAACTAATAAGAACACCAGTGGGCAATCAAGTTTACTAAAGTATATTATGTAGTACAGTGGCGTACGCAGGATTTTTTAATGGGGGGGGTTTTCAAAAGTGACGTCAAAAATTTTTTCGCGATCTATACTTTGGCGAATAAATAACTTAGTGCAATGTAACAAAATGGAATCAAAGTCACACACTGCGTAATGCAAATAAAATTTTTCAACCAAAAAACAATTAAGCATTAAGCATACATCTACAGGTAACATCATAAGGTTTGCAACTGAACGATGAAGAAAAAACTGTTCAAAACAAAAGCTCCCCACCCCCGTATAATTATAAACATTGCAAAGTGCGGCAGGCGCGTAGCTAGAAATTCGCGATTGGGGGGGCTGTGTTTGGGGGTCTGGGGGCTGAGCCCCCAGCCGCCAGAGACTATTGGGGGTCTGGGGGCAAAGCCCCCAGCCGCCGGAGGCACGGGGGTCTGGGGGCGGAGCCCCCAGCGCTTGAAAATTTTGCATTTTTTTCAAAAATAATTTAGTTTTAGGGCTTTATTGATAAAAAATAATGCTTTTAAAACGTGGCATAGAAATGGCAGTGCAAACCTAATTAAACTGTTTGCATAAATGGGCTATGTGGAAGGTGGCTAATGGTAAAATTTTAGCTTTCTTATTTACATGCTGGTAAGCCATAAAATCTTATAGTTCAAGAAAACTCACACGGAGTAATCTATTTCGTCTATATCTTATAGAGAAAAATAATTGGGAAGGGACTAATGAAAAAAATTTTGAGGCAAGTGAATGGTAATTAAGTAATACTGAATAGCCTCCCCCCCCCTATTCCTAAGTTTATAATATGTTTGTTGATGAAACCTACAGTATGTTTAGCATTTTTACAATAGCGATCAAATTTAATTGCTTGTTTTTGGCCATTTTCAGAGTGTTTATTGATTTGCGGGTTTTATTTTTGAAAAATTAGCCCCCCCTAAATTTATGCTTCAAAAAATGTTTTAAATCACTTTTTAGTCCATTCCAGTGCAAAAACCAGTCTCAGAAGTGCTAAAAACGTGTTATTTTCTTTATTCTGCATTTTGGTTGACAAGCCAATGTGGGGTCTATAAACCCCCCCCCCCCCCCCGCCAACGCTACTGAACTCTGACTCGTAACACGACATTCCCATAGGTGGGCAAGTTAATGCAAAACGTTAGCTTCGTTAACCACTAGTCCGTTAACAAACTTCACTCCTCCCTTAACGTTAATCCGTTATTTTCAGCTTTAATTAACGGAAGTTAATAAAGTCCGTTAATCCGTTAACATTTTGCGTGTAATTTACATTTCGTTTTATTCACTCGCTTCTAGAACACGTATTGACGCTGTTGAGCTGATTGTAAGGAAATATTTATAGCTATGGTGTTCTTTTTGTGTTTTGAAAGTTACATTTTAAAGTCTAATCTAATTTCAAGATAAAAACAAGTTCAAATGCACCAACGAAGCTGCAAGATACTAACGATAAAAACCTTAACGGAAGTTAACAGAACTTAACTGAAGTTACTTATGTCCGTTAACAGCACTTAACGGAAGTTAATTTAGTCCGTTAACATGAAAAAACTTTTTAACGGATTAACGAGTTAATGAAAAAGTTAGCTTCGTTATTAACGGATTAACTATTAACGGACTTGTGCCCACCTATGGACATTCCAGATTTTCAGTATTACACTTAGTCGCTTACAATGTCGCATTAAATAACAAAAAGATATTTACTATAATTAAATATTTCGCATTAATATGAGAAACGAAAGAGCTGGTTTGTTTTGCGCAATAAGATGATATTTCGAATGATACACGTCGAATCAAAAGGGAGGATGGTTTAAACCCCCATCCGCTTTTGTACGCCTTTGCGCATAAGTGAGCTATGTGGGCGGTGGCTAATGGTAACATTTCAGTCCTCTAATTTACAAGCCGGTAAATCATAAAATCATAATTTGAAAAAACTCACAAGTATTTATATTCTGTAGTTTATAGAGTGAGACAATTGGGGATCGGGTGGGGGTGGGGGCGAATGGAATGAGATTTGAGTGGATTGATAATTAACTAATACTGAAATCCCATCTCCATATTTTTGATAAAGAAAATGTTAAGCATTTTTAGCAGTGAAATATGCTAATTTTGGCAATTTTTAAAAGTTGTTACTAAACTATAAGTTATATCTTTGACAAATAAACCCCCCCTAAGAAACTCCAAATGCTTCAAAAGTTGCTTTAAATCATGTTGGAGTCCATGTCATTGCAAAAAAACAGGATCAGAAGTGTTAAAAACGTGATATTTTCTTTATTGTGCATTTTAGTCGACAGACCAATGGGGGGGTTTGAACCCCCAAAACCCTTCCCCTGCGTACGCCCTTGATGTAGTACAACAGTTGCATTATATCGGATGAACTAATAAGAACACCAGCACGCAACCAAGTTTACCAAAGTGTATATATCACTCAATGCTCGTTTCGTTGCATTGTAATCAAAACCAAAGCAAAAAAAGCATTTTTTTTAATATGGTAGTTCCATGATAGCGCTTTTAATAACTAACAAAAATGGCGTAAATTATTCCTGAAGTGAAATAGGAAGAACTACTGTAATTCAATAGTTTACAGAGACTTTTCGTCTTACAAATCTACTTCATATGACAATACCTTAAACAGGCACTCAAACCTAGTTTTACAAAACGGAGAAAAAATCTTGAAAAATAAGTTTACCTGCATGACCCCAGAATTGTGCAATTGCAAACTTGAAAGGCACTTTTATTTCTGGTAGTGGTCATTAATGGGGTAATGCAAGGCATTTTAGCTAGCAGTTTTTCTATAGGTTTGCTGAGGTTACCAGCAGGTATCTACAAAGTCACTGCCTCGGCAGCAGCAGCTGTAGTCAGTTATTTGGAACGGTTTTGACGCACTTCCATTCATTTTGGTAATGTTCAGAAAGCGTTTCTCCCTCGTCTCATGCCAAAGAACTTGCAAATATCTTATGATTTTTTGGCCGAAGAGAATCAAAATTGATACAAAAAAATTCTAAAAAATTACCAAAGTTGTTTCACTACTGTTTTACAGTAAAATTGTTTTAAATAAAAACGTTCTGAATGCCCTTCTAACGCTGTTTCCGCGTCTAAATGGGTAATTGTTTCAACTCTTAGTGACGCAGGTGAGGCGCAGCCCCCATCGTGGGAGCATTCCCGTGTTTGCAAGTCACCTGAATTCAACACCAGTGTGAAGAGGAGTCGACAAACTGCAAAAAATTTTGATCTTTGAATTAGGTTAACTCAAACAGTAGTTTTAAATAACCAAATTACTAGTATGGACTATAAAGTCCTCATCTCTTCAGCTACTTAAAGGTAAACGAAACTTTTCCCACGTACCGCCCTGGACTCGACTTTCGCTGTAATTACAGCTGTATATACTGTAATTACAGCTGTATTTGCTGTAATATCGCATAACAAATTGTGCGTTTTATATGCGGCAACCATTCGTGTATTCTTTATTGGGCCGAAAAGTAGAAAAGTCCAGTCCATGATATTGATGGGCAGCAAAGCAGAGAACATGTACATTGCATGCAGAATCCTTTTCGAACTTTTTATTCCTTTTCTAAAAACTAGCAACATTTTGTTAACGCTTCTGGCTTGAAGTCTCAGACCTTGCCTTCAATTGCGTCATTACATAATCATACTCATATGCAAAAAACAGTGTCTAGACTAAAGGTGCCTTTACACTGGACTCGCAGCAACGCGTAGCGAAGGTTGACAACTGTCGCAAGTGGTCGCTCACGTCACTTGCTCAAAATAAATTTATCATTCCGCAGCAATTTTGTTTAAGTGAAGTTAAGTACTGTACAAGGACAAGAAGAGGGTAGGTTTCTATTTAAATTTGTGTCTCTAATAAACAAAGCAAAGCTTAAGCAAATCTAGAAGCACTATTCAGCCTTTCTATACCATTGACCTAAGTTATTTTTCAGTTATTCATATCATTGACTCATTCATTTGTTCCGTTCGTTGTCCTGGAAAAGGAAATTGCTTTTTCTTTGTTTTGGAATGCATTTGTCTTGATGGGAATATCTGCACATTTCCATAATAGATGACAAAGTTTGCATGCTATATCAATTAGGTTTTGCTAAAAATATGTATAACTTTTGCAAATGCGGTTGTATAAAATTTGTTTTGAGCTGAAGTTGTAAAATAACTGATATTGTATCTACAGTTTTATGCCTCATCTTTGTTGATAATAAACTGTGTAATTTACGCATACAAATGTCTTTAATTTTCTTGTGCTTTTGTAAAGTAGCAGTAAGTATAGCTTAATTAACCGATTTGCAGATTGAGCTAGACTGCTCTAGGCCTCGCGCTTTGGGGCCATAGCCACCCTGCAATATTGCTGAACAAATTGTCTTTAATAAGTTTTTGGCCTAGGATATATTTTATAAACCCACCTCTACTGTATTTTAAAGGGTTCCCTTACTCATTTTCTCCGGGGCCTGCAGCTCTGAATCTGGCTTTGGACTGACAAACATCAGCCTTAGCGATCTTTTTGTAACCTCCAAAACAGAAAAACGGAACAACATCGAAATATCTCTTGACTAAACTCCCGGAAAAGCAATGTATCACACAATTTTTTTCCCGTTAAACAGCGATAGTGAGTCTCAAAAAAATTTCCACCACAAGCCAACTAACTCAATATTTTGGTGTTGACGATAGAACTATTGATAGTATTTCGATATTTTTTTACGATTTGAAATGAAATTTTTATGTTACGCATCCGTATTTGAGATGTGCATTGTGCATCTAACAAATGCTATAAAACAGAGTTATTTGCTAATTCTCAAAAACATTCAAAAATAATTCCAACGTATAAAAGCAACAAACAAACACATTTAGTCAGCTATAAGTCCATCTTCCATTCATCACTTACCAAAAATTCCTGAAAAGTCACCACAATAAATTCAAATTTGAAGTTTTTTTTCTATAAACAACACATTTACAATACAATAGTGTGATTTTAGTTGTAACTGCTCTACTTCATTGGCTAGAACAGATCTTTGAGTATATAACCAACTTTAGCTCGTTCAGTGTATTTTCAAGCCAATCGCTTTCTCAGTGCGTAAAACGACCAAATGCGTATTATCAAAACTGTCAGGTGTTCTTATTACGCAGTAGTTCGTTATTCGATTCGTTTAAATTACGCTGTGCTTTGTGTACAATTATTCATGCTTTACTCAGATAGCATTACAGTAAGAAAAACAAACGCTGTAGTTGTGCAATAGTGCATATGCCAAGAATTTATACTGCTGAGAACCCCTTATTGTTTTATTTCAAACGCGAGATTTTCGCAGACATTTTGAGAGTATGAAAAAATGAAACAAGAAAAATAAGCAAATTGCAAATAATTCCGCACTGTATCGGCAATAGCGTTAGAGTAATTTTTTAAAGGGTTAAAAAAGAATCGAGATGAAAGTTACAAAATTATGCTGTTTAGTTTTAGGTTTGTCCAAATCGTTAATCAAAAGTTTTTGTTCTAACAAACCTTAATTTTATTGCATTGGAGAAAAAATACATGATAATCTTTGCTGCTTTTAAACTAATCGCAAGGTGTTTACAGTTTGCAGCAATATTCAATCAAAGCTACAAAAAATTGTGTGATCAGTGTGGAGTACATAGAATTAAACTCTACTACAATTGATGTTTTTTTGAAAAATACTGACTTTCTACTTTACGCAAACTTTTACATTAAGGTGTTTGGTGATGACACGGTTCTAATACCACAAATGAAAATATAGATCATCTAAAGCAGTAAGTAAATAAAGAACTTCGTATTAATGATGAATAGCTAAAATATATGCAGTTATCTCTATTACATTAACTACAACATACTTTGTTTTCGTTACAAAATTTAACTCAAGTTTCTTGAAAAACTTGAGTGTAAAAACACGCAAGCATGCTGTAATTCCATCTGTGGAATCTATGAAGCATCTGGGTGTTATATAATAATTGATCGACAATCAAATACGGAATGCACATTTTATCAAATGTGATCAAAAATTTATCATATACGCAGCCAGATATCTATTTACTGTGCTTTGAGACATTGCGGCAATTAACAACTTTAGGAATAAACTTACATTATTGTTTTGCTTTTCCGCATGGAATTAGTCATTACAGGCAGTGATTGTCAAATTTCTTCAAAAAAATTCAAGAGGTGCAAAACGATATTATCCACATCATAAATTTCTAGATTTGTTAGTGATAAGGTAAATTAGTCTAATCTTTTTAAAACCATGAAAATATTTATTTATCTTCCCACCATGGCACCGATTGCACAAGATCTTCAACAGGAACACTATCAAAATAAGCTACAGTTGTACCACTAACATGGCTGGCATCCTATTTTCTCACAACAAGAAGATCTTATCTGAAAAAAGAGATAAATCAGATCCACCTTCGTGCAACACCGTGCCCCACGTCTGGACGATGCCGAGAGAAGAGTATCGTTTACAAAGCCACAGTAAACTGTAAAAACGAGGCCAAAAATTACTTTGGCCTCTATGAAACGGAATTTAAAGCACGATATTACAATCACGTGCAATCCTTCAGGCACCGTCAAGAAACAACGCCACCGAGCTTTCCAAGTACGTATGGTCTTGCAGAGACGCCGGCTACAAACCCACCATCGCATGGAGCATTGTTAGCCACGCAAAGCCAAACCAGCTAAGAGACAAACAATGCCAACTATGCTTAGCTGAAAAATATTCCATCCTCACGGCAGACCCCAGCACAACGTTAAACAAACGTACTGAGCTCGTCTACAAGTGTCTCCACGAAAACAAATATAAATTAAAAAAACTGTAAACTTAAAGCATAATCCTTGGTCATAATATTCTTTCTTCTTCATCTTGGTATTGAAGGTTTATCGTACTCCAGTTTCGAACCACCGACTACCTCTATCTACAGCATTTGTTATTGTTCTATTGTCTACGTCATCGTTTCACGTGACATTGCTGTAATCGCTTGTTCTGTTAAAATTTTGCGCCAGTTCAGAGTAGCTCAACTACTTTGTAGGTTTCAACCTACTACAGCTTTTATATTCTGGATTCTAGTTTTTTGATATTTTGATTTTAACTGTTCATCTTTAATATGTTTAGCTTTACCCCTGATGATCCCATTTATGGGTGAAACAGAGTGTTGGGTTATAGGTTTTTAATTTATAATGTTTAATGTCTTAATACTGTAGTGGTTTACTGTGATATTTGCTCTATCACTCCGTTATCGAGCACTTTTGAAACCCTGATATCAACCACTGACTAAAACCATAAAAATATTGAAGTGAGAAATGTTTTGGAAGTTGGAGTTGTTACAGTAAATTGATGCACTTTTTTTGTCACTCCATGTTGCCTGAAAATTTCGACAACTATACTTTACGAATATGCGAGCAAACATCATGATTACAAAATCAGATCAATTGCTTTAGAAAAATTTTATTTTGAACGGGCGAAATTTTGAATTGGGCAACGATCTTGTTTATATATTAATAACAATGCGAGAAAAACAAGAAAACGTGAAAACAGCATTCATTAAAGGACGGCTTGAATCGATAACCTGAAAAAGATCTTTCGATGTGCTGTTTGCTTTACAAAATCAGATCAATTGCTTTAAAATAATTTTTATTTGAACGGGCGAAATTTTGAATTGGGCAACGATCTTGTTTGTATGTTAATAACATAGTAAGAAAAAGAAGAAAACGTTAAAACAGTATTCATTAAAGGATGGCTTGAATCGATAATCTAGAAAAGATCTTTCGATGTCCTGTTTCCTTTACAGGAAGTGACTTGAATTACTTATTATTTTTGCAATAACAACTTCCATGCATACATTAATTATTAATACGATTTTTTAATGTTAAATTAGCTCAAACGGATTAACATAATCGACATAAAAATTGATTTTACTCGTACATGTAGAATAATTGTTGGCATTTATTTGTTTATTGGATAAAATGTTTGAAAATTGAAAATTCAAGTAAACAAATAAATTGAATCAAATTGAATTCGCAGCTGTATACAATGTTTTTTGTAAAGTTAAAACCTTGGTTGTTTCAAATGATATTGCTGTGAAAACCTAACAAAAAAGTGAAAATGTGGCAAAAATTTGGCCCAATATCCAAAAACAGGTCAGTCAGTCAGTCTGTCAGTCAGTGTCAGTTTATTCATGTACCAGTACACGCCAACAAAAAAAAATCCACATTCGGAATATACAGTTGCAAGTAAATAAATTGCGGTACATAGGGAGACCACGAAAAAGCGAAGCTCTCACCGAGTCATGGCAGCCCTATTTCAGACATTTTTGCTTTTGTGAAGTAATGCACAGCGTTTCGTTGTAAGTCCTCAAGGAAGATGACAGACATAGTAATGATGCCCTATTTCTTTGCAGTTCTTGTAACATACAATAGAGTAAAACACTAGGACAATCTTATTCTCTTGCTATAGCCAACACAATATGAATAGATTGGGCTTCCAACAAATATTTAAAGTACAATATTCATTTTATACTCTATGTACTACCTTACAACAATCTTTACAATTATGAATGTATTTTTTTTGAAAAAACTAGCTATGCAGAAGAAACGGGCATCGCTTTTGCTAAGCCCCCCTCTCCTCAAAATGCAAATAACTTGCAGTATTACAATGTGCTGTTGTGTAAGATTTAAATTTTCACGCAATCGTAAACAAAGGATCAGTTATCGCAATATATCAAAAATTAGAAAAAAGCAAGCCTAATTCTATTTGTACTTTAAGATTGGATCGACTTCTGCTTCTTTAAATTTAGTAAGCGAAAGACCTTTCCAATACGGTGGCTAACTACTCCAAATTTGGGCACCACTAAATGGCAATGGTTTTTGGCAGCATTCGAGTTTATAGCATGTAAATAAAAGTTGCTGTAACTAGTGCATCTTGTGTTGTACTAATGTACTGTTTTAGTGGATGTAAATTATTAATTGTATACGTTTGGAAGTTTATTGTGTTGGAAGAGATACATAAATTTTGCCATTTCTAAATGATACATATCCTTGACCTTTAATTGTTTCAATTCATGATTCAAGGTGTTGTTTTTTACATGTTCATTTTTGCTGTCATTGCTAATAATTCGTATAATTTTATTTTGAAGGACTTGCAATGGCTGCAAGATTGAATGGTATGTTGAACCCCATACTAAGATCCTATAAAGTATATGCGAGTTCACTAAATTGTAATACAACATTAGAAAAGTTTTCTTACAGATGTAGTGCAGAAGATAACAAAATATACCACAAATTTGAGACAATTTTTAGCAAACATGCTTAACATGGACATCAAACTTCAGCTTTTCATCAATAAGTAATCCTAAATATTTTGCTACAGGCGTTCTGTGGATTCTTTCTCCTCGTATAGTTAAGGAAAACTTATCATCACTTATTTTCTTAGGTGAAAAAAGCATAAAACTAGTTTTGAATATATTTGAGGTTAGCTTGTTTGAAGTTGGCAATTTATCGATTATCTTAGCCTCATTATTAGCTGCATTGTTTAATTTGTCTAAGCTATCGTCATTCATAACCATAACTGTGTCATCAGCAAATGGTCCAACACCAGACTTAGTAAATTTAGGGAGGCCATTGACAAGCAAAGAAAATAAAGTAGGGCCTAGGATTGAACCCTGAAGCACTCCAAAAGTCACTTTTTGCTTGTTAGAAGTAATTGCATTAACCCATACAAACTGGAATCTGTTTGACAAATAACTATGGAAGAGTTTATTACCATTTCCTCTAATGCCATACTTGTCTAATTTCCGTAACCATATTTCATGGTTGACTGGATCAAAAGGTTTTTTGAGGTTTAATAACAGTACGCAAGAATGTTTACCATTATCTAGGTTGTTGCAAATTTGAGAATGGAAATCATTAACTGCATGGGTTACAAAAGGACCTTTATGGAAGCCTAGTTTTTGGTCTGCAATAATAATATTGTCTTCCAGAAATTTGTTTAATTGTATTGATAACAATTTTTCAAAAACTTTGGCTGAAGGGGACAATACTGAGATAGGTCTATAATTGTTCGTAGAGCTACATTTACCTGACTTAAAAATGGGTTTTAACTTTAGCTAGTTTTAACGTATTACGAAAATATCCATGTTCTAAGCTCTTGTTAGAATATTCGCTTGAAAAGTTAGCAATCCATTCACCAGCAATTTCATAAAAGTTAATGGGAATGTTTTCGAGACCAGCTGCTTTTTTGAAATTTTGATTTTGAATTACTTGATAAACTTCTACTGGTACAACTGGATGAAAAAACAGAAATGCATATTTGATAGTATTTTGTTAGTAAACAAAGCTTGAAGGTTACCAGTGCCTGCTTGAGCACTTAAATTTGCTCCAGCATTTAGAAAATAATCATTTAGCGTATTGCTTATTTCATATTTTTACTCTATATTTTTATCATCCTTATTATTAAGCTTATGAATAGTAGTATTGCTGCATGGTTTGTTTTGATCAAGCAATTCATTGATTATAGATCATTGTTTTGATATGTCTTGTTTATGCTTTAGGAGTTGCGATGTGTAGTAATGTTCTTTTGCAAGTCATTTTTATAAAGGTTAGCTTGTTAAGATACTTTTTGTAATAGGCAATTAATTCTGGATTATTTTGTTATTCTGCACTCAGCTGCTTTTCGGGACTAGAGAGGAGTTTTATTGCCAACCAAAATCAATTAAAGGTTTTGACCTAACAATTGCGATTTAATTTTTTTTATTTTTCAAATAATGCAAATTACTTAAGTCTCTGTGGAACTGATTAATAACTGATAACAGTCAAAAGTATCATTCATTAAAATGATATTTATTCTTCTCTAACTTCGAATCTGCTTTGACCAGAAAGCAGCAAACATTCAACCTTTTAAATCAAGTTGTCAGTTGTCTAATACACCACGAAATAACAACTCAGCACTGGACTATTTGATGATTATGTATCAGGACCAAATATTAAACTCATATCTACTGTTTAATAGCAGAAGCTTTATTTATTCATTAGACTGTGAGAAAAATCAAACTGATGATCATAATTCCAATTTTTTTGGCTGATTTATTTATTGTGTTATTAGTGTATGGCTGTAGAAACTATAGACTGGTTTGCTGTAGAAAATATACTGGTTATAAAGGCAGCATGGTTTGTAGTTATTGTGGTCAAAGAGCATTGCGATGGGAAAAGCGATTATAATTGTACCGAAAAATACATTTCATATTTTCAAATGTCGCAAGAGACTTCAAGGTCACCATTACGTAAAGATTGTTCTATTTTAAAACTGAACATCACTCAGTTATGCCCTAAAATACTGCAGTTATACTAACAAGTTAAAATATTGCTCTGTATGTGCTGTACTTGCAATGCAGCAATGATTTTTGTAGCAATAACAATTAAATATCAAAGAGAAGAAGACTACTTCCGTAAGCATTATACTGGAGATAATATCGAATGAAAAAGTAATGCAAAAATTAAAGCACGTTATATTTAGAATACAGCAATTGCTCGTAGCTTTTTGGACTTAATTTATGACGATGATTTCACCAAAGTGTTCCCTTATTCGTCGAAATGGAACCAAAATAGAAATTATCTCTTATGTAACTAAAATTTGCAGAATCAATCATCGCCGTGGAAATAGAAGTCGTGGGCGTTAAGAGCGATATTTCTGGTTTGTGTTGTTAAGAGATGTGTACTGGTTATGATATCAAGCCAAATTTTTCATTTTAGTCACTGCATAGCGCCAAAGGATGTAACGAGTTTGCGGGGCCAATCTTAGCGTCACTTCGTTTTCAGGCAGCATTTTGAAAACAAATTGATCGCGATGGCAAGCCGTTGGCTTCAATGCATCTACAGCTGTAATTTGAAATACTCGAGATTCGAACCTCAGACTTCCCGCTCCAGAGACCAACGCGTTGGTTCTCGACCAATTGGGCGGTTGGTTATTGATGTGTTTCTCGTTGTTCAATATTTTTTGTCATTACTTTTTTCAATGTTTTACAAGACTATAGTATTGTTATAGAACAGGGGTGTTCAAATTTTAGAAGCACCAAATTAGATTGCGCAAGGGAACGGATTACGCCAACAGCCCTCTAATTGCTAATACAGCAAACCCTATAGTGATGGCTTACTTAGTAACAGTCTTGCGAGTTTACACTATATAAGTTAAACAGTTTTTATTAATCAACTACACAGTTCGGCCTATTATTTTCCTACTTGGAGTCTACTATGAGTGAAAATTTTGTTTTGAAATTCTTTTGTTATTTCTTAGGGAAACTGCAAACTAATCCTAATGCATGTGCTTAATTCTACTATCACTTTAAAATAGCTTCGTGATGTTTCTTTGTTACCGCTTTCCAACATCGTTGCTTTTTATTGGTTTGTAGAATAAACAGCTTCCATGAAAGTGCTTTAAAAACTTCTACATGAGGATAATGCAAAATTAATATTATTTTTCTTTTTTCTCTTTTTTTCCATTTCTGTAGCATATTACCTATATCAGAATATATCTCCGATTTATCGTTTTGGTTTAAATTGACAGTCTTTTAAATAATTCGAATGTCATGATTTTTTATAATTGAAAATGACTTAAGTTTAAATACAAACGTCTCGTAAATAGAATGTTTCATTTTATCTTGGCTATGTTTTTTTTTTTCAAAACTTTTCACATTGTCTGTTTTTTCTACTCTAAGGCTTGTATATTTCCGCACGCTTAGTGACAGTTTGTTAATCATCCGCATTATAGATTGCCAGTTCCTCAATTTGTTTAAAAAGAAAATATCTCTCATCGTAGTTTTCATATCTTGAATGATATTATTAACTTTTATCACAAAGTTATTGTTTTTGGTCCAGTGTTATTGTTGCAGCGTTCAGTGATAGAAGGCACGAACCTGATTTCTGTTTTCGTGCAACAAGGCAGCTTTGATAGCAAACCGGGAAAAAATTTGCATTATTCCATTTATTATTTTATTGTGAGTTATTACCATGGTTTACAAATTAATTTAAGTATTTTCTTCCGATAAATCTTGATAAGGTTTTTGATATGATATGAGTTTTTGTATTTATGAAACTTCCTTTACCATATATTTGTAATATTCTTGTTTACCCCCGCAATAGAAATTTGGTTAATATTACCATGACCATGTTTGGTATTCAGAAAAAAGTTTCAAATCTTCGAAAGTTTTGAGACGTTATTATGTTTTAACAAAAAAGAAATGAGAATAAAAAGTGAAAAAAATTGTGCAGAATTTGTCCAAACCGCATTACGATTCATGGCTATGTTTACACGCTACCTTCTTACATGACGTTTTGCAATGGCATTCATGAAAAAATTAGAACCATTCCACCACAGAAGATAACGCAGTTGTGACGAAGACTTCTATAACGTAAAAATATTAGTGTTGCAATCCAATATTTATGACCAGATAATGTTAAAAATTTCCATTAACGTTATTTAAAAGCCTAATGTAAAAAGTAAACGGAAATTCTTGAATTGTTTGAGTGCTTCTAGTCTGTTAGGCTTCCATGCAGCGTGGAAACTGAAAAAAAATACTAAAACGGCGACTGTTTTAAAAAAAAGCAATACAAAAAAAGCAGCGCGAAAAAGCAAAAATTAAAGCAATGAGAAAAAAACGTTTTAGCAAACTACTTCACTCAATCAATTAAAAAAACCGTTTTGAATAATAAAATATATTATTGTCTAAAGCAATCTCTACTATGTTACTTCAATGGCTTTTTCCTTTTTTTTACTCTTCTAACGATACAAACTACCACATCAAAAGTTTTTTTTGAACATGTTGGAGCAGCCAAAACAGATTAAAAATATCTGCACAAAAACACATTTTAGGCTATTTTTTCAGCTTCTGATTTGGTCATTTTCATCAACAGTAATTGCGGCGCGTTATTAGCCAATGCAGTAGTATCATAGTTTAATTTTTTATCAAGGTTTCACGAAAAGTTCGTGCAGTTTCTTAATTTGGCACAAAATCAAAAAAAAAGCACACGGCCTCAGTTGTCATCATTCCTTTATTCCAAGTAGTTCTCTTTAGTTTTATTAAAACTAATACACTCAAAACATGCTGTTTTGGGAATGTTCGCTGATATAAGGCATGAACTACAATATATAGATTACCGCTTTCGGGTTGTTCGGTAAAAGCGGATTGCATTTTTAAGTGGGAAAATTTCGCTAACTAAACAAGGTTCTGTTTTGAAATAAACGTACAGTTATACACACTACAAAAAAAAGTTTTTTAATTGCTTTTTTCCGAGAATTCAACGATATTTGAAGACCACGATCTCGATTTTTGCATCATGAGATTTTCTTTGTTTATTGTATGTTTTTCTTTAGTGGAGTGGAAATTCCGTTAATATTAATAGAACCACGTATTGGTATTCCGATGCGAAATTTTAAGTTCCGCAAAAGTAAACTGTTTTTATTATGTTTTGGAAATTTTTTGCCTTCACAAAATTTTGGCGTCTGCTTGATATTTATTTTATTTTGATTATATTGCCGAAAAATTTTCATCGTGATAACAACTGAAGTGACGTTGCAAGGGAACGGGCGTGGTCAAGGGTGCGGGTCACGGAGCCCTGCCCCCTAAGAACACTTTTTTTGCAAATTTGCTTTGAGTTGCATTGCGATTTGGCTCAATCGTTAGAACCAGTTTTTAGGAAAACGTTGCTAATCATGACTACACATCAATTTCAACTATAAATTATTGAAAAAACTGGAACCCTCTCCTTTTTCAAAAATCTGGCTATGTTTATGTAACTTTGGCAAAATTTACTTCAAGTTTACACTAACACGTTCTATCGTAAAAATTTTAGATGCTTTTGTAGTAAGTCATATGCGAAAGTTATCTAAATTGAAAAAAATAGTCTGTGGATGATATTATAGTTTCAAAAAGTGATCCAAAAGTTAAAGCTAATATCCCAGCAGATTACCACAGTATTAAAGCATTAAAAATATTACGAATTAAAAATCTATCAAATTCTTAAATTAAAAAAAACTAATAAATAAGCGTTCTTGCCGCAAACCAGCTAGCTAATCAAAAGCTCGATGATGCTAGGTCAACACCATCTGAAAAACTAAATACTGTAAAAAAATGGCACTTAAAAAACTTTAGTTGATATGTAATATGCATTACATTTCCACAATTTTAATTTTTTAAATTTGTAACATGAGTGCTTCTAGAATCAATATTTTTGAAATTGATTAATGTTTTGTATGATAAATGAATAGCTATATACAGGTATTTTTAGGCATAAAATAAATTTTTAGGCATAAAATAAATTTAGGCATAAAATTAATTCAAATCGATTGAGACAGTTTTGAATGGTGAAAAACGTTTCTATCTAACTAAACTGTTTATTAAAATGTTACGAATACTTTACTACTATGAAACTATTAAATTAATGTAAAATCGACGAATGGACACACCAATAACCGACGAGTGAAATTTAACAAAATCAGAAAGTTATATAGTGAAAGTGCTAGCAGTAAATAATCATCTTGCTAAAAGGCAGTGCTTGGCACCGCAAGTTTTTTTTTAAGTTCGCAGTCCGCAAATCCGCTACCTAATTTCAATTTTCTTAATCCGCAACCGCCAGTCCGTAATTGAACGTTTAAAAGCTTAGTCCGCAACCGCAAGTCCGCAATGACGTTTCAGGATTCTTGAATCCGCAACCGCAAGTCCGCAACTTCCTAATTCTTGAAGTCTGCAACCACAAGTCCGCAACTTCGTAATATTTAAAGTCCGCAACCGCAAGTCTGCAACTTCGTAATATTTGAAGTCCGCACCTCAAGTCCGCAACTTTTTATGAACCGAGTAGAGGAGTTTTGCAATCAACCACTTCCCGAAGTGATCTGCTCAAAGTTGATTAGCAAACATAAGTCAAAAGTTTTGACTTGTGGGAAGTATAGCAAGCGTATGGTGGATACGTTCCACGCAATAAAAGAAATTACTCACCATTGTTGATTGTATTAAATGTACCACAGCATGACTTGTTATTGAGCTGCTTTTTCGGATGGCAAACTTAAGAACTACCCAGCCCCTCTTACTTTCAGGTCCAACTCAAAACAGATTTAAACGCTTGTAATTTTGCTTAAAGTTTTTAAGTGACTTGGCTAAGAATTTATAGCCCCCAGCCCTCCTGATTGCGCTACTGATTATACAGTAGGTGCCTAAACTGCATGGAAGCATAATGCACAACCCACCGACGAATCCTTAAAAATGCTGCAATGAAGCTAGGGATTCGGAGATTAAAAGCCATTGGATTACAATGAGAAGACATCAAATAGCAAAGCATAATCAGCATTTCCGCTAGCAACAATATATTCTAAGAAAACAAGTTTTCGAGGCAGGAAAAGGCAAAGGCAGTAGATGGCAAACAAACATTCATATCACTAACCGTATTATTAAATTTTTAGTCCCTAGTTTCAAGAAATACTCTAGGAACGAGATAATCACACGCTACCAGCAGCGCTGTCGCCAAACCAAACTACGTGAGAGGGCCCTAGCCGAAAATGGGGGGGCACTATAAAATGGACTGAACTTTTGCACATAAAAACTGATATTTAAAGCTACAATTTTGTATTCATCTTTGAAAAAAGATATATATAATCCCGGCAGCGTTTATTAGCTCGTTTCGCATGCGGCCGGTATTATCGCTTGAAAAATATGTCTGCAGGAGTGAATGCAACCAGAAGCACAACCAGGGTTTTGCAAAGATAGAGGGGCTTAAATCAAAAGTAAATGTTTTTTGCTCAAAAAGTGTCTAATTTTGGTCTCGTGCTGAACAAACCGTTGCTACTCAAGCGTGTTACAGAGGGGGCAGAGCCCCTAAGTGCTGGGTGATTTTTGCGATTTTGCGGCAAAAATAGCGATTTTAACGTCATTTAAATCACATTTCGCACGTTTTAAAACCATATCAATAATTACAGTAAACTGCTAAAATTCAGAAGTCATTGAAAAATTTAAATTGTCTAGCCTCTTGAGCCCCCATATACTTCAGGTCATGTCCAAAACATGTTTAAACGTTTATTCTTTTTTGATTATATTTTCTAAATGACCACTTAGCCCCCTACCCCTGGTTGCGCCACTGACTGCGACCTATAATAAATCTTGAGTGTACTCTCAAAAAAACAGATGGTCTTTCAAAGAAATGTTTTTACGTATTGCTTCAGGTCATAATCACTAACAAAATACCGGTAACGCTTCTGTAGGCATACGAGAAGAGTCAACAGTACGCGACTATTGGACTATTCCGCGACACATCCATAAAACCGTTTTAATAAGACAGATTATTGGGTCACATTTATGTACAGCAGTTGGCGGCCAGCGATTTTGCAAACAATCGAGAAAACTTCAAACGAAAGTCATGTTTACAATTTATTATTCCTTTTTATATTATTGCCTGTTGTCTTGTTACGTGATGCTCCGAAAATACAGTGTGAGTAAACCGAAATGGGGGGGGGGCACAAGAGGTCGTTAGGGGGGGTACGGCGCCACTGCCCCCGCCGTAGCGACGGCACTGGCTACCAGTATAAAAAATGATACCCCAGTGGCTAATTTTGTGAACTCAGGGTAATAAACAACAACGCCATACTTTGAACCAGGGCTGCAAATTCGAACTTAAACTCAAAAAAAGTCGGTTGTTTTGCCGAACTCGAAAAATCAGTGTTGACGCCAATTTGAATCAGGTTAGACCCTCTTCTAATAGCCTGTCTCGCCGCTCGCCATATCCTTTATATTTTTGTAGTCGTACCACACTTTGGATATGAATGTAACAATGTTATTCCTCACAGAACACCAAAAATTTGATTCAAATAAAGGAGGACGGCAAAACAAGAAGTCAATTATCAGCTAGCCAAGTCAAAACAATTAACTAAAATTTACTTGACCAAAATTTACGCTACTGAATATACTAACACTCTACTAGACTATACTATTAAGAAACTGCTTTGAGGTCGCATTATAGATATAGAAACATCAGCTCGTTAACATTTTACATAAGCAAGTTACTACACAGCTAACTTGATACACTAAACTACAAAAATTTGAGACACCAAATCACTCGTGCTGTCGAAGACTATCTAATTTGAGCACTAGTTGCAGACTTAAAGATTATGAGATTAAAGGTCTAAAGACAATACAGTTAAAATTACCGCAAAGACAGTTCTAGAAGATTCTTAAAACAAGCTCAAAACGAGGTTCTAAAATGTTCTAAAAAATTAACCAACTATTTGCATAAAAGATGAGAACGCGGCATGTATTCGTTTCTCACTTTACCAAACAGCATGTCAACAAAAAAAAAAGCGATTAAGTCGAAAAGCAGACTTAGTATTTATGTCAGCCTGAACTCGAAAAACTTGATATTTTTGCCGAACTTGAACTCGAAAAAATTTAATTGATTTTTTTGTTTGACTGGGTAAAGCATGAATATTTTACGAAAGTAGAAAGGAATTTCAATACTTGTATAAAACTTGCAAAATTGCGGACTAAAATTAAAAATAGTCCGCAACCGCAAGTCCGCAATTTAAACTGCTAAAATCCACATGTCCGCAACTTGCGGACTTGCCCAGCTCTGCTAAAAGCTATCGCAAAACAAATCGCAAAATTTTATGTTGGTGCTAGTTTAAAAGAATCATGCATGTTAGTAGTCAACACCTATTTCGTCTCACAGAGTTACATTAAAAACCCATTATTATTCTGACAAATTTCTTGGCAGAATGAATCGAAAGGGCGGAATCAAGTTGATTCTGAGTTTCACACTTTTTGCTTCGTTTGTGAATTCAACAATTTCCCTAAGCAATCTCCAAAAGCGAAACTTTGAAATTTTGCGATTATGTAGCGACGGAGTGGAAGCTACTTCGTCGCTGGAATGTGTTTGGTTCCTAGCTCCACTTTTCGGGTAAGATGGATTTTTTCCATCGTTGCCCAACGTTTACCAAATTAATAACCGTGAATCTGTTAACACTGACTTGGATCATTTTTTCTTCAACCAAAATTGACCAGCTCCATACATCCATAACCAAGACGCATCATATTAAATTACAATAACAGTTTTGAATGAATGTAAAGCCGCATTTACACGGGCGACTTTTCTGCGTGCGATTTTTTGATAAAAATGGATGTGGCAAAGTTGCATCTATTCAATAATGGTTCTCATTGTGATGAAAGTTATCTTACTGCTGAAAATGACTGTCTCAAGTTGTTTCCATTCCGATAGTGATATTCTAAACCTTTTTAAAACAAAATCGGAACTGATCTCACTGCGATTTTTTATCGCAACACCGATTCTCTTCTAAAGTTTTCAATTATAACAATATTGGTATGAAACCAACTTAAGACAATTATTTCCATCAGTAAGGTACCAATTATCATGATCAAAACCGCCGTTGAGTAAATGCAACTCTGCCACATCCATTTTTATCAAAAAATCGCACGCAAAAAAGTCGCCCGTGTAAATGCGGCTTAAAGATTACGGAGATCGCAACTGGCAAGTTCTTGTGTTCTTGTTCAATCTTTTGAGGAATTATGTTGCGATTGTGGAACGTCCGCATGGCTTGATGGAAGGTGAAACAGCAGAGCAATCATGACATTTTTTTGTCACTTGCTGGTTCGGCAGTCCAAAACCTTTTGCTGGCACTAAAAAGATAAATCGTCATACTAGAAGTCTAGAAATTTCCTTGAGAGCATCAAGCTTTTGCAAAATTTAACTAACTATAGTTTTGCAAATCTATCGCAATTGTTATTGGTATTTGCTCTAACCCTTGATTATCGACCACTTTTTGAAACCTTGGTAGCAACCAGCACAGATTTTGTGCAAATCTAAATCGAAAGTTGAAAAACGTGCCAATTAACTGTCTTGAATTGTTATTGATAAGAAAATTTGATTTTTATAGATAAGAAAACGTATCCTGGAAAGCGGCACTGCATCCTAATTGTTGAATTTTCGCAATGGTGTAAATATATAAAAAATACTTGATTATTATCAACGTTTTCGTCCCGTAATTCATTGTTTGACGTTGAATAGCTTTAACAGGATTCAGCTGTGGCAACATGGCAGCTTCAAATTTGCGTAGTTGGTTTCAAACTGAATTTGTTATCTGGTAAGTCTCTGGATTAAAATGTATTTTTTGCCAAACTTTGCTGTGGCTTTGAGAACACAGATCTGTTTTTCAAAGAACAATGAAGCCTTTTAGTTTAAATTTTTTTCCTTTAACAAAAAAATATTCAATTTGGTGCACTTAGAAAGAAACTTGAAAACTAGGCCAAGGCCAATCGGATTACATTCATAATTTTGGCTAGTGTCATATAGGCCTACATGAACAGTTGTATATCGTAATTATCAGTACTAAAATCGTAAAATTTTGCATGGGAGGACGCATTTGCAGCCTTGACGAAACTCATTCTGTATGCAAAAATACTTTAGTGGGAATTATACTATTCCTTCCCCAAAATTGAGTGAAGACCAAAAAAAAAAATCGAATATGGTCCCAAAATGCGGCGCTTTTTGGGACTATATTCGACCGAAATTTGCGGGATTTATTCGTATTGACTGGCCCTTTTTTGTCTGATCATCCAGCGCTCATATCTCGATAGGGGGACGCCTATATCTTGATGGGGGGACGATAAATCTCGATGGGGATACCCTAGCTCTCGACGGGGGGAGGCTTCCCTCCTACATCATAAGTGCTGGTAATTATTAGAGCCCGGTAATAAAACGCATTGGGCTAAACTAGACTTTACAGCGTTTTTCTGGTAGGCTACTTAACTAAAGGTAGGCTAGTTGGCCTAGAAGTAGGGCTACGTGGTAGGCCTGTAGCGGACTAGTAGTGATTAGCCTATTTTACCAAAAAACTTTAATTCAAAGAGAATAAATGGAAACAAACGAATATTTATTCCGCATTTTTCATTGTTTACCTTTTAAAAATTTAGATTAGGGTTAGGTTTGGGATAATTTATGTGTTCTTGTAACCTTAAAAGTTATGCTTCTTAACAACGCTGCATCCACACGAGCGACATCTAATGGTTGTTTCAAAAATTGTTCAAGCAATCGAGGATTGCAAGAAAAAGCGGAAAAAAAGAAGAAATATTTTTCGATAAAGGTCAAAGAATTCTGAAATCAGCCTCAAAAATTACATAAAGTAAAATTCTGTTTTGTGTGGCAATAAATGAGTTAAAATTAGGCTTCAATATCCTTTGAACGGCAAACTACAGAGTAGACCTATATAATTTTTGATCTGACTTTTATTCTTTCTAAATCTTCAGCAAAATTTTTGAAAACTTTTTACAGTACGTCATTATCATAATCATCGGGAATGTTTATTGTTTTTTTATCATTTTTAAAAGTTTATAACGCATTGATCCAATATACTGCATTTCGACTGATAACTATTTATGATTATGAAAATCAAAATATTTATTTTGCAATTTGCGATTTTGATTTATGGTGGTTTGCTTAAGCTTATAGGTGTTACTATACAGCAGCATAGATTTAATAATCATTTTGTGCTTTTCTGGAAGAAAGTCTGATAAACATCAAACAAATCTTGCTTTATTCTGTTAAGATGCACTAAAATATTTGAAGTGGAAATTCAACCACCCACACCTCTACCAGCACCACCGGTATCTCTTAGCATTCCAACTCCTCTAACAACTTGTTCCAACTACTTATGAAGGGTAACGATCTTAAGTGTTCTAAGCCCATTTCAAAACCCTATTGGTGAATAAAGACATCCGCTCAAAACTATTGGCTCTGGAAAAGTTTTGATTTTCATTTTGTACACTATTTCACTATTTGTGATGTGCTTTTGAATGAACAAGTAGTATTGTCAAGCAAAAATGCTCAGTTGACAGTTAATACACCAATGACATGAAACTAGATGATACGCAACTCTTTTTCCTCTTTGTTTCTTTATTGTGCGGATTTTTGCTCTGTCTTTGCCCGCGCTGATCTGCTGACAGTGACTGTATTGCACAGCCTTTGCCTTGCTCAACTAAGAATAGGGTAGCAATTATAGCATATATCGTTGCCTTTGGAAATTGTGGCTTTGCGTAACCTACGTAAAGTTTTGCCAACTACTAAATTACCCCTCAAATCCAATTTTCGAGTAAGTTTTGCGTAAAATACATAAATATCAACGAGTTATCACAAGTTAATGTTACGACATCACTGAAATGTAGATATGAAAAGTGTTGTTTTTTTGTTTATTGTTGTGGTTTCTCATTTCTTCTGCTTTTCTGAGTCAAAATATGTTAAATGTTTCGCACTAAATTGATTGAACTACTCTAAATATGTACGTGTCAGTTTGATGTTTCATTTTGTGTTGTTGTTACGGTAGCATTGAACTTTGAAGAGTCAAGAGCATATGTTTATTTTCGTTGCTTCCATGCCAGAAATGGCAAAAATAAACTGATTTGAATAATGTCAAAAAAACTTGCCGTAGTTTTTTATGGCATATAGTACACTTTTTTATAAGAACCATTAAATATTAAGTTAAGGCTGGCTGTAGTACTTTTTTGCCGATTTTTAGCGTCAATTGTTCTTAAACTTTAAAAACACGGATGTTAATTTTAGCAACGACATTTGTACAACTGTTTAAGATGTTAATTTTAGCGACCATATTTCCAAAGCTTTGTGTGGCTGAGTGAACGCTTTTTACTGCTTTTGCCGCAACGCATAATTGCTCTTTACGACTAGAACGACTGCCAAAAATTGTCTTAGTTACTCGCATAGAGCGCAACAGCATTCTTTAATCTCATAATAGTTGCAATTTTGCCCGCAAATATTAGAAAACCACTGAAATTTTATAGTTTTGAATCAGTACAGAATTTAGTTTCTTTTATTAATTTGGATTTTTTTCTTTTTCGTTTGTCCTTAATTTATTTTTGCAGCTGAGGCTGGAATTTTTTTTAATTTGTTCTTAAATTTTGAACAAAAATGAGCCTAGTGTTCTTATAAAATTGTTCTAGAAAAGAGTGTATATGATTAGTTGGTTTGTGCGTTTTTGATTTCTTTTTTTTAAGATATGTTATCCAGTGGTGAAGCATCTTCACAAAAAACATTAACTTCTACGTTGGAATGCAGAGTCTTTGCCGCTGAAAAATCTTGCTCTTTTTTTTACAAAAGAGATTGATTTTATAATATTTTTGCGTGAAATTTCGGCTGCAAATTTTATTTTGGAGGGACGCCGCTCAAAAAAATTTTGCTTTTTTCATTAAGAAGACCGTCGATTTTGAGACGTTTTAGTGAAAAAAACTTGAATTCATCAAAATAATTTAGTGAAAAATCAAGGGTATGTTTTGAAATTGATCGCAGAGAAACTCCAAAGCAGATACGGTTTTGTCTAATATACAGCGCCACCGTTGTTTCGTGACAGCAGGATAAAGCAAAAATAAATCATCAGCTACAGCATACGATCAAAACTCTAAATGTTGCCTGATGTCTTAAATAAACCCCTCTACCTTTGAAGATTCATATATTTTACGAACTTCTTGCGAAAAAGCGTCAACGCACCTTTTTTCAGAATTAGTGACTGAAATACGTCCATGTGTCCTTGGGAAAGACACTTGACGCATATTTCCCATGAGGGCTAAGCAGTCTACCCGCAATAGAGGCCCAGCCAGAGGAAAGACTTACAAATAGAACCCAAAAAAGTGCTCGGCGTCATAGGCGTAGCTAGGATTTTTGATTAGTGGAGCCAAACCACAAAGCAATGACGTCACCAGAACATTTCAAAGGGAATTTTTAATGAGAGAAAGATACCGTAAAATGGAGGATCAGAGGCAGAAGCCCCAGGATTTTGCTAAACGGGGTCAGGACTTGAACCAAAACTTGAAAAGTTTTCAAAAAATTGTAAATTGGGAAAGATGGCGAGTAAACTAGTGCAACTTAAACGTATCACAGACTAGAGTTTGGTGGCAAAGCCCGCCGCCGCTGAGCAATTTTTTGGGATGTTTTGGAAAAAATTGCAATTCTAAGGCCATTTGGATCACATTTCGCACGTTTGTCCATATATTTAAGATCACTAAATTTTTAAGATTTGAAAGCCAACTGAAAAATGCTGACTGAAATTTTTCAATCTTCCGTTTACTTCCAGGTCAAGTCCAAAACACGTTTAAAATCTTGAATTTTTAGGTTAAATTTTGCAAATGGCTTGGTCCAAATAGGGTGAAGCAAGAAGCAATGCCTCCTGTAATATTTTTAGCAGCTAGTACATAATAATTCACTCAAAGATTTGCCTTGGAGATTTTTGTTTTATCGTAAAAATAACCAGTTTTAGGAGTACATAAATGACTACGACCCAGGCTCGTTCAGTTCAAATTCAATAATTTGTTCAATAAGCATTTTCCCAAGCTAATTTTTTTTTTCAAAAGTATTTTGTCGCGTTAAAACTGCTGAGATGGAGGTGGATTGTTATTCAAAGTTGGTACAATAGATGGTTACGAGTCATGTTATTGCATTATGTTCACAAAAAGGTTGGATGAGGGACTGAGGTTGCAACTTTTAGGACAATAAGCTTGAGTTTCTTCCGGATAATAAATTTACTTTGGTTGGATATTAATATTGTACTGTTGAACGCAAAAGTGCTAAAATAAGCTGAAAAAAGGTTTGTTTTAATCGTTTTGCGTGCTTCTGGCCTAAAGGCTACCAGCTCGGAAGCCTAGGGAAGAGCCACCAGAACGGCGACTACTTAAAACAAGCAATGCGAAAAATTGTCTTCCCACAGGAATCGAACCTGCAGCCTTTGGTCTATCGGTCCACTGCTCTACCACTTGAGCTAGAGAAGACGCCTCCTCGCATGCTTAATTTGAAATTTAAGCATGCGAGGAGGCGTCTTCTCTAGCTCAAGTGGTAGAGCAGTGGACCGGTAATCCAAAGGCTGGAGGTTCGATTCCTGTGGGAAGACAATTTTTCGCATTGCTTGTTTTAAGAAGTCACCGTTCTGGTGGCTCTTCCCTAGGCTTTCGAGCTGGTAGCCTTTAGGCCAGAAGCACGCAAAACGATTGAAATATTAAAACTCTGGCCTGCAAACGTCAAAAAAACATCTTAATTGACTTATTATTACAATTATACAACAAGCAAGTTGCTGGGTTTAAATAACCAAATTTAAGCATGCGAGGAGGCGTCTTCTCTAGCTCAAGTGGTAGAGCAGTGGACCGGTAATCCAAAGGCTGCAGGTTCGATTCCTGTGGGAAGACAATTTTTCGCATTGCTTGTTTTAAGTAGTCGCCGTTCTGGTGGCTCTTCCCTAGGCTTCCGAGCTGGTAGCCTTTAGGCCAGAAGCACGCAAAACGATTAAAATATTAAAACTCTGGCCTGCAAACGTCAAAAAAACATCTTAATTAACTTATTGTTACAATCATACAAAAAGGTTTGTTGTCATTATTTTTATCATTGGCGGCAATTCAATTTGCGCTCCCCCCCCCCCACTTGGCTACGCCTGTGCTAGGCGTTGATGTGGTAAGACAGACGCTAAGTGCATGGTTCATACGAATGATCGATTGAGTGACCACAGCAAAAGTTCATGACCGATGACAAATGTTGGTGCGGATGAATAAGACTTCGACTATTTCGTTCACACTCTTTAAACGATTAAGAACGGACTCGATCCTACTCTGAATAGGCTATCAAAGACCTGTAGAATTAGCTCTAATTTTGAAGATATCGCTTTCACTTGAATGACATAAACATGAATACAGATTAGTTCACTTCAAACCACCGTTAATTACTGTGCAAGCACATTATTAGCGCTTCAACCGACCTTTTTCAAACTGCGCACCAATCGCCAGTGCCAGAGAAAAGCAGAAGAGTGGGGCCTGCAGCCAAGCGTAATCAAGCAGAGAATAAAATGAGGGCATTCGCGGAGTTTCGGATCATTTAGTTTTATGTCATTGGTTACACCGACAACTTCTGAAAGCCCAACAAAAAATCTGTTGTGCCTGCAGGTTTCAGAAAAATAAGGGATTTTTTTGGTGGTTAAAGGTTACAGATCTATTGTACGGTAATGAGATGCATATTTTCCTTTTTTGTTTTGAAGAGTAACATTTTTATTTTTTAGTGACGCCAGCATGCAGTAATGAAAAAAAAAATATTCTATAAAATTTCTCTGCTGTAACTATCCAATGAAGACTTCAGATGTTCTGTTTGATTGAGGAAATAAATTGTAGATAAGCAT
Source organism: Trididemnum nubilum (assembly GCA_963965965.1). NCBI lineage: Eukaryota > Metazoa > Chordata > Ascidiacea > Aplousobranchia > Didemnidae > Trididemnum > Trididemnum nubilum. Next base: position 25,400,606 of record OZ014480.1, read on the forward strand.
CGGTAATTCGAATCATTGTTTCATGCTGAATGTTTAGTTTTGTAAAGTTTTGGTATTTTGATGTTGTTGGCTTAAAACTTGTTGAAATTAGATTATGATAAAGCAATGTATGTTCCAGTATTTATCGTGTGTCATAAATAATGCTGGTGAAGCAACTATTTAAATAATACGGTATTTCCCGATTTTCAGTCAGAACATATTGCTATCCACGTTGTGCTAGACATCAACTGTATTTACCGAATCCAATAACGGGAACTTGTAGATGTTTAAGCATAAGTAGGTTGCTTGCTTGCGTTGTGTGACAGCTCTTAAACTTAATGGTTTTAATTCGCAAGCATCTAATATTCAGAAACTTTCACCTAGGCTCTCATATTAAATGGACAATGACATAACTCAACCTTTTTTTTTTTTTGATTTTTTGATTAATTCATTAACTACGAGGGCAATATTTTTGGGTTTGGTAATTAGACCCGTTGGCAGACAGAGTAAGTGATTTTACAGAGGTTTTAAGATTGATTAATTTGCATTTCCCGCATTATCATAAAATCTTGTTTTTCTTTGGCTAGAAACACAAAACGTTGTCCAAACATCGATCCAGTTTTTATACGATTTTTATAGAAACCAAAAAATCTGAAGTGTAAAATATAGAAATAAAAAAAAAACTGTTTTGTAAAAAGTAAAAACATCGAAACCAAAAAATCTGAAGTGTACGTAAGAGTTGCAATTCGCTTAGTTGCATTACTAATGTTGCCAATATTAAGTTTTTGCAGATTCTAACAGGTGTTCAAACTTGATTACCAATAGTTACAACATCTCGCCAGTTCAAGTCGTTGTAGACAGTTAGTATTTGAACAATCAGTTTTAACGTTGTGGAGAAGTTCGGTAGCGAAGGCAGTTCTACATGTTATTGGTCGTAATAGCGTTTGTAATTTCAATTTATAAATGTACTGTGCTCAACATCTAAATTGTAAAATATTGGACGGGGAGACGCTTCCGCATCCGTTACCGGACGCATCCAAGAACAAACACGTTTCAGGGCAAAATACAAATATTCACGCTCTTAAAACTTAAAAAAGTCTTCGCTAGCGAATCAGCCAGTACTTTTTTTTCTGAGGGGGGACACTGAATTTCGATGAGGGAACGCTAATTCGTGATGAAGGGACGCGTCTCCCGCGTCCCCCAACAATTTAAGTACTGACTGTACATCTATCATAACTTTATTTCAAATTACAATTCATTACAATTCAACGTACGGCCTATTGAGAACCATAATCAAGATCAGCACACTCTTTAAAAGACAGTTTAAGTTATTTATCCAATTTTTTGAGCCACTCCTATTTTTTCATGAGTTTGAACCAATCAGCACTGTATATCTGTCCAACCAAATCAAACGCAGAGCAACTTTTTTTCCGGTTCTATTTGTGTTTCTTCAGGCTAGGCCAACCCAACAGATAGACTGTTTTACTTCAAGGGAAAATTTTTGTCTAAGAACACAAAAACAAATTGCCAGTTTGGGAATCGAACCCAGAGCAATCAACTTTTTGATGACTATCCCAACGCTCTACCAACCAAGTGGCTGCCGCCGCACTGATATCTAGTTTTTGGACTATTTGTTGTTTTTATTTTTTAATGTTCTTTGCGAACTCTTTCAGCTTCCAGATATTGTTTTCCTGCCTATACAATAGCTGACGTAAGTGTTTTAAGATCCAACCGACAGAGTACCGCAATTTTCTGTGGATGTCAAAAAAACTGTAGCCGAGCGAATACTGGAAAACGTGATGTCCATCAGGAGTAGAAAGAATTAAATATTTTGTAAAATATTATTGTTGTTGTTGCAAATTTATCCCCCAGCCACCGTACTACGTCAAATACTAAGTGTTGGATGATCTGTGCACTTTTCATTGGAAAAGTTACTTTGTGTTTTGGAGGAATCCGCGTCTGTTTCGAGATTTCCAGTAATCCAATGTTCTTATGAAATCCTTTTACTGTAATTCTTATCCACTGAATTGGCTGCTTGTTTGAAGCCATCAAGCAGATATATATATTAACGAAAGGGGGGGGGGAGGCTGAAGGGGCTAGACAATTTACTTTTTCCAAATGATTTCCGAATTTCAGAAATTTAGGGCTCTCAAAATGGCTTTGAAAACGTGCAAAATATGTTCCAAATAGCGTTAAATGTTTTTTTCTCTTTGCTCCCAGAGCCCCTTGGCCTCCGGCGGCAGTGAGTTCCAACCCCACACTCACGTCTGTGATGCACTTGAATTGCACTAGTTCGCTAGCACATTGCTGAATTGAGACAGTTTTCAAACAAAATTTTTCACCTTTAGTTCAAGCCACCCTCCCCCCTAAGTAAAATTTGCGCGCCTATTGAATGCTAAATAAAATAGTCTATAACAATATTTTAAGCACTGTATGTTTTCATTCAAATTTGAGTCTCTAATAAATAAAGCAAGTATACTAATCTATAAGCACTGTACAGGAGTTATTCTATCCCATTAACCTAAGTTATTTTTCAGTTAATTGTATTATAAACTCATTCAGTCGTTCCATTCGTGGTCCTGGGAAAGTAAACTGCTTGTTTGCTTTGGAACGCTTTTGCCCTGATGGGAATATTTGCACATGACTTCATAATATACTGTATGATAAATTTTGTCTGCCAAATCAATGAGTTTTTGCTAAAACTATGTGCATAGCTTTTGAGTGATGCAGCTGTTAAAATCGTCTGTAAGCTTAAGTTGAAAAATAATTGATTTTGTATGTGCAGTTTCATACCTCATCTTTGTTGATAATAAATACCCCATACAACCTCGTTTGATTATTATGCACTTTTGCTAATAAGTAACATTTGGTACACAGGGCTTTATTAACCAATTTGCAAGCTGTGTTAACTGCCCAAGGTTCCACGCTTTTGGGGGACACGAGCTTCGAGGTCATGGCCTTCCTGTGCTATTGGTGAAAAAAAATTTTTTTTTTTAAGATTATAGACCCACCTTTACTTTAGGAGGCCCCTTAATTCATTTACTCCGAGCCCCGTGGCCCTTAATCGGTTCTTGGATTGAGAAACATCAGCTTTAGCGATCTTTTTTTAACCCCCGAAAAAAAAAGAAGGATCAGCTGGGTGCAATTTCATCAGCTTCTTGATATCCGGTCTCCTTTTAGTCAGAAACAGTCGTAAATTCTTCTGTCTCACTTTGTCCAGGAGGTATCTTCTTTTATCCAGAAGCGCTCTGACGGCATGGAACGCACGCTCTACTAAGTATGAGCTGGTAAATGCAATAAAAAAAAAATTTACTCGCTCCTTAGGATATTTTACCTTAATTTCGCTCTGTAGCCAAAACGCCTGATAAGAGTTACTGAATTTTGATTTAAGTTCAAAATCGTTTTGCAAGGTTACCGGTATAAGTAAACCTGCAAGAATCCCTTGCTCAGAAATATCAATAAATGGGTCGATTATTATCCAGTTAGGAATCTCCAATTGAAACACATCCTGGAATCGAACTTCTATGTCTTCATGAAATTCCTCAATAGGCTTGCTGTACGTCTCAACCTCAACACTAGAAATGCCTTTGTCGCTGGTGTCAAGTCGTTGCAAGTTGGAAAACTGGAAGAATTCGCGCCTAGCTAAATTTCGATGATAGGTCTACCTCACAAGCTTATTTTTGAACCAAGACAGTGCTGATTTTACCTTTGGTTAGATTGACCTTGTTGCCCTGAAGGAATAGACTCAATTCGTTAAATTTGGCAAATAAATCTGACAAGCATTTTTCACGGCAATAACTTCTTTCACAAGGCCAGAGTCACAGTTTTGCTGGAATTCCGAGATAGTATCCAACAATGAGTTAAATCACGCAAAGCAGTTTTCCTTGGAAAACTGGCATCTTACTTCGGTGAGGAGAAGCATGCGCTCAAAGGCCTCGTCATTCTCATTGCACAATTTGCTTAAGCAAGCTTGTGTTCAACACGTGGGCTTTAATTTTATTCACTGCCTTGATGACTGTCTTCAAGGAAAGGTTAAGGGTGCGTTTAGACTGGATGCGAAGCGAAGGTTGGCGATCTTCGCCAACCTTCGCGAGTGGTCCATTACGTCACTCGCGAAGGTTGCCAACCTTCGCAAGTGGTTGCTAATCTTCGCGACAGGTCGCTTCATAGGCTAATTTTAATACCTTACTTTTAAAATGTGTTCAATGAGCAGAAAGCGTTGTGTACTTTATTATTGAAGCACTATTATAGTAATCACAGGTTCTGTTTCGTCATAGCGCGCTGGAATTAAAACGAAGATAGAGTTTGTATTATGTTATCATCAAAGGTGGAGTCGAGGAAATAAGGCTCGAGGCCAAGGCCAAGAGCACAAAAAAAAATCCGAGGCCAAAGAGGCCAAGGTGGAGGTGGATTGTTATTTAAAGCTGGTTTAATAGATGGTTACTACTGCGATCATGTTATTGCATTAAGTTTATAAAAAGGTTAGATGCAGACCAGAGGTTGCAACTTTTAGGACAAAAATCGGAGACTCAGGTGGCAAAACGCACTGTAGATACTTTTTTTTTATTTGTGCTAATACTTCCGATGCGGCTGGTACAAACAGCAAAAAAATAAAACCATTTAGGGCCATAACAAGGGATCTGAGGGACGAGGGTCCGGACGCAAACATTTTTGAGTTGCTAATACTAAAACATGACCGTGCATATGTGAATGTGGAAGCAGAAGAAAGTATATGCTTGGTAATAAAATGCAATACAGTTACCAGGGATGGCCAATGATAAACCTAATAATAAATGTGTTACATGTAGTATAGTCCTGCTACAACTAAAAAACGCTACTCGAGAACAAAAGCTATTGTTCTGAAAATACGCAAGCGAATATTGCAAAGAATTTGTTTTGAGATAAGAACGAACAACTCTAATTTTTGCGTTTGGACAATTTGTGGGTTTTTTAAAGAAGGACTCCGGAGCAAATACCTCCAATGCTTTCCTCTTTAATATGGCCCTGCTGGGATTCTTAGTTACTTTTTGCAGTTAAATAACTTATGTTAAATTTTACAAAGTATCTTATGGTGGCCGAAACGTATGCGCTCATTTATTGATAAGCATTGGTTGCAAGACTGTGGAAAAGCATCACATGCACTGAAAAGTAAAGAAAAGCTAGGCTTAAAATTAGAATGGGGAAAATGTGGGAAAACTAAAGTTTTTCCAACTTTTACGGTGTTTTCTTTTTCCAAAATGCTTTGAAAATCTAATTGTGTAATCTGATAATCTCCTATAAAAGTCACAAAAATTGCAATTTTTTGAACAAAAAAAAAAAATTTGCTAAAATTTTTCAACGGAGGCATGGGGACTTTTGCACTTTACCACAGAACCTTGTTTTTTCCTAGGACTTGGGCTCGCAAGTATGGTACCTCATTTCATTTCAAAAATATAAATTTACAGTATTTTGTAATACTTTTAGATAATGATATCATAGTCGCTATGCAACTTTTAAAAACTGTGATAATATTTAAAGTATTCTGCGAAAAGAAAACGTTTAACCAAACAATAAGGTTTGTACTTGAGAAACTACTGAACAAGTGGGAATCCATAATCAGTGGAAGTTTGGACTGGGGTCCTAACTGATGAAGTTAAGACCCAAAAATTGACCATTTCCACGTTTATAGTTTTTAGTTATTCCTATTCATAGGCGTAGCCAGGATTTTTGATTGGGGGGGGCCCAAACCACAAATCGCACGCAATGACGTCATTAGAAATTTTCGAAAAAGTAATTTTTTGTGGGGCAAAGATATTGTAGAATGGAAGATCTGAAGCCGTAGCCTGATGGCACTTTGCCAGGATTTTGGTAAAGGGAGAGGGCGAAAACTAATTGTTGAAAAGTGTAAAAGTCTAACTTGGAAGACGTGTTGAGTAAGCTAGTGTACTCAAACGTATCAAAGACGGGGGTCTGGGGGCAAAGCCCCCAGCCGCTGGGCGATTTTTGTAAATTTTTGGAAAAAAAAGCTATTTAAATCCCATTGGATCACATTTCGCACGAGTTCAGAGCCATTTCAAAGAACTAGATTTTGAACATTTCAAAGCCAATCAAAAAAATTTGGTTGTTCAATCCTCTTTATGCAATTAAATCCCAAAACACGCTTAGAATCTTGCATTATGGTGTAAAATTTTAATTGTAAGTGATTTGGTCTATAGGGGGAAGTAACGAACATTGCCTCCTGCAATACTTTAGCAGTAAATAATTAAGTTTATAATAACGTTAAACGAGGGCCTGGGGTGGCAGCTTTTAGGTCAAAACTCTTAGATTTCTCACAGGTTTTGCATATAAATTGTTAAAAATTTGCATTAAGGGGCCCCTGGCCCGGGAACCTTGGTCGTCAGTCAGGGGCCCTTGGGCTCCCTGGTCGCCAGTTAGAGGCCCGTAGCCCCTTGCTTGTCGGTTAGGAGCCCAGGCCCCCTGGTTGTTAATAAGGGGCCCTGGGGCTCCCTGGTCGTGAGTTAGGGGCCCCGGGGCCCCCTGGTCGTCAGTTAGGGACTCCAGGACCCCTTGGTTGTTGGTCAGGGGCCCCCTGGTCGTGAATTAGGAGGGCCCCGGGGCCCCTCGTTGTCGGTTAGGGGGCTCCTGGCCCCCTGGTTGTTGGTTAGGGGCCCCCTGGTTGTTAGTTACGGCCCTGGGGCTCCCTGGTTGTGAGTTAGGGGCCCCGGGGCCCCCTGGTCGTCAGTTAGGCACTCCGGGGCCCCCTGGTTGTTGGTTAGGAGCCCTGGGGCCCCCTGGTTGTCGTTTAGGGGCCCCCTGGTTGTTGGTTTAGGGGCCTGGGCCCCCCTGGTTGTTAGTAAAGGGGCCCCCTCGTTGTTGGTTAGGGTCCCCTGGTTGTTAGTTAGAGGCCCTGGGGCCCCTGGTCGTCAGTTATGGGCCTCCTGGTTTTCAGTTAGAGGTCCCGGACCCCCTGGTTGTCGGTTAAAGATTCCAGGGCCCCCTAGTTGTTAGTAAGGGCTCCCTGGTTGTTAGTTGGGGGCCCCGGGACTCACTTGTTGTCATTAATATTATTGTTAATTACTGTTATGTGCGTAATTACTGAAAAAAAAACTGCAACTAAACATCGCCAGGCTATGTTGTCATAACTTTTTGTCGTTAGTGGTATTTCGATTGGGGGGGGGCCCAGGCCCCCTGGGCCCTCCCCCTGGCTACGCCTATGTTCCTATTTCCAATTTACAAGTTACGACTTTATTATTACCACGATACCGTTACTGAACGTAATCAACATTTCTGCTTACGTGTAAAACTTCAAAATGACATTTATTATTTTTAGAAACTACTATTTCGAATTATCATCAAAAACTTGGCGAAGTGCAAAATTTTAAAGACTTTCGCGCTTAAAAATAATGGAAAATTTGCCGACCATAATTTAGAAAAATTGTGTCCTTGGCCTCGAACATTCCTGTCCTTGGCCTCGACAGGGTCTGTCCTCGAAGAGTTGGTCCTTGGCCTCGGATTTTTTTTGAGTCCTTGGCCCGAAGGTTACGTCCTCGACTCCACCTCTGGTATCAACACTCAACAGCTGTCAATTGAATTTTAGTGCGGAATTGGTTATTTTAACATTGTTTTAAAATTCTTGCATTGTTCTGGCTAACTGAAATAATTGGATTACGCAAACAGAAGAAAACTTTTGTAAGCAATATGCTGGAGATAATACAAAATGAAAAAGTAATGCAAAAAAATTAAAGCAAGTTATATTTAGAATGCAACAATTGCACGTAGCTTCGTGCTTAATTTACGGCAGGACGATGACTTTACAAAAGTGTTCCCTTATTCGTCGAATTGGAACCTAAATCGAAATTGCCTCTTATCTAATTAAAATTTGCAGAATCCAATTATTGCCGTGGAAATTATTATTGATTATCTAATAATTACGAACATAAGAATGATTAGTAGATGTTTTGAAGATTTAGAAATCGTTAGCGTTAAAAACGATATTTTTAGCTTGTGGTGTTAAGAGATGTCGTGCAACGGCAGATCAGTTATTCCATCAAGTCAGGTTTTCTATTATACTCGCTGTATAATATCAAAGCGTGTAACGAGTTTGCGAGGCCCATCTCCGCGTCGTTACACGTATGGGCAACACAGCTTCTTCCGAAAAAATGTCGCAGTGGTGGCGAGCTGTGGGCAGCACTGCATCCGATTTGACCGGCTCTAGATTTCAATCTCAGAATTTCCTCACCAGAAACGAATGCATTTCCGCTCGACATGCTGAACGTTTGGTTGTTGTATTTGTCATTCTGTTGCAAATTTTGGTTTAGACCAGATATGTTCAAATTTTTTTAAATGAGCGCCAAATCAGAACAAGACTTACGCAAAAGAGCTCTATGGGCCAAAAGCTTTTTGGTGGCACAACTTTGCATTCTAAAATACCAGACCAAAAAATATCCAATTTGCAAATTAGATCAAAGAAAAATGAAGACCTTGAAAAAGTTTTCCGGCCGTTTTTGAGCAGATTATATCAGAAAGTGTATAGTCTCCACTCCCAAAACCACAAGAAAAAAAAATCCTTGCCATACTTTTTACTGTAGATTGTTGCAATCGAAAACTGGATGCAAATCAGAAAATAAAGTAATGGTCTTCAACGAATATTAGCAGGGTAAAATGCGTTGTAAGAAAGATGAAGACCAGGCTCTGGCGGTACAAAAATTTATTGCGTTATGGGCTGCAAATGCTTCGCTGGTCGAACTTTGGACAACCCTCTTAGACAAAGTGAAAGAGAAAATTTACCAGCACTAGAAGACCATAAAACTTTAAAACATTTAATTCAATAGCGAATAGATATTGTTTTTTCCAAACCTTCTTGAATAAAGTGGTAATTCTGCTGTTTTTACAAAAGACAGCAAGTCATTTTCAGTCTGAAGTGGCTTCGCTATTGAACGCTGGGGTTAAAATTCAAGGTAGTGTACTGAAAGTTGATACACCACAAAACACGTGCTTGCAGATGACTAGCATGCGGCATACCTATGAGTACTATGCTGCTAGCAAGCTGGAACCCCAGCTTTACTGAATACAAAGGCAGTCCTAACTAAATTTCAATTATTTAAACAAAATTAAAGGGAACGTTTACAACAATCCAACAAATAAAATAATCAAATCAAATCTTTCATTATACTCGCTCTATTACGCCGAAGCGAGTAACGAGTTTACGGGCTTATCTCCGCGTCGTAATTTGCGCGGGCTATGCAATACAACACCTCTATATTTAAAGAAACTACGTAGCAGTGGCGAGCCGTTGGCAACACTGTGTCCGATTTTACCACTCCAGGGACGAACGCGTTACTGCTCGACCAACAGGCTGGTATAAAAATTGTCTATAAAACTAAGTCTTTAAAATTTATTAGTTTTGTCCAAATCGATCCATTATAGCGAAATGCTTGAGTAGAGATCCTTTTGAAAGTAAACTCGATTTGATCAAAATATGGCATATTTTGTATTTTGGTAAACGTTAGAACGATTATACGGCGGGCAAAAATCGCAAATGCTGCTTATAAAAAAACAAAAAAACTTTTAACAGTT